>CM019828.1:86850123-87446437 GCA_009763385.1 Coix lacryma-jobi var. lacryma-jobi | reverse complement strand
GGCTTTGGTTTCCGGCTCTTCCTCTAACCCCTCAGCTGGCTTTGCGCTTTCTTCTCTCTTTTCTGTGACAGAGGACCAGCTGGAGTCTTTGGGAGACGACGAGTTGGCTTTGCTTGCCAACCGTTCTCGCGGTTCCACAACAACCGCATGAACCGTCGTCGCGGAGGAGGACGCACCGGATGCTACGAGTGCGGCGACCCCGACCACTTCATCGCCGACTGCCCCAAGAAGAAGAACAAGCATCTTGGGAGGGCGATCACGGCACAGGCGCGACTCCAAGTACAAGGAGAAGCACGTTCCCCCAAGGCACAAGAAGCGGGGCGGCTTCAACAAAGAGTACATCAAGAAGAAGTACTTGGAGAAGCAGCAGCAGCACTGAGCAGCGAGCGTTCTTCGCCACGCTCAGCGACGTCGACGGCTCGGATGACGACTCCGCTCGATCGAGTGATGACGAGTCCGAGAAGAAGAAGCTGGAGGACACGTTCAACGGCTTGTGCTTCTTCGCCGCGACGAAGGCCTGTGTACCATGGCGCTCGGAGATGAGGTCGACGGCGAGCCGGAGCGTACCCCTCGGAACGACGACGACGACGACACCTCCCAGGTATCTCTCACCTACGACGAGCTTTCCTCCGAGGTTGAGAAGTTGACTGCTGCCCTCCTTAGTCAAGACAAGTTGCTTAGGCGTGCCGCTAGAGAGCGCAAGGAGTTTAGGCAGATGGGAGGACACGGTGAAGGAGCTTGAGTTCGCTCGGTCCACCGTGGTTGTGTCGGAGGAGTTGGAGTGCGAGAGTTGCGCGCGCGCACATGACGGATCTTCTCACTCTGAGGAGTAAGCATGCTGCGCTGGTAGATGAGGTGGATGAGCTCCGAGCTAGACCGCAGCTGTTGGGTGCGTGCAAGACTTGTCCTGTCTTGCAATCCGAGTTGGCAGAGAAGAATGCCAAGCTTGAGTCTTTTGAGAAGGCCGGCTCGGATAGCACTTGTGTCAAGAGGTGTGCTTTGTGTGAGGGCCTGGAGCAGGAGATGGCCAATGTGAGGCATGACAAGGTGCGTACCGAGGAGGAAAACACATACCTTCGGACCGTCTTGTCATGGGTGTCTTGTGGTGAGCCTCAGCTCGGGATGATGATCTCCCAATTCAAGCGAGCTGCTGGGGCTCCTGGTGTAGGTCTTGGCCAGAGTGTTGATCTTTCAGCTTTTGGTAAGATTGGAGAGTCTAGTGGTCTGACCCCTGTGAGAAGCACAACTCCACCACTACTCCCAAACTAACCAAGCTTCCACCCAAAGAGCCTGCCAAGCCTGTCACCAAGGATGGAGTTGTAGTTGAACCCCCCAAGGCTCCACCCAAGAATCCACAATGGCAACCCAAGCCCATCACCTAAAGAACAAGCTTGACACAATGCCACCCATCCGAGAGGAGTTGCCACAGAAGGGCAAGGGCAAGGTGAACCATACCCACATCCCTGCAAACCAACAACCCCCTTTGCGCGCGGTGAGGTTTCAGTGTGACTTTTGTGGGCGGGATGGTCACCTGAGTGAGTTCTGCTTTAGGCGCAGAGAGAGCGCGCCGTGCTAGGGAGATGCAGAACCCGGACATGTTTCACCCAGCTCGTGGTGGACATGCTCCGAAGCCTCAGGGGAGAGCTGCTAGGTCTGGAGGGAAGCATACCCAGCCTAGGCAGCAGGAGAGAGCCCCTAGGAGGGAGACTAGGCCTAGAGGTAGAGCACCTCAGTTTGTGAGGCCTAGGCAGGAGAGAGCTCCGAGGAGAGACGCTAGAGTTGAGCAGCAGGCTCCTAGGCGTAGACCTCGTAGAGAGCGTGCCCGACGGGGTCCTGCTTTTGCAGGTAACGGACCCCGTGGCGGAGGCTTTGTTGAGCGCTTTGTCCCACCGCAGGTAGAGTTTCGCGGTGAGCGCTTCTTCCCCAGCGGACCACGTTTTCCTGTGCGTGGTGATCGCTATCCCCCTAGACAGGTTGGTTTTTACACTGACCGTTCTTTTGAGCAGCCGGCCCAACACTGGTTTCCTTCTTATCTTACTAACCCCAGTGTTGGACCGTATGTTCACCCTATGTCTTTTTATTGATGTAGGAGGAGCGGTTGGAGGACATTTGGCTTGTGGATTCCGGTTGCTCGAGGCACATGACCGGAAATGCCAAATGGTTCTCCAGCCATAGTCCGGTCGCCGGAAAGGAGTACATAACCTTCGGCGACAAAGGTAAGGGCAAGGTATTGTCCGTTGGTGCAGTGCGGGTTAATGAGCACTTTGTGTTGCGCGAGGTTGCTCTTGTTTCTAACCTGCATTTTAACTTGCTTTCTGTTTCGCAACTTTTTCGTGAAGGCTATGAGATTCGTTTCAAACCGAACCTTAGCCGGATCTTAGATCCTCAGGGTGATCTTGTATGTCTGATTTCACCCTTTGGAATGTCTTTCGCGCGAATTTCTCAAAGTCGTTTGGATCTTCTCGCTGTCTTTTGGCTAGTCCTTCTTCTTCTGATCTTTGGAAGTGGCATAGGAGGCTCGGTCACCTGAGTTTGACTTGCTTGCAAGACTTAGCTCACTTGGCTTAATCCGAGGATTGCCCAAGCTTTCGTTGGAGAAGGATCTAGTTTGCCATGCTTGCCGGCATGGAAGATGGTTGCTGCTCCCCCCATCCTTGACCAAGGTTATGACCTCGCACCCCGGAGAGCTTTTGCATATGGACCTTGTTGGTCCGGCTCGGGTGAGCTCGGTTGGTGGGAAGTGGTATGTGCTTGTTATTGTTGACGACTTTTCGAGGTATTCGTGGGTCTTCTTTTTAGTTGAGAAGTCCGAGACATTCTCCTTCGCTCGCTCGATCTGATTTTGCGTCTTCAGAACGAGTTCCCTTTGAACTCGATGCGAGCGATTAGAAGTGATAATGGTTCCGAGTTTAAAAATTCGGATTTTGAGAAGTTTTGTAAACGCCTTGGTTTGGAGCATCAGTTTTCTTCTCCCTATACACACCCCAAAAATGGTGTTGTAGAGAGGAAGAATCGGACCCTTGTTGAGATGGCCAGGACGATGCTTGATGAGCATAGGACTCCTAGGCGCTATTGGGCCGAAGCTATGAACACTGCATGCTATATTTCGAATCGCATTTTTCTGAGAGTGTTTTTGAAGAAGACCTCTTATGAGTTGCGTTTTGGTCGCCAGCCCAGGTGAGTTATTTTAGAGTCTTTGGTTGCCACTGTTTTATATTGAAAAAAGGCAACCTAGACAAGTTTGAGTCTCGTTCTTCTGACGGTGTGTTTTTGGGTTATGGCACTCACACTCGAGCTTATCGTGTACTTAACCTTGACACTAACCGAGTCATGGAGACATCAGATGTCACCTTCGACGAGACTCTTGTTTTCTCTCTCTTCTCGTTTTGAGCGTGGCAGGTGATCACGAGGTTGGAGAGCCTCTTTTCGATGACGAGGAAGAGGGTGCTGAAGGTATAGATGATCCAGCACCCCTCCGCCTGCCGCGCCGCCGGGAGCGGCTTCGACGACGACCCGTGGCCCCGAGACGTTCTTCTTCTTCTGGGGGCCGTGGATCCACCTCGCGCGGTACCTTTTGTACCCGGGGTGGAACCAGCTCTGTTGAGGGGGAGGTGGTTCACTTCTTCCCGGGAGCGCCACGACACATCCGCCCTCCGCCAGCAACCTGAACAGATGATCGGACGACATCGCGAGCGAGTTACTCGCTCCAGGTCACATCACATCTCACATCTCGCACTTTGCTCATTCTGCTTTTGTTGCGTCTTTTGAGGCCCGAGATGTTGGACACCATTGAGGATCCGGATTGGGTCAATGCCATGCATGAGGAGCTAGAGAACTTTGAGCGAAATCGGGTTGGGTCTAGTGCCACCACCTCCTGACTGTAAACCTATTGGGACAAAATGGGTATTTAAAAACAAGCAAGGAGAGGAGGGCCACATTGTGAGAAACAAGGCCCGGCTTGTAGCGAAGGGTTATAGTCAGAAGGAGGGGATAGATTATGAGGAGACCTTCGCTCCTGTAGCTCGTTTGGAGGCTATTAGGATACTCTTGGCTTATGCTGCATCCATGGGTTTCAAACTTTTTCAAATGGATGTCAAGAGTGCCTTCTTAAACGGCTATATTGAGGAGGAGGTCTATGTCCAGCAACCCCCCGGTTTTGAAAATTCCAAGTTTCCAAACCATGTCTTTAAACTCCACAAAGCTTTGTATGGTTTGAAACAAGCCCCTAGAGCCTGGTATGAGAGATTAAAAACCTTTTTGCTAGCTAAGGGTTTTAAAATGGGATGTGTAGATAAAACGCTCTTTCTCCTCAAGCAAGGCAAAGATACTCTCTTGGTCCAAATTTACGTGGATGATATCATTTTCGGTGGTTCTTCTCACGCTTTGGTTGCCAAGTTTGCAGATACTATGAGCAGGGAGTTCGAGATGAGCATGATGGGCGAGCTGACCTTCTTTCTCGGGTTACAAATTAAGCAATCCCGAGAGGGGACGTTTGTGCACCAGGGCAAGTACACAAGGGACTTGCTGAAGCGGTTCGACATGGGTGAGGCTAAGCCTCTTCCGACGCCCATGTCGACGACGACTGCCCTGGATGCCGACACGGATGGAGAAGCAGTGGACCAGAAGGAGTACCGCAGCATGATTGGATCGCTGCTCTACCTGACGGCGACACGGCCGGACATTCAGTTCGCCGTGTGCTTGTGCGCGCGCTTTCAGGCTTCGCCACGCACTTTCTCACCGTCAGGCGGTGAAGCGCATCTTCAGGTACCTTCGTTTCACGCCCTGAGCTCGGGATTTGGTATTCTGCTTCCTCCACTCCTCTCGCTTTGTGGCTTATTCCTGATGCCTGATTTTGCTGGTTGTCGCATTGAGCGCAAGTCCACTTCAGGGACTTGCCAGTTTATTGGATCTTCTCTTGTGTCGTGGTCTTCTCGCAAGCAGTCTAGTGTCGCTCAGTCTACCACGGAGGCTGAATATGTTGCTGCGGCTAGCTGCTGTTCCCAGTTACTCTGGATGATGGCCACTTTGCGTGATTTTGGTTTGAGCTTTACTCGAGTTCCTTTGCTTTGTGACAGCACGAGTGCCATTAGCGTTGCTAAGAACCCTGTGCTCCACTCGAAAACCAAACACATTGATGTGCGCTTTCATTTCTTGCGAGACCACCAGGAGAAGGGTGATATCGACCTTCGCCATGTCGATACTCATCACCAATTGGCTGATATTTTCACCAAGCCTTTAGACGAATCAACCTTTAATAGGTTGAGGGGTGAGCTTGGTATGTGTTTCCCCTTTTAGATGGGGGAAGCATTTTGAGATGTACAGACTGACTCTTTTATTTTGAGACTCTTTTCTTTTGAGTTTCTTGAGTCTTTCCTTTTGGTACCTTCTTTCTTTCAGTTTTGTGTCGGGCATACGCATTTACATTCTGAGCTTCATGTCTATATTCACTAGAATGTAATTATGCTCTTGTTAGTATTGCTCCGATACTTATGATGATGCTTGTAGCTTATGCTCTTTCTGATCACTGTTGCATGTTATGAGCGAGCTATTTTTTGGAATGGTGAATTATGCCTAATGTATATAAATCTGAAAATGTTCACCATTGAGATATGCAACTAGCATGTGTAGGGTGTGTTGAGTCCATTCCTGCTTTTCATATATGCTAGGTTGCTATGTCTCTAGTTCTGAGTCATTCACTTGCTTGGTTGCTCATAACTTGCTTAAAATCTGAACCAAGTATTGTTGAATTGAAAAGATCGAGATGGGATTGCTTGTCAACACCTCATGGTATTGAGACTGTTTCTCATTGCACTTTGAGTTAAACTTGAGCCATGTAGTGTATGACCGAAACCGTTGCGTTAAGCTTCTGATTGCTTCGGCATAGGCTTCGCACGGTTGAAAAGTTAGGCGATGACAAGCTTTCAACCTCTCGCAATCACATGCTAAAAATGAACTTGTGAACTCTTTTACCGCTGCAACTCCGATATGAATTTGAAATCACAAGTATATGCTTCATTCCTATGCATGATGATTGAACTTTGCTAGGGGTAGTTCACCGTGTATATATGCTTAGCACCTGTTTGGATTCCTTCTATACATGTCTAGTGCTATTTTGATGGTGACTATTCTTTTGGCTTAAAACTGCTCACATGCTCATATGCTTCATATTTCGTATAAGTGATCAGTTTGAGCCTTCGCTATTTGAGTGCTTAATTGAGATGTTGGAGCTATACTGATTAGAGCATCTTTGCCCTCTTTTGACTATATACTTGAAGCTCCTAACTTGCATTTTGACTTCATATGCATTGTGGAAGGAGATCTTGTGTTCAGGGGGAGTTTATGTGAAGCGAATTGCTTCTCCGATACCTTTTTGGCCTTGATAAGTGCATTTTCAACTAGGGGGAGAAATTTATGCAAATCATATGCTCCTGTGTTGATCAACTAAGGGGAGAATCATTTGTCCTAGTTGCTTGCATTTGTCGAGGGGGAGTTTGCTAGTTGTGTTGAGCCGTTGCCTCTGTCTTGAGGGACTAGCAAACGTTCCTAGCTTTTCATGAGCTTAGTTTGCTAGTTGTGTTGAGCCGTTGCCTCTGTCTTGAGGGACTAGCAAACGTTCCTAGCTTTTCATGAGCTTTCATAAGCTTGTTTCATTTGGCTCTCAATTGGTATCGTCTGGTGTGCTTTCCCATTTGGTTTGGGTTGATTTCCAATTGGTTCGGAGTGATTTTCTTGCTAGTTGTGTTGAGCCTCTGGGCCTCTATCTTGAGGGACTAGCATTTTGCTTCGGTTGTCCTCCGATCTTCAATTGGTATCTGCTAGCGGTGTTGAGCCTGTTCTACCTCTTCTTGAGGGCTAGCTTTGCTTTGCTTGGTTGCGTCGAGCCGTTGCCCATGTCTTTGGGGACCAAGTTTTTGCTTCATCCACTTGACCTTCTTTGGCTTTTGTTAGGCTTTTGGGTCATTTGGTTGGGTTTTCTCTTCCCACTCCTTCCTTCCTCCTTCTTCTTATTCATGATTTGTTGTGGAGTTGACAATGCACTCATCAAGGGGGAGATTGCGGATACATGGGTGTATGCCGAGTCTCTGTGTGATGAGTGATTGTCAACGGAGATGATGCGCATGTTCTTTGGCTTGTGTTGTGCAGGTGTCGAGCACGGAGACAGTGATCAATGGCGGGTGAAGGTCAAGTTGCGACGTGCCGTGCCGACGGACCGGGCGCGATGAAGGATGGGCGTGCCGTGCGGCGGACGTGCCATGTCGATGTATCGGACGGTGAAGGGCGGACGTGGACTTGGACTGATGGACTGGAGGCCGGAGGATCAGCTGTGGTGGCTGGCAGCCTGCGACAGCGACAAGCGGAGAAGTGCGATCATGTCGGTGGAAGGGGTGCACAGGCGGTGCATCCCCTCTACGACGCCGGTTTGTTGGTAGAGCCCGGGAAAAACCAACGGTGGACGGTTTCCAGGTTTGGGCCTCAAAACCTGGGTGCTGGGTTTCCAGGTTGAGCCACAAAACCTGGGCGTGACGGTTTCCAGGTTGAGCCTCAAAACCTGGGCGTGGGCCGGTTTCCGAGTTTGGGCCTCAAAACTCGGGCGCTGAGGGTTTCCGAGTTTGGGCCACAAAACTCGGGCTGGAGGCTGGTTTCCCGGTTTGGGCCTCAAAACCGGGGGCTGATGGGAAAGGCTGGTTTCCCGGTTTGGGCCGCAAAACCGGGGGTGCAGAGTGGTGGCGGCACGTGGCGGCGATCTGAAGGTTGCGTGGAGGCGACGCGGAAGACCGTGCGGGCGTGGCCGTCGGATCTACCTACCACCAGCGGGTGGACTAGAATAGCCTTAGGGTTAGGCTGGTCCGCTCTGTAAATACAGTAGTGAGGGGTAGAGTAGGAAATAGACTTAGGCTAGGTTAGTATAAGTAGTCCAGGGGAGACACCCTCCTCCCCATCTCAATCGCAGTTAGAGCTTTCATTTCCTAGGGTTTCCACTCTCCCACCTCCTGCTTTAGCTAGTTGAGATCCGCAGAGAGACTCCACTCTGTGTACTGTTGATTTGAGGAAGTGAGGCCGTATCCTCACCTTGGAGCACAGATCGATGGCTTGATTTGCGTCCTTAATTCGAGTTCGTGGCTGTGATTCGCGTTTTCTTTGTGTTCTTCGCGGAATCCTTTTTCTCCACGATTTTCCCGTCGCTTGATCTCTTTGCTCGGTTCATCTTTTGCAAAACCGTTTGAACCAAGTTGTTCTAGATCGTGAGGCTCTCCTTTCCACCGAAGGAATTAAACTCTAACCTCACGGTCTAGGAGATCGATCGATTTTCGTTTTTGATTGTGTTCTTGCCTCCATGCCCCGAAATTTCTTGATTCACCGATTTGGAGTTAGGTTCGAGCCATGATCTCTTAGAGATAGCTCACTAACATCCTTGTGACCCCTCAGATCGAATCCTAGGCCTAGAGCTTTTGATTTAGAGGAGATCGGGTTGAATCATCAAAGAACTGCGCTGTTTTCGGGAGCATCGGACGCTTTCACGGGAGCATCGGACGCTAGGGTCCCTAGCATCGGACGCTCCGGTGACGCGTGTCACGTTTTCGGCGTTTTAGTTTGCATCGGACGCTAGGCATCGGACGCGTCCGTTGTCCATCGGACGCGCCGGAGCCTTTGCATCGGACGCTGGGTGATTACTGTTCACAGCGTCCGATGGTGGAACAGTAAGGTTCCAGAACCGTCCAGTCTGCATCGGACGCTTCCGGTGGTCTGGCATCGGACGCAGGCCAGCGTCCGATGCGACTGGTTTCGCACGGTTTCGTCCGCGGTTCCCTCGTTCGTTGTCGGAATTGATTTCCGTTTTTTGCGTTGGCTTTCTAGGGTTGTCTAAGTGTCTCGCTGTGCTTCTAGGAAGCATCCACCCTACATATAGGGTCGTGGACATTAGCAAGCTCTAGGGTTCGCTCTTGGGGTCGATTTTGGGACAGTGGCATCTAGTTTCCGTAAGGAAATTTTGAAGCTCCCATTCACCCCCCCTCTGGTCGCTTTCGGTTAGCTTCTCGGTCCTTCAGGAGCCAGCCTCTTAACCCACTTCCAAGGAAGGTCGGCAGGGTTCACGATGAAGCCTTTCAAAGGTTCGTCTAACAAGTTAGGGCCGCTAGGTCTTAAGGCAAGGGGAAGAAGGGTCTCTCAACCTTGCGGCGCGCAGGCAAAGTGAAAGTAGCCGCCCTAAATCCAGCTCGTCAAGCGCCTTATGCGCCCTTTCGGGTAACCTCTAACAAGCTAGAAAAGGTCCTCATACTGAGCTAAAGCCAGAGCCATATAACCCCCAACAGTTGCACTGTAAATCCCGAAGGTGCTCGTACAGATAATTCTTAAGTTGCTAATAAGTCATTTTTATCATTCGATGCATACATTAATTAAGTAACATGATCATGATTGCGAAAAGAACACTCGATTGCTATACTTGCCTTAAACTCAAGATCCTTCTTCTGTTGACTTATATACTTCCAAAGGTTGACTCTTGAACTCTTGATCACGAACTTCTTCTTGATCACCAACGTACAACTCACCGACTGGACATACGATCACAGAACACCACACAAGCATCCAATAGCAGTCATGCAAAGCAAACATAGCCTACAATTAGAACAATACACCAATAAATAAATAAATAAATAAATAAAGAGTTTTGAAAACTGATCTACGATTCGCTATGAACACACAAATGCGAAAATCACGCTAATCGGAGCTATACCGAAAAAGATACGATCTAAACAAGATTAAAGATACTAATTACTAGATTAGATTTAACTCAAATTTTAATTATGAAAAACAGTACTGAAAATTATATAGTTTGAAAGAACTTTTCAAAACGAACCTAACGCAAGTTGAACGGACTAAATCAGAGTTGAAACAAAGAAGTTATAAGCATTTGAAATCAGTGGCAAAACTGTAATTGATTCAAACCTGATTTTGTAATTTTAAATAAATAAAACGAAATCAGAATTTCGGCTGGACTGCGCCTCATTTAGGAGAAAACGCAGGGACTTGAAAGTAAGATTGCGCAGACTCAGAGAACAGTGGTCAAAAGGAGTGCGGGTTTAGGATTAGAAAGTTATAAGGGGTTTTCTGAAAATATGGCACCGAAGGGGTATCGGTCTTGGAAGGCCGTCAGATCTTGGACAGACGGCGCAGATCAGATCAGAGAGGGAGAGGCGGCGCTGGCGCCGGAGCAGAGGGGAAACACGGCGGCTTGCGGCGGCGCCATCGCCGGAATACAGCGGCGCGGCTCGGGTTATGGCCAGGAGACGGTAGAGAGCTCGGGAGTGGGTTCAATCGAACCAGGAGACTACGGCGAACTCACCTGGCTTGAAAATAGCGACGGGGGAGGTTCGGTGTTGGCGAATCGCACGGCGGAGCGGAGATGGTGGCTCTGTGCACAACGACGAGCTCGGGTTAGCGCAAAACAGAGAATAAAAAGGGGAACAAGGGGTTGAGTGGCTTCGCGGGAACCAAACGAAGCACGAGGAAGACCTTGCAGAAGCCGAGGGTGGCCGAAACTTGAAGACGATGGCGGCGGAGATCCGGCTAGGGCGGAAATCGCGGCGAGAGCAAATTAGGGCACGGGGAGCTCGTGATTTGTGGAAGAGGGGAGGCGGCGGAGGGTCGTAGAGCTTTATAGGGGAGACTCGGGCTTGACACGGCGGAGAGGAGGCCGGGAGCGGGACGGGACGGACTCGGGGAGCAGAGTCCATGCGGCTGACGGGAGGAGGAGGATGGTACTGACATGCGGGTCCCGTTCATCAGCGAGAGAAAGAGTGGGGACGGTTGTCAGCGGGAGGACGATGCGGGAGTGCAAGCTTGGCCTTGCAAGCGCATTCGGCGAGGAGGCCGACTGGGCCGTGGGCTGGCGTCGGCTCAAGAGCAAGGAGGAGTGCGGGCCGAGCTGAAGGGAGGGTGCGGGCCGGAGCCAAGGCCGGCTGGCCACCGGGCCTGCAGCGGGAAGGAGGAGGATGGCCTTCGGGCCAAAACAAGAGGAGGCGAGCTGGGCTTGCTTGGGCCAGATAGGAGAGGAGGGTGAGGTGAGGGTTTCTTGCCTTTTCTTTTTATTTACAAAACCTTTTTAAATCATTTTCAAAACCAGATTTGAATTCCTTTCAAACTTTTGATTTTGAAACTTTTGAGAGAACAGGAAGATTTGAAACTTTAGGAGAAACATCAAGTTTTGAAATTTTAAACTTTTCCAAACTTTTTGAAAAACAAAAAGGACTTTATTTTCAAAACCCTTTTATAAGAAATACATTTTCAAAATTGTTTGCAAATCTTTTTGAATTCAACTTGAGTTTTAAACAAAACCACACATCACAAAAACTCAAATGCTCCAACATGAATGCACAAACATGTTTCTAAACCCTAGGATAAATTTTAATTTATAGAAAAGTTTTATTTCCCTACATTTTATGAGCACAAAAATTCATAAACAAATCATTTTAACTCTAATTTAAGAAACACAAATTTCAGGGTGTGACATAACACCGGCCAGACGTGCGGCACGTGGCGCTCGTGGGTTGGCATGGTGCACGCCTGTGCGGTGGGCTACGACGGCGGTGAGCAGCGGACTGGGTCCATGGCATAGTGTGGTGGTGTGGTAGATCGGGGGCACAACGCCTCATTTAAACCAAAGAACAGGGACTAAATTGCAACAGTTTCATGACTCAGTGCACAGTGGGATGGGAGCGCAGGTTGATTCCATGAAAGCTAAGGGTCCCTTTTGCAAAAGCGTCTGGCGTTGTGGATAGGTGCGGTGGCGATGACGGGGCTCTACGTGGTAAGCCCTGGTTGGCTTGGTGTACCATGTGGCCTGTGGACGCATTGGCGTGGACTCGGTGGACTGCATCCACGACGCCATGCGCCCGGTGTATACCGATTCAGTCACCGATCTAATCTGGGGCGTTGGTTTGGAGATGGATGGTTCAGGAGGGTTGGGACGGGAGCTAGTTGCC
Organism: Coix lacryma-jobi var. lacryma-jobi; assembly: GCA_009763385.1. Taxonomy (NCBI): domain Eukaryota; kingdom Viridiplantae; phylum Streptophyta; class Magnoliopsida; order Poales; family Poaceae; genus Coix; species Coix lacryma-jobi. Next base: position 87,434,456 of record CM019828.1, on the reverse strand, counting down.
GACGGTGTCCCTGAACACGGTGGCGACAGCGGCCGAAACGGTGGCGCCATTTCTCCCGCCAGGGAGAGCTCGCCGGCGCACACGAATGTAATCCTACGGGCCATAACTGACCGAACCAAAACACCAGGGGAGAGAGGGGAGGGAGGCGAGCTCGCCGAGAGGGGCTTCGCGGTCGGAGAAGGTTCGGTGGCGCGGTGACTGCTCAGTTACTTCTGCTGAGGGCTCCCCCTTGTGAGCTCAGAGAAGTCGGGGCCCTAGCATCGATCTCTGCCAACGGAGGGGACCTCTCGACGCGGTGTGCGGTGGCGATGCTGAAGGAGAGAAAGACGGGGCCCCCGGTGGCGTCCCTTGTGCGTTACCGAGCTTGCCCGAGCTTTGGCAATGGCGGCGGCTCTCGGTTGCGGTGGTGCAAGCGCTAGGAGAAGAAGGCTCTGGGGTGCTCGGGACGGTGGAGGTGCGCGACGTTAGCCCTAGGGTAACCTTAATAAGGGTGGTGCATAAGGGAAGGAGAGTGCATGGTGGATGGCGGCTCGGTTTGTTAGCTATGTCGGCTATGGCGGCATGATGCAAGGGCGCCGAGTGGATCTACAACTCGAGCGGCTGCGGTGTACGCCGTTGCGGGGAGTGCAGGCTTCTCGTTTGCACTGGTGCGGCACGGAGTTTCAGTGGTGCCTCGTCGGATCAGGGAAAAAGGGAGGAGAGGGCGTGCAGGCGGTGTCTTGGTAGAGGAGACCGCTGACATGCGGGGCCTGCCGATCAGTGGGTGGAGAGGAGAACGCGGGTGGGACCGGTTTGCCAGCGGCGTAGCGACTTTGGCTCGCGCGTGGCTTGCGTGCGCGCAAACGGGCCAGGAGAGCGGGGCGGAGCGGGCCTGCTCGGGGGAGGGAGAGCGAGTTTTGGGCCGCAGGGAGTGGAGAAAACAAGGAGTGGGAGCGGGCCAAAATGGAGAGGAAGGGGGTCCAACTTGTTTTCTTCTTCTCTTTTCTTTTTCAACTCTTTTGCCAACTCATTTGAAAACAGATTTCAAACCAGTTTGAAATCAAAACCAGTTTTAAAACTTTTGGAAATGTTTTCCCTAGGTTTTGCAAATAAAACTTTGAGTTTCAAAATTTGATAACACTTTTATAAATCCTTTTATTTAATTTCCAAATAGAATAAATCCGGTTCACCCTATACGGGTTTAATAAATTTATTTACCACGAAATAAAAAAATATGCAATGGCATGAATGCAACATGACAATAATAAATAAAATTTATTTTCCTCATCTAATTAAACAAGCCAACCTATTTAATTTCTAATTAATTTAATTAAATTGAGGAAAATTTAAATCAGGGTGTTACATATATCCCTCTAGAGCCGCCATGGTCAGATGGGGTTTGTTTTGATGTAAGTTTAGCCATTGCTACTTCCTGGTAAACGTGTGTGTCGACTAGACCATCCGTTCTATCAGATTTCAACCTTTATCTCTTATTGGCAATTGAGTGCTTGTTCTACTTATTCTTGCTTGTTCTTCGATTGCTTGCAGGAATAACCCTAGTGGTTTGGTTGGTCGTACATCACAAGATCACGAGCAACCACTGGAATTGGTGTATCTATTGCTAAGGCACAACATCCTTGGATGGTTGTAGTCAGGTCATGAATGTCATTTCAGTCCAAATCGAAGTTATCCCTCTCCACCGAAAGATCGGGACACCCATACTCTTATCACAAGACCTTGCCCAAAACCCCTCTCTAGCTCCACTCCACAAAAATCATGAAGGGTTTTGGAAGAGCTCTCTCTGGTGCGATGAAGAGGGTGGCAGGGAGAAGCACCCGCGAAAGCCGAAGCGCACCTTACTCCACCAATCAATAAGAGAGCTCAGTGCAAGGAGAATCTCCGCCATCCGCAAGCCAAGTCGGTGCAGCAAGCACGAACGACACCAACATCTTCCTCGAGGGAGAACAGGAGTTTCAAGCATACGCAATCCTTCGGGGCCGTATCTTCGTCCACACTCCAGAATTCGACTCCAACCTCCTCGAGAAGATAGGTATGAATTCCGAGTTCCACGCTATTTTCAAAGCGGTTAGTTGGGAAAAGGTTGACCCCCTCTTTGGGGAAGGTTCTTGTTTCCTAACCATCCAATTTTTATGCACCGTGGTAGAAGTAAAAGACAACTTTACCTCCCGCATGTTTAATACTAAGTATTTAGTATCATGGAAGGATTTCACGTCTTATGTCAACTTTAATAGAAAGTGTTCTACCGATCTTGGCCATTCGCTTAAGAGTTTTAACCGCCACAAGTTTTGGGATGAGATTTCTGGCCAGACGGTAGTTGGCAAGTTCCAACCTTGTAATATGCAAATCCATAATCCTACTCTAAGGTTTATACATCGTTGGATATCTATGACTCTGTTCCCTAGCCAGGACATTCGCTTTGTTAGAATGATGAATTAAGACTACTGTTTGTGATAGTCCACAAAATTAAAGTTGCTCCTATCCATGAAATGTTTTTACATATGCTAGAGATGTTTCGGGTGTCTACTTCTATATCTTGCACATCACTTGTAACTCGTCTTGCCAAGAGTGTTGGTGCATTGGAAGGACATGATGTTTCATACATCCCCATCCAGCGCACCATCATCAATGAAGCATACTTGATACAAGGACATAATTTGAAAGTCAAAGAATATGGAACGATCGTATATTTCTTCCTTGGATTTATTAATGAGTATCATTGCCTAACCCAGAACTCGCTCTATATAAATGCTGAGAATTCACCCCAAGCCCGAAAAAGTATATCTTCTCGCATGACTACCAGGGGCAGAACAAGGCAAGAAGCCGGATCAAGCTCGCAGGCACCACCACCGATGCCCGCTCCACAGCCGGCAATGCAGGGATGGTATCCCGCCAGGCAGGTACCTGAGTTCGCACCCAGATATCAGCCAAGTTGGGACGACCTACCCCAGCAGGCTCAGGTTGACCAGACGGAGTGGCCTAAAGGGAGCCAAGCAGCTTGGGCCCAAGGAAGATGGGCTGAGTCATCAGATTCCGAGAGGCTACCACCTCCAGTCCCACCAAGGCAATCCATCACTTTGGAAAGTCTAAACACGAGGATTGAAGGTCTGGAGATCCGCACAGACAATATTCAGGGCACCCTAAATGAGCAAGCCCAATGGAACCAACAGTGGAACGCCAGACAGGACCAGTTCAATGCCAGGCAAGCGGAATCACTTGAAGAAGTACGTCAGGTTCATACACTGCTATGACAACAACATGTGCAGCACATGGTGTACTGGGCGTTGCTAGGGTACTTTCCCCAGGGTCCATAGCTAGCTTGGGGGAGGATCCCCCCAGGTACCTTGTATCTTGTATCTACATTGCATATTTCCTTTCTAAATATTGCTTGGCATATTTAATTCTGAATTTTATTTTCACATTTAAAAAATAAAAATATATAATTCCATTCACATCTGTATGTTAAGCATGCTTTTGCTATGTCCTTGTTGAAATGATGAATAGTTGCTCTATTTCATGTTTCAATTTTACTTAGTTTATAATTTTGAATTCCCTGAAATTTAAGTTTAATGGCTAAAAATGTTCATCCTGTAAACTTGAAACTTGATCCTTGTCTAAGTTGTTGCTTGACTTGATTCAATGAAATAAACCTTGCTATGACTTTGTTCTAAGTGACACTTGACATCCAGAGTTTTCATTTTCAAAATCCTAAAATTACAAGTTCCTCAATGATCATATATCCTACTAGAGCCATATGAAATATTCATTTGGAAACCTTCTACTCATATGCTACTTATTATTGTATTGAGCGTTGTCAAATTGTTTGTGACCTATGTTGAGATTCTTGTCATACACCCATGATCTGAGATTCACGTGCACTCACATACATCGCTAACTCTTACTCCAAGAGTTACGCACCACATGCCATCCATCCACCAAATAAAGCTCCATCCACTTGTCATATCTCTCTCTCACAAAAAAGTTCCAAAAAGAGTTATAGGCTATGCAAAAGAAAAGAAAGATGAAAAATGGGCAAGTGCCCGCCGTAGAATTAGGGGTATTGTTGACGGTCACTAACTCATGTTTTATATCGTCAATAAGTCACCAAAGAGGGAATAAAAGTGACCATCAACCTAGAATAAGGTTTGCTTCTAACGAGTTCCACGAGTTGTGTTGTTCTCACTTATTTTGCAGGAATATCAATATTTCACTACATAAAAGTATTTCAAGTGATGAATCAGACTACACCATTGCAAAGAGCTCGTCGAGACGATCGAAATAGACCTAGGGTTTTCTATGTTTGGAGTCTCGATGAGAGAGTCCTTATTGGTTACAACATTGGAAGCATCTAGAACAACTTGGAGTGATCACCAAGCAACATAATTCAAGGGTTAAACCGACATATTCCACATCTTTGGTGAATTGCTATTCTCCAGGGACTTTTCCAGCAGATGGAAAGAGCTAGAGTCCTACTCCAACATGATGGATTGCGCAACAAGGTCGAAAGCCACGCTAGGGCAACAAGGAAGGTTCTAGAAGACAACTCAGCGAAGACGGCGCCTGGCGGCTGCCAGGTGGGGCCGGCTGGCCACACCCCCAGGCCAGCCGGCCTGGGCTAGGTCTCACCTCGGCCCATCTTTGTGGAGCGTGCCCTAACCGACCTCCTCGACGCATCTCAACCCTTGTTCAAGGTCGGTTTGATCCGAGGGTCACGGTTCATCCCACCGGGCTATATAAGCAGCCCCTGACCCCCCGAGGCAAAAGGAAGACATCCAAGTTCAGAAACCCTAATTCATATTCTTCAAGAGAGGATCTGAGCCTAGCTATCATGTAGAAGCCTAGTACCCCTCTAATTAGGGATTAGATCTAGTCTTGTTTAGAATTAGAAGAGAGAGAGAGAGAGAGAGAGAGAGAGAGAGAGAGAGAGAGAGATAGAAGATCTAGAAGGATATACTTCTTCGCCTTGTACCTGCAGATTCAAGTTCTTTAAGAGCTTGGATCAGGATATTCTTCGGTCATCAACTTCTAATTATCAGTAAGCAATATTGTTCTTATTGTTCTTCTGGCTTGCAACTCTACTTTTGAGTACTTTAATTCTAGTCGCTCTAGGATTAGAGGAATCATCGCCGTTTAAGCGTGGTGCTTAGACTCGATTACTTGCATAGTGTACCCTATATTCCGAACCGGTGGTAGCTCGCAAGGGTGACTCTTATAGCCTTGTTGAATCTTCTATAGTCCACCTCCTATCTATAGGCCGAGCAGGATTATATTACTTGGGAACAACCATACTCTGGATGTGGTCTCCCAACGTAATCCATAGTTGATTAATAATCGCATAGCTTCCTGGAGTTAGAGTTGGAAACCCTAGTTATCCCCTTTATATTTAGTGTTCTCATCCTTGTTAGTGCTCAGGGTTTAAGCTATATACTTAAGACAATCACGTTGTTCCTTTGGGTTCGATATTAAAACTATGTCTACATCCGGTGAAGTGCGGGTATCTAATCTGTGCGCTTGCAGATTATCTCTTGTGCCTTGATAATATACCTAAGCCTTTCTAGTGTTGTTGCCAAGGTTAGGGCTTATCTCTACTCTTGGTAGCGACGTTAGTAAGTGTCAACAGGTATGCACAATACCCACCTAAAAATCCATGCCAAAGAGCATGTCAAAAAAAATGGGCAAGTGCTCGCAAATAGAATTACGTGAAAAAGATAGCCCATACTCTCTAAAAACTCAAAAGAGAGACAGACTTGACCAAGGAGCTCAAAACAAAAATATTTCCACACACTTGCACATCTCGATCAAGGTATATGACTGCCATATCCATGTGGTTTGGTTTTTGACATAGCAATATATGTGATGCAAGTATGCCTTGATTTATTCTCTACCCAAAGCTCCACATAAGCCTTCATAGTTGGTAGGGGAAAAGAAAGGCAATATTCAAAAGCCTTTGGTGAGGATCAAATACACAACGAGTGATCGAGTGTATTATTTAAGGAACTATCTTTTGAATTTTAAAATGTTCAAAACCTCTGGATTGATAGTAGATCAAAGAATGAATGACAAAGCAGGTCTACGTAAATCGGTCGGTCTCGCAATCGCCAAAGACTCGGAGGTTGCTACAACGCCCCATAGGTAACAAGGTAAAATGGTGGCGAGCAGAATGTCAATTCATTTAAATCAAAGAAGAATTTTCAAATATAAGCGAAGCAACTTTGAAAGATGATCGGCATTGCAGCAACTCCTGATCAACAACCTAAAGTTGTACTACTTGCTCAGGACGAGCAAGGGGTAAGCTTGGGGGGTTTGTTGGCGGTGCTTACCGTCTACTTTTATAAGCCAACCAAGGATAAAACAAAGCATACATGCATACATATGTTATCACCTTGACCTATTTCCACTTGTATTGGAGAATTATTGTTTTACAGGCTACAAAAAGGAATACAGTGGAAAAAGCGACAAAAATGTGCTTTCCCACAAAGCGTATAATCAAGAAATAAAGAAGAAGCCCACCTAAAGATCAAATCTGGGCTAGCAACCACCATGGCAGCCACAAGCACAAAGCCCACAACCCACCACACAAAGGCGGTGGCCAGTGGGTCCACCAGGGGTGCGACCGCACCACGCCTGGCCCCGCTGGCCACTGACCTCTTGTAGCGGTTGCATGGCAGCATGCAGAGGCGGTTCCCATAGGTTTCCAAGTTTAGATCCTCCGAAACCAACCTCTTTGTTGTATAATTGTAGGTAGAGAGCCCCCCCCCTCAAATGGATCACACATATCTCACATCTCGTCACACATTTTACACTTGGAGCTCGCTACATTTAGTTAGTCTTCTAGTAGTTGGAGCAAGTGCTACTTGCAAGAGAGGAGAAGTTGTAAGGATCAACTTGGTATGAGTAATACTAAGTTCCTCTTTTCATACTTGTTCTTATTCTCTTATGATCAACATTGTTATGTTCTTGAATTAGAGCTATGTTCTTGTTCATTATTCATCGTTCTAGAACTAGTTCATAGTTTTAGACCTATGTTCATCATGAACACGAGCACTGTTCTTCATTCATCATGTTTAGATCTTGCTAACTTAAGGTTATGTGTTGGATGGTGTTTTACCGTGCCTTCGGGTACGCTTGTGCCCTTTTCCTATTGATCCATAGGGTCAGGGACCCGAGGGGGTGCAAGTGTTCTCTCATGTACACGAGAGTGGTTCTCGGGTATATGGAGATGGGTAAATGCCTAGCTTAGTCCACGATTGAGGTGGTAGGCGGTAGGTGGTGACAGCCCTGTTCGTCCCTTGTAATCCCCCATGTTTGGCTAAGGGGTAGGAGTCTAAATTGCCCGGTATATCCTGCTGGCAGACCAGTGTTCCCAGGTCTCCTAATCCATCCAATGCCTAATGTTAATGTTAACATGATCACGACATGTATGCTTAATTCATTAACATAACTTTGTTTAGGATCTTATGCTCCGTAGATTATTCTTTATTCTTTATTCTTTCTTCTATCCCTGTAGAAGCTCTGCTTATCCTACGATGTGTATGTGATGATCACCACTTTAAAACTACCGTTTATCCGCCTGCTATGATTAATCGGTCAATTATGCAAGTATCATGTTCTTGTCATGAGTATATCTCGAATCTTTGCATCTGGCCTTCCCTATGGTAAAATATAAATAAAGATACCTGGAATACTCCCGGTGAAATGCTACAACGGTAACCTCGTGCGCTTGCGGACCCTGTTTGTAAACAAATTGGTTTACTAGGCCAACCTCTCAGGCCATCACTAAAGTTACATGTCTTGGTATATGAAGTGCCATCACACTTCGGCACCGATACCGGATGTATAGCTATAGCGACTGCATCTAAGGTTGACACTGGCATATTTTGGTAGCATCGCTGGGAACCAACATACTCGGTGTATGTCGCTAAGGAATGTCACAAGCATCTCTTAGTGGCTGATGCCGGGGATGATGGCCTATCCTAGTGATGATGCTAAGAGATGTCAACAGGAGGCAATGGTCGATGGCGAGGTGAAGGTCAAGTAGAGACGTGTCATGCAGGTGGACCGGGAATGGCGAAGGGTGGACGTGAGGCTTGGATTGACAGACCGGAGGGCCAGAGGACTAGTTGCGGTAGCTTGCACATGGCGGCAACAAGCAAGAGTACATGGGATGTGCGACCAAGTTAAGATGGAAGACGATGGCGTCGTGGCACTTAGCGGAGGCTGGACACGGGCTTGCATGGGAGATGCAAGTGCCATCGCTCGAGTCAAGAAGGCAGGCAAAGGCGTTGTGCTCGGCGAAGGCTGGACACGCGTCGGCATTAGTGTCGGCAATAGGGCGTGAGATCCACGCTCCATCTATGGCGCGGGTTTGGTAGTTGAGCCTCGAAAAACTACCAGCTATGGTTTCTGAGTTTGGGCCTCAAAACTCAGGGTGGATGGTTTCTAGGTTTCGGCCTCAAAACCTGGGATGGCCAGTTTTTGAGTTTGGGCCTCAAAACTCAGGATGGCGGGTTTGCCGGTTTAGGCCTCAAAACCCGGCGCAGGTTCCTATGCGGAACGAGACGACGTGTGGTGGCACCGCGAGGCTTGCGTCGAGGCGAAGCTAGCAGTGAGAAGGCACGACGGTCATCAGGACGACACGTGGCGGCATTTGGGAGCTTGCGTTGCGACGAAGTGACCGATGAGGTAGGCGCGTGACCGTCAATGAGGATTCCTGATAGAGTTGAACTAGAATGCCCCTAGGGCTAGCTTGTGCGCTCTATGTATCTAGGGGTAGAAGGGGTATTGTGCAATAGGATATAAATAAGGGATGACACCCCTCATCCTAACTATCACATCCTTGCAGCATTTCATTCTCCAGACTCTAGTTTTCATCTGTTAGGGCTTCTCTCTCAGTAGATGCTTGTGATCCACAGAGACAGCATAATTCCTCTGTGTATTTTGATTTCAGGAAAGGAGACCGAAATCTCATTGTCTCCTCTAGAGCTTTTCCTAAAGTCTTTGCATCGCGTTTTTATTCTTCGCGTTCTTCATTTCCCCTCTTTTGATCTTTCACGAGATTTCTTGTTCTGAGGGATGGATTGAAAATCCGTTTGAATCATCTTGTGCTGCATCGTAAGAGTCATCTTTCCATCGAAGGATTTTCTCTAATTTCTTACGAGCACATAGATCGAGCGGATTTCATTTTGGATCATGTTCTTCCTTTTCTTCTTTGAATTTCTTCGATTCACCAATTTGCAGTTAGGTTCGAGCCATGATCTCTTAGGAGTAGCTCACTAAGGGCTTGATTGGTTGGGAGTATTTGCCCCAACCAGGCCCCCGAGATGCAGCTTGCTTGCGTTTGGTAGGCTTGTGAAGGAACAGAGCCTGGTTCTGCGGGTGCAAAAGCGGCCTCGTGACCTGGCTGCGCAGAAACGAGAATCAATTTCATTTCTTGCGAGCCTGGCTGCCGGAGTGCACTCGCATCCAGTTCTATGGAAAATTTGTACTAGATGCACAGACTCCAACAAATTGTTCAGTCATCCAAACAAAAGTTGAAGCTAGCCAGGCTCTAGTGGCACATGCAGCCAATCAACTGCACCTTGCATGCACGCAGCTTGGCCGCACGCAACCTGGCCCTGTCCCCAGCCACGTCCAAGGTTCTTCTCTGAACCAATCAGGCCCTAACTTGCTTGTGACCCCTCACACGAAGTTTGAGCCTTAGAGCTTTTGATTTGAGGAAGATCGGGTCAAATTGGTGGAAGAATAGTGCTGTTTCGGGGGCATCAGACGTTGCTGTTCATAGCATCAGACGCTGACCCAAACGCATCGGATGCACCGTTGCCCTGTTGTGCACTGCAAATTTCCATAGGGGCATCGGACGCTGAGCATCGGATGCTCTGACCAGGCATCAGACGCTGGAATCAGACGCTGAAGAAACAGTGTTTGTGCGTCCAATGCCCGAACAGTAAGGTTTCAGAGAGGTCATATTTACATCGGACGCGTCCGTTGGGTAGACATCGGACGCTGCCAACGCCCGATGGTCCTGGTTCCGTGCTATATCATCTGTAGCTCGTCTGGATGAATTTGGATTTGAGTTCCGGCTTTTGCGTTGGGTTCCTTGATCTTAGTAGTGTCCCGTTGTGTTCCTTCGGAGCATCCACCCTATCATTAGGGTTGTGGATATTACTCGTGTTGGCTTTGCCTTTAGGGTTTGAATCTGGGACAGTGGTCATTCATTTCTACAAAGAAATTTGAGGCTCACAGTCACCCCCCCTTTGGTCGCCCTTTTCGGTCCTTCACTCCCCAATTATACTAAACGGTGCACCCCCTTCGGCTTCAAGGGTTTTTGGGAAACTGCACCGTGTCAGACCCTTATGCGAACACAAGGTTGATATGTACCCTTGTGGTTCCTTTCCTAAGTGATGAGCGATCGGTCAACAGGCTAACCGGAAGGGGTGAGTGGCAACATGTTTCTCTTGGTTGTGTTGATGTGCAGGTGTGGAGCTCGGAGACAGTGGTTGATGGCGAGGTGAAGGTCAAGTAGAGACAGGTCGTGTCAATGGACCGGGAGGCCGGAGGACCAGCTGTGGCAGCGGCACTTGGCATCGGCGAGCAGGTGCACATGGGGATGTGCGGTGCATCGGCCGAGTCGGGAGGAAGACGATGGAATCGTGACACTTGGCGGGAGGTTGGACACGGGCTTGTGTGCGGTGCAAGTGCCGTCGGCCGAGTCAAGGAGGAAGGCGAAGGCGTTGTGCTCGGCGTGAAGGCTGGACATGCATTGGTGCCGGTGGTCGGGGTGTGCGAACCACATCCCGTCTACAGCGTGGGTTTGGTAGTTGAGCCTCGAAAAACAACCCTCAACGGTTTCTGAGTTTGGGCCTCCAAACTCGGGGTGGCTGGTTTCCGAGTTTGGGCCTCAAAACACGGAGTGGACAGTTTTCCAGGTTTGGACCTCAAACCCTGGGCTGGCGGGTTTCTGAGTTTGGGCCACAAAACTCAGCCGAGGACACAGGTTTCCCGGTTTTGGCCTCAAAACCGAGGGAGGTTCCAAAAGGAACGGTCGACGCGTGGCAGCGCCGAGAGGCTTGCGTTGCGGTGAAGCTATCGTTGAGGAAGGCGCGGCGGTCGACGGGACGGCACGTGGTGGCATCCTGGAGCTTGCGTCGAGGCGAAGCGAAGGATGAGGAAGGCGCGTGGCCATCAGATCAAGACTTGGCGGAGCTGGACCGGAATACCCCTAGGGTTAGCCTGTTCGCTCTATCTATCTAGGAATAGAAGGGGAATAAGTGTATTAGGCTATAAATAGAGAGGTAGCCCCTCCTCTCATTCTATCCTTGCAGCATTTCATTCTCGTAGTAGCCTTTGCTAGGTTTTCTTCCACCTGCTTCCTGTGATCCGCAGAGAGCAAGACAATACCTCTGTGTACTTGTGATTTTGAGGAAACGGGACCGTAATCCCGTTGTCTCCTCATGGGGACGAGTTCCGGCTGAAATTGTAATCGATTTGCGTTTTGGTGTTGTGTTCTTCGAGTTTTGGTTTTTGCCTTCTCGGAGATTTTCCTCGTTCTTCCTCTCCGAGAGATGGTTTTCGATTTCGTTTGAACCAGGTTGTGCTAGGACATGAGTTCTTTCTTTCCATCGAAGGAATTTCTTTTTAACCTCACGAGCTAGTAGATCAGACAGTTTTTGTTTTGGATCGAGTTTTTGTGCATTTGCCCCGAACTTCTTTGATTCACCAATTTGGAGTTAGGTTTGAGTCATGATCTCCTAGGAGTAGCTCGCTAACATCCTTGTGACCCCTCATACCAAGTCTAAGCCTTAGAGATTTTGATTTGAGGGAGATCGGGTTGAATCGCCGAAGAACTGCGCTATTTTCAGGGGCATCGGACGCTGGCTGCAGGAGCATTGGACGTTGAGTTCATAGCATCGGACGCTCCTGTGCCACATGTCAAAGAACTGACTTTTTGAGTGGGCATCGGACGCTGGGCATTGGACGATCCGTTGGTCATCGGACGCTCCGTTGGTCATCGGACGCTCCGACACCTGAGCATAGGACGCTGAGCTATCACTGTAGCAGCGTCCGATGGTCGAACAGTAAGGTTCCAGAACTGCTGGTTTTGCATCGGACGCATCCACCAGGAGGGCTGATGTAGTGAATTTTTCACTGTTTCGTCCGTAGTTCGTTCGTCCGATTTCAGATTCGGTTTCTGGCTTTTGCGTTGGGTTTTTAGGATTGTGTAGAGTCCCGCTGTGCTTCTCGGTAGCATCCACCCTACATTTAGGGTCGTGGACACTACCAAGTCCTTGTTTTGCTTTTGGGGTGATTCTCTGGGACAAGGGCCATCTATTTCTCGAGAAGAAATTTGAGGCTCCCATTCACCCCCCTCTGGTCGCCAATTCGGTCCTTCAATTGTTATCGGAGCCGGTTAAGGATCTTCTCAACCTTAATCGGGTTTGGATCCTAAGGGCGACATGGATCGAGGGAACGACAAGGCTCCCTTTTTCGATGGGACGAACTATCCCTATTGGAAGATTCGGATGTGTGCCTATCTCAGCAGCATCGACTCTTCCATGCGGGAGATATCTGAGAACGCCGAGTACGAGGTGCTTGTGGCTCGCGTGGGTCAGATCCAGATTGACCAGCACAACGCGAACGCTAAGGCTCGTAACGCACTTTTGGCCAACATCTCCCTTCCTGAGTTCGAGCGTGTCTCCGAGCTTGAGACGACACAAGAGATCTGGGTGAAACTTTAGAGCTATCACGAGGGGACCGTTCGGGTCAAGACCAGACTCTTCGAGACGTACAAGCGCGAGTACGAGAATTTCACTCAGTTGGAGGGAGAGACGATTGACGCTATGTTCGCTCGTTTCCAAATTATTGTGAACAAGATGCATGCCAATCGGGCTGACCTGCCTTATGATGATCATGAGAGGGCACTTAAGTTGCTATATGCCCTAGATCGGAAGGTATGGGAGGTGAAGGTGTCGACCATCAAAGAGTCACCAAGCTATGACACCCTCACCGTGGACGAGCTGTTCAGCAAGCTCAAGTCCACCGAGATCGATCACCTGACTCAAGCAAAGCTGAAGAACCCATCTTCACATACCATGGCTTTGGTCTCAGACAGGGGTGGATCGACTCTTTCCGCTGACACTTCACCTACTTCGTTTGCTTTGTCTTCTTTGCTTTCAGTGACAGAGGAGTAGGTGGAGGTGTTAGGCGATGACGAGCTCGCCCTACTCATCAGCCGGTTCTCACGGTTTCACAACAACAACCTGAATAGCCAGCGTGATGGCACACATGAGGGCTGCTACGGGTGTGGTGACCCTGATCACTTCGTCGTAAGCTGCCACAAGCGTGACAAAGGCTTTCCCGGTAAGAACAACAACTCCAGGCACAAGGACAAGCGTGAGTACAATGCCGGGAAGAAGAAGACCAAGGGCGGCTATCGCAAGAAGGATCTAGAGAAGGTGTTTGACGCTGGGAGGCGTGCCTTCATCGCCTCCATCAGCGACATCGAGAAGAGCTCTGACGGCGACTCCAGCGTTGATGAGTCCGAGCACAAGACGGAGGAACGCTTCAATGGACTCTGCTTCTTCGACAACTCCACTGATGGCTTCTGCACCATGGCCTTGGACGAGGAGGACCGCAAGTGCCAGGACAAGCACGTCGACAGCGACGACGACAACGACACATCTGAGGTATCAACTTTTTCCATCATCGAGCGTCATTCTAGCGAGCGAGATTCCTTGGCCGCGATAGTTCTCGCTCAGGACAAGCAGCTTAAGCATGCCACTAGAGAGCGCAATGAGTTTAAGGCCAAGCTAGGCGAGGCGCTTAAGGAGCTTGAGAGTTCTAGGTCCGAGGTGAAGGTGGCCGATGAGGAGGAGTGTGATGAGTGCACAATGCACATGACAAACTTTGCCACCCTGCAAACCAAGTGTGCCTCTTTGATCAAGGTGTATGATGAGCTGAAGAGTAGGCTAGACTTGGTGGGTGATTGCAAAGAGTGTCCCTCTTGAAGAAGGAGCTGGAGGAAGTTAAGGCAAGGCCTTCTTTGCTGGGTGCGTGCAAGTCTTGTCCAGGCTTGCAAACTGAGTTGGCAGAAGTTAGTGCCAAGCATGCTGAAGCCTTCAAGGCCAGCTCAGTTAGCACCGTTTCCGCTCCGTGTGAGCGATGCGTGGGGATGGAGCTTGAGATTGCCAACTGTCGGCATGACAGGATGCAAACCGAGGAGGAAAACACATATCTTCGGTCCATTCTGAGTTGGGTGTCATGCAGTGAGCCACAGTTGGGCATGATGATCAGTCAGTTCAAGAGGGGAACTGGCGGTCCGAGAGTAGGCTTTGCTTCAGGTGGGGAGTGCGCTAGTGCCTTCGGCAAGATCGGTGAGTTTAGCGGTGTGAACATGAGTGAGAAACCATCCGCTATCCCTAAGCTTACCAAGATCACTCCACCTGAGCCTCTCAAGCCTATCACCAAGGATGGCATCCTTGAAGAACCTCCCAAGGCTCCACCTTGCAAGCAAGTGTGGGTTCCCAAACCTAACCATCTTAGGAACACACTTGACACCCTTCCTAACATCTCTAGTGACCCCCTTCCGAAAGGCAAGCAGCCAGCCAGAGTGAACAACCCCCGCAACAATAGGAACCAACAACCCAAGAGAGCAGTGAGGTTCGAGTGTGAGTATTGCCACCACGAGGGTCACCTAGCTGAGTTTTGCTTTCGGAGGAAGAGAGAAGCTAGAAGGGAGTTGGACCTGAACAACCAGGTCAGGCACCACCCTCTCCATAGTGTGCAGGATCAGGGAGTTCAGGGATAGAGGGCCTTGTTTGTCACCCTTGTCGTCATGGGAAGATGGTTGTTGCTTCTCACCCACCTGTAAATCAGGTGATGACAAAGCAACCCAGCGAGCTTTTACACATGGACACATTTGGTCCAGCTCGGGTTTGCTCAGCGGGTGGGAAGTGGTACGTTCTAGTGATCGTGGACAATTTTTCGAGGTACTCTTGGGTGTTCTTTATGGAGGGAAAGGACGAGGCTTTCTCTTTTGCTCGAGATTTGATTTTGAGGTTGAAAACTGAGTTTCCCCCTGATACTATTAGAGCTATTCATAGCGATAATGGTATTGAGATTGTTAACTCACAGTTTGCCTCTTGTTGTTCTTCACATGGAATTGAGCATCAGTTGTCCTCTCCTTATGTCCCCCAGCAGAACGGAGTTGTTGAGCGCAAGAACCAGACCCTTGTTGAGATGGCCAGGACGATGCTCGATGAGCATAGGACTCCTAGGCGTTTTTGGGCCGAGCCGATCAACACTGCTTGCAATGCTTCAAATCACATCTTTCTTCGTGCTTTCTTATGAGTTGCAATTTGGATGGGTACCCAAGGTGTCTCATTTTAGGGTGTTTGGGTGCAAGTGTTTTATCCTAAAACAAGGCAATTTGGACAAATTTGAATCTTGTTCTGTTGATGGTGTGTTTCTTGGTTATGCTTTGCATTCTCGCGCTTATCGAGTTCTTAACCTTGAGACTAACCGGATAGTGGAGACCTACGAGGTCACATTTGATGAGACTATGCCTTGTGTTTCTTCTGCTTTTGATGTTGCAGGAGAATAGAAGCTTGGAGAGATGATCTTTGTGGAGGAGGAGCAGGAAGACGCCGATTGGGGTGATCTCGAGCCAACTCCACTGGTTGCCCCTGTTGACCCTGCGATGATGACTTCAGCTCGAGGACCTGATCCCACTACTTCAACTACTTGGGGTCCTCTCAGGCCACCTCTCCAGTGAGCACCGGCTGCACCTGAGGGAGCAACAGCATCTAGCGAGGGGGAGGCGACTTCAGCGAGGCAGGCACCCCGGAGCATTCAGCAGATCCACCCCCCGTAGTAGATGATCGGCAGCATCGACCAGCGAGTCATGCGTGCAGATACATGGGTGTATGTCGGGTCTCTGAGTGATGAGTGATTGTCAACTGGGATGATGCGCATGTTCTTTGGCTTGTGTTGTGCAGGTGTCGAGCACGGATACAGTGACCGACGGCGAGGTGAAGGTCAAGTTGAGACGTGCCGTGCCGATGGACCGGGTGCGGTGAAGGATGGGCGTGCCGTGCGGCGGACGTGCCATGCCGAGGTACCGAGCGGTGAAGGGCGGACGTGAGGCTAGGACTGAGGGACCAGAGGCCCGAGGATCAGCTGTGGTGGCTGGCAGCCTGTGACGACGACAAGTGAAGAAGTGCGGTCATGTGTGGCCTGAGTCGTGGACTCAGGGACACGTGTCGGTGGACGGGGTGCACGGGAGGTGCATCCCCTCTACGACGTCGGTTTGGTGGTAGAGCCAGGGAAAAACCATCGGATGGACGGTTTCCAGGTTTGGGCCTCAAAACCTGGGCGTTGAGGGTTTGCTGAGTTTGGCCTCAAAACTCAGATGCTGGTGGGCTGGTTTCCCGGTTTGGGCCTCAAAACCGGGGGTTCGCTGGAAAAGGCTGGTTTCCCGGTTTGGGCCACAAAACCGGGGGTGCAGAGCGAGGGCGGCACGTGGCGGCGATCTGGAGGTTGCGTCAAGGCAACGCTTCGGTTTGTGCGGGCGTGGCCGTCGGATACACCTACCACCGAGTTAGTCCAGAATAACCCTAGGGTTTAGCTGGTTCGCTCTGTAATTAGAATAGAGAGGGGTAGATTAGGAAATAGACTTAGGCTAGTAGTAGGATAAGTAGTCGGGAGACACCCTCCTCCCAAGAATCTCAGTCATTTGCTCTTTCGCACTTAGGGTTTCCTGCTCTCCCATCCCCTGCTGTAGCTAGCTGAGATCCGCAGAGAGACTTGCCTCTGTGTACTGTTGATTTGAGGAAGTGAGGCCGTATCCTCACTGTTGTAGCGTGTGGTAGCCACACGGTTGCAGTTCGTGGTTGCGATTCGCGTTTCATTCGTGTTCTTCGCGGAATCCTTTTTCTCCACGATTTTCCCGTCGCTTGATCTCTTTGCTCGGTTCATCTTTTGCAAAACCATTTGAACCAAGTTGTTCTAGATCGTGAGGCACTTCTTTCCACCGAAGGAATTCTCCTCTAACCTCACGGTCTAGGAGATCGATTGATTTTCGTTTCGGGTCAAGTTTTCTCTCTTCCCCCGAATTTCTTCGATTCATCGATTTGGAGATAAGTTCGAGCCATGATCTCTTAGGGATAGCTCACTATACTCCTTTTGACTCTTCTCACCAAGTTTAATCCCTAGAGGATTCGTTTTGGGTGAGATCGAGTTGAATCGGTGGACGATCAGGCTGCTGTCGGGGTGACCGGACGCTGTCCTCGCGCTGACCGGACGCGTCCGGTGGTTGAATGTGTCGCGGAATCTTCTGAGTATTGACCGGACGCTAGGTTGTTGGATTGACCGAACGCTCCGGTTTTACTGTTCACGTGTTTTGGCTTGTATGACCGAACGCACTGTGATCTGACCGGACGCTCGACTCTGGTGAGTCCGGTCCAACACAGAGAGCACCGAAATCCGTTTTTGGCTGACCGGACGCGTCCGGTGCCTATTGACCGGACGCAGGGTGAGTCCGGTCAGTGCTGTCTCAGCACGTTTTCGTTCGCGGTTGGCTCGTTCTTGGTCAGATTCGATTTCCGTCTTTTGCGTTGGCTTTCTAGAGTTGTGTAGTGTCCCGCTGTGCTTCTTGGAAGCATCCACCCTACATCTAGGGTCATGGACACTAGCAAGCTCTAAGGTTTGTCGTTTGGGGTGATTCTCGGGACAGTGGCTACTAGTTTCCGAAAGGAAAATTTAAAGCTCCCATTCACCCCCCCCCCCTCTGGTCGCTTTCTGAGTGCTTCTCGGTCCTTCAATGCGGTCGCGAGCGTATGAGATCTCACACTTTGCTCATTTTGCATTTGTTGCTTCTTTTGAGCCCAAAGATGTTGGACACACTCTTTCTGATCCTAACTGGGTTAATGCCATGCATGAGGAGTTAGAGAACTTTGAGCGAAACCAAGTATGGACCCTAGTTTCACCTCCACCAGAATGCCACCCTATAGGTACCAAATGGGTTTTCAAAAACAAACAGGGTGAGGATGGGATGGTAGTGAGGAACAAGGCTAGGTTAGTAGCCCAGGATTTTTGCCAGAAAGAGGGGATAGACTATGAGGAAACCTTTGCCCCTGTAGCTCATTTAGAAACCATTAGGATACTTCTAGCCTTTGCTGCTTCGAAGGGTTTTAAGCTATACCAAATGGATGTCAAGAGCACTTTCCTAAATGGGTATATAGAGGAAGAGGTCTATGTTAGACAACCCACGAGTTTTGAGAATCCCAAGTTTCCAAACCATGTGTTCAAACTTTCAAAAGCTTTATATGGTTTGAAACAAGCCCCGAGAGCATGGTATGAGCGCTTGAAAACCTTTTTGCTCTCCAAGGGTTTTAAAATGGGACGGGTAGATAAGACTCTATTTCTCCTCAAGCAAGGCAATGACACCCTTTTAGTTTAGATTTACGTGGATGGTATCATCTTTGGTGGCTCCACTCACGCAATTGTTGCCAAGTTTGCAGATGTTATGAGCAAGGAGTTTGAGATGAGTATGATGGGTGAGTTGACCTTATTCCTCGGGTTGCAAATCAAGCAAACCCGAGACGGGACGTTCGTGCATCAAGGCAAGTACACGAAGGACATCCTGAAGAAGTTCGACATGGGCGAGGCCAAGCCACTTACGACGCCAATGGTGATGACTATTGCGATGGACGCGGATCAGGACGAAGAGCCCGTGGACCAGAAGGAGTACAGGAGCATGATTGGCTCCCTCCTGTACTTGACGGTGATGAGGCCAGACATACACTTCACAGTGTGTTTGTGCGCTCACTTTCAGGCGTCCCCTCGGACTTCCCACAAGCAGGCGGTCAAGCGCATCATGAGGTATCTCTGATACACTCATGAGTTCGGACTTTGGTACTCTTCTTCTTTGACCCTTTCGCTTTGTGGTTACTCCGATGCGGATTTTGCCGGCTGTCGGCTTGAGCGCAAGTCTACTTCTGGGACTTGTCAATTTCTTGGCTCTTCGCTTGTTTCGTGGTCTTCTCGCAAGCAGTCTAGCGTAGCACAGTCTACCACAAAGCCGAATATGTCGTTGTCGCTTCTTATGCTTCACAGCTTTTGTGGATGGTTGCTACTCTGCGTGATTTGGTTCTAGATTTTAGTCGGGTTCCTTTGCTTTGTGATAGCACTTCTGGCATTAGTGTATCAAAGAAACCTGTTCTTTACTCCAAGACCAAGCACATCGATGTTCGTTGTCACTTTCTTCATGATCACTACGAGAAAGGCAACATTGATCTCAGGCATGTAGACACCCACAACCAGCTTGCGGACATTTTCACCAAGCCTTTGGATCTCTCAGCTTTTGCTAGGTTGAGAGGTGATCTTTATGTGTGTTTCCCCTTTTAGATGGGGGAAGCATTTTGTCTGTTGTATCATAGACTGACTATTCCGATACCTTTTGTTTGGGTTTCTGTTTTAGTCTAGGTGTTTGCTCCGATTTTTCTTCTAGAATAGTCTTTGCATGCATCTCATCATGTACATCTTACATTTCAAGCTTCATGTCTATATTCCTTAAAATGAAATTATGCTCTGAGTAGCTCTGTTCTGATGATATATGATGATGCTTGTAGCTTAGGCTCTTTTTGATCACATTATACATGTTGTGAGCTAAGCTATTGTTTTATGAATGGTGAATATGCTTAAATTGAACATAAAACTTGATACTTGTTCACCATTGAGATTAGCATCTAGCATGTTTAGAATGTGTTGAGGTCACTTTTGCTATTTCATACATGCTATGTTGCTATGTCTCTTGCTCTGAGTCATTCACTTGCTTGGTATGTTCATATTCTGCTTAATTTGAACCAAGTCTAAGTGAATTTGGAAGATCGAGATGGGATTGCTTTGTCAGCACATCACGGTATCGAGATTGTTTCTCATTGCACATTTGAGTTAAACTTGAGCCATGTAGTGTAAGACCGAAACCGATGCTTCAAGCTTCTGATTGCTTATGCATAGGCTTAGCTCGGTTGAAAAGTTAGGCAATGATAAGCTTTCAACCTCTCGCAATCATATGCTAAATCCGAACTTGTGCTAATAACTGCTGCAATTCTCCGATAAAATTTGATAAACACAAGTCTATGTTTCATTCTATAGCATGATGATTG
The DNA here is from genome assembly GCA_009763385.1 of Coix lacryma-jobi var. lacryma-jobi. Classification (NCBI taxonomy): domain Eukaryota; kingdom Viridiplantae; phylum Streptophyta; class Magnoliopsida; order Poales; family Poaceae; genus Coix; species Coix lacryma-jobi. Next base: position 87,414,297 of record CM019828.1, on the reverse strand, counting down.
AACTTTGCTAGGGGTAGTTCACCTTGTATACATGTTTAGCACTTGTTTGACTTCCTGTCTATACATGTTCAGTGCTATTTTGATGGTGAATCCCCTTTCTGAATGGCTTAAAACTGCTCACTAAGCTTATTTGTTCATATTTTGTATTTTGTGATCAGTTTGAGCCTTTGCTAGCAATTTTGCTTGTTGCTAAGTTGTCAGATCAACACTCTTTAGAGCATTCTTTCACTCTGATGACTACATACCTGAAGCTGTTGACTTGCATTTTAGGCTCATGTGCATATGACTTGCTCCGATAGGCATGGCCTAGCTCTGTTTCGCTTGTTTGAGCTCCATTTCCCTTCTTGATTGGTTGCAAATTGTCCCCAAGGGGGAGAATTTTTTATGGTGACAATTTGTAATTTTGTGCTTCACTTGTCGAGGGGGGGGTTCTTTTAGCAAGGGGGATTTTCTGGCACATGTTTAGGGGGAGTTTTCTACTTTGCTGCTCCTTTGTGTGTTTGAGTTTCGATTGGTTTGGAGTTTTCTCCTTTGTGCCTCTATCTTGAGGGACTAGCAGTTCCGCATTCTCATGCGCTTTCAGGTTCAGTTGGTATCAAGCTTTTAGCTAGTGGTGTTGAGCCCTTTTCTGCGTCTTCTTGAGGACTAGCTTGATTTTGACTTGGTTGCCTCGAGCTGTTGCCCATGTCTTTGGGAACCAAGTCTTTACCGTTGTGATCGAGTTTTTCTCTTTGTTGAGTTGTTGCTCCGATCCTTTGCTTGGTTGTGTCGAACCATTGCCCATGTCATTGGGGACCAAGCTCTGCTTATCTTGTTTTGTCCCTCTTCGGCTTTTATCTTATCTTTTGGACATTTTGAGTGAGCTTCTTCTTCTATCTACTTCTATCTTCTTTTTATCTTTGATTATGGATACTTTGTGTTGACGATGCACTCATCATGGGGGAGATTGCGAACACAAGGTTGATATGTGCCCTTGTGGTTCCTTTCCTGAGTGATGAGTGATCGGTCAACAGGCTCACCGGAAGGTGTGAGTGGCAACATGTGTCTCTTGGCTGTGTTGATGTGCAGGTGTGGAGCTCGGAGACAATGGTTGACGGCGAGGTGAAGGTCAAGTAGAGACGGGCCGTGTCGATGGACCGGGAGCGGTGAAGGGCGGACATGAGGCTTGGACCGACGGACCAGGAGGCTGGAGGACCAGCTGTGGCAGCTGGCACTTGGCATCGGCGAGCAGGAGTACTTGGGGATGTGCGGTGCATCGGCCGAGTCGGGAGGAAGATGATGGCATCGTGACACTTGGCGGGAGGTCAGACACGGGCTTGTGTGCGGCGCAAGTGCCGTCGGCCAAGTCAAGGAGGAAGGCGAAGGCGTTGTGCCCGGCGTGGAGGCTGGACATGCATCGGCATCGGTGCCGGTGGTCGGGTGTGCGAACCACATCTTGACTACGGCGCGGGTTTGGTAGTTGAGCCTCGAAAAACTACCCTCGATGGTTTCCTAGTTTCGGCCTCAAAACTCGGGGTGGCCGATTTCCGAGCTTGGGCATCAAAACTCGGAGTGGACGGTTTTCCAGGTTTGGGCCTGAAAACTTGGGCTAGCGGGTTTCTGAGTTTGGGCCACAAAACTTAGCCAAGGACACAGGTTTCCCGATTTGGGCCTCAAAACCGGGGGAGGTTCCAAAAGGAAAGGTTGACGCGTGGCAGCGCCGAGAGGTTTGCGTTGTGGCGAAGCTATCGGTGAGGAAGGCGCGGCGGTTGACGGGATGACACGTGTCGGCATTCTAGAGCTTGCGTCGAGGCGAAGCGAAGGATGAGGAAGGTGCGTGGCCATCGGATAAAGACTTGGCGGAGCTAGACCGGAATACCCCTAGGGTTAGCCTGTTCGCTCTATGTATCTAGGGGTAGAAGGGGAATAAGTGTATTAGGCTATAAATAGAGAGGTAGCCCCTCCTCTGATTCTATCCTTGCAGCATTTCATTCCCATAGCCTTTACTAGGTTTTCTTCCACCTGCTGCCTGTGATCCGCAGAGAGCAAGGCAATACCTCTGTGTACTTGTGATTTTGAGGAAACAGGATCGTAATCCTGTTGTCTCCTCATGGGGACGAGTTCCGGCTGAAATCGTGATCGATTTGCGTTTTGGTGTTGTGTTCTTCGTGTTTTAGTTATTGCCTTCTCGGACATTTGCCTCGTTCTTCCTCTCTGAGAGATGGTTTTCAATTTTGTTTGAACCAGATTGTGCTAGGACATGAGTTCTTTCTTTCCACTGAAGGAATTTCTTTTTAACCTCACGAGCTAGTAGATCGAACAGTTTTTGTTTTGGATCGAGTTTTCGTGCCTTTGCTTGAACTTCTTTGATTCATCGATTTGGAGTTAGGTTCAAGCCATGATCTCCTAGGAGTAGCTTACTAACATCCTTGTGACCCCTCATACCAAGTCTAAGCCTTAGAGCTTTCGATTTGAGGGAGATCAGGTTGAATTGCCGAAGAACTGTGCTGTTTTTGGGGGCATCAGACGCCCCTGTGCCACGTGTTGAAGAACTGACTTTTTGAGTGGGCATCGGACGCTCCATTGGTCATCGGACGCTTCGACGCCTGAGCATTGGACGCTGAGCTATCACTATAGCAGCGTCCGATGGTCGAACAGTAAGGTTCCAGAGCCGCTGGTTTCGCATCGGACGCTGCCAGCGTCCGATGCAGTGAATTTTTCACTGTTTCGTCCGTAGTTCGTTCGTCCGATTTCGGATTTGGTTTCCGGCTTTTGCATTGGGTTTCTAGGATTGTGTAGACTCCCGCTGCGCTTCTCAGGAGCATTCACCCTACATTTAGGGTCGTGGACACTACCAAGTCCTTGTCTTGCTTTTGGGGTGATTCTCTGAGACAAGGGCCATCTATTTCTCGAGAAGAAATTTGAGGCTCTCATTCACCCCTCCCTTCTGGTCGCCAATTCAGTCCTTCACCTTAGTATTACGAAGGTCGTCATAGACCCCACAACGGCCTAAGAATGAGTTATACATATTAAAAGTCTACTTATCGGGTAATACGACTGTTGAGGCGATGGTATAATAATATAAAATGACTGTTTCGATGGCTTCACATGCCTTCTCAGCAGATCTGGGGACTGATCGGAGTACCAGTTACAAGTCGACATGTGGCAGAGCCACGTATTCTTCATGACCAGTTTTTCCAGCTACGCTGGGGACTGGTTGATGGCTTCGCTGGCCTTCTCAGCAGAGCTGGGGACTGGTTGGAGTACTAGTTACAGGTCGACACATGGCAGAGCCACATATTCTTCAGGACCTGCCTCGCCAGCTACGCTGGGAACTGGTTGATGGCCTCGCTAGCCTTCTCAGCAGAGCTGGGGACTTGTCAGACTACCGGTTATAGGTCGACACGCGGCAGAGCCATGTTTTCTTTGGAACCAGCTTTGTTAATCGCGTTGGGATTGATTGTCAGATGCGTAATTATTCTGACCTTGGCACCACATGACCAAGTCACCTGTTACTAAGCTCGGGGACTATCGTGTATACATGGCGCTCATTCGCGCATGTATATAAGTTTGTTTTCTTTCTTTTAAGACCCTGGCACCACGTGACTGAGTCACCTATTGTCAGGCTCGGGGACTAAGTGGGCACAGTTCACCTGATCGGTTAGTATGCTTGCTAATGGAGTTTGCTGAAGCCAGGATCTTCTTCAACACAAAGACATGAAGCGTCTGCTCATACTTCCACAATATAACATGGGCACGCTTCAATGACAATACAGAGTCATTTTTCTCTCAAGAGCACAATGTATCTTGCGAGTCTTGCGACTTGGCAAAAAAATTAAGGTCGTCGCAATGGAACCTGGTGGAAGGCTTGATTCAAGAGTTGTAACCAGCTCGACGCCATCAGGAATATTGCCAAGATGCTACACCACTTCAAGATGCATCATGCTTAGGGACTAGCTGTGGGGGGGTATGAACCCGTATACCCTCACGGCTAGACTTGGGCTACTTCAAAGAAGGCGACCCAAATCGCTACAGAGGTCCCGTGCGATGAGACCTAACTGGTCGGGCAGCGAGCCCACTTGGTCAGGCGACAGCGCGATGGTCCTCAAAAGACTGGCGATCAAGGAAGCCTATTCCGTTAGAGAATGTATTGCATTCCATGCAATGCATTGATTGTAACTGATTAGTTTCCTTATCCCCTCGATAGATCTGATTGATGGAGATCTGTAACCCTGCTCCTTGTAGCTATATAAGGCGAGCAGGGACCCCTGTTGACACTTCTTAATGGCACCACTAAGAATAAGGGATAGGTCTATCCTTAGCAACGACGCTAGGAGTGTCTTGTCGGTAAGTTCTTATGTCTATTGGATAATTCCGCAAGCGCATAGAATCTACCACTGTAGCACTTCACCCGAGAATATTCGAAGGTATTGTTATTTATTTTACCCCAAGGGAAAGCGGTGGCTAGGAAAGATGATAATAAGAGAAATCTACGTGATCACCACAACTTGGTACTAACTAGTGTAGAGGGGTAAGGCAAAATGGTAGGAAGGTAGTGACACAAGTGTACTAGGATAACTATAGGGACAACTAATAGTGTAGCTAGGTGGGAGGACATGGAGAGAGTATAGGACTCCTATGACGCTAACTCTACTTCTATGACTTAACTCAACTGTAAAGACGAAACATAGTAGAACGACGCCTCACGACAAGCAAACTAGGCGACAAGCGGATAGGGAGCACAAAGACACTTACTGTCGGAATGTCATGCTCAGCCTTATCCTTTAAGTCCTACCTAAGAACACATGGTGGACTCCAGAGACCAGATTCAGGGTTGTCACCACATGCTGGCTACCACTATCTATCTGTGCGCCAGGAGACAACCAAGAGTAAGATCGTGTATAAGCACCACGCCTACACCGTCTCTCACTACTCTAGCTACTTACGATTAACTAGAATACCGTGTTACCAACAATGATAATTTGCAGGCATGTTGCCAGGCCAATCACTCTACTATATAACGACTAAAGCACTAAGGTAAATCACAACAATACTATAACAAGTATAATATTGCAGAAAGTAATAACTAAGTTAAGTAGAGAAAGACTAATGAAATAAGTAAAGTCTTACAGAAGTAGAAACATAAAAGCTATACCAGACTCTTCTGAAGACAACTCCGGAAGACCCAAGCAGAGCTTGCTACTCAACTCTAACTCCCACACTAACTACAAATATAGTGTCTACTCCACTTGCAACTCTTGCACATGGTTGCACACTTGGTGTGTCTCAAATAAGAGGGGAGGGCCTCTATTTATAGGTGGAGGTGGAGTAGGGGCTACTCCACCACCACATCATCAATCCGCGTGGCGTCGATCCTCCTCCATTGGATTGTAACCACCTCAAGATGAAGGGTTGTCGTGCTTCGAAGCTTGATTCACCCTGAAGGTACCTTAGCTTCCATAGGAAGGCACCTAGGGGGGTCACCCAGGTCGAGCGACCTAGGTGCGGTCGCCCGAACCCCCTATGGCAGGTGGGCCCTCCCTGGTGAGTGTGGTTGTTGTCCCCACTTGTCATTTGGTGTTTGTCACGTTGGAATGAGTCTTCATCACTTTAGATGCTTTCTTGTGGGCCTATGGATCTATGTGACTCCATCTTCCACCATTGAGAGAAAGCACAATTGAGATCCAAGGGTGGAGAAGCACTTTGGGAGGCTTGGCATGGATCATACCACTTGGTAGAGCCCTGGCGGGGCCATAGGAGGTCGAGCGACCCCATTATGTGCGTCCCACCAGCTCACTTTGCCAAATTTCTTCACTATCTGCATAAAGACACTTCCAGGTACAAGTGCAGCCGGTTATTGATAAAAAGTATGTTCATGCCATGTTATTCTTCCTTAATACCGAACTTGTTGACGGGGTTTTGGGTGTATTATTTTGGTAATATTCCACCGTCAACACCGCCTCAAAAACATACTTATTCCCATACGGAATACACATACTTGACACAGGCCGTAGGGTTTTACGCTAACCTAGCGGCCCGAACCTGGATAAACCCATGTGTTCATCTTGAGTTGCCTTGCGTCAACGTTTGCATCGTCATCTTGCGCATCTCCCCTGATAATCTACTACCTTAGGCATACCCCTAGGTGGGCTATCGACCGTATTTCATCGACATCTGCCTTCTTGCACAAGAACACAACCAAGACCTTGTCGTGAGGCATCACAATAAATAGAGATGCTTTTAGTGATATCAGGCATCATGATCATTGGTGCTGAGGTTAACCTTTTCTTTGATTCCTCAAAACTTGCTTGACACTCCTTATGAGGACATCACTCCTTTGGATACACACAATGATCTTCCACTAAGTTATCATGGTCCAATGACACGAGCTTGCGCGTGTCAACTAAATTTAGAGGTGAGTTCATTCTTGAGTAACACATTATATGTTTTTGAGAATAGATTGCTACCTAATGATTATGTCTTGATTAGAAACCATGGAGAGGACCCGTAGATGCATAGAAGAAGGCTTGGAGGCATGGAGGACTAGCAAGGGTGCTTGATGCAAGTTGGAGGCCCAAACCAAGTTGATTTCAAGTCAGTTTTGGAGTCAGGAGCAGTAAGCACTAAACTGGTCACCTAGGTCGTGTACGAACTCCGTTTTAACGAACCGTATATCATTGGAAAGCTAACTTGATAATCTAACCAATGGTTCTAGTCCCATATCAAAATTCATCTAGAGTCAACGGGAATCATCAAAACAATTGAACGCATAAAATCTGTCCCGGTGTTGCGTAGCTGTTTTTGGTCCGTTGGGCCATGTATCGACCGTGAGCCCATTAGAGGGGCACGTCTAAGGGGGTGACGACCCTTAGGGGCTATAAACAGTATCCGTCACCCTCTTTAGGGTTTTGCGTTTTGCTTAGATTATTCTGTCAAGAACAGTTTTGTCGTTTTTGCGGTTTGTGAGACCCCAACTCGTGAGCTTAATCATTCATCTACAAATTAGTTGCATTCTTCTTTGTTCTTGCTTGTGTTCTTCAATTCGCAGACAGAGATTAGCCTTATTGGCGAGGTCAACCGTGCAACGCCGGTTGATAACCAGAGAGACGTGGAGCTGCGATTGCAGGGTTTCAGATCGTGTTGTTTGGAAGCTGAATCGATTGTGTCACATCTCCGCCAAATCGACAGTTACTGGAACCTTTCAGAAGATCGGGCACCCTTGTTCACATCAAGTGGTAATCAAAGCTTTAGGTATACCATCAGGTTAATATCTACCCTTAGTTTCGAGTGCTTTTCCATCGTCCCATAGTCTTGTGCCATATTTATTTTCCTGTCCTAAAACTTTCCGCGCCATAGCCGTTGAGGTCGTGTTAGAGTTCAGTTCGTGTGTTTTTCCTTTTTGTTGCATCAAACCCTAATCGTTGTGACCACTTTTTCTCCCACTTTGTTTCCATTTCATTGTCCAATTTGGTGTCTATTGGTAAAATTATACTATCTATATTTACTAATATATATGAATAACTAAATATCATAATATATGCTAGTGGATGATTTTTAGTATTATGACATAGACAACTAAATATATGTTAGTAATTGATCTGGATTGTTGATGCGAACAGTTTGAATAAAAATATAATGACATGTGTTAGTGGATGCTTACGTGGACACTTTGTATTGAAGGGATAGTTAGATGTGCTAGATGGTGGAGTATTTTAGTAGATGCTTGTGTAGATACTTTCCATGATAAGATAAATAGTTAGTAGGGTTTTCTTTATAGGAGTTATACATGCGTAGGATAGGCCACTGGGCCTTTCGCGGCAGGTCGTGCTCTTGGTGCTTGGTGTGACCGATACCGAGTTAAACTTTGCATCAAGATTGAGTCATGTACACGAGAGCGGACCCATGAGTTATTGCCTCATGTGGCTTGGGTCTGGTGGCGCACGTAATGGGCCAAATAAAGAGGGTGATTGTTGCAATATCAGTATACTCTCCTCTAAAAAAAATGCAATATCAGTATACTTGGTTGTTCATTCTTTATTGCTCAAAGGAATGAAGTATTAACTTGCCTGTGATTGCAAAACACAGATGGTATATACTTGACATACAAGTAATGAACACGGGCCATGTACACAAACAGATCTTCACAATTTGGATTGCATGCATATTACATAACAAGGAAACAAACCAAGAGAAACATGAACAGACACTGCACAAGTTTAAATTCCCAAACCCTAAAAACTTGCAGGAAGGGCGGCACGAAACCAACAAAGGCATACTCCTTTCAAAACTCCGAATATCTCCTAATTCTTTCCCTGTATGACGATGAGCGCTGCACATCGGGCCTTATGCAGCTGACGAGGCAAGGCACTGCCTCTTCAGCTCCTGTGCAGTTCAGCTTTATGGATGACAGCTTCCCAGAGCCAATGGATCTAAAAGAAGAGCATCCCAGCTGAACTGAGGAGGAGCGCAATCGACGCATGTCAGGCTGTCGATGCAAGGACCTGCCATGATCAGGACCAGTGCTTGCGCCTGATGCACACAGAGCTAGTGATGTGCTTGTCCATGGAAGCTCCTTTATTGGGGTAGTGCTGGTGAGCCTCATGAAGGAGACAATGGCATGCCGACATAAAGGGCATGATATGGAGCCAGGAACTCCGCGGATGGATGTTGAGCTGCCAGTGGTGGAGCACAAGTACAGTGCGCATTTGGTGCAAAACTCATGGCCGCAACCTAATATAACAGGCATTTATTAATGGTGTTTACAGGGTTGAAAAATCCATCATGAGAATCAGATTTTTCAGTACCTTCTGCAGCTACAGTGCATTCCACCTCCAAACATATGACACATGGATCCTGACAAGTGGATGAGGCAGAAGTTTTCCTCCATCCACATTCCCTGCAAAAGATCAGCGAAGGGTCAGGGTTGCATTTATAATTAACTGATCGCACATTAGGAAAAATAAGAGAACCTGACAGTTCTATTCTGTTTCTTGTGAAGTTCAAAATTTGAAATGAGCATCCTAACAACATTCTACACCCAATCAAATGCAGTTTCTCCCAAGGTGCAGTAAAACTCTGATGCTTTAGGCCCAATGGTAATAGGCAAAATGCTGCTGTAAAATATTGGTGGCTGTCACCTCTTTCACTGGAACAAGTAAAGGAATGTGGATACAACTGCTTGAGCAAAAATGTTTCAATCTAGGTATCATGTTCTTACAGAAAGTGGCATTTAATGTTATGAATACCTACATGTTTTCTCAGGTATTTGAACTCACCGAGAAATTTTGACAATGCTCATCAGTGGTAGACAAAGGTATGGTGAAGGAAGAATACGCATTCGATTTTCTGGTTGCTTGCTTAGAATACCTTCAACACTAGTTTTGTGCCACGAACGAGCCACCAATAAAGGAGTCAACCTTCAAGCAGAAGCATGGTAAAAGTGTAAGCAATTGAAATAAGTAACATGGAAATCCTTTTCAGATATTAGCATGCCCCAAGCTAGTGCCCTTCCTTAATTGGAAAACAAAAGTTACAAGTTTGATGCATGGTATAAGTTATGGTCAGAATATTCGGAGTTTGTATAAGCACAGCATATCAGCAACAGGCTTCAGGATTTGAGTAAACCACATAAGGAAGATGGCCAAATAAGGAAGACAAGACTCAACACTAATAAGCATATATAAATAGTAAAATAGCAGTGCAAAATTTACACAGATTTAAGTGAAGATATCAATACCATCAATTCTGATAAACAAAGAACATAACTTGTTGCAGGCGGTTGTAAGTAAAAAAAAAATGTATTCAATGAGACAAGTTCAATTGATTTGATGCAGAAACAAATATTTATGATGGACCAACAAGGGCATACCCGTTAGCATTTTGAGCTCCTATGTTTGCTCCTGCTGCAATAAGAAGCTGTTTAGCAGAAATCAGTAGATGGAAGTTGACAAATTACTTAGATTCTCATGAAATAGGAAGGTAAACCAGCATACTTGGCAGCAAACAGCACTTCCACCACATGCCGCATAATGGAGGGGTGTGCTCCCTGAACCTGCACGATGGTTGAGTTAATCTAGGATCATAGTAAAAAAGTAAGGAAAGGTCCACTTATCGACAAACTTTTGCAGAACCATGTCTATAATAAATTGAATCAAGATAAACAATTTCCTTTTCTGTTTAATAAATACTTACCAATGAGGTCAATAGTTGAACCATCATTGACAGTCACCTCAGAGACAGAGGCTCCAAGGTCTAACAGCAACTGCACACTCTCAGCATGCCCATGAAGGGCTGCTAAGTGAAGTGGGGTGACGCCACCATCTGACTTTCCATTAACTAGTCTTTGGAGAGCCCTGGAGAGCACCAGAAGAAGTGATGAGAAGATGACCACATAATTGAATGCCCAGAGTGTACAATGAAAAATGATGCAAATTTATAAGTGATGGGAAAGATGCCAATATAGGTGAACGTCAGGATTTTACATACACGGCATCAAAGGCATCCTTTTTCATTTCATCTGTGGACTTTCCACGCATAATGGTCCAAAACTCTGACAAGCTAGGCACGTAATCAGCCACAAGAAGCCGAATGCACCGAGTATGACCTTTTAGGGCGGCAAAATGAATAGCAGTCGCGCCACTAAAACAATCTCTCATGTGAATCTAGAAATCCAGATACAGATCACGTGCATAAATAGACATTTTTGTAAGAGAGAAAAAAACCAAACGAATTTGATCCAAGAACATATGAGCTAGTGTTCACTTACATTAGCTTTAAAAAGAACTAGAATCTGTACAACTTTCCAGTGACCATATAGACAAGCTTGCATCAGAGCAGTCTGCACAGTTTAGTGTTCAGAATTAGCACAAAAAAACAGAACTTAAAACATAACTGAGAACAAACATAAACAATAAGGTGAGATGCATTGAAGACTAAGCTGTAGCATCTATCTCTTATCAATTTTTATGTATTGAACACATAACAACCAGCGTGCAAACACTGTTGATTACCATACAGTATAACTCAACTGTGATGTGGGGGCGGCACTATAGCCGCCAACCCAGGAACCAAGGCACAGCCGGCACGGCCAGCGACGCTGCTCGTGGCTCAACAAGCAGCTGAAGAGGCCACCGGCTGTGACAGTGGACAAGCTCCAGCAACCAGGAAGAAGGAGTTAAGGAATTAGTATTAAGTGTAGGCAGCTCATTAAGACCAACAGCAGAATCAAGGAGCTTAGCTCCTCTATATATAGCAGACCAAGGATGAAGTTTAGAACATAGTTTAGAAAGAAGTATTAGTCTAAACCCCTCACCTTGTCTTCTCTAAGTCTCATCCCTTTCACCAGCTGCCAGGCAGAAACCCTGGCGCCACCCTTCCCTGGTTCCTATGAGCTGCGCAGCCAAGGGGCTCCATCTCTAGGAGTGGAGGCTCTTGACAACTTGGTATCCGTAGTCCGGCGATCCTCCGGCAACCATTCTGCTTCCGGCCCCAACTCACCCACCCACTCCACGGCATCCACTTCACCACCCATGGCCGAGCCCACTACCTCCGACTTGGCCAAGATGATCTCTGATCTCTCCAAGAGCATGGTGGCCATGCAGCAGCAAATTGTAGCGCTGCAGCAGATCCAGCCGCCGGCCTCCAGCTCTGGTTCGTGGGGCGGTGGCTTCGCGGAAAACCAGGGCGACCGGCCCCCGTGCCTCCAGAAGATGGATTTCCCGAAGTATGACGGCAAGACCGATCCCCTTGCCTTCCTCAATCGCTGTGAATCTTATTTCCATCAGCAGAGGAGCAAGTGTGGATGGCATCGTACAACTTGGAAGGCGGCGCCCAAATGTGGTACATCCAGGTGCAAACCGACGAGGGCACGCCGTCCTGGCGGCGCTTTGCAGAGCTGCTCAACCTCCGCTACAGGCCGCCGGTTCGTTCCAATCCGATGGCGGAGCTGATGTCCTGCAAGCGGACCTCGATGGTGGTAGAGTACCAAGACTGCTTTGAGGCCCTGCTGCCCCTGCTGCGCACATCGGGCCGCTGGACAAGCGCCAGCGCGTCCAAGCCTTCACGGCTAGGCTGGGGCCGCCGCTCAGCATCGACGTACAAGTCCAAAACCCCCAGACCCTGATTCTGGCAATGAACCTCGCCACAGCAAGGTGTGCAAACACGTGTTCCTCCTCGAGCTCTCGGAAGATGACGCCCCAGAGGCGTCTGCCATCAACGACATCGACCCATAAGACCACCACATCTCTGCTCGCGATGGCGAGCGTCCGTTCGTGTGACACGATGCAAATCCGCCTCAAAATGGGAGACACGGTGCTGCTGGCTCTGCTCGACTCGGGATCGACTCATAACTTCATCTCGGAAGACACCGTCAGCCATACCTCGCTCCACCTCCAGCCAGGCGGGAACATGCGCGTCACCGTGGCAAACGGCGAGCGCGTCCCTTGCTCCGGTGTCTACCGCGGGGCAGTCTTCTCCATCGACGACGAAGCATTCTAGGCGGACCTCTTCGCCCTCCCCCTGGCGGGATATGACGTGGTCCTGGGCACGCAGAGGCTCGCGTCCCTGGGGTCGATCCTTTGGGATTTTGGGGCCCTAACCATGTCCTTCTGGCACGCGGATGCGAACACAAGGTTGATATGTGCCCTTGTGGTTCCACCCTGAGTGATGAGCGATTGGTCAACAGGCTCACCGGGAGGGGTGAGCGAGGTCATGTCTTTTGGCTGCGTTGATGTGTAGGTGTGGAGCTCGGAGGCAGTGGTCGATGGCGAGTGAAGGTCAAGTAGAGAAGTGTCGTGCCGATGGACCCGGAGCGGTGAAGGGCGGACGTGAGGCTTGGACTGACGGACCGGAGGGCCGAAGGACCAGCTGTGGTAGCTGGCACTTGGCTTCGACAAGCAAGAGCACATGGGGATGTGCGATGGCATCGGCTGAGTCGGGAGGAAGACGATGGTGTCGTGGCACTTGGCGGGAGGTCGTACACGGGCTAGCGTGCGGCGCAAGTGCCGTCGACCAAGTCAAGGAGGAAGGTGAAGGCGTTGTGCCCGGCGTGGAGGCTGGACATGCATTGGCATCGGTGCCGGTGGTCGGGGTGTGAGAACCACACTCCGTCTACGGCGCGGGTTCGGTAGTTGAGCCTCGAAAAGCTACCCTCGACGGTTTCCGAGTTTGGGACTCAAAACTCGGAGTGGACGATTTGACAGGTTTGGGCCTCAAAACCTGGGCTAGCGGGTTTCTGAGTTTGGGCCACAAAACTCAGGGAGGACGGTTTGCCGGTTTGGGCCTCAAAACCGGGCGAAGGTTCCTATGCGGGACGGTCGACGCGTGGCGGCACTGAGAGGCTTGTGTTGCGGCGAAGCTATCAGAGAGGAGGCGCGGCAGTCAACGGGACGACACGTGGCGGCATCCTGGAGCTTGAGTCGAGGCGAAGCGAAGGATGGCAGGGCACGTGGCCGTCGGATGAGCTCTGACAGAGTTGGAGTGGAATACCCCTAGGGTTAGCCTGTTCGCTCTTTGTATCTAGGGGTAGAAGGGGAATAATGTATTAGGACTATAAATAGAGAGGCAGCCCCTCCTCTCATTCTATCCTTGCAGCATTTACATTTTCGCAGACTCATATTCATCTGTTAGGCTCTCCCATCCTCTAGCTGCTTGTGATCCGCAGAGACGGCAATTCCTCTGTGTATTTTGTGATTCAAGGAAAAGGGACCGTAATCCCTTTGTCTCCTCGTTGGGGATATTCTAAAAACCGAGCTAAATTCGCGTTTTAGTTTCGTTCTTCGCGTTTCTCTCTTTTTCCCTTCGGAGACTTAACTCATTCTTCCAATTCGAGGGATGATTTTTGATTCTGTTTGAATCACTTTGTGCTAGGACGTGAGTGTCATCTTTCCACCGAAGGATTTCCACTTAAACCTCACGAGCACATAGATCGGGCTGTTTTCACGTTCGTTCATCGTTCTTCCCCTTTTCTAGTGTTCTTCGGATTTTTCACGTAAGAGTTGGTTTGGAGTGATGATTTCTTAGGATTAGCTCCCCAACACGTAGAAGATCACTTGGGAGAAGTTTGGTTGCAGCCCCCATTCGATTTGGTTGAGATCGAATCGTTTTTGGTTTGTCCCGAGCAGTTTTTCTTGCTTTCTGTTCATCCGCGGACAGTCCGGAAATCGGGATTTCGGCAGTTCAGTTCAGCCCCACGCGGTACTGTTCTCAATCAAGTGACCGGCGGACAGTCCGCCAGTGACCCGCGGACAGTCCGGGGTCACATTGGACGCTGCACAGGGCTAGCCTCGGACGTTAGGGTTTTACTGTTCACGTGAACCGCGGACTATCCGGCGTACAAACCGCGGACTGTCTGGCGTACAAATCGCGGACAGTTCGGGACCTGACCAGAGCTGTTTCAGAACAGATGGTTTTCGGGGGTTTTGCCGGTGGATAGTCCGGCATCCAGGTGCGGACAGTCCGGCCTTCCGCGGACAGTCCACGATCAGAGTACCGGACAGTCCGAGATTCTGCTGAAAAGGGATTTGTGTCTCATTCGTTTGGTGCTTGATCTTCGGCTTTCTCCGGTAGTTCCGTTGTACCTCTAGGACATCTCCTAAGGTATCCACCTACTCGTTAGGTCGTGAACTAGCCGGTCGCTCGAGTCTTTGCTTTTGAGTGATTTTCTGGGACAAAGGCCATCTATTTCTCGAAAAGAAATTTGAGGCTCCCATTCACCCTCCCCCCTTTGGTCGCCAATCCGCGGATCATCGCGTCTATTGGCACGGCGTCGAAGGTCGGCCCTCCAGTCTGGGCCTGCGCGCCTGCTCCACCGACGAGCTGCTGCCTGTGCTCGTCGACGAATTCGCGGTGATCTTCACCGAACCATCGTGCATGCCTCTGCCCTGATCCCGCGACCACACCATCACCCTCGCGCCTGGATTAGCACCGGTGGCAGTACGGCCCTATCGGTACTCGGTGGCCCACAAAGACGAGCTGGAACGCCAGTGCGCCTCCATGCTTGCCCAAGGACTCATCCGGCGCAGCTCATCGGCATTCTCCTCACCGGTGCTCCTGGTAAAGAAGGCTGACGGTTCTTGGAGATTTTGCATCAATTACAGGGCTCTAAACGCCATCAGCATCAAAGATGCATATCCAATTCTGGTGGTGGACGAGCTCCTGGACGAGTTGCATGGCGCAAGGTTCTTCACCAAACTCGATCTTCGCTCCGGCTATCACCAAGTCCATATGAAGCAGGAAGACGTAGAGAAGACGGCCTTTCGCACACACGATGGCCTCTACGAATTTCTCGTCATGCCCTTCGGCCTATGCAATGCGCCGACCACGTTTCAAGCCTTGATGAACGACATTCTGCGGCCCTTCCTCTGGCGCTTCGTCCTCGTCTTCCTTGACGACATCCTCATCTACAACAGCTCCACGGCTGAACACCTCCGCCATATCCGCGTCGTCCTCACTCTCCTGCAACAGCACCGCCTCTTCGTGAAGAAATCCATGTGCGCCTTCGCCACAACTTCCATCGCATACCTGGGCCACATCATCTCGGCCCAGGGAGTCGCCATGGATCCAGAAAAAGTCACGGCAGTGGAAGCATGGCTGCAGCCCCGCTCTGCGCGCGCCGTCAGAGGATTCTTGGGCCTCGCGGGCTATTACCGCAATTTTGTGTGGGGTTTCGGCAAGATCGCGGCCCCGCTCACCGCCCTGCTCAAGGAGGGGTTCGCGTGGACGGACGCTGCAGTCGTGGCCTTCTCGGCACTCAAGACGGTGGTCACCGCCGCGCCGGTCCTGGCGCTCCCCAACTTCTCCTGTCGTTCATCATGGAGTGTGACGCCTCCACCTATGGTTTCGGGGCCGTCCTACTACAAGACCACCACCCCATCTCCTTCTTCAGCAGGCCTGCAGCACCGCGCCATCAGTCCGTCGCCGCGTATGAACGTGAACTGATCGGCCTGGTGCTCGCCATCCGCCACTGGCGTCCATACCTATGGGGCCACCGCTTCCTGGTACGAACAAATCACTTCAGCTTGAAATTCTTACTTGATCAGTGGCTGGCCACAATCCCACAGCACCACTGGGTGGGAAAGCTGTTGGGGTTCGACTTTACGGTGGAGTACAAGGCTGATAGCACGAACATCATCGCCGACACGCTCTCGCGCCGCGATACCAACTCTGACACCACTTGCACCATAGCCCTCTCCGCGCTGCACTTTGTCTTCGTCAACCGGCTCAAGCTCGCCAACAGCTCCGACCTGGCGCTGGTGGCCCTCTAGGAGGAAATCAGCGCCAACCAGCACCAAGCACCCTGGGCCGTCCTCGATAGTCTGGTGACCTACAACGGGCGCCTCTACATCCCACCTGGGTCACCTCTGCTGCACGAGCTTCTCATTGCAGTGCATGACAACGGTCATGAGGGTGTCCAGAGGACCCTGCACCGCCTCTGCCGCAATGTGCACTCCCCCAACCTCCGCACGGTTGTCCAAGACTATGTGCGGGCATGCTCCACGTGCCAGCACTACAAATCCGAACACCTGCAGCCAGCAGGACTGCACCTTCCCTTGCCGGTGCCCTCGGCAATCTGGGCCGATATCGGCATTGACTTCATCGAAGCTTTGCCAAAGGTTGGCAGCAAATCAGTCATTCTCACCATCGTGGACCGGTTCAGTAAGTACTGTCACTTCATTGCCTTGGCTCACCCCTACTCCGCGGAGTCTGTAGCCCAGGCATTCTTCTCCGACATAGTTCGCATGCATGGACTGCCCTAGTCCATTGTCTCGGACAGGGACCCCGTCTTCACTTCGATCTTCTCGAAGGAGCTCATGCAACTGTCAGGCGTCAAGCTGCACATGACCACGACTTTTCATCCCCAGTCAGACGAACAGACAGAGGCGGCGAATAAGGTGATTGTCATGTACCTTCGCTATCTGACTGGGGATCTTCCGCACCAGTGGCTCAGGTGGCTCCCTTGGGCCGAATTCATCTACAACACTGCATACCAGACGGCGCTCAAGTCCACAACATTCCAGATCGTCTACGGCCGTGACCCCCCCCCCCCCCCCCGTCCCTCCATTCCTCTGAACCCGGGGAAACACGCGTCGCGACGGTGGCCAAGAGCATGCCCAGCGGGACGAGCTGCTCAACAACGCACGCGCCCGGCTGGAACAGGCGCAAAACATATACAAGAAGGCCTATGATCGACACCACCGCGAGGTTCACTTTGCGGTGGGCGACTGGGTCTAGCTCTGGCTTCGTCATCGTGCTTCGGCTTCCCTCCACGGCGTCACCAAGGGCAACCTTCGCCCCCGCTTCTTCGGCCCCTACCGCATCACCGCCATCATCAATACAGTGGCCTACGCCTCGAGCTGCCTCCGCGTGCACGTCTCCATGACGTCTTCCACGTGGGGCTCCTGAAGAAGTTCGTCAGCACGCCACCAGCAGCACCACCGGCCCTGCCCCCTATCCATCACGGCGCATCCCAACCGGTCCCAGAACGTGCATCGCGCACCCGACTGGCTCGTGGCGTCCGTCAGGCCTTGGTGCTTTGGCAGGGTGAACCAGCAGCATCTGCAACATGGGAGGACCTCGACAGCTTCCAGGATCGCCTCCCCCAGTTCCAGCTCGAGGACAAGCTGCTCGTCAAGGGGGAGAGATGAGATGTGGGGGCGGCACTATAGCCGCCAACACAGGAACCAAGGCACAGCCGGCACGGCCAGCGACGCTGCGCGTGGCTCAACAAGCAGCTGAAGAGGCCACCGGCTGTGACAGTGGACAAGCTCCAGCAACCAGGAAGGAGTTAAGGAATTAGTATTAAGTGTAGCCGGCTCATTAGGACCAACAGCAGAATCAAGGAGCTTAGCTCCTCTATATATGTAATTAGCAGACCAACCTCTATATATGTAATTAGCAGACCAAGGATGAAGTTAAGAAAGAAGTACTAATCCAAACCCCTCACCTTGTTTTCTCTAAGTCTCATCCCCTTCACTGGCTGCCAGGCAGAAACCCTGGCGCCACCCTTCCCTGGTTCCTACGAGCTGCGCAGCCAAGGGGCTCCATCTCTAGGAGTGGAGGCTCTTGACATCAACCACGATAAAGCAGCAAGGGTATAGACCCACTCCATCAAGTTACAAATTCCCACTCTCAAAAAAATAGGTAACCTGTTATGGTGATGGGTATTTTGGGATAGCTAGGCCTTATGCTTTGCCAAGAGCTTGAGAGATTGAGGGAGACTAGAATTGTTTCTTCATAATTGATTGCCTTCCCCCAAATGACAGACCTGCCTCTCTTTATATAGAGAGGGGACTAACCCTAACCCTAACTTAGCGGCTAAGCTAATGATTCTTGGGCCTATTGGGCCACTACTGACGCTTGAGCCTATTGGGCCGGTGGCAGCCTGCTGGCTACCCATGACATCTCCCCCGCCCTCGGAGACCCAGCTCATCCTCGAGCTGGATAGTTTCCGCGGACCTATTTGACGCGACCTAGGGTTAAACCTTTTACATCTCGGCTTACCTCTGTTATTTAAAACTAAAATATGAAATAAATTTGGACTACAACTATGTCCTCCTGGATCCTATGGGAAGAGCGCCTCCGCTGGCTGCATTGGGGTTGAAGGGTGGAGCGTGAGCCAGCCCGCTCTTTCTATGGATTCGTCTAGCACCACTGCAGATCCCAAAATGAGTGAGACAGCCCTAGCCCTTGATGCCTGATGCTGGACGGTGATGCACGGTCGCTGTAGTGGAAGAGCCCATGCTTGGACCTCCCCTGCAATGGGAGCAGCCACGCACGACAGTGATGAGCTGAGGAGCATGCGCATCTTCCGCATCACACGTCGGACAAGGAAACCTCGCCCTGCAGCTTGTAGTCGCACCGCTGCTTGCTCCTCCGACGCTTTTGTTGCATGAAGAGCCTGCGCTCGACGGCGTGCCAGGAGTCCTCGTGCTACTGCTTGGAGGCGTACAACCGCCCGGCGTTCACGGTCCTCCTTGTCCTTCGCCTGGAGACGCTCCCTGATGCGATCCAGCTGTGTGGACACATCCGCAAGGATGCGTAGGGTGTTGTCTACACCAAGAGATACCTGATGGAGCAGGTCGGGACACGGAGTCGGTTTGAAGCGCAGGTGCAGGAGCTCGGTGAAGCGACGCCACGTCGGGGTGCCTTCAGCTTCCTGGAGTTGGAGGAACCAAACCCGGGCATCATCTTTGAAATTGCGGGAAGCCAGCCATACTTTTTCTTCCGCCATGATGCGCTCTCGGCGGAAGTAGAACTCGCAGTTGTTGACGAAGGCCACCGGATCAGAGGTCCCATCAAACTGAGGAAAATCCATCGAGGGGTGATGGCTGAATGCGGCGGCGGCGGCTCGATGGAGAATGGGGTGGAGTTGGCGTATAGTTGCGGAGCCTCAGGGGTCCGCTGCCCCAGAGGAGTCGCGCGGACGACGCGGAGAAGACCCGCCGGCAGCGCGGAGAATACCCACACATTGGGGGTCGCGCGGACGGCGCGGAGATGGCCCGCGGACGGAGCGGAGAATACCCGCGCGGCGGCGCGAAGACGCGGACGACGCGAAGTCGCGCCGCGGATTCGCGGACGGCGCGGAGGATACCCGCGCGGAGGCGGATGGTGCGGAGGTACGCGACGATGGGCCGCGCCGAAGAACGATGTGGCGATGGTCCGCTCGAAGACGACGTTGCGAGGACCCGCGCGGACGGCGGTGGTGGGTTGTGCGGCGGATGATGGTGGTGGGTCGTGGCGGCAGCTGGTGGTGGTGGGGAATCAAAAGGAAGTGGATCGAGCAGCGATCTGCGGAGGCGGAGAGGGCGGGGTGGTGGTCGAGATGCGGCGGCTGGCGGTGGTAGGCGATCTGGATCGATGTTTGTTTGTTTTTGAGATGGAGAGAATTGGCAGCGGCTGTGGAAGAATCGACTGACTCTAGATACCAGATGTTATGGTGATGGGTATTTTGGGATAGCTAGGCCTTATGCTTTGCCAAGAGCTTAAGAGATTGAGGGAGACTAGAATTGTTTCTTCATAATT
Organism: Coix lacryma-jobi var. lacryma-jobi; assembly: GCA_009763385.1. Taxonomy (NCBI): domain Eukaryota; kingdom Viridiplantae; phylum Streptophyta; class Magnoliopsida; order Poales; family Poaceae; genus Coix; species Coix lacryma-jobi. Next base: position 87,394,299 of record CM019828.1, on the reverse strand, counting down.
GATTGCCTTCCCCCAAATGACAGACCTGCCTCTCTTTATATAGAGAGGGGACTAACCCTAACCCTAACTTAGCGGCTAAGCTAATGATTCTTGGGCCTATTGGGCCGCTACTGACGCTTGAGACTATTGGGCCGGTGGCAGCCTGCTGGCTGCCCATGACATAACCTCAGTTACATATAAATGCACAGAACTGCAAAGCCAGCAAGTAGTTTCTAACCATACTTTTACATAATGCATTTCCTAACTATAATCCTGAATGAAAATTCACTGCTGATGAAATACTCTAAAGGCAGACAAAGCACAGTGATCAATATGGTTGAAGATCTAAGACGTGAAAGAGAATAATTTACCTGTCCTCTGCAATTTCTAAGGTTAATATTAACGCCGGATTCGATTAGGAGGGAGACAATCTATCACAGAGGAAGGAGAGGATTATTTTGTAAAACAATAACAAGTTCACATACTAACAAGTGATTAAATGGGTTAACAAAGGCATCTGGATGTACAATTATTGCATATAGATGGGAAAACAATATTATAGATAAAATCAATGGTTCACCTCATGGTGGCCCTTTGCTGCCGAGTAATGGAGAGGCGAGTTCCGGACCCCGAACGTTGAGTACCGTGCAAGGCGGGGATTTAGTTCCAAGAGAGCTCTAGCCTCCAGGATGTCTCCATCTCTTGCAGCGGAGACGAGTCGCTCCCCAGTAGCCGAGCATCCAAACGAGTCTCCCATCATACCTAAGAGCCCCATGGTTGTTGTCCCTATCACTCCTATCAGAATACAAAATATGAGCAACAATTCTTGCAGAGACTCCAAATACTGTATATCACTTACTGAGCACCCTATGGAACTGAACAGAATTACAGAAAATTCTTGGAGCCAAGATGTATTGAGGGGGGTATCAGATGGAGAATGGTGTTAGCCTTATATTGATATGGGAAGGGAACAACCACTTGGGCACTCCAGAAAAAACTGATTTGCGAAAAGCTGGGGAATGCGCCACATGTCCACTTGGCAATAAACACAAGAATCCTACATAAGCAGGGACGAAATGGCCTCACAGACTTGGAGTTTCTGTGAGTGGATAGCCAAGGATTCAATGGAAATGAACGGCAGCACAGTTTGGCACTTTGTGCAAGCAAGAAGCAAGTAACCGAATTGATCCGCTAAACATGGAATTTGAACAAAGGAACCAACCTCAATCGATCCAATTTGGCACTGGATCCACATATATAGATCAAAGAGCAGAAGATGCCACCTTTCTTCTATGGTAAACAAACTGCCCCAAATTGACTAGGAAGAACAAGGGTCGAAACCAAGACACCATCTGCCCCCAACTGATCCAAGAAATGTAAGTGGCAGGATCTGACGAGCTGAGCAACCCCCTCTCTTTTTATAACTGCAATTATTAGTTTCCTACTATTCTGCAGACTGCAAGGAGATATGGTCAGACGGACGCGGGGGACGCAGTAATGGGGGTGGAAGAAACAGCAGCAGAGACACGTCGCTGTCTCCCCTGTCCCTCTCGGGGAGGAGGCCAACAGCCGTCGGCCCCATCGGCCCAAGGAGGAATGGCACAACTACCAGCGCCGGCATTGAGCTCGCAGATTGACCTTGTACACAGGCGAAGAAGAAAAGGCAGGAACGGCAAATAGGAAGAAGAACCTGAGCGAATCAGTACAAACACTCCCTTTTGGTATTTGACGGGGGAAGAAAGGCGCATATATTCCACGAGTAAAATCCAGCCCGGATCATAGCATTTAACCCGAAACTAGAAAAGGGCACGCCTAGCGTTAAATAGGTAGTACGTACCAAATAAAGATGAGATCTCTCGGCGAAGAAATGGACAAGAGGAATGGCTCTGCGCAAGCAAAGCAACCAAAATCAAGAAACGGAAGAACCGGCCTCACCTCGCCCGCCCGACGACAGGAGAAGAAGAAGGGATCTTCAGGCGGCGGCCGGCGCCGGGGAAGCTGAATCCCCGCCTCCTTCTCCTGCTCCGCCCCGCTGGCGCTGGCGCCGACGCCAACTCATCAAGAAATTAACGACAGCTGTGGACAAGGCAGGGCAGAGGCGGAGGGGAGGAGTAACCGAGGACAGCCTGAGATGCGCGTCGTAGTTGTAGCTGTCCTTGTCAGTGGACCGGCGCTGCCGCGTGCAGAGACGGGACGGCGCGGGATGGGAAGAACACGGGGGGGGGGGGGGGGGGGGGGGGGGGGGGGGGGGGGGGGGGGGGGACAGGACAAGAGGCGCATGCAGCAGTGGAGAGCACGAGGAGACGGAGTATGAGCACAAACACATGGGAGGGAGGGAGGGAGGGACTCGCTGCCGCGCCTGCCCTCGCGGTTTCTGCGCTGCAGGAAATTTCTCCTCTTTCCTGTAGAGCCGGTCGGTGCTGGCTCGAGGCTGTGACCGCTGTCGTCTCCCTGTGTGGCGAATGGCGATCGCTCCCGCAAGCTCCGGCCGCCGGCCTCTGACTTTGGCGCTATCTGGCAACCAAATTCTTCGTTTCCTGCCTGGCAGTGACAGTAGCTACCTGAATTACCTGTCACGTATTTTTAACTCGGTGCTGTAAATGGGCTACTTTATTCATGTCTGAAAACAATACAGAGATTGAATTAACCTGAGAAACTCAAAAAAAATGGCATTTATGTGCAACTTGCATGCTGAATTTTGCTTTTGTTGAAACGTCATCTGTTTTGAAATAGAGGCACACAGATTCAGATAGACGTCCATTTGTCTGGATCAGTGTACGGGACGGAGGTACACGTACAATATCGTACAATATCTGAAGGGCAAGGTAATAAAGTTCAATCCGTGCTTATCCCTGACATAATGGTACTACATCTCTCAAACCCTGCACATCTTTGGCATGACGAAATCAAGAGCAGGGGTCCGGGGTAGAGGAGGTGAAAAGGAAAGGATACCTGTACAATTTATTTCGTGAATTAAACATCTATGTCACCGTATAATGGGCGCACTCAACTTGTTCAGTATCTGGACCACTAAGGAAGTTATACCCTTACGTATTAGGGCACGTTCAACCCATAGACGGGTGTCGTCTCTAACAACCTCGAATATGACGTACAAACGGCTAAAAAGACGGGTCATACAACCCAGAGACAGGAGTCATCTGCAAGCTAATTAATGCATTAGCTATAGCCACAGGATCAATCATGGATATCATTTTGTTTTTTGAGGAAAATGGATATCATTTCGTAAACCATTATGTTGCTATTTGATACAAAATGAATCACAACTACTCTCAATTCACACTAACATTATTTATATGGTAATATATCAGCATATAACATGACAGCATGTATAATTTAGAGATGCGTGACATGCCCAGATATCATATAACTAAATCATGGCCATGTATGACCTAGTTTTAAGATAACAGATAACCAAATACATGACTAAAGCACTTCAAGTACGTATTTAGAGGCTGCTCACTGTTCCTGCTCATCATAGCATTTTGTTATATATGAGTCTCCACCAACTTACGGATATCATCTGACTACATACAGGAAAGTAAGAGAGCTTCCGAACCTAATAAATGTAGTCCAGATAACAATCAAATATTCACATGGCAAGTACTGTACACAATTATATAAGAAAGTGATCTAAAACAACGCAATTATATGAGGCATAAAAGAAGTTTCTCATCTCAGCATTAGTATCTCATTAGAATTTGAATGCTTTAGCTACACATTAGAGAAGCACTGCAGTTTCAGAAATTAACACGCACCTAGACTGAACATGGTCATCCCAAGTCCTGCATCTAAAATTTTTGGGAAAGTCGCCGCTGAAAAGAATTTCAGATTGAATGTAGCTGATACTCAAACTTCAAAGTTTCAGAAATTACCTTCTTCAGTGAAACTTCAAAGTTTCAGAAAATACCTTCTTTAGTTTGAATGTCGCCAGCTACCATAACCTTTCGATCAAGAGTCCTCCTACTGACTATTCTTGTAGTGAAACTTATAGCCATATTTATGGAAAAAAGGCATGTATAATTCTACTGCTTTAGTGTGTACTGAAGAGGACTGCTAAAGTGGATAAATAGCTTTTCCTCCAGATCGTCGGATACTCTGTTTTTGTATACTGATTGTTTGCAGGTACAAGTGGATAATTTATGTAGAACAAGAACTCATGAAAGATTTACAAAATAGTTAATTGTTTTCACAAATTTTGAAAGTATGCTGGATCTGAACAAGAACCGAAAGATTTACATGTAACTACAACTTCAATTAGAATATATAAGTGTTCTTACCATGGAGGAAGCAAATCTGCACGCTCACAGCAGCCTGGGCGGAGCTCGCCCGCATGCTTGCGGCGGCCGGGGCAGGAGCTCGCCGGTGCGCACCCCGCAACGCGACGGAGCTGGCCAGGTCTCATGGTGGTCGGGCAAAGCTCACTGTGCCCAACCCACGACACAGCGGAGCTAGCCCGCACGTCTCGCAACGGCCACGGCGGAGCCTGCGATACGGTTTGCGGTGGCTGGGTGGAGGAGGATGGCTTTGGGGCGCCGCCACCACCGCAGCCGGTGAGGCACCCTTGCTCTTCCTAGATGCGGATGAGGCGCGAGAAGTCCCTGCAGCGCGCGCCCAAACTGAATCCGCGCGCATGGGATCCGCGAGACCCAGGGTCAGCGAGGCACAGCGGTGCTGGAGCCGGCGACTCAGCCTCGGGCCACGAGCTCTCCTCGTCGTCTCGTGAGACGACGAAGGCTCCGTCTCTATACACTGGTGGGGTTCTTTTTGCAAATATGTCATCACGGAGACGGGCTCGAGACGCCCGTTGTACGTGCCCTTAACAAAAGTGCTTCAACCACAACATGATTCATAGGCACTTCCTCTCTTTAAAATTAGTAGACATATTTTTGTTAATTCATTAGGATAACTTTTTATCAATAATTACTCTATCAATATGATTACATAAGAAAAAGAAGAGATGATTATATGGGAGCTTGAGTTGAGAGGGGCCCAAGGATTTGGCATAGACTTACATATCACAGTTGATAGGGACGGATCTAAAGGGGGCTATGGAGCTCTAGCTCCCCTACAGCTGGTGTATGAATGAAAATGAGGAGTGTGAGGAAGAAGAAGAGGTAGAGAAAAGAAAAAAAAATAAAGAGATGAGGAAGAAGAAGAGACCAGTCTTCTTTAATCCTATTCTACATCCGTTACTAACAGTTGACCAACTAAACAATTTTGGCATCCTATTTCATTGTGCAGTTTGTTGGCGTGCTCAGTCTCCCATCAAATTGGTTGTTGAAACTCATATTCAAGCCTAGTTTAGTTGATAGGTAAAAAAATTTTGCGTGTCACGTCAGATGTTCCGATACTAATTTAGTCTATTAAAATAGACTAATAAGAAAATAAATTACATATTTCGTTTAGAAATCGTGAGACCAATTTATTAAGACTAATTAATCCATCATTGACACATGTTCATATAACATTATTAAATCATGAACTAATGAGGCTTAAAAATGGTCTCGCAAAGTTATCACAATCTGTGTAATTAGTTATTTTTAGTCTATATTTAATACATGTATGTGTCTAAATATTTGATGTGAGAGGTGAAAAGTTAAATATTTTCTTATTTTGTCATTATTAGTGTCACCTCACATCGACATTTGTTACTTATCCGGCACCTTGATGTCAATCGCCATGACGCGAGGTCTGCCAACTCCCTCCGCCCTATTCAAGTCTTCATGGCTACCTATGTTCCCTAATTTATTTGTTCCTCTTTATTTTCAATGCAACTCATATGATCTCGTTTGTATGTTTTCATCGTATTATTATCAAATTCCATTCCTTTATCGAATGAAAATATCAAATCCTAGAGGCTCATATTCATGACCCTACTAGTACAACAACAATATTATTATTATTAAATTAGTGAATGAACAAACAAATATGTGAAGTTTGCTGGTAGTGACGGCGGTTGTGGCGCTCTAGCTCTACGAAATATGGAGCTACTGGCCAATACTGGTAGTGACGGTCAGTGGACGCCGCGCGCCTTTGCGCGTGCCAGCAAGTGAGCAAATTCAGATTTGTAAAGATAGGATTTATATCCATATACATGTGGGAAATATATTTTGAATTTACATGCAGGAAGCACTCAAATCTTGAAGTATGAAGCAATCCTCTAAACAAGAGAAGCAGGCTTTCACACAAATGAAATGGTAATTGTACTTATTATAAATGAAATTCATACCCTCTTTTGTATCCCTGTGCATATAACTGAACTGGGAATTAATTCTGAACAAATCATATCCCATAGTAAGGTAACCCACAAAGAGAGAGAGAGAAGCAAAGAGTAAATTAGCAATGCAAGAAGAACCAAGGCTTGTGCTAAGTACAAATTACAAACATGACAGATTATGGATGCAGGAAAGAGAACCTGCATCATCAGGTAATAACGTGCAGGTTTAGACTGAAGGAAAATAGCATTATTAGTTGTTAAACCAAAATACACATTGTTTAGCAACCAAAAAAAGGAAAATTATTATTCATAGCCAAGTCTGCAATTTACAATTAGCATAGGCGATGTAGTTGGCCTCATCAACATGAAACAGCAAGCGGCATAAGGTTGACAAGCCATTCTCACGTACTCCACCAAAGGGCAATAGGTTTCATTTTTTTTATCAGAACACACTTGAAGAAGCCTAGTGGAAATTAAACTGTCAACTTGCATAAACCCCATAGGACATTACACGTGATGAGATCATAAAAATTAACCCACGTTGTACTATAGTTTTTTAAAATCTGTATAGATGATATGTAATATATGTCAGGCAACAGGTAGATTAAGCATTTGTATATATGGGAGAGTATCTCTCTGTGGTCTGGCCAATTTCATTGTTTATTCCAGATGTTTTTTATAAAATTACAAATCAAAGAATTCATAGTGACTATTTAGAAGCAGTGATCCATCACAGACTTTTGATAAGCGATAGGATGCACTTAAATCATCCAAATGGTCTGTCTTTTATAGCAAATTTCTTGTATTTCAGGCACCAATTTAATACATGGAGAATAGAGGAGTAATTAGCCAAAAAGAAGAGATACCTTCGGTAACAACAGTTAGGTAGTTCGTGTCACTTACAAAAATGCAGGTGGAGAAGCCTAGTAGACGACAGTAAGTTGTGAACCTATATAAACCCCATATGCAATAGCAGGTGGCAAAGATATAAAAATTAGCCCAGTTCGTTCAATAACTTACTTAAAAAGCTGATATCATAATTGAAAAAACAATTTTAACATGAACCTAAAAGGTATGACAGGAACTAATTTGAGTAACACTCTTCAAAATCAATGACTGATTTGCACAAATATAATATGCCAAATTAAAAATGGTAAGGCATGAGCTACTCTATGAACAACCGTCCATGTCGATGTTGTCCATTAGATAACCAAACCAATGAAAAATGTGAAGTCTAATTTTGTGGGGCCTCAAGGAGATCCAAGCTCGTAGTTTATATAGAAGTGAGACAACAGGATAACATAAAATCATAGCACTTTGATAGCAAGCATTGCAGCAAGTTCTTCAATGTTGTCTGAATATTTATTCTTTTTTGCCTTTGTAAATGCTAATCCTACAGAATTCTGAAAATAACAAATGTTTAGATGTTGCGAAATTAAGTGCCGACCAAAATAGCAGATGTAAAAATCAACACTCTAGATTAGCGAATCAATATTGCAAACACGATAATGATAGAAAGTTTGGTGATCCTGGGCATGTTGTGTATTGGTTGACATAGATCCAAATTTAAAATCTTAGAGGCTGCACAAGCCCAGTATGCTTGTAAAGTGAGGAAATACATTATGGTGAAATTAAGACAAAAGGAAAATGATGAACATTTTGAAATTGAATATGTAAGGCACCAAAATAATAAAATCGGGTAAATATGCTTTTATCCTGGAATCAACATAGCGAGCAAGATGAACAGGAAAAAGGAGTCAGTGGAGTACAAATAAAAAATAGTGATTAATTAATTGAAATAAAAAAACACTATTTGAATTTGAGTCAATGGAGTTTATATCAGGAAAAAGGAGTCAAGTGGAGTACAAATTAAAAATAGTGATTAATTAATCCAGTGTAACAGAAAATCATATTGGGTCATATGCTTACTAATCAAATAAGCTATACAACGACACGTACCGACCTAAATATCGCCAATAATGTATGCATTGATGTTTCGAAGCAGCCCATTATTCCATGTAGTCTGAAGTTAATGATGGCAGCTGCAAGTTTACCATGCAGTTAAGATATTATAGATCTGAAGTTAGGTAGGCAAAAAAATATCTATGTCCAGATAAAGTAGTATGGGTGCAGTCAACATTAATCCTGAACTCTCATGTGTGATATGATACAAGAAAAAGGTTGCTTCAAACTTTGAACAAATGGTTGAATTGATAGAAGCTTCACTTGCACAAATTCCTAACAGTGTATTGACATCCAGGAACTCCGCCTATGTTGGGGTGTCTATGGTGGCTCAACATAGCAGGTCCCAAGCCCTGGTTAAGGAGGAGGGTTGTGATAGGCTTGGCGAGCCAACGTAAAAACCTAGCTAACCTTATGGAGATGAAACCCAAAAGAATCCCGTTGGGGCGTAACCCTCTTAGCGACGCGCCATGTCGGAACCCGGGCATGATGTCAAATGAACAAGAGCCGGGTCGTCACCCCCGTGACGCGTCGTGTCGTGATCTGGGCATGGTGCCAAGTGAGCAAGGATCGGGTCGTCGCATCCTTAGTGGCGCGCCACATCGGCGCCCGGATGTGGTGAAAAATGTGCAAGGGTCTTCTCATCTGACTCGGCGGGTGAGAAGGGTAAGAAGCTAGTCGAGCCAACTAGGATTCGTCTAGGCAGTTGGAACGTAGGGTCCCTCACGGGTAAGTTAAGAGAGTTAGTTGATACAGCAGTTAGAAGGCGTGTAAATATCATGTGCGTCCAAGAGACTAAATGGAAGGGTCAGAAGACGAAGGAGGTGGACAATACTGGTTTCAAGCTCTGGTACACAGGGACAACTTCAAATATTAATGGAGTAGGAGTTTTGATTGACAAGAGCCTGAAGGATGGAGTAGTGGAGGTGAGAAGACAAGGAGATAGGATTATCTTAGTTAAACTTGTCGTTAGTGATATAGTTCTAAACGTAATTAGTGCTTATGCCCCTCAAGTAGGCCATGATGAGAGTGTTAAGAGGCAGTTCTGGGAAGATTTGGATGGCTTGGTTAGAGCTGTTCCTAGCAGTGAGAAGCTCTTCATAGGAGGGGACCTAAATGGCCATGTAGGGTCTTCAAGTGCAGGTTTTGAAGCGGCTCATGGTGGTTTCGGTTATGGTAGTAGGAACCAGGAGGGAGTGGATGTCCTAGATTTTGCTACAGCTTTCGATCTGATGATAGCCAACACTTTCTTTAGAAAGAGACCTTCCCATTTAGTGACCTTTAGTAGTGGTCGTTCCTCTAGCCAGATCAACTTTGTCCTTACAAGAAGGGGGGATAAACACACTTGCGAGGATTGTAAGGTGATACCTGGAGAATGTGTGGTTTCTCAACACAAGCTACTGATGACCGATTTTTGCTTCCTGGTAAATGCTCGTAGGGTCAATCAAGCCAAGAGTGCGAGGACAAAGTGGTGGAATTTAAAAGGAGAAGCATTGAAGGGCTTCAAAGAAAGAGTTATTGATGAGGGCCCTTGGAAAGACGAAGGAGATGCAAACAACATGTGGGAGAAGATGGCACCTTGCGTTCGGAAGGTTGCCGCAGAGGTGCTTGGAGTGTCTAAAGGAAGTGGTCACGATCCAAAAGACACTTGGTGGTGGAATGAAGATGTGCAAAAGGCTATTAAGGAAAAAAAGGAATGCTATAAGTGCTTGTACCAAGACCGATGCGCAGACAACATAGAAAAGTATAAGGTGGCTAAGAAGGCTGCAAAACGAGCGGTGGGGGAGGCGAAGGGGCGGGCTTACGAGGATCTTTACCGACGTTTGAGTACGAAGGAAGGAGAGAAGGACATTTATAGGATGGCTAGGGCTCGTGATAAGAGGACAAGGGAATTCAACCAAGTCAAGTGCATTAAGGATAAGAGGGAGCAACTCTTGGTGAAGGAAGATGAGATTAGACATAGGTGGCAAGAATATTTTGATAATTTGTTCAATGGGGAGAATGAGAACTCCACCGTTCGGTTGGATGACTCATCTGATGACACCAATAGGAGCTATGTGCGGAGGATCCAAGAGCAGGAGGTTAGAGAAGCTTTGAAAAGGATGAAAGTGGATAAAGCGATGGGTCCTGATGGTATTCCAATCAAGGTGTGGAGATGCCTCGGGGATATAGCTATAGTATGGCTAACCAAGTTGTTTAACAATATCTATCGTTCAAACAAGATGCCTCAGGAGTGGAGAAGAAGCATATTGGTTCCAATCTACAAGAACAAGGGAGACATCCAAAGCTGCACTAATTATCGGGGAATTAAGTTGATGAGCCACACGATGAAGTTGTGGGAGAGTTATTGAGCACAGATTGCGAGGGTCGACGCGGATATCCATGAACCAATTTGGTTTCATGCCTGGAAGGTCAACCATAGAAGCAATCTTCTTAATAAGACAGGTTATGGAGCGGTTCAGGGAGCAAAAGAAGGACCTACACATGGTTTTCATTGACTTGGAGATGGCGTACGACAAGATACCAAGGAATGTTATGTGGTGGGCTTTGGACAAACATAAAGTCCCATCAAAGTATGTTACCCTCATCAAGGACATGTACAACAACGCCGAGACCAGTGTGCGAACAAATGATGGTGACACTGATTTCTTTCCGATTAAAATAGGTCTTCATCAAGGGTCAGCCTTGAGCCCATATCTCTTTGCCTTGGTTATGGATGAGGTTACGAGGGACATACAAGGAGATATCCCTTGGTGTATGCTTTTTGCAGACGATGTAGTGTTAGTTGATGAAAGTCAGACAGGAGTAAATAGGAAGCTGGAGTTGTGGTGGCAGACCCTTGAGTCCAAAGGGTTTAGAATAAGCAGGACTAAGACTGAGTACATGAGATGTGATTTCGGCAATGCTGCACAGGAAGAGGGAGAGGTGAGCTTGGAAGACCAAGTGGTGCCTAAGAAAGATGTCTTCCGGTATCTTGGATCGATGTTACAGAAGGATGGAGATATTGATGCAGATGTTAGCCATAGGATCAAAGCAGGGTGGATGAAGTGGCGTCAAGCATCTGGTATTCTCTATGACAAGAGGGTACCACAAAAGCTCAAAGGCAAGTTTTATAGGACGACGATTAGACCGGCTATGTTGTATGGAGCAGAATGTTGGCCTACTAAAAGAAGACATGTCCAACAAATGAGTGTTGCAGAAATGCGTATGTTGCGCTGGATTTGTGGCCACACAAGGATGGACCGAGTCCGAAATGACGATATTCGTGACCGGCTAGGGGTAGCACCAATTGAAGAAAAGTTGGTCCAACATCGGTTGAGGTGGTTTGGTCATGTTCAAAGGAGACCTCCAGAGGCACCATTGCATTGTGGAGTTTTAGCCCAAGATTTTCATGTGAGGAGAGGTAGAGGTAGACCGAAATTGACGTGGGGGGAGGCAATAAAGAGAGATCTAAAAAGTTGGGATATACCTAGAGATCTATGTTTAGATAGAAATGCATGGAGAGCAGCTATTGACGTGCCTGAACCGTGACTAGGGTCTCTTGTTGGGTTTCAACTCTAGCCTACCCCAACTTGTTTAGGACTAAGAGGCTAGGTTGTTGTTGTTGTATTGACATCCAGGAAAACTGGAAACATATACCTGTAAGACCATACCTTTGTAGAAAACCTAAAGCTGTTGAAACATCATCCCAGTCATACTTGGTAGAGAAACAAGGATCAATTCTGAATCCTATGAAATAGTCTAACTCAGAACATCCTCAACATATGCAAAATACCACATGTAAATGTACCCAAAATGAGCCCAAGAGGAGATGATCCACTTACCAGGCAAAATCAGGGACCGAATAAGTGGAGAATAAGCCCATTACCAAAGCAAACCACCTCAACAGGGCTAACACACCACATAGGCCAAGACTAGAAGGTACCAGGAGGCGACCCACCAAAGATGGGCCGGTTTGGAGCCACCCATGGTGCGGCCGCACCTGCACCCCTGGTGCGGCCGCACCGCCACTGGCCCCGTTCGGCCCCAACTTCGGTCGGTTGCTAGATACCACCTTCCTTACATCGATTGTCAAGGTTGTTCATGTTCAATGTACCTGCAACATCGGTTTGGAGGTCGGTTTACACTTTTCATGTGGAGAGAGGAGGATCTCCACCCCTCTAAGGCACCTCCACCTATAAAAGAAGGCCTTCATCCTCCTCACAAGGCATCCAAGTGCTCATTGATCATATCTCAAGAGGGGTCCATGGAAGGAGTAGTGCCTCATACATCTTAGCTCTAGTAGCTAACTAGAATAGGGAGCGAGTGAGTGCGAGTCGGAGAAGTACCGGAGTTGTCGGCTACCTCCGCGGAAGGAACACCGGGATCGCCGATATGACTCCGCTTGTACCTCTACGATCTTGTATACTTCTTGAAGTATGAAGGTTCGTGTTCAACTTCGGTTCTAAGTTCTTATCGTGTTCTAGCTTTCACTTTCATAGTCTGTTGGACCGTTCATTCACCCTCGGGTGAATGCTTTAGTGAGAGGGCGCAAGTCCTAGCTACCGCTAGAGTAGTGGCCCTTAGCGTAAACGCGGTGTTTAGGCTAAGTGGTTGTAGGTTGGTTGCCTGGGTCTCCATGGTTGAGGAGGTAGGCGGCAGGTGGTGACAGCTCTATTCGTCCTTTATAATCCACTCACGTTCGGGATTCCAGGTAGAGCTATATCGACATAGATTGGGAAACTAGTCTCCACTCGTTGACCGAAGCAGGCTATGTTTGGTTAAGCTTAGACGCATAAGGACCTGTTCCTTAGAAGAACCTTGCTACCCTCGTTACCCTACTTCTTGTCTTATCTGGGAGGACTAGACCAAGAGGCTATAGCACATCGTTCCCTGTGAAAAATTATGATACTCTGAATACTTCCGGGTGAAGTGCTACTACGATACTTCTGTGCGCTTGCAGACTTTTTTGCTGACGCTAAGAAGTGTCAACAAGCATTTCTGGTGCCGTTGTCGGGGAACGGTCGTCGTCTTTAGTCTCCGAACCTAGTTCACCCGTGTATCTTTGTTTTTACCTTTCTTTTCTTTTCTTACTTTACCAATGGAGCAAACCACTATCCAAAACCTATCCACTCCACGGGCCGAGTTCTGTGAGCCACCACAATCGTCGAAGCCCATCACAGCTTCTAGCTATGAACTCCGCCCTGGCTTTATAGCCATGGTTCGTGAACAGCAATTCTTGGGGTACGATCATGAAAACCCCTACCATCATTTACGGGAGTTCGAGTTACTCTGTGCGTGTCTGACAATTGTAGGCATGTCACAAGAAGCATTGCGTTGGAAGTTGTTTCCGTTCTCTTTTTCTAAGAGGGCGAAATAATGGTACAACAATAACGTAGGAAAGGTTAACGAAGATTGGAAAGAATTGAGGAACAGATTTTGTCTCACATTCTTTCCCATATCTCGTATTGCAAAACTACGACAAGAGTTACTCAACTTCCAACAAAAAGAGAAGGAAACGTTAGGTGTAGCCTGAGAGAGATTTACAACTCTTTCACGTTTAGGCCCAGACTTGTCTCTACCCAACCACGTGTTGTTACAACAATTTTGGTTAGGGTTGAACAAGGAGTCTGCCCTATAGCTGGACATTTCCGCTGGAGGATCGTTCATGTGCAAAACCCCAGGGGAAGGAGAAGCTCTGCTAGACCTTATTCTAGAGAACACTCCACCTCCTGATCCCCTCCGAGTGGAAGACGAACTCAAGCATGAGGAGGTCTCTTCGGTTAAAACCGAACCTGAGATTCAAACTCAGAGACCCTCAGCGCTAACAGAACCTATGAAGGAAGTTTTCTTCCCTTCATATTTTCCATTCTTCGAGGAAGAACGCCTTGCAATTACGTTGATACCTCGAAGAATTCATGCAAGAAGAAGCCTCCAGTTCCTGCCACTCCTTTTAAACCTCCTGAAGAAATCCTTTGTACAGAGGAGTTGCCATCCATTATAAGTAGCGATTGGGTGGAACAAGCGAAACTCTCTTTCGAAGAAATTCGGATCAGTCCCTCTTATTCAATCATCCACGCTAAAATTGGTAAAGACTGGATAGAAGTGCTTTACAGTCCTATTGTTGGGGTGAACATCATGTCCGCATCTTTTGCGAAAACGTGCGTTCACGAGCATTTCACCCCAACAAACAAGCACCTAAGGCTAGATTCAAAGTTAAGCGTGAACAGTCTAGGCATCCTTCGTGACATACAACTTAAGTATGACAATTTGAAGTTGATGCTAGACTTTCATATCTTTGACATTCAAGACTTTGATGTCTTGATCGGGCTTCCCCTACAAAAACGTTTTGATGAATTTTCAAAAACTAGGGAATTTGCTGTCAAGAAAGAGAGGGAAAACTTTTCCATACTAATTATTCAAGCCAAAAATTCCATGGTTGAACCCCTCTCCTTTACAAATGAGCCCGAAACAGTTATGTCAGAGCAACCTTTCGAGACCCCTGGGTTGCCCTTGGGAGAAAATGTTGAACATCTCATCCCAGTAGAGGTCGATTTAGGAGAAACTCTTGATCCTCCTAAAGAGGAAGCACCGACATGTTTCTTTGAGTGTGAGGGGGACCTTTCCTGTGATGCTAACTTTGGGAATATTTTCGAGATTCCTAATTCAACATCATCCTTTACCTCAAATTTCCATGAGCATGAAAGCTATCTACTTCCTACCACGCCAAGTCCATGCTCATTTAAAGAATTTCTCGCTTTGATCTGCAACTCCAACTTCATTTGCAAAATCTTCAAACCCCTTTTGCTCTCCATTCCTAGAATCCTTAAAAGGGTCGATGTAGATCGGTTTGTTTATCATAAATCTTGCAAATTTCGTGGTATCTAGTCATGAGCTTTGCGGATCAGGTTGGTGTTGGAGGGGAAACCACCTCATCAACATAAAAAGAATTTCCAAAGGTTTCTCAAGGTCAAGCTTATGACCATAATCAAAGCACTGCCAGGAGATAGCTCGGATTATCAAAAAAAAGCACCATCTTCTTTTTCAATAAAAGCAAGAACATGTTATCTCGTTTGTATGCACCTTTGGGTATTCCTGTTCGCTAACCTTACAGGTTAAGATCAAGAAGATCGAGGGAAGATACAATGACAAGGAGCATAAGAGCTAGACTGCCAGTGACAGAACACTGAGTCCCTCAACATGCCACACTTGACTTTTATACAAAAGTCTAAATGTGGGGGAGGATGTTGAGAAGCTCAGGTTCCCTCCATCCAAAAAGGGAAAAGTTCAACCTTGCTAAAAAAAAATAGTGAAAAGAAGAGAAGGAGCTGGGTGGCACCACATGACTTTCACAAACACCCATGTACCTTCCAAAAAAAAGAGAGAAAGAAAAAAAAGATATAGAAAGAAGGGTTAAAAAAGGAAGGAGAGAGAGTGAAAAAAAGAAAGAGAAAAGATGAATATATATATAAGAGAAAAAAAGAGTGGAAGAGAAAGGAGGACCAAAGTTGTTCCATTTCTTCATCACAAACATCCACCTGACTCCACCCCGTGAATGCAAGTCTTGGTACACCTATCATCTCATATAAACCTTGCATCACTGCATTCCACTCCTACAACCTTGCTGGTGACCCGAGTCAAACCTTCAAGCCACCGCTACGGCAACTTCAAAAACTCAGATCTACAGATGCCGCCTGTTGGTATAAATTAACGCACACTCTACTTTATCCGCAAGCGCACAGATAAAATCTATCGATGTAGCACTTCACCGGAGTAACCCAGTTTTAATATCAAACCCAAAGGAACGGATAGTGTTAAGTCTTAAAGTCTAACCCCTGAGTAGCTAACAAGGACGGAGAATCTAGAAGTATAGAGGGGATCACTAAGGCTGTCTAATTCCAATTCAAGAGTGATATGTTTATATTATTCTTAGTGGGGAAGTTGTCACAAAAGGTAACAAACAGAGTATGAGTCTTTTATGCAAATGTATAATCCTACCGAGCCTACACACGGGTAAGTGGACTATAGAAGAATCAACAAGGCTATAAGAGTCACCCTTGCGAACAATCACTACTACCGGCGTTATAGGAGGCATTTATGAGCTATCAAGTCTAAGCACCACGCTTACACTATCCAACTACTCTAACTCTAGAATGACTAGAATTAAAGTACTCAAAAGAGAGTCATAAACCTTAAGAATAATAAGAACAATAGCTCAAACTTAAATATAGACGTTGATTACCGAAACAATCGCTGAAGCAAGTTGAAGATGAACTTGAATCCGCCGGTACAAGATGAAGAAGTTGATCCGACAGGCCGGAGCTCCTTCTTGATCTCTTCCTCTCTCTCTCTCTCTTCTAGTTCTAGTATAAGACTAGGTTCTAAACCTATACTAGAGGGGTAACTAGTCTTCTACTTGAAAGCTGGCTCTTGAAGTCTTCTTCTAGGGTTTCTAAATGAGGCGTAGACTTTTCTGAAGAGAGACTTGATCTTCCCTGGGGCCTGGGGGCCTGTTTATATAGCCCTAAGGGATCAACCACGGCCGTTAGATCAAACCGACTTCACGTAGGGGTGAGATGAGTCCTTAGGGTCGGTGGAGGAAGGTTCCAGAAGACGGAGGCCATCGGGCTCAGGGGGAGACCGACCGGTCCAAGGGTGGGACCGGTCGGTCCCACCTAGCGGCCTCTCGGGGTGTCCCACCTCGTGGTATCCTCTGGTGTCCTCTAGATCCTTCTGGAGTATTCCTGACTTGGCGGTTGCGTTATTTCCCGTCGGTTTCCTTCTAGGGGAAGCAATCAGTGCTGGTTTTCCTGTTTAGTCCCTGCAGAATCATAATTCACCAAAACTCGTGGAATATTGTCAATTAAAACCCTAAACCTTTATTGGTGATTGAATTCATGCCCTTTTCATATTTATTTATCCTTTAATTTTGATAGATAACCAGTGTCAACAACTCCCCCAAGCTTACCCTTTGCTAGTCCCTTAGCAAAACCAAAACTTAACAATGGATCAGGAGTTGCTACAATATCTTCACTTCCAACAAGTATACCTGCTGTTAAACAAAAATTCTCCGAAATATATTATGTTATTCTTCATGGGGCTTATTACTTTTACCTTAGATCTTGAGAATTGAAAGATTGAATGATCAAATCAAGCATTATGTCTCTAGTTCTTTCACTTCACCTTTATCCCAGAGTTTTAATTAATTTTCAAAAGCTTTAATACATGTGTTATCAAATTAAACAATGGATCCAAAGAGAAAGTCAACCAACCATTGAATCAGGAAGTGCATGTGTATGGAAAAATGGAATCGAATGCTCTTTTGAATATATTCACTCTCTTCTGTTTATCAGAGACATATGGCTATCAGGCTAATTCTACTGTCGGGCACGTGCCCATTTTTTTAACATTTTTTTTGAGGTTCCAGACACTTGTCCCTTTTTATTTCCTTGGGATCTATCTTTTTGAGGTTTCGGACACTTGTCCCTTTTTATTTTCTCAGATTTTTTTTCTCTCTTTTTTTTAAATAATAGCCACATGCTTCCAACAAACTTCTGAGAGGGTAGCAACAGATAGTTATGAGCATTTATACGAAAGATGGATGAAATGTGTAAGTGATCTCAATTCAATGGCAAGATAACATCTCACAGGGTCACAAAGCTTAATTTAACTCAATGCAATTATTAGTCATATTCATATTTAGAAATCTC
This sequence comes from Coix lacryma-jobi var. lacryma-jobi, assembly GCA_009763385.1. NCBI lineage: Eukaryota > Viridiplantae > Streptophyta > Magnoliopsida > Poales > Poaceae > Coix > Coix lacryma-jobi. Next base: position 87,376,431 of record CM019828.1, on the reverse strand, counting down.
CGGAACTTTAGTGTTGTTTAGAATAAGATAATAGCAACTCAGATCATCACATGTCATATCCCAATTACCTAGACCCTAGATTAAGTATTTGCCAACCATGTATTTAATTTTATTTTAAGGCATCATTATCAATGAGGAGAACTCATGCTTTGAAGACTAGGTACTTGAAAGAAATTAGATAGAGCAACTATTCATCATTTCCATGCAAAAAATTAGAGAGAGGGTTCTTCTTTGGTCATCAACTTCTTAAAACAAACTAGACACACTATTTTATTTATTTAATCTAACACACTTTAAGATATAATATAAAAGCTAATAATAATAGTAGTAGTAATAATAATAATAAAGACATACCTGAATCGCGAAGATAACGGGGGTGCGTCTCCCCCAAGCTGGTTCCCTTAACAGCGTTGAGCCTTCATGTGCCCATATATTTTTGTCTCTTTTTTAATTAATGGTGAGCCTTCATGTGCTCACATTTTTTTATTTTGAATTTGTTTATAGAATGAAAAACTTAAGAGGATAAAGATACTTACGTGGATACATGGGGGTGCCTTCCCCAAAGCTGAATGTTGACGTGTTCGATCTTGCAATGTAGCAGACTGGCAGTGGATATGTCCTTCCTCTATTAGAGCTTCGATTGACGTTGATGTTTTGTTGAGACAGTGCTCCAACAGTGGTTGGAGCATTCACTTGCTTGTCAGCTTTTCTTGGCCTTTCAAATCCTGTGAAACTCAAATAGACAACAAAACTTGTGGAACAGATTAAGCATTAGCGGTTGGCCACTCAAGCCTTAGTTGTCTAGAATTTTAGTAAGATCTCTTTCTCAATATTTTTGTATTTTAATATCTTTATGATGCAAGAGAAAAATACAACAGGATGAATGTATGCATATTATATTATTATTATTTTTTTATGCCACCACGGTGAACATTCCTGTGGGTTTTTACACACCATAGAATTATTCACATGGGGCTTCATGGTTTATGATGTAGTGTAACAAATGCAATATTTTTATTTTCTTTTCTAATGCAATGTAGAAATTAAAATGTTTGTGAATTAAATATGATGATGCAATGATTAAATATGATGATGCAATAAATGACTAAGAATTAAATATGAGAAATATGCAGGAAAGTAAATACGAGGATAACTACCGGTTTTTTTTTACCTTTTGGCGAAGGTTCGGATATTTAGGTCCGACGAACCGGACCTTCCCTTGGTTCAGACCTCCCAAGGTATGTCAGACGTTTGGAAAGTTGTTATTGATTGTACCTCTAGGTGCAGATATTTTTTCCATACTTTCTTGGTCTGAGTCTTCACTTCCTGTGGTTCACTGTCTTGAGGTTTCTCTTCTTCTTTCTTTTCTAGGACAGTGTCGATAGCTTCTTCGTCATGATTGGCCTCTCTATTCTTGATAGTTTGTCTTCTTTGGCGTTGAGAGCGGCGTCTTTCACTTCTATTCTTCTTGGGTGCTTCATTGGGTATGTAGTTGATGAAGTTGCATCGTGCCTTTTCTCCAGGAAAGTGAAAATGGATTTCCTCTTGTAGATGATTGTACTTGTAGCGTAGAGGAATGGTCTTCCTACGATGAGGTGGACATCATCGTCTTCTCATGTCGAGGATCAAGAAGTCTGTGGGGACTTCATGACCTCTAATTTTGACTACGACGTCTTTCATCATTCCTTCTTGTTTATGCCTCTTGATATGGTGTCACTCTTGTTCTTCGTTCGTCCAGCAGTTTAAAGTGAAGCGTTAATTATGGAAGTTGGCAGCATCTTGCTCAGTGTGCATGTTCTTGTAGATCCAGGACCTTCACTCTGTAGAATTTGGGAGTTGATATACTCCTCCATGTTTTGCTCAAGAGTGTATCCTGCTCATAAAGACAAGGTAGAGATCTGCATAGGCTCTATTGGTGGAAAAACACCAACAGAACCAAAAGTTTTGTTTATTCCCCTCTAACCTTAGGCACATTGCACAAGACAAACTTTTTGTTTATGTGTTATATTCAATCTTAACATGAGTGATAGGATCAGAGGATGAGCATAAAAGTAGCATCTTAAAATATTTAACAGACCAAATTTCTTAACCTAAGGAAGGATAAACTATGCATAAAGTGTCGATCTTTTCATAATTGAGATATATCATCTTCCAAAGGTTAGATGCACAAAATTTTAGCTCATTTAGTTAAGACAGTGAGATTCAAGAGAGTAAAGCTACGAACAAGGATCAAAGGACTGAATATGTTGAGTTGATTAGGTTGGATCAAGTGAGGTGCAACTTAAACATGTTTAGTTCTTTATTTATGTTCATACTAGAATCAAGAAGAAGCTTTTAAAGTGATGGTTACTTACCTTGAAATGTTACTTTGTCATTGGAGAGTGATTGTGCTGAACCACCTTGTGGAAGCTTCTTTTGTTTAGCTGGCTTGTCTTCTCTTGCTCGTCTCACAGTGTGATTGAGGGGAGGAAGATCACAGTGGAATCATCTTTAGAGGTATCGACCTTCCTTCTCTTGTGTCGACTTATCAGTGAAGGCGCATTGTTCCTCGAGTATGCTAACTTGGATCCTCTCTCTTTCTTGTATTAATTCTATACTATGAGGATGTAGAGACAGTTCTGCATTCTTCTCTTGTCAACCTTTCTTGTTTTCCTTTAATCATTGGGTTGGCAAGAGACTTGAATTTAGAGCTGCTACTTGAGTGCCTCAATGATAGTCTTTGTCTTTTAATGTCACAACTGAGACTTGTTCTCTCAACAGTGTCTAGATGATGGAGATCTTATCGGCTGTTCTTCTTGATTTGCTAGCTTAGGTGTTATCTCTCCATCTTCTAGTTCTTGTGGTGCAGTGGCTTCATCCTTCATGATGCCCTCCTCAATTCTTGACAGTTGGTTCTCCCTTCGATGTCTTCTCTTGGTTCTCTTTGGCTCCTCATAAGTAATGTAGATGTTGAAGATGCAGCAAAAGATCCAAAAGTTGACTTCTCCAGGTTTGGCAAAGATGATAACATTGATGGTGTTCAAGAACGATCTTCCAAGAATGAGTGGTGGATCATATTCTTCTTCTCGACTGGGACAACATCTAGTGGTTTGTACTGATCAAAGTGGTGAGTAGGAGATCAATATGTCTTGAAGTTGGATTTCTCCTTCCTCCCTTTGATTGTGAAACACATCTAGACAACGGAATTGTCTCTCCCAGGCTGGCTTGTGATGTAGATGGACTCCCAACAATATATTCATGTGTTTGACTTGTAGATCTTGATATTGTTGTAGTCGTACCATCCTGTCTCCCAAGCTAGCTCTTGATTAGAAGAGAGGATAACTCCCCACTTCTTGTCTTGATATCTTAGGCAGTGATGGTTGCAGGCATAGGTTGTCTCATACGAGGTAAGTTGCATCCTGTTTGTCATCAGCGCCCAAGCAAGACTCGAAGCTAGGCTAGCACCATTTGTGATCTGAGAGTAGGTTTGTGTGTCTATGGTTTGAGTTTTCGATCTTCAATGTTCACACCAAACCATGGATGAACAAAATTTCTCTCCTGCATAATGTTAGTGGACATATACCCGAAGGATTGCAAGAATTTGAAACATGGGTTGTTATCCATAACTTATGTATTTTGCATCTATGCTAATAAAAAGATATTTTTAGGATTACTTTAGCATAGACTAGTATGTGTTTGCTGCATGATTCAAGGGATAACTTGCAGTAGAAGACAAAATAAATAAACTTTGATACTCACAGTTCTTTCATCTATGATGAACGAGCTGAGTCTTCATTGTGCAAAGTTATTGAAGTTCATGTGTCTCTTCATCTCCAGTGTGAGTTCATCTCCTGACTTTCCCAAATTGATATTGAAAGTTTTCCTGCAGGGGTTAGTCCAACAAAATATCCAACATCCACTATAGCATACTGTCGGCTCAAAAACCAACCTAGACACCACGTCTAATTTGATTTAAGAGGGCATTCTAACCTAAGCATGCTTAAATTAAAAGGCCTTTTAAAGCAAGATCACCCACTCCTAAACTAGGCACCATGCTTCATTTAAGAGATGTATGAAAGTACTCCAAACCTAAACATATACTATAGCAAATAAAGGTAATATGAAAGCATTATAGAGATTTACTCAGATGGTGATGAAAGAGCATGATGAGCATATCTTAAAGGTAGGGACAACCAACATAGCAACATGGCAAGAGATGTTCTTACGAAGTGTATCCCCCAAACTTGGTGTTTGTACAAATCAAGATTGGATGAATGTGATTCAATGTTACATGATGATTGGTTGGACATACCTTGTGTTTGTTGTTCCTTTGTTTTTTTCTGCTCCAGACCTAGGAAGGTTAGTGACAAAATACCCGAAGGAATATTTTCATAATTATATTTCTATGCTCAGTGCAGCGGAAAGGTAGGCGTAGCTAATACCCAGGTATTATGAGGGGTGTAAGGATTCTACTGGTTATAGCTTGTGCTCATGAGGTAGTGATAGTGAAAGTGCATTCGCCCCCAATGTGGGTTTTGGCTAATTAATGACAATCAAATTAGGGACTAACCAGTTTATAAAAGCATGTATGCAGGTGTTAGTCCTTTGAAAGATTTGAAACGTTGAAATCTCGTGAACAAAGCACGTAAGATATTTTTGGACATAAAGATGCCTAGCTCAAGTGGTAGTTTAAAATTTCAATTTTAAACTTGAGTTATAGGTAAGCCGGACTATGAAGAGGGTCACAAAGTAAGTTGGCTAGATGTGGAGAAAAGTGCTCAAATCGACTAACCTTAGTTCGCTTGAGAGACACCGCACAATCACGAACACGTAGAGGGTAATTTCATATGGTCGGTGGTACCGACCATGGGTGGTCGGTGGTACCGACCACGGCTTCTCTGCGCAGCGCTCAAACACCCTCTCTGTGTTGGTCAAAAAATGACCTGGCGGTAGTACCGCCATAACCTCGGTACTACCGCCCGCGGTGGTACCGACGCAAGGTCTGTAGTAACCTGGTTTGCAACCCTCTCTAGATAGAGTTGTTTTTGACCTAGCGGTGGTACCGCCATTACCTCGGTAGTACCGCCCGCGGTGCTACCGACCCATGGCCGGTAGTTTCCAAGTTTGCAAGGCTCTCTGTCCGCGCTGTTTTTGGCCTGGCGGTAGTACCGCCGTTACTTCGGTAGTACCGCCCCCGGTGCTACCGACGCAAGGCCGGTGGTAACCAAGTTTACTGAACTCCCTGTGAAGAATTGAAAAAGGCCTGGCGGTGGTACCGCGATAACCTCGGTACCACTGGGTTCGGAGGTACCGACGGAGGTCGGTGGTAACTTGGCTTTGCGAGGCTCTCTGTGTTGTGTTGAATATGACTTGGCGGTGGTACCGCCATAACCTCGGTACCACCGGCCTCGGAAGCACCGACCCAGGTTCGGTGGTTGAAAGTTTTTCAGGGCTCTCTGGACTGACTAGCCTTTGACTTGGCGGTGGTACCGCCATTACCTCGGTACCACCGGCCTCGGTGGTTCCGACCTTGGCCCGGTGCTTGTCAGTTTGACCAGATCTGGGTGTATGCGACCGTTGTGACATGGTCGGTGGTACCGACCATGGGTGGTCGGTGGTACCGACCAGCCTCGGGACTGAGGGAGTATAAATGCCTCCCCTCTTCACTTTTCACGGACAGGGACTCACACTATACACTTATTGCTGACCTAACTCTAGACAAACTCTCTCCAAGCATTGACTCACCCATCTCTCTCCCCCTTTGCTCCTAGATTCATTCCCTTGCAAGATTTGAGCTAGGGAAGTGAGATTCGAGAGTGGGAAGCATCAATCTTTGACTTGAGCACTTGGTTTCCATCTTGCCGGCTTGTTTTGTGTCTTTTACTCTTGAGCTCTTTGAGCTCTAGCCGGTTAGGTGTTCTTCGTGGTAGCCCGTATTGATTTACTTGTGAGGGCTCCCCGAAGCGTTTGTATTACCCTGAGATTTCTAGTAGAGATACTCTCGTAGCCTTTATGGTTGCTTGAGTGAGGCGAGGAGGTGAAATAGACTCCGACCTTTGTGGTCACCTCAACAACGAGGAAGTAGGCACTCCTTAGTGGATTGGCCGAACCTCGGGATAAATCTTGTGTCCCGTGTGCTTGCTGTTGTTGACCCTATTTTCTCTACTTCTCTTGTTATTGTGTTCTCCGTGTTCTTCCTATCCCTATCTCGTTCTTAGGTTGGGAAGGCTCGATCTACATCAAGGGGAGCAACCAAGGTTTCGTGAGAGTAGTTTTACCATAAATTATTCTTCGGAAAGTTGGCTAGAAACTTGTTTTATCTTCATAGCTTACATTCATCGGATTTGTAGTTTCTTTTAGGATCTCGGTTGTGCCGTTTGTTTGTGTTGGTAGTACCGGTGTTTCACACCCGGTAGTACCTACCCAAACAAACCGGCCTCTCCGGTTGCTATCTAACTACATCTTATAGTTTGTGAAGTTTCAGATAGTCAAAAATCACCTATTCACCCCCCTCTAGGCTGATTCGGTCCTTTCAATTGGTATCGGAGCCTAACCCTTGTGTTAGCGCTTCACCGCGTAAGGGAGAATCATGTCTACCATAAGTCAAGAACAGCTTGATGAGATTGTCAAGAAGGTTACTGCTCAGATAATTCAAGATCAAGCAAAGAAGCATGAAGATGAGATGAAGAGAATGAAAGATGAGATGGAGAGTTTGAGGCGAGCTTTGGAAAGCAAAGCCGAAGCATCCGGAAGCGGTGGAAATCAGCCGCCCAAGGATGACAAGAAGAAGGAAGATGAAGAGAAAGGCAAGAAAGACACCGAGTTCACTAGAGTGCCATATGACTATAGCCATATGGGCAAGGTCATGCAATTGCCTAGCGTCAATCTAGGCAAGCCACCTGCCTTTGATGGAATCAACTACAATGATTGGGCACACAAGATGAAGCTACACCTTCTTGCTGCAAGAGTTTGGGAGATTGTTGAAAATGGACCAAGTCATGTTGAAGGTCAAGAGTTCACCGACAATGATATGTTTGAGTTTCAACAAAATGTTCAAGCCGCATCATTGATTCTATCATGCCTAAAGCCTGAGGAAAGCAACAAGGTACATGGAATGGAGAATGCCAAGAAGATTTGGGATACACTCAGGATATCATATGAGGGTGATGCGAGTGTGAGGAAGTGCAACATAGAGCTTCTTCATGGAAAGATTGAGAACTTTGCAATCAAGAAAAATGAGACCACTCAACAAATGTTTGACAGATTCATGACATTGGTAAATCAGATTAGAGCACTCGGAGACACAAAGTGGGATGACTACTCAGCTGGAAGAAAGCTATGAAGAGCATATAGAAAGAGGAACAAGAACCTTGCATCAATCATCATGGAGAGACCTAACTATGAGAGCATGGGACCTCATGAGATGCTTGCCAAGATAAAGCATCATGAAGTCTTGGATGATGAAGATATAGAAGAACAAGAGGCAAGCCACAAAAAGGTGGTAGCACTCAAGGCTAATCAAGAAGAAGGAAGCAAGGCCCGAGATGACTCTTCAAGCGAAGGAAGTGAAGACTCCGATGATGAGTTGGCCCTTATTGTGAAGAACTTTAGAAGATTCATGAGAAAGAAGATGCACAAGAAGGGCAAAGGTGGTTACTTCAAGAAGTCAAAGAAGAGAAATTGCTATGAGTGTGGAGCGGATGATCATTTCATTGCCGATTGTCCACAAAAGAAGAACAAGAACAAGTATAGCAAGAGTGATGACAAGAAGCATAGAAGAAGAAGAGGTGGTGAAGCTCATCTTGGTGAGGAGTGGTTCTCGGAAGATGACTCAAGTGATGAAGAGAAGAGCAAGAGCAAGGAGAAGGAGAAGGGAGCGGCCAACATCGCCATACACAAGACCTCTTCTCCAAGTCTCTTCTCCAACATGGCTACATCGACAGCTTCGTCACGCTTGTTCGAGAACCTCTCCGACGACGAGGATGACTTCACTCATTCTTGCTTCATGGCTAAGAATGAGAAGGTATCACCTAACTCTCCTACTTGTTCTAGTGATGAATGTAGTGATGATGATATGGATGAATTTGAGCTTAGTTTAATTAGAAAGTTTGGAAAGAAAGGTGGAGCTAAAATCATAAAATTGCTCACTAAATTAGAGAGTCGGAATGAGAGTCTTGCAATGCAAGGGGACTTGATCTCTCAAGAGAGAGAAAAGAACCGTGCATTGGAAGCCTCTCTTGCCGAGGAGAAGTTGAAGGTTGGGAAATTGACCGTGGAACTATCTTTAGCCAATGACTCCAACAAGAAGTTGGCTAAGGAGTGTTCCATGAGCAATGACTCAATTGCAAGCCTAAAGAATGAGGTTAGCATGGTTCAAGAGAGCCTCACAAGCTCTCAAAATAAATATCAAACTCTTGAACTAAGCTACAACACTCTTTGGAATAGCACCTCTTCAACTTCTTCTAAGGATTCCGATGGCTCTAATACCTCAACTAGTAATGGTTGCAAAAGATGGTATAAACATGATATAAATGCTTGTGCAACTAACCTTGTTGAGCTAGAAAAGAAAGACAAAGAAATTCATAGGTTGAACATGATCTTGAGGAATGGTTGCAAGTGTAAGGTGCAACAACCAAAAGATATCCTCAAGACCGCAAGGCACCCATCCATCAAGGATGGAATTGGGTACAATAGGTATGGTGGTAAGGCCAACGGTAGAAAGGTGGTCAATGGGGTACCTTTTGTTAACTTTAACAAAGGGGTTCCTCTCTTTGACCTAATGAACAAGGCCAACAAGGTTGCCAATCCAAAGGCTCCACTTGCTAATGGTAAGATCAACAAGGAGAAGCAAGTGGAGGCCCTCAAGCAACAAAAGCCCATATCAAGAAGCTATACATGTGATTATTTGTGTTGTTGGGGTGATGATGGCAAAATAGTTGTCAAGTATGTTGGTGCCCTCAAGAAGAGGGAAATTATGAGAAATGTTTGGGTACCAAAAGCTTATGTGACTAACCCCCAAGGACCCAATCTCGTTTGGGTACCTAAATCTAGAACATAAACTTGTTTTGTAGGAATATGCCTCCGGTGGATCAAGTTGGGTGTTGGATAGTGGATGCACCAATCATATGACCGGGGCAAAAGATATGTTCTCCTCCTTTCAACCAAGCAACGACTCATGCAACAACATTGTGTTTGGTGACAATGGTAAAGGAGAAGTGCTTGGTTTGGGTAAAATTGCTATCTCAACTGACAATTCCATATCTAATGTATTACTTGTGCATTCATTGAGTTACAATTTGTTATCCGTTTCTCAACTTTGTGAAATGGGTTACGATTGTCTCTTTACGGATAAGGGTGTGACCGTCTCTAGAAGAAGGGATTCCTCTATTGCATTTAAAGGCGTATTGAAGGGAAAACTTTACTTAGTTGACTTCTCAACTAGTAAGGTAGAACCTACAACATGTCTAATGGCAAAATCTAGCATGGGTTGGCTTTGGCATCGCCGACTAGCTCATGTTGGGATGAGGAACTTGGCCCAACTTCAAAGAGAAGGGCACATCCTTGGACTGACCAATGTTTCTTTTGAGAAAGATAGGATTTGCAGTGCGTGCCAAGCCGGAAAGCAAGTAGGAGCAAAACATCCAATCAAGAACATTGTGTCGACCACAAGACCATTGGAGCTATTGCATATGGATCTCATCGGACCCATTGCTTATCAAAGCATCGGCGGTAACAAATACGGTTTCGTTATTGTTGATGACTATTCTCGTTTCACTTGGGTGTTCTTTTTAGCAGACAAAAGCGAAACACAAGGTATCTTCAAGAAGTTTGCTAGAAGAGCACAAAATGAGTTCGACATCAAAATCAAGAAAGTGAGAAGCGACAACGGGACCGAGTTTAGGAACACCAACATAGAAGAGTATCTTGATGAAGAAGGGATCAAGCATGAGTTCTCCGTTCCATATACCCCACAACAAAATGGGGTTGTGGAAAGGAAGAATAGAACTCTTGTTGAAGCTGCAAGATCTATGTTGGATGAGTACAAGACTTCCCATGGATTTTGGGCAGAGGCAATGAACACGGCGTGTCATGCAATCAACCGCCTCTACCTTCACAAGCTAAAAGGGAAGACGCCATATGAGCTTCTAACCGGTAACAAACCAAAGGTGCATTACTTTCGAGTTTTTGGCTGCAAGTGTTTCATACTTAACAAAAGGGCCAAAAGTTCAAAGTTTGCACCTAAGGTACACGAAGGCTTTCTACTTGGTTATGGTACTAACGAACATGGCTACCGTGTATTCAATAATGCCACCGGCACTATTGAGTTAACGGTAGACGTGACTTTTGATGAATCCGACGGCTCTCAAAAAGAGCAAGTCAATGATGAGCTTGTAGGTAATGACGAGCCTCCATCCGAAGCTATCAAGAAGCTTGCAACCGGTGATGTGAGGCCCGTTGAAATACAAGATGATGAAGATGAACCATCACACACTCCACAAGATTCTCATATCCATCATGTGCATCCAAATGCGCATGATGAAGCTTCCGCAACTCCGAATGGTGGTAGTGTGGATGATGTTCAAGTGATACACCAAGTTGATGATCAAACACAAGCTCAACATGAAGTCCGACAAGAAGATGGGGACATCAATGCATACGATGAAGATGGACCCATCCAACGAAGATCACCTGTGCCACACCCAAGAGTTCATCATACAGTTCAACGGGATCATCCCGTTGACAACATATTGGGGAGCATACGGCGTGGGGTAACGACACGTTCTCGTTTAGCAAATTTTTGTGAACATTACTTGTTTGTCTCCTCTTTGGAACCTCTTAGGGTGGAAGAAGCACTTGACGATCCGGACTGGGTGATGGCTATGCAAGAAGAGCTGAACAACTTCACCAGGAATGAAGTCTGGTCCTTGGTGGAAAGGCCCAAGCAAAATGTGATAGGAACCAAATGGGTCTTCCGCAACAAGCAAGACGAGCATGGCGTGGTGACAAGGAACAAAGCACAGTTGGTGGCTCAAGGTTTCACTCAAATCGAAGGTTTGGATTTCGGGGAAACCTATGCACCTGTAGCTAGGCTCGAGTCAATTCATATATTACTTGCCTTTGCTACTCACCATGATTTCAAGCTATACCAAATGGATGTGAAAAGTGCATTCCTCAACGGCCCCCTCTCCGAATTGGTCTATGTGGAGCAACCACCAGGTTTTGAGGACCCAAAGTTTCCCAACCACGTCTACAAGCTCGACAAGGCGCTCTATGGGCTGAAACAAGCCCCTAGAGCTTGGTATGATTGTCTTAAGGACTTCCTACTCAAAAAGGGTTTTGAGATAGGAAGGGCCGATGCTACTTTATTTACTCGCAAAGTTGATAATGATATCTTTGTGTGCCAAATATATGTCGATGACATAATATTTGGTAGTACTAATGTTGTCTTTTGTGAGGAATTTAGTAGGATCATGACCAAAAGGTTCGAGATGTCCATGATGGGTGAGTTGAAGTACTTTCTTGGATTCCAAATCAAGCAACTCAAGGATGGCACGTTCATCAGTCAAACCAAGTATACAAGAGACATGCTAAAGAAGTTTGAGATGGACAAGGCCAAACCCATCAAGACCCCTATGCCTACCAATGGACATCTTGATCTAAATGTGGATGGTAAGTCAGTGGACCAAAAGGTATATCGCTCTATGATCGGTTCATTACTTTACCTTTGTGCATCTAGACCCGATATTATGCTTAGTGTGTGCATGTGTGCAAGGTTTCAAGCTAATCCGAAAGAATGTCATATTATGGCCGTTAAGAGAATTTTTCGATACTTAGTGCACACTTCGAATCTTGGCTTGTGGTATCCCAAGGGCTCCACTTTCGATCTACTTGGCTATTCCAATTCGGACTATGCCGGTTGCAAGGTAGACCGAAAGAGCACTACCGGGACTTGCCAATTTATTGGGAGGTCTTTGGTGTCATGGAGTTCTAAGAAACAAAATAGTGTTGCCCTATCCACCGCCGAAGCCAAGTATGTGGCGGCCGGCGCTTGCTGTGCTCAACTACTTTGGATGAAGCAAACACTAAAGGACTTCGGATGTGAGCAAACCAAAATTCCACTTTTGTGTGACAATGAGAGTGCTATCAAACTAGCAAACAATCCCGTAAACCACTCTCGCACAAAACACATAGACATCCGACACCATTTCTTGAGAGACCATGAAGCCAAAGGAGATATCGCAATACGCCATGTGAGCACCGAAAAACAACTAGCCGATATCTTCACAAAGCCTTTAGATGAGTCAAGATTTTGTGCTTTGAGGAGTGAACTAAATATCATTGATTCTCGTAACGTAGCTTGATGTCTTGCACATATTTGTTTTCACCTAGAAACCTAAACAAATGCTTTGACAAATATTGTATGTGATTTCAAAATCTATTTTGCATGCTTCACTTGTGTCCATAGCTATGTATTGATTCTATGAAATCTGGACATATTTGAAGTATGTGTAGTATACCACACAAAGTCCTCCTGGAAACCCTCTCTGGACCCTCTGTTTTTCTGCCTGTCGGTGGTACCGCCATTGTGTCGGTACTACCGACGGCGGTAGTACCGGCCCCTATGGGCGGTTCCACCGACCGGTTACCTCCGAGTATAAAAAGGGGCGCGGTGAATCTTTTCAACCCTAGTCAATCTCTTTTGACCGCGCCGCCACCAGTCCTTGTCTTCTTGCGCCATCTTCCGAGCCCGTTCTAGCCACCGTAACTTCTTCCTCTTCGATCTCTTTCCTCCTCCATCCAAATCCAAATCCCTCCGGTGGAAAGTTGCTTTGGAGCGTGGAGATCGTCTTGGTGGTGTTCTTGAAGCCCGAAGTTTCCTCCTTCATTGGATTTCGACCTCTTTTCGAGTAGCAAGGTACTAGGGTGTTCATGCCCGATCTCTCAATGTACTTTGTTCTAGGTCGATTCCTTTGGTAGGATTGTTCTATCTAGTATGAAGATGCTTCTAGGATGTATGGTTCGCAAGTTCATAGCGATTTGGTAGATTGGATTGAAGGAAACCGCACGCTGCTGTGCGGTCGGTAGTACCGCCCCCAGGGGTCGGTAGTACCGCCCGCGCGCAGCGAGCCGTTCTCCTTCCCGATTTCGATCGTCTTATTTGCTACATCCGTTGAAGTAATCGTTCCATCATCTTTGTCTCATGTTGGTCTATGCTATCTTTGTCTAGATGAGCCGGAGGCCCTCTCGTGCTCGTTCCCCTAGTGATGATGATGAGGATTATGCCGCCTTGGAGCAAGGTGGTCATGCGCAAGGGGAGCCACCGCGTCGCAATCCCGGGCGCCGTGGTCGGTCTAGGAGTATGGATGACTCCTCTCGTCAGGTCCGTGGACGCTCGTCCGCGGGCCTTACGGGTCGTCGCAGCGTGGATAGCGCAAGGGCGAGCGGGAGCGGTCATGCCCGTGGCAGTGGGCATGCTGCTCCTCCTCCTCCTCAGCCTTCTCCGCCCCCTGTCCCTGGTCCGGCGGGACGCCTGCACAGCGTCATTGTGGGAGGAGTGCCTTCAGCTGGTCTCGATCGTGAGGGTCGCTCCTTCGATCCTCAAGTTGGACCGGCATCCCCTCGGACTTCAGGGTTGATGCTAATCAACCGGGCTTTTGACATGCACCCTGAAGCCGAAGCTGTCATGTCCGCCGTCCCTCCCGCTCTTCTTGGAAATCCCATGGATTACTCCAATAGAAAGCGGGGTAGCTTGATGAGAAGGCAGCGTGAGGAGAACCCCTATCTGTTTATCAGAGATGCTTCAGTTGATCGGAGGTTCTGGTCAAGATTCCAGCAGGACTACTATGTGTCAGTCCTTTGGAAGGGTTTCGGTGCTAAGGGCCATCCCCCTCTTTTTGAGCACAAGCGGTTAGTTATCCGCTCCTTGACAGACAAGGACTTAGATGAGATTCAGTCTTTGGTGCAGAGGTTTGAGGAGTGGAGGATCTTGGGGTTGATCTCTGGTGAGCGCAGCTACAACCAGGAGATTCTCTGTCAGTTTTGGGCCACTTTGTTCATTGATAAGGAAGCTCGCGTGCTGCATTGGATGACCCAAGGGGTTCACTACAGATGTGCCTTCGTCACATTTGCTCGGTTGTTGGGCTTCGATCATGTGGACAGAGATGCCCCTCGTCTTTCAGAGATGTATGGAGGGGGTATGTACTTAGAGCAGTTGCAGAGCTCAGGTGTCTACATGGATGGTGCCGAGGCAACCTTCAAGGTCCAAGGCCTGAAGCCTGCCTACTATGTGCTCAACAACCTGATGCGCCTAACTCTGGATCCTAAAGTTGGTGACCAGGACAACTTGAGAGATGATGCTGCCAAGGTCCTCGTCCGCTTTGCTCTGCCAGATGGACGGTTTAGCATCTCTCACTTTCTGTGGCAGAAGATCTCCGATGTATACAATGATCCTCACAAGGCCCTACCATATGCTCCATATCTTATGCATATCATTGAGCATGTGGTTGGCGCCACCTTCGAGTATGATCACACCATGAAGGAGTACAGTGTTCGCAAGTTCACCTCGGCTCCTTCCAAGGACAAAGAAAAAGTTGATGAAGGTGGTGAGGTCCCAGCAGATGCAGCAGCGCCTGGCGAGGCTCAGCCGGGTGGAGATGTTCCCCATGCTACCGCTCCTCCTCCGTGTCGTGAGAGGCGTAGGGGTGGCGGTCTTCGCTCCGCCCTTGGCAAGATCTTTGAGTGGATGTGCTATCGGGCCGATCGTGACGAGCGACATCAGCAGGAGGTGCGTCAGCATCTCGGTCTTCCTCCGCGCTCTCCGGTCCGATCCCATCCAGATCCATTTGCTGAGTACGATGCTCAGGCCCGGAGTGGTGATGATGATGATGATGGTGGTCTCCCCCAGCAGCAGCCCCAGCAGCAGGCCCAGCAGCAGCCCCAGTTTCCAGGTGGTGGTGAGGCGGGTTTTTACAGCTCCATGCTGTATCCGCCCCATCAGTTCTATCCTCCGCCACCACCTCAGTACCAGCCTCATTCCTTCTTCCCTGACAATGGTATGGGCACGTCCTTTGCTGGCGGGTCCACATCGTATCAAGGAGGGGGTGGTGGCTCGTACATGGGCTTTGCTGGCCCCGACGCCGATCCAGCTAGGAGTGGTGGTCCTCGCGACTCCCCACCACCACCTGATTCTTCGGCTCCTTCATCCTTCCCTGGTAGTGACGTTGGAGAGAGTGCCTATTCCTCTCTCTTCGGGGGCTCTTATCATGATGGATCTTCTAGCAGCTATTATTGATTCTTTGCTTATCTTGGCCTACCCGCTTTGGTACTTGATGCCAAAGGGGGAGTGTTAGGCTTATCTTGTTGTAATAGCTGTGAGAAAGGGTAATCTTTGAGACTAAGTGTGGTATGCTACATTTTATGTGTGATATGCTGAGGATGTAAAACTTTTATGCTTATTGTTATATTCATGTTTGGTTCATCCTCGTTATTGATGCCCCTGTCATGGTGATTGTTGTTTTCGATATGGCTATGTGATTTGAGTTCTTTTCTTTCTTCAATAGCCATTCGCTTTTCTTATTACATTGTTATGTGTATCACCATGTCATACCGTTTATGCATCACAAATTGATATATTTGATGTTGTCACACACTTAGGCACCCCACGGATTGCAAAATTTAGGGGGAGCTCTTGTTCTTGTGTATGCAATCTTGCTTTCTAATCAAGGTTTGAAATTCATATCCAAAGCATACACTAAGGGGGAGTTTCAACTAAATTTTGGAATTCAAAAGCTTCAATTCTTTCTATCCCTAATTGTAAGCCTAAGTTGGTTGTCATCAATTACCAAAAAGGGGGAGTTTGAAAGTGCATTCACCCCCAATGTGGGTTTTGGCTAATTAATGACAATCAAATTAGGGACTAACCAGTTTATAAAAGCATGTATGCAGGTGTTAGTCCTTTGAAAGATTTGAAACGTTGAAATCTCGTGAACAAAGCACGTAGGATATTTTTGGACATAAAGATGCCTAGCTCAAGTGGTAGTTTAAAATTTCAATTTTAAACTTGAGTTATAGGTAAGCCGGACTATGAAGAGGGTCACAAAGTAAGTTGGCTAGATGTGGAGAAAAGTGCTCAAATCGACTAACCTTAGTTCGCTTGAGAGACACCGCACAATCACGAACACGTAGAGGGTAATTTCATATGGTCGGTGGTACCGACCACGGCTTCTCTGCGCAGCGCTCAAACACCCTCTCTGTGTTGGTCAAAAAATGACCTGGCGGTAGTACCGCCATAACCTCGGTACTACCGCCCGCGGTGGTACCGACGCAAGGTCGGTAGTAACCTGGTTTGCAACCCTCTCTGGATAGAGTTGTTTTGGACCTAGCGGTGGTACCGCCATTACCTCGGTAGTACCGCCCGCAGTGCTACCGACCCATGGCCGGTAGTTTCCAAGTTTGCAAGGCTCTCTGTCCGCGCTGTTTTTGGCCTGGCGGTAGTACCGCCCTTACTTCGGTAGTACCGCCCCCGGTGCTACCGACGCAAGGCCGGTGGTAACCAAGTTTACTGAGCTCCCTGTGAAGAATTGAAAAAGGCCTGGCGGTGGTACCGCGATAACCTCGGTACCACCGGGTTCGGAGGTACCGACGGAGGTCGGTGGTAACTTGGCTTTGCGAGGCTCTCTGTGTTGTGTTGAATATGACTTGGCGGTGGTACCGCCATAACCTCGGTACCACCGGCCTCGGAAGCACCGACCCAGGTTCGGTGGTTGAAAGTTTTTCAGGGCTCTCTGGACTGACTAGCCTTTGACTTGGTGGTGGTACCGCCATTACCTCGGTACCACCGACCTCGGAGGTACCGACCCTCGGGCGTTAGTTTCCGAGGGACCGAGTCCCTAACTGAGTTGCTCTCTGTTCGAGCTTGTTTTGGCCTGGCGGTGGTACCGCCATTACCTCGGTACCACCGGCCTCGGTGGTTCCGACCTTGGCCCGGTGCTTGTCAGTTTGACCAGATCTGGGTGTATGCGACCGTTGTGACATGGTCGGTGGTACCGACCATGGGTGGTCGGTGGTACCGACCAGCCTCGGGACTGAGGGAGTATAAATGCCTCCCCTCTTCACTTTTCACGGACAGGGACTCACACTATACACTTATTGCTGACCTAACTCTAGACAAACTCTCTCCAAGCATTGACTCACCCATCTCTCTCCCCCTTTGCTCCTAGATTCATTCCCTTGCAAGATTTGAGCTAGGGAAGTGAGATTCGAGAGTGGGAAGCATCAATCTTCGACTTGAGCACTTGGTTTCCATCTTGCCGGCTTGTTTTGTGTCTTTTACTCTTGAGCTCTTTGAGCTCTAGCCGGTTAGGTGTTCTTCGTGGTAGCCCGTATTGATTTACTTGTGAGGGCTCCCCGAAGCGTTTGTATTACCCTGAGATTTCTAGTAGAGATACTCTCGTAGCCTTTGTGGTTGCTTGAGTGAGGCAAGGAGGTGAAATAGACTCCGACCTTTGTGGTCACCTCAACAACGAGGAAGTAGGCACTCCTTAGTGGATTGGCCGAACCTCGGGATAAATCTTGTGTCCCGTGTGTTTGTTGTTGTTGTCCCTATTTTCTCTACTTCTCTTGTTATTGTGTTCTGCATGTTCTTCCTATCCCTATCTCGTTCTTAGGTTGGGAAGGCTCGATCTACATCAAGGGGAGCAACCAAGGTTTCGTGAGAGTAGTTTTACCATAAATTATTCTTCGGAAAGTTGGCTAGAAACTTGTTTTATCTTCATAGCTTACATTCATCGGATTTGTAGTTTCTTTTAGGATCCCGGTTGTGCCGTTTGTTTGTGTTGGTAGTACCGGTGTTTCACACCCGGTAGTACCTACCCAAACAAACCGGCCTCTCCGGTTGCTATCTAACTACATCTTATAGTTTGTGAAGTTTCAGATAGTCAAAAATCACCTATTCACCCCCCTCTAGGCTGATTCGGTCCTTTCAGATAGATAAGAGTGGAATTCAAAAACAACATTCATAAGAATGAACATAAAAATGGTGAAAAGAAAAGGAAAAGATAAAAGTATGATACAAAGTTAAACTAAGACTTAAGAAGATCTACCGTTCCCCGGCAACGGCGCCAGAAATGCTTGTTGGTATAAATTAACGCACACTCTACTTTATCCACAAGTGCACAGATAAAATCTACCGATGTAGCACTTCACCGGAGTAACCCAGTTTTAATATCGAACCCAAAGGAACGGATAGTGTTAAGTCTTAAAGTCTAACCCCTGAGTAGCTAACAAGGACGGAGAATCTAGAAGTATAGAGGGGATCACTAAGGCTGTCTAATTCCAATTCAAGAGTGATATGTTTATATTATTCTTAGTGGGGAAGTTGCCACAAAAGGTCACAAACAGAGTATGAGTCTTTTTTGCAAATGTATAATCCTACCGAGCCTACACACGGGTAAGTGGACTATAGAAGAATCAACAAGGCTATACGAGTCACCCTTGCGAACAATCACTACTACCGGCGTTATAGGAGGCATTTATGAGCTATCAAGTCTAAGCACCACGCTTACACTATCCAACTACTCTAACTCTAGAATGACTAGAATTAAAGTACTCAAAAGAGAGTCATAAACCTTAAGAATAATAAGAACAATAGCTCAAACTTAAATATAGACGTTGATTACCGAAACAATCGCTGAAGCAAGTTGAAGATGAACTTGAATCCGCAGGTACAAGATGAAGAAGTTGATCCGACAGGCCGGAGCTCCTTCTTGATCTCTTCCTCTCTCTCTCTCTTCTAGTTCTAGTATAAGACTAGGTTCTAATCCTAAACTAGAGGGGTAACTAGTCTTCTACTTGAAAGCTGGCTCTTGAAGTCTTCTTCTAGGGTTTCTAAATGAGGCGTAGACTTTTCTGAAGAGAGACTTGATCTTCCCTGGGGCCTGGGGGCCTGTTTATATAGCCCTGAGGGATCAACCGTGGCCGTTAGATCAAACCGACTTCACATAGGGCTGAGATGAGTCCTCAGGGTCGGTGGAGGAAGGTTCCAGAAGACGGAGGCCATCGGGCTCTGCAGATACATGGGTGTATGCCGAGTCTCGAGTGATGAGTGATTGTCAACGGGTTTGATGCGCATGTTCTTTGGCTTGTGTTGTGCAGGTGTCGAGCATGGAGACAGTGATCGAGGGCAAGGTGAAGGTCAAGTAGAGACGTGTCGTGCCGACGGACCGGGAGCGGTGAAGGGCGGACGTGAGGCTTGGACTGAGGGACCGGTGGCCTGAGGATCAGCTGTGCTGGCTGACAGCCTGGGACAACGACGAGCGAAGACTTGCGGGGCACGGTGTTGCTCGGGTCGAGGACCAGGGGACACGTGTTGGTGGACGGGGTGCACGGGCGGTGCATCCCCTCTACAGCGTTGGTTTGGTGGTTGAGCCACAGAAAAACCACCGGGTGGACGGTTTCCAGGTTTGGGCCACAAAACCTGGGTGCGGCCGGTTTCCGAGTTTGGGCCACAAAACTCGGGCTGAGGACGGTTTCCAGGTTTGGGCCACAAAACCTGGGTGCGGCCGGTTTCCGAGTTTGGGCCACAAAACTCGGGCTGAGGACGGTTTCCAGGTTTGGGCCACAAAACCTGGGTGCGGCCGGTTTACGAGTTTGGGCCACAAAACTCGGGCTGAGGACGGTTTCCAGGTTTGGGCCTCAAAACCTGGGCGCTGGCGGGTTTCTGAGTTTGGGCCACAAAACTCAGGCGACGGACGGCAGGTTTCCCGGTTTGGGCCTCAAAACTGGGGGTTGGTCGTGAAGACAGGTTTCCCGGTTTCGGCCACAAAACCGGGGGCCGAGTCCATGAAAAGGACAAGCAGAGCGGTGGCGGCACGTGGCGGCAATCGGTGAGGTTGTGTCGAGGCAACGCTACCAGTTGTGCGGGCGTGACCGTTGGATCACCATCATCTTCGAGTTGGTCCAGGATAGCCTTAGGGTTTGGCTGGTTCGCTCTGTAAATAACTAGGGGTAGAGTGGGAATTAGAATTAGGATAAGTAGGGGGAGA
This sequence comes from Coix lacryma-jobi var. lacryma-jobi, assembly GCA_009763385.1. NCBI lineage: Eukaryota > Viridiplantae > Streptophyta > Magnoliopsida > Poales > Poaceae > Coix > Coix lacryma-jobi. Next base: position 87,356,410 of record CM019828.1, on the reverse strand, counting down.
CACCCACCTCCCAGAGTATCTCAGTCATTTGTTATTTTCACCTAGGGTTTCTTGCTCTCCCACATCCCTGCTGTAGCGAACTGAGATCCACAGAGAAGACAATCATACCTCTGTGTTTGTGAGACTTTTGAGGAAGTGAGACCGTAATCTCACCATTGTAGCGTGTGGTAGCCACACGGTTGCAATTTCGTGGCTGTGATTCGCGTTTTGGTGTTGTTCTTCGCGGGTTGTTTTTCTTCACGATTTTCCCGGTGATCGATCTCTTTACTCGTTGCGTCTTTTGCAAATCCGTTTGAACTGAGTTGTTCTAGATCGTGAGGCGCATCTTTCCACCGAAGGAATTCACCTCTAACCTCACGAGCTAGTAGATCGGTCGATTTTTGTTTCGGATCACGTTTTGTCTCCCTTGCACCTAATTCTTCCAATTCACCGATTTGGAGTTAGGTTTGAGCCATGATCTCCTTGGGATAGCTCACTAACCTCCTTGAAACTCCTCATACCAAGCCTAAGCCTTAGTGCTTTTGATTCAGAGGAGATCGGATTGAATTCGCGGAAGAACAGTGCTGTTTCGTGACCATCGGACGCTCGACTCGGGACCATCGGACGCTGGTTCATACCATCGGACGCGTCCAGTGCCACGTGTCGTCTGACAGTGTTTTACGGAGCATCGGACGCTGACCATCGAAGCGTTCGTTGCCATCGGACGCGCCGGGGGTCGAGCATCGGACGCTAGGGTTTAACTGTGGCCTGCGTCCGATGCACATGCAGTAAGGTTCTAGTCAGGTCTCTTTGGCATTGAACGCGTCCGGTGCCTGACCATCGGATTCTGCCAGCGTCCGATGCAGGCGTTTCTGCACTGTTTCGTCTGTGGTTCGTACGTTCTTTGTCGGTTTTGATTTCCGGCTTTTGCGTTGGGTCTCTAGAGTTGAGTAGTGTCTCGCTGTGCTTCTCGAAGGCATCCACCCTACATCTAGGGTCGTGGACATTATTCAAGCTCTAGGTTTGCACTTGGGGTGTTTCTAGGGACAGTGACAACAAGTTTTTGAGAAGAAATTTTGAAGCTCCCATTCACCCCCCCCTCTGGTCGCTTTCTGGTAGCACTTTCGGTCCTTCAATTGGTATCGGAGCGGGTTAAGGATCTTCCACCTTAGTCGGTTCCAGATCCACAGAAGGCGACATGGATCGCGGCATGGGCAAACCGCCGTTTTTCGATGGGACGAACTATGCGTATTGGAAGATACGCATGTTGGCCTATCTTCAGAGCATGGGCTCTTCTGTTTGAGAGATTTGCAACAAGGCCGATTACGTTGTCTTGGCTGCTCGTGCTACTCAGCTTCAGATCGATGAGCACGATGCCAATAGCCGAGCGCGTAACGCTCTTTTCTCCTGTTTGAGCATGTCCGAGTTTGATCGCGTATCTCATCTCACCACGGCTCGGGAGATTTGGACTACTCTCATGCATTTTCATGAGGGGACAGCCCAGGTCAAAACCCGTCTCTACGAGTCGCATAAGCGTGAGTATGAGAACTTTCGACACATGCCTGGCGAGAGCATAGAAAGTTTATTCGCTCGCTTTCAGGTGATTGTCAACAAGATGAGAGCTAACAAGGAGCTGTTGCCTTTCGACGATCATGAGAGGGCTTTGAAGCTTTTGCACACTCTCGATCGGTCGGTGTGGGACTCAAAGGTCCAAGCGATCATCGAATCATCTAACTATGAGACTCTCACGTGCGACGAGCTCTTCAGTAAGCTCAAGTCTAGTGAGATTGACGCCATGACGAGGGCTTCTTATGAGAATCCTTCTAGCCCGTCTATGGCTTTGGTCTCTGGCTCTTCTGCTAACCCCTCTGGAGGATTTGCACTTTCCTCTCTTCTTTCTATCACAGAGGAGCAGCTGGAGTCTTTGGGGGATGATGAGTTGGCTTTGCTTGCCAACCGGTTCTCGCAGTTTCACAACAACCGCATGAACCATCGCCGCGGAGGAGGACGCTCGGGATGTTTCGAGTGCGGCGACCCCGACCACTTCATCGCCAACTGTTCCAAGAAGAACAAGCAATCATTTGGGAAGGGCGATCATGGGCACAAGTACGACTCCGGCAAGCGCAAGGAGAAGTACGTCCCCGCGAAGCACAAGCGGAAGGGCGGCTTCAACAAGGAGTACATCAAGAAGAAGTACTTGGAGAAGGCCCAGGCTGAGCAGCGTGCTTTCTTTGCCACGCTCAGCGATGTGGATGACTCGGATGACGACTCCGCTTCCTCAAGCGACGACGAGTCTGAGAAGAGGAAGAAGATCGAGGACAAGCTGAACGGCCTCTGCTTCTTCACCGACAATGAGGGCTTCTGCACCATGGCCCTCGGCAAGGAGGTCGACAGTCAGCTGGAGGACACCCCTCGGAACGACGACGATGACGATGACACCTCCCAGGTATCTCAGACCCCCGATCAGCTTTCTGCTGAGGTCGAGAAACTTACTGCCGCGCTTCTTAGTCAAGATAAGCTGCTTAGGCGTGCTGCTAGAGAGCGCAAGGAGTTTAGGCAGAAGTGGGAGGATACGGTGAAGGAGCTTGAGTTTGCTAGGTCCACCGTAGTCGTTTCTGAGGAGGGTGAGTGCGAGATGTGCACCAAGCACATGACTGACCTTCTCACTTTGAGAGGTAAGTATGCTGTTTTGATAGGAGAGGTGGATGAGCTCCGGGCTAGACCCGTGTTGTTAGGTGCGTGCAAGTCTTGTGCAGGCTTGTAGTCCGAGTTGGCAGAGAAGAATGCCAAGATTGAGTCTCTTGAGAAGGCCAACTCAGGTAGCACTTGTGTGTCTAGGTGTGTTTTGTGCGAGGGTTTAGAGATGGAGATTGCAAACGTGAAGCATGACAAGATGCAAACCGAGGAAGAAAACACATACCTTCGGACCATCTTGTCATGGGTGTCTTGTGGTGAGCCGCAGCTTGGGATGATGATCTCCCAATTCAAGCGTGCTGCTGGAGGTCCAGGTGTAGGCTTTGCTCAAGGTGTTGATGCTTCTTCTTTTGGCAAGATTGGAGAGTCGAGTGGTCTTAACCCGAGTGAAAAGCCCAACTCCACCACTACTCCCAAGCTTACCAAGATTCCACCCAAAGAGCCTCCGAAGCCTAACACCAAGGACGGAGTGTATGAGGATCCTCCGAGAGCTCCACCCAAGAAACAAATGTGGCATCCCAAACCCAACCACCTGAAAAACAAGCTAGATACAATGCCACCTATCCAAGAGGAGCTTATGCCACAAGAGGGCAAAGTGATCCACACCCACTACCGTGAGTACCAACAACCCTCTATGAGAGCGGTGAGGTACCATTGTGAGCACTGTGGGAGAGATGGACACTTGAGGGAGTTTTGCTTTCGGCGCAAGAGAGAGGAGCGCCATGTCAGGGAGATGAACAATGCAGACATGTACCATCCTTTCCATAATGTACATGTGCCGAATGTTCAGAGGAGAGCTGCTAGGCCTAGAGGTGCAGTGCCTCAAGGTCCTAGGCGTCAGGGAGGTGTTGCCCGGCGGGATCTGAACTTTGTTGGTTTTGGACCCCGTGGCGGTGGCTTTGTTGAGCGTTTCCCTCCACCACGTTTTGAGTATCACGATGGACGCTCTTCCCTTAGCGGACCATGTTTTCCTGTGCATGGTGATCGCTTTCCCCGTAGGCGTGCTAGGAATGGTTTTTCTACTAACGGTTCTTTTGAGCATCCGGGACAACACTGGTACTCTTCCCATTTTACTCACCCCAGTGTTGGACCGTTTGCTCACCCTATGTCTTTTTATTGATATAGGTAAAACGATTGGAGGACATTTGGTTGGTTGATTCCGGTTGTTCAAGGCACATGACCGAAAATGCCAAGTGGTTCTCCAGTCTTAGTCTAGTTGCCGGAAAGGAGTTTATCACTTTCGGCGACAATAGTAAAGGTAAAGTGTTGTCTCGTGGATCGGTGCGAGTTAATGAGCACTTTGTGTTGCGTGATGTTGCTCTTGTTTCTAACTTGCACTTTAACCTTCTTTCTGTTTCGCAACTTTTTGATGATGACTATGAGATTCGTTTTAAACCGAATCTCAGTCGTATTTTAGATCCTCAGGGCAATCTTGTATGTTTGATTTCGCCCTTTGGGAAAGTCTTTCGTGCGAATTTCTCGGAGTCGTTTGGACTCTCTCGTTGTCTTGTGGCTGGTCCTTCCTCCTCTGATCTTTGGAAGTGGCATAGGAGACTTGGACATTTGAGCTTCGACTTACTTGCAAGGCTTAGCTCACTTGGCCTAATCCGAGGATTGCCCAAGTTGAGTATGGAGAAGGATCTTGTTTGCCATTCTTGTAGACATGGGAAGATGGTTGCCGCTCCTCACCATCCAGTGACTCAGGTCATGACTAAGCGCCCTGGAGAGCTTTTACACATGGACCTTGTTGGTCCAGCTCGGGTGAGCTCGGTTGGTGGGAAGTGGTATGTGCTTGTTGTTGTTGACGATTTTTCGAGATATTCGTGGGTCTTCTTTTTGACTGAGAAGACTGAGACTTTCTCTTCTGCTCGCAATCTGATTTTGCGTCTTCAGAATGAGTTCCCTTTGAACTCGATGCGAGCTATTCGTAGTGATAATGGCTCCGAATTTAAGAATTCGGATTTTGAGAAGTTTTGTAACTCTTTGGGTTTGGAGCATCAGTTTTCTTCCCCCTATACACCGCCACAAAATGGTGTTGTAGAGAGGAAGAATCGGACCCTTGTAGAGATGGCCAGGACGATGCTCAATGAGCATAGGACTCCTAGGCGGTATTGGGTCGAAGCTATGAACACTGCATGCTATATTTCCAATCGCATTTTTCTCCAAGCTTTCTTGAAAAAGACTTCTTATGAGTTGCATTTTGGAAGACAGCCCAAAGTGAGTTATTTTAGAGTTTTTGGTTGCCACTGTTTTATACTTAAGAAAGGCAACCTGGACAAATTTGAGTCTCGTTCTTCTGACGGTGTATTTTTGGGTTATGGCACTCACACTCGAGCTTATCGTGTACTTAACCTTGATACTAACCGAGTCATGGAGACATCCGATGTCACCTTCGACGAGACCATGGTTTGTCCTTCGTCTCGTTTTGAGCGTGCAGGTGATCATGAGGTCGGTGAGCCTCTTTTTGATGATGAGGATGAGGGTGTTGAAGGGATGGATGATCCAGCACCTCCTCCACCTGCTGTGCCGCAAGGAGCGGCTTCTACTATGACTCACGGCCCCGATCCCTCTTCTTCGACTTGGGGGCCGTGGGATCCGCCGCCTCGGGTTGTACCATTCGTACCCGGGGAGGCACCAGCTGCTGTTGAGGGGGAGGTATCTTCAGCTCGGGAGGCGCCACGACATATTCAGCGCCAACACCCGCCTCAACAGATGATCGGCAGCATCGACGAACATGTCACTCGGTCCAGGTCACAACAAATCTCTCACTTTCTCATTCTGCATTTGTTGCTGATTTTGAACCCCGAGATGTTGGACACTCTTTGACGGATCCGGATTGGGTCAATGCCATGCATGAGGAGTTAGAAAATTTTGAGAGAAATCGGGTTTGGGTTTTGGTTCCACCTCCTCCAGACTGTAATCCTATTGGGACAAAATGGGTTTTCAAAAACAAACAAGGAGAGGATGGCCACATTGTGAGGAACAAGGCCAGACTTGTAGCCAAGGGTTATAGTCATAAGGAGGGGATAGACTATGAGGAGACTTTTGCTCCTGTAGCTCGTTTGGAGGCTATTAGGATACTCTTGGCTTTTGCTGCATCCAAAGGTTTCAAACTTTTTCAAATGGATGTCAAGAGTGCCTTCTTAAACGGCTACATAGAAGAAGAGGTGTATGTTAAACAACCCCCCGGTTTTGAAAATCCCAAGTTTCTAAACCATGTTTTTAAACTTCACAAAGCTTTATATGGTTTGAAACAAGCCCCTAGAGCTAGGTATGACAGGTTGAAGACCTTTTTGCTAGCTAAGGGCTTTAAAATGGGATGTGTGGATAAAATGCTTTTTCTCCTCAAGCAAGGCAAAGACACTCTCTTAGTCCAGATTTACGTGGATGATATCATTTTCGGTGGTTCTTCTCACGCTTTGGTTGCCAAGTTTGCAGATCTTATGAGCAGGGAGTTCGAGATGAGTATGATGGGCGAGTTGACTTTCTTTCTCGGATTGCAAATTAAGCAATCCCGAGAAGGGACGTTTGTGCACTAGGGCAAGTATACCAAAGACTTGCTGAAGAAGTTCGATATGGGTGAGGCCAAGCCGCTTCCAACACCCATGTCGACCACGATGGCCCTGGATGCGGATGAGGAGGGAGAAGTTGTGGATCAGAAGGAGTACCGAAGCATGATCGGGTCGCTGCTCTACCTGACGGCGACACGCCCGGACATTCAGTTCGCGGTGTGCCTTTGCGCGCGCTTTCAGGCGTCGCCGCGCACTTCTCACCGTCAGGCGGTCAAGCGCATTATGAGGTACCTTCGTTTCACACCTGAGTTCGGGATTTGGTATTCAGCCTCCTCCACCCTCTCCCTTTGCGGTTTTTCTGATGCCGATTTTGCTGGTTGCCGACTTGAGCGCAAGTCCACTTCTGGGACTTGTCAGTTTATTGGTTCTTCTCTTGTATCTTGGTCTTCTCGCAAGCAGTCTAGTGTCGCTCAGTCTACCACAAAGGCTGAATATGTTGCTGCAGCTAGCTGTTGTTCTCAGTTGCTTTGGATGATGGCCACTTTGCGTGATTTTGGTCTGAGCTTTTCTCGCGTGCCTTTACTTTGCGACAGCACGAGTGCGATTAGCGTTGCTAAGAACCCCGTGCTGCATTCTAAGACCAAACACATTGATGTGCGCTTTCATTTTCTGCGAGACCATGTTGAGAAGGGTGATATCGACCTTCGCCATGTTGATACTCATCATCAGTTGGCTGATATTTTTTCCAAGCCTTTGGACCAATCAACCTTTAATAGGTTGAGAGGTGAGCTTGGTGTGTGTTTCCCCTTTTAGATGGGAGAAACATTTTGGTTCTTGTATCATAGACTGTCTCTTTTTCTTTCGTTTTCCTTCGTTTCTGATGGATTAGTCTTGGTATTTCATCATGCATCTTTGCATCCTGAGCTTCATGTATATAATCTTTAGAATGTGACTATGCTCTATCTAGTAGGATCTGATGCTATGTGTTGATTGTTGTAGCTTATCCTCTTTCTGATCACTGATACATGTTGTGAGCTGAGCTATTTTTGGTGAACTTGCTTAATGAACATAAAACTTGAAATTGTTCACCATTGAGATATGCAACTAGCATGTGTAGAATGTGTTGAATTCACTTGTGCTTTTCATATATGCTAGGTTGCTATGTCTCTAGTTCTGAGTCTTTCACTTGCTTGATATGTTCATATTCTGTTATAACTTTGAACCAAGTTTTTAAGTAAATTGAAAAGATCGAGATGGGATTGCTTGTCAGCACATCACGGTATCGAGACTGTTTCTCATTGCACTTTGAGTTAAACTTGAGCCGTGTAGTGTATGACCGAAACTGACATTTTAAGCTTCTGATTGCATATGCATAGGCTTAGCTCGGTTGAAAAGTTAGGCAATGACAAGCTTTCAACCTCTCGCAGTCACATGCTAAACTCTAAACTTGTGTAATTTCACCGCTGCAACTCCGATTAAAATTTGAAATCACAAGTATATGTTTCATTCTGCAGCATGATGATTGAACCTTGCTAGGGGTAGTTCACCTTGTATAAATGTTTAGCACTTGTTTGACTTCCTGTCTATACATGCTTAGTGCTATTTTGATGGTGAATACTTTTTGGCTAAAACTGTTCTTTTTGCTCATATGTTCATATTTCGTATTTGGTGATCAGTTTGAGCCTTTGCTAGCATGTTGTGGATGTTGTTGAGTCATCGGATCAGAACTATGTAGAGCATCCTTTCATTCTATTGACTATATTCCTGAAGCTGCTAACTTACATTTTTGACACATATGCATTTTAGAAGGGGGAGAAATTTGCTTGATGGTGCATTTTCAACTAAGGGGGAGATATATTGACAAATCATTTGATGTCCTGGTTGGGACAAATCATTTGATGTCCTGGTTGTATGCACTATTTGAGGGGGAGTTTACTTGTTTGATGACCGTAAGGTTTCAATTGGTTCGGAGCGTTTTTATAGCTAGTTGTGTTGAGCCTTTGCCTCTTTCTTGAGGGACTAGCGTACGCTTTCCAGCTTTTCAATTGGTATTGAGCTCTTTTGTTCTTGAGTTGGTAACAGTTGGTATCGAGCTCTCTTGCTAGCGGTGTTGAGCATGTTCTACCTCTTATTGAGAGCTAGCTTTGCTTTGCTTGGTTGCGTCGAGCCGTTGCCCATGTCTTTGGGGACCAAGTTGTCTTGCTCTTTCCACTTGACCTTCTTCGGCTTTAATATGCTTTTAGGTCATTTGGTCGAGTTCTCTCTCCTTTCTTCTTCCTTCCTCTATTTCATTATGATTTGTGTGAGTAGTTGACAATGCACTCATCAAGGGGGAGATTGCGGATACATGGGTGTATGCCGAGTCTCGAGTGATGAGTGATTGTCAACGGGTTTGATGCGCATGTTCTTTGGCTTGTGTTGTGCAGGTGTCGAGCACGGAGACAGTGATGGAGGGCAAGGTGAAGGTCAAGTAGAGACGTGTCGTGCCGACGGACCGGGAGCGGTGAAGAGCGGACGTGAGGCTTGGACTGAGGGACCGGTGGCCTGAGGATCAGCTGTGCTGGCTGACAGCCTGGGACAGCGACGAGCGAAGACTTGCGGGGCACGGTGTTGCTCGGGTCGAGGACCTGGGGACACGTGTTGGTGGACGGGGTGCACGGGCGGTGCATCCCCTCTACAACGTTGGTTTGGTGGTTGAGCCACAGAAAAACCACCGGGTGGACGGTTTCCAGGTTTGGGCCACAAAACCTGGGTGCGGCCGATTTCCGAGTTTGGGCCACAAAACTCGGGCTGAGGACGGTTTCCAGGTTTGGGCCACAAAACCTGGGTGCGGCCGGTTTCCGAGTTTGGGCCACAAAACTCGGGCTGAGGACGGTTTCCAGGTTTGGGCCACAAAACCTGGGTGTGGCCGGTTTACGAGTTTGGGCCACAAAACTCGGGCTGAGGACGGTTTCCAGGTTTGGGCCTCAAAACCTGGGCGCTGGCGGGTTTCTGAGTTTGGGCCACAAAACTTAGGCGATGGACGGCAGGTTTCTCAGTTTGGGCCTCAAAACCGGGGGTTGGTCGTGAAGACAGGTTTCCCGGTTTCGGCCACAAAACCGGGGGCGGAGTCCGTGAAAAGGACAAGCAGAGCGGTGGCGGCACGTGGCGGCAATCGGTGAGGTTGTGTCGAGGCAACGCTACCAGTTGTGCGGGCGTGACCGTCGGATCACCATCATCTTCGAGTTGGTCCAGGATAGCCTTAGGGTTTGGCTGGTTCGCTCTGTAAATAACTAGGGGTAGAGTGGGAATTAGAATTAGGATAAGTAGGGGGAGACACCCACCTCCCAGAGTATCTCAGTCATTTGTTATTTTCACCTAGGGTTTCTTGCTCTCCCACATCCCTGCTGTAGCGAACTGAAATCCACAGAGAAGACAATCATACCTCTGTGTTTGTGAGACTTTTGAGGAAGTGAGACCGTAATCTCACCATTGTAGCGTGTGGTAGCCACACGGTTGCAATTTCGTGGCTGTGATTCGCGTTTTGGTGTTGTTCTTCGCGGGTTGTTTTTCTCCATGAGTTTCTCGGTGATCGATCTCTTTACTCGTTGCGTTTTTGCAAATCCGTTTGAACTGAGTTGTTCTAGATCGTGAGGCGCATCTTTCCACCGAAGGAATTCACCTCTAACCTCACGAGCTAGTAGATCGGTCGATTTTTGTTTCGGATCACGTTTTGTCTCCCTTGCACCCAATTCTTCCAATTCACCGATTTGGGGTTAGGTTCGAGCCATGATCTCCTTGGGATAGCTCACTAACCTCCTTGAAACTCCTCATACCAAGCCTAAGCCTTAGTGCTTTTGATTCGGAGGAGATCGGGTTGAATTCGCGGAAGAACAGTGCTGTTTCGTGACCATCGGACGCTCGACTCGGGACCATCGGACGCTGGTTCATACCATCGGACGCGTCCAATGCCACGTGTCTTCTGACAGTGTTTTACGGAGCATCGGACGCTGACCATCGGAGCGTCCGTTGCTGTCGGACGCGCCGGGGGTCGAGCATCAGACGCTAGGGTTTAACTGTGGCCTGCGTCCGATGCACATGCAGTAAGGTTCTAGTCAGGCCTCTTTAGCATCGGACGCATCCGGTGCCTGACCATCGGACTCTGCCAGCGTCCGATGCAGGCGTTTCTGCACTGTTTCGTCTGTGGTTCGTACGTTCTTTGTCGGTTTTGATTTCCGGCTTTTGCGTTGGGTCTCTAGAGTTGAGTAGTGTCTCGCTGTGCTTCTCGAAGGCATCCACCCTACATCTAGGGTCGTGGACATTATTCAAGCTCTAGGTTTGCACTTGGGGTGTTTCTAGGGACAGTGGCAACAAGTTTTTGAGAAGAAATTTTGAAGCTCCCATTCACCCCCCCCCTCTGGTCGCTTTCTGGTAGCACTTTCGGTCCTTCAGGCTCAGGGGGAGACCGACCGGTCCTAGGGTGGGACCGGTCGGTCCCACCTGGCGGCCTCTCGGGGTGTCCCGCCTCGTGGTGTCCTCTAGATCCTTCTGGAGTATTCTTGACTTGGCGGTTGTGTTATCTCCCGTCGGTTTCCTTCTAGGGGAAGCAATCAGTGCTGGTTTTCCTGTTTAGTCCCTGCAGAATCACAATTCACCAAAACTCATGGAATATTGTCAATTAAAACTCTAAACCTTTATTGGTGATTGAATTCATGCCCTTTTCATATTTATTTATCCTTTAATTTTGATAGATAACCAGTGTCAACACCGCCGGTGAATACACTCAGGTATGCAAAGGTAATAAATGTTCACCAACCCATTTACTCATGTTTGTCTTCATATTCCGTTCAAATTCATACTTCCTTTATTTATGTCGTATGCTCTGTTATTGGTGTATTCTGCCAATATACCCATAGGTCTTTTTAAATTAAGCATGGTGCTTAGGTTAAAATGACCTTCTTTAATCAAAGTTTAAACATGGTCTTTTAATTTTGGTTAATGAACTTTGAGCTACTTTCATAAGCAATAGAAGTAACTCTTTCGACGAAGATAAAACCAAGGCTAGATTTATGTTGTATATTTTGCCTTAAGCCTTGTTTGAGTTGTTTTTCAAAAATAAGAAGTTTGGTGAACAGAAAAAAATATGAAACACTCTCTCTCTTTTAAAAATAATAGCAACCTTTTTTATCCATGTTTTCTTGAGCTTTATGTTTTTAATTTTCCTTAACCATGGATATATTCTTTCTCGATGTTGCCATAAAAAAGATAATAACAATAATAATAAAATAAATCTAGGCTCCCCAGTGTTGCAGCTGGTGTTGACGGTAGATAACTCCTATTTTAAACCGTCAACTAACCTCATAAATGACCCGCAATGATCCAAAGAGTGCAGCTATAGGGTTTCATTCTAACGAGTTCCACGAGTTGTGTAGTTCTCACTTGTTTTGAAGGATATTCAATATTTCATCATAAGAAAGTATCTTAGGTGAAGAATCAGAGCACACCATTGTGACGAGCTCAGCGAGACGATCGCAATGGACATGCCACTTGCCATATTTGGAGCCCCGAAGCGAGAGTCCTCGATGAATACGATCAGGAAGACTCTGGAACCCTCTAGAAGCCTTATCCATACAAAGATCAGGGGTGTAACAGACAAGATTCCAAGCGCTACAGAATACTAGAATTATCCAGGGACCAGACAGAAAGAAGACGACAAGGAATCCATCCACGCCACGACTCGTTGCGCAAACCAACCAAACAAGGACTGACTCAAGACGAAGAAGGAAGGTCCCAGAAGACTTCTCGACGAAGCAACCACCTGGGGCTGCCAGGTGGGGCCGGCCGGCCCCACCCCTAGGCCGGCCGGCCTGGGCCTGCCTCCTCAACGGCCCGTCTTCGTGGAGCGTGACCTAATCGACCTCTTCGACGTATCTCAACCATTGTTCAAGGTCGATTTGATCCGAGGGCTGCGGTTCATCCCACCGGGCTATATAAGAAACCCCAGACCCCCCCGGCATCTCATCCAATCTAGTCTTAGATCATTGATCAATCATTTAGTTTAGAGGTAGCCTAGACAACCAAGAGCTCCACCATCCAAGGGCATAGCTAGAATAGAATTAGAAGAGTCGAGGAAGCTCAGATTCCAGATCTAGTCAAGAGGAGCTAGGTAATTAGCCTTGTCTTCTCTCTTGTATCAACATTGTTCTCCTAATTGTTCTTCTAATTGTCTAATTGTCTTCTAGTTCATTATCTTGTGTTCTAATTGTGTTCTAGTTCATCTTCTAATCTCTCTAGTTCTTCTCTGTGTTCTAATCTAGTTCTAATTACCTCTCTAGTTCATCTCTGTGTTCTAATCTACTTCTAATTGTTCATCTAGTTCTTATTCATCTTCTAGTTGTGTTCCTGTTGATACATGTCATGACTTGTTACTATTTTGTGTTCATAATTATAATGTTCTTCGTCTACTTTGATTATATGTCTAGCATAGCTAGGGTATCTCTATGTTTATGCTCTTGTTCGTATAGCGCTCATTGTGTCGATCACGGGGTGAGTGGTCAACATTGTGTAAGCGTGGTGCTTATACGTTGTTTACCTGCGAATGCACCCTATATTCCGGGCCAGCAAGTGGTAGATCGCGAGGGTGACTCTTATAGCCTCGTTGAGTGCTTTGTAGTCCACTCCCCAAATATAGGACAAGTAAGACCTGGTCACCCGGAGGGGATAAACTCTGGATCTGATCCTCCATGCGTGATGTCTCTTGCGTATAAATATAAGTTATTCTAACCATGATTGCTAAACATAATTGCACTAATTGACGTAGTCTATGACCTATAGTTAGAACCATATTAGGAAGTTAATCTGTCTCTTTCTAGTTTTGGCTACAATCCGACCTTGGGTGAGAATGCTCTGTTGGAACTCTTTTTATGGTTTACTCTGTTCTATTACATTTATCTTATTTATCATTTATGATTGATTCCTGTGTTGAGAATAGATCTAGTGGAACTCTTATCATAATCATACATGTGTCTATCATAGTTGTAGATGTTTATCTCCTACTAGTTAACTCATGATATGCATTGCTCCGTTATAAATAACGATACCTAGGAAACTCTCCTTGGTGAAATGCTACAGCGGATGTATTTTATCTGTGCGCTTGCAGATAATCTTATTTCATATTTTATAAGGGCAAGATCATAAATGTCATTCACGTCTCTAGTGTCACTGCTAGTAGTGACAGCCTAGCGTTAAAGGTAATGTTGTTAGATTTGTCTACCTGCATTTCTAGCGCCGTTATCTTAAGTGATGCTAAGAGATGTCAACAAGCATTTCTGGCACCATTGCCGGCGAACCGAATGTGTGATTCCAAAGCACATTCCCCGTTGTTTGGGAAATCCCTTAAGGAAATCCCATTGTCGGAGCCATATCATTGAGTTATTCAAGTTTCTAAGTTAAGACTAGGAGATAATAGGATATAAGTTGAATACATAGGAAAAACTTTACACACATGTTTATGATAATCGAGGCATACTATTGATCTTTTCTCAAACAGGCTCACCCTGTCTCTTGTCTATTTCTTGAATATATCTTATTTCAGGGTGATGTATGACTGGATTTGATCGACCAGAAAACTACGTTGATGATCCTAAAGTTTTGATCCGAAAAGCCAAAGTCAACGCCAAGCTCAGGAAACCACCAACCACGTTAACCGAAAACACTCAGGCAAAAGCTCAACACCAGTGTTAGAAGACATGGCTGACAAGACTCTCCGTGATTTCTCTGCGCCAACTACTACCAACATCAGGACTAGACCAACAGTCAATGTGGGAACCGAGGGATTCGATCTCAAGCCATCTCTGATCAACATGGTGCAAGCCAGCCAGTTTTGTGGGAAAGCACATGAAGATGCGAGTGCCCATCTCCAACACCTCCTAGAGATATGCAGCACCTTCACTATCAATGGAGTCACTAAAGACGCCATCTACCTTCGCCTATTCCCATTCTCACTTTTGGGAAAAGCAAAGCAATGGTTCTACTCCAACTAAGACAAAAACACTACATGAGAGATCTGCTCCACTGCTTTCCTAGCAAAGTTCTTCCTCGTAGGCAAGACGAATGCCCTACGAGCGAAGATCTCAACTTTTTAGCAGCAGTATGATGAATCTGTCCCTGAGGCATGAGAACGCTTTCAAGATAACATATAAGAATGCTCACACCACGGGATGGAGAATTGGTTACTTATGCAGACATTCTACTGACGGACCAGAATGTCGGAGTGTCTGCACCAACATGACGAGTTGCCGGTTATTAAACACCGACAGCTGGCGCCCAGGTAGGGGCTCTCGCCGATTCCACGATCAAGAGCTCGACGAACCACTCCAACATGTTCTCGGCGAGATTAATTTTCATTTTTGGCTCATGGACTTGCATTGTGGACGATCAAGGAAAGTTGCATCAACACCTTCAAACTGAATCAGAAGCACAAACCATGCCTAAGATGGATGATCTAGCCCAGGAACTGGAAAATCTCACAATCCAAAAATCGCAAGGTTCTGTGGATCGGGCTGAAGCCTCTGACTCCTACCCGGATACGAACTCTCAGTCCGAAGAGGACTCGGATTCCAAGCGTTGTATCCCTTTTGGACTGCATAACTCAACAAAAACCTTCCAAGAGTTGATCGGTCGAACTTCAAGAAGCTTCAGCAGATCCCCCTGACAGGAGCCCAATAGGGACTCGTATTCAGTTCAACCAAGGAAGGCAACATTGTCCATTGGCCAATACAACCAGCCCTGGCTAGGTTGATTGGCACAATTGACCAGCAGCTGCCATACCAATATGGACATCAACTCCCCTTTGAAGAGAACGACACCTCACGGAGCTAATCTCTAGCGCTTCTACCTTGGAATCGGTTACACCGGGATCAACAAATCAAGGTTGCACTCGTGAAGTCTTCATGGCAGGACAAACGTCATCACTACGACCTCCAACTCCTCCAGACGTCTTCCGTGATGATGAAACCTTAAGTATGATATCTGATGACGATCCAAAAGGACCCGGTGAGACTGAGACCTTAAAGGCAGAAAGACTAAAGAAGAATCAAGCTAAAGATGCCCGTAGAAGGCGAGCGACTCATCGTAAGGAAGCAATCAAATGATACCAAGCACGACTAGAAGAATACAATAGTCGCAGACGCTTGACAGAGGAAGCTGAGCTCCAAGCTCGCAACCAGTGCGATCATGACATACAATCTCAACATGATCATGATCGATGATGAGCTGACTGCTCACGCAACCTCGAATCTGAGTTCATGAGGGTAGCTGGCCATAAAGTATATCAGACACCCTACCAGAACATCATGGCCTTAGCCACGGAGATGGGAGCAAAGGACAACCGGACACCAGAGGAAGAGCGCCAGTTGATCATGCTCCAGTCTACCGCACTCCAACTCAAAGGTAGAAACCTTGAGTCCCTAGCCGATGCTCAGGATTCATCCCATCCATGTCAGAGATGACCCGTTCATGAACGACTCGGCCGGGTTCCAGCCAAGAGTCATCTTGGCAACCGAGTCCCTGACCAGGCAGAGGGAGGAGTCGAATCACCATATCGAGGAGCCAACAACTTGGGCTCCGATGTAGTTGATCACTTCCCCTGTTTTTTCCAAAGGCTCCGAGCAGTCTCGTTCCCCCGCAAATTTAAACCCGGGAACTACTCCAAGTACGATGGGAAAACAGAACCTAAACGATGGCTCAGACTATATGCACAGGCAGTCGAGTTGGCAGGAGGAAGCAACGATGTCAAAGCATTATTCCTACCCATGGCTCTAGAGACAATGCCTCTTGCATGGTTTGACAGACTTAAGTCTGAGTCTATTGACTCCTGGAACAACTCCATCGTATCTTCATAGAAAACTTTGCGGGTGTTCCCGAGAGATCAGATCCTCGGACCAAGCTTAGAACTTCCAAGCAGCAGAAGAATGACACCATGCGAGAGTAGTACAAACGTTTCTCTGAGATCCGCTCAACAATCTCGGACATAACAGATAGAGAAGTAATTGATCTCTTTGGCAACAAAATTTGCGAAAGGTACAATTACAAAGACTTCATCAAGCACGACCTGATCACCCCTGACGAGTTCCACCGAGCAGTAAACTCCATGATGGCAACAGAAGAGCGCACTCAGGAGCACTTCCCCGAGAAGAACACGCAAGGTGAATGAGGAAACAATCAAAGAGGAACCCAGCCTGCTCAGCAAAATACCCGAAAGAGGACCGGGGACAACACTGTGGCAAACATGGAACCTCAGAAGAAGGGGAACAAGCCCTCAAGCTTCGACGATCTCCTAGATGGTCCATGCCCTTTTCATCTGAAAGGAGGACACCCGGCTAGACACTGTAGACAACTCAAAGAACGAGGATTGCACTCCAACTTCAATAAAAGCAAGAAAGACAAAGGTAAAAAGGCAGCTGAAGCCCCACATCAGGGCGCTGACGATTTTCAACACCCAAAGGCACTATTAATGTCATATTTCGAGGAGTAACCACCAGCGACAGCAAGTGCCTCCAGAAGCTTTCCTTGCGAGAAATTATGTCATTGAACCAGTAATTCCTAAATATCTCGACTGGTCCGAGCATCCGATCAATTTTTCTCGAGCAGATCAATTGACCAGCGTCTCCAACGCAGGGCATTACCCGCTAGTCCTGGATCCAACGGTCGCCGAGTTCAAATTGGGAAGAGTACTTATAGATGGAGGAGCAGGACTCAACGTCATCTTCACAAACACCTTACGCAAGATGAACTTAGACCTAGCAACTCAACTCACTCCATCAAGCGCCCCCTTCTATGGCATAGTACCTGGAAAGGCGACAATACCACTCAGAAGGATAATCCTACCCGTCACTTTTGGAACTCTGACCAACTACCAAACAGAGTACATCGATTTCGAGGTAGCCGACTTCGAGTCATCTTACCACGCCATATTTGGACGACTAGCTATCGCCAAGTTCATGACAGTGCCACACTATACGTACCTTCTACTGAAGATGTTGGGTCCTAAAGGAATTCTAACCTTCAAGGGAGATTTGAAGCGATCTTTCGAATGTGACACAGAAGCTGTCCAAATCACAGAAAAGGCTCAACTCGCCCTGGAAGTATAGGAGCTCGCGCAAATGGTACATAATGCCAAACCTAGAGAGTCGGAGATCCCAGCCAAGAAGGTGGGAACCATCCAACCCCTAACAGAAGTATCCACAAAAACAATCGACTTGGAAACCGGCGACCCCTCGAAGACGGCGATCATCAGCGATCACCTTTCTGAAGCATAGGAACTCGCGCTCACCAAGTTCCTCAGGGCAAAAAAAGACATATTCACCTGGAAACCTGCAGATATGCCGGGCGTTCCAAGGAACTTGGCTAAGCACAAATTGGAACTACAGGAAGGTTCTAAACCCATCAAGCAAAGATTACGACGTTTCTCAACAGAGAAAAAGGAGGCAATCAAGAAGGAAATAGCCAAACTACTAGCAGCCGAGTTCATCAGAGAAATTCTCCACCCAGAATGGCTGGCAAACCCAGTACTAGTGAAGAAGAAGAATTCTGCAGAGTGACGCATGTGTGTCGACTACACAAATCTCAACAAACACTGTCCAAAGGATCCCTTCGGATTACCAAGGATAGACCAAATAGTTGACACCACTGCAGGTTCTGCTCTACTATCCTTCCTAGATTGTTACTCAGGGTACCACCAGATTGCCCTCAAAGAAGAAGACCAGCCCAAGACATCGTTTATAACTCCTTTCGATGCCTACTGTTATAAAACCATGTCCTTCGGGCTGAAAAATGCAGGAGCCACTTATCAACGAGCTATCCAAGATTGCTTAGGCGACCAGATCGGCCGCAATGCAGAAGCTTATGTTGATGATGTGATCATAAAAACAAAGGATCCGACTACCCTCATATCAGACCTAGAGGAAACTTTTACCCGCTTACGCACTTACAAGTGGAGGCTAAATCCTACAAAATGCGTATTCGGAGTACCCTCAGGACAGTTACTCAGATTCTTGGTTAGTCATCAAGGCATCGAGGCTAGCCAAAAGCAGATTAAGGCTATCACCGGAATGAAGCCGCCAACTACAGTCAAGGATGTTCAAAAGCTCACTGGGTGTATGGCACCTCTCAACAGGTTTATCTCAAGGCTAGGAGAAAAGGGATTACCTTTCTTCAAATTACTTAAAGTCAATGATAATTCCAATGGACGGAAGAGGCTAACAGGGCCTTTGAACAGCTCAAAGAATACCTAACCAACCCCCCTATCCTAACCCCACCAGAACCCAAGGAACCGATGATGCTATATATTGCAGCAACCACCCACGTTGTAAGCACAGCAATAGTGGTGGAGCGCAAAGATGAGAAGCATGTCTACAACATCCAACGACCAGTCTACTATATCAGCGAGGTACTCTCCGACTCAAAGGTCAGGTACCCATAGGTTCAAAAATTGTTGTATGCTTTACTTATTTCATAAAGGAAGCTACGACACTACTTCGAAGCACACGAAATCATAGTTGTTACGGAGTTTCCGCTGGGAGAAATACTCCATAACCGTGATGCTACGGGTAGAATATCCAAATGGGCAGTCGAGCTGGGCACCCTAAACATCAAATTCACTCCAAGGAAGGCTATCAAATCTCAAGTTCTAGCTGACTTCGTCGCTGAGTGGACAAAATTTCAGCAGGCTCAAGATGGCTTTATTCCAAAACATTGGAAGATGTATTTTGATGGATCTTTAAAACTCGGCGGTGCAAGCGCCGGAGTCCTACTTATATCGCCCACAGGAGAGCAACTCAAGTACGTTCTGCAAATCATGTGGCCAGCTACCAACAATGAAGCAGAATATGAGGCGCTACTACACGGGTTACGTCTAGCAGTTACCTTGGGCATCAAACGACTGTTAGTCTACGGCGACTCTTCCGTGGTCATCCACCAAGTCAATAAAGACTGGGACTGCACCAAGGAAACTATGGACGCCTATTGCGCAGAAGTTCGCAAGTTAGAGAAAAATTTGTTAGGGCTGGAACTCAATCACATTACATGAGACCTCAATGTTGCTGCTGATGTTTTGGCAAAACTGGGATCCGACAGAGCCTCTGTCCCAAGCGGCATCTTTGTACATGAGCTATCCAAGCCCTCCATCCAGCAGAAAGAAGAACTCACCCTGACACCCTCCACGCAGATCCTAACATTGTCACCCGACTGGACTAAGGTTTTCATTGACTACTTCAAGGAGCACAAGCTACCAAGTGACAAAGCCATAGCTGAGCAAGTCACCAGACGTAGCAAGAACTACGTTCTAGTCGGGGATAAGCTATATCGGCGCGGAGCCTCATCAGGAGTCCTATTGAAGTGTATTTCTCCAGAAGAAGGCAAAGAAATATTGGATGAAGTCCACTCCAGGTGTTGTGGCAATCACGCAGCATCAAGGACATTAGTCAGAAAAATCTTTAGATCCGGGTACTATTGGCCCTCTGCACTGAAGGATGCCGAAGACCTAGTCCGTCGCTGCCAAGCATGCCAGTTCTTCGCAAAACAACAACATGTCCCTGCACACGAGCTGATTTGCATCCCTCCATCATGGCCGTTTTCATGTTGGGGGACTCGACATGGTAGGTCCTCTAAAGCGCGCACCTGGTGGTTTCGAGTACATCTACGTAGCAATTGACAAGTTCACCAAGTGGATCGAGTATATGCCTCTAGTCAAGTTCAATGCATCAAAATCAGTACAATTCATGCAGAATATCTTCCATCGCTTTGGGATACCACACAGAATCATCACTGATCTCGGATCCCCCTTTATGGCAATTGAATTCAAATCCTGGGCTAGCGACTGTGGAGTGAAGATAGACTACGCATCAGTGGCTCATCCTCAGTCAAACGGCCAAGTTGAGAGAGCAAATGCCCTCATACTAGCCGGCCTCAAACCAAGATTGTTTGATCTCCTAAAGGACCATGGCGGTAAGTGGCTGGAAGAATTACCCAAGGTAGTCTGGGGGCTATGGACACAGCGAAGCAGAGCAACAGGCTAGACTCCCTTCTTCCTGGTCTATGGCACGGAAGCAATCCTCCCAGCGGACTTAATCTGGAATTCTCCAAGGACTGAACAGTACAACGAAGGTGAGACTGATGACACAAGATGACTACAGATCGACAGCATCGAAGAAGCCCGACTAGTCGCACTATTTCAGTCAGCAAGGTATTTACAAGGGATGAGGCGATATTACGACAAGAACGTCCATCACCGAACCTTCCAAGTAGGTGACATGGTCCTGAAGAAAATTCAGAACACCACAGGACGCCACAAGCTTATGAGCCCATGGGAAGGGCCATACATAGTTTCCAAAGTAACAAGACCCGGGTCTTTTGAACTGGTCACAGAGGATGGTTGTCAAGTGCCAAATTCATGGAATATTGAGCATCTAAAAAAAATACTATACCTAAGGACTATGTTACAAATACGACTCAGGGCAGCATGTAATTCTCCATATTATATTAATAAAGATTGGTCTTCAGTGGATAAAATGAGTACTACAAGTCTTATTTTTCAGCAGTTACGTTTATCATGACAATTAATCGGATAAAACAAACTGATCAACAAATCTTACAGAGAGCATGCAATAGGACTCTAACATTGTCCATTGCTACTCTTAAACACATCACTGACAAATATTTTATTACACGGATGATACTTTCTGACCAAAACCAGACCATGAGTTACGAGCTCCGAGCTCAATACAACTCTCTAGCTAGTACGGACTAAAAACCCAGCTACCAACCTATAGAGAATACAGTATCTTAAAGAGAAGATATTGGTTCCTATAAGGTATAATAAGGGGAGTAACCCTCACCCTATCGCTTATTAATCGGACAAAGGTACGTCCGACTCCGCACTCAAGCTACGGGCATCAAGAGGATTCGATCCACCTGATAAGAACCATCGTACTGGTCCTCAAGAGGTGATTGATCACGTCTATCCCTTGAAACAGGGTACTAAGAGTAGTACTCGGGCCGACTAAGCTTTCTTTAAAATCATCCGAGATTAAGAAAAGCTAAGTCATACGACCCAACCTAAAGTGCTAACAGAGCACTCGGATAGACCCATCCAGAGAGACGCCTGGTCATACATCCACCATAAAAAAGGCCCATTGATAGGAAAAATCTTACAACGATGAGTCAACCAACAGATTCAAAAGCAAACCATACTTTGTTTCCATAAACGTTTTATGTTCACAGGAGATACAAAATCACGTCAAAGACCAAAAAGGACTACTACTCAACAAGATCTAATATCTGAGAGTTCTCCGCAACAGTCTTGACTTCCTCTTGCATCGCTGCATGATCATCATCATTCTTCCCCTCAGGCAAAGTCATGATAGAAGATAGATCAAAAGATGGCAGATGGAGTCGCAAAGTGGCAAGAAGACCGCACACCACCGAAGTAGCCATATCCTTGATATATTGGGTAAGCCGCCCAGGCGTGGCCTTAGCTTGATCAACCAAGGACTCTTCAACTCCTTCGGGACGTGGCACCAAGTCAAGCAATGGCTCCACAGCTTGCTCCAATGTCCTCAGTGAATCTTGTGAAGTCTTCAGAGACTCTTGGGACTCCTTTAATTATGCCCGGGCCGCTTCCAGAGCTTCCTGCGACTCTTTCGTTGACTTCAAAACCTGCAGCAGGTCTCGGTCAGCACCCTCGCGAATCAATTTTGCTTCTTGAAGAGTACTCTGAGCATTAGCAAATACCTCTTTGAGTTCAGCTTCCTTACGGTTGAAGGCATTCTGCCATCCCGCTGCAAGATTCTGCGACTCTGAAGAACAAAACATACAAGCAGATGCGTATTATGACTTCAAAAAAACTCAAGGATCTATAAATATGTTTTCCGACTAACCAGTCAGTTGCTTCTTGGAAGACTTTATAGCATCTTTGAGCTTCTGTTCAACGGTGGCATGTTTATATATAAGATCAACCTCTCGTTGATCGGCTGCATCCCGCTCATCTACAACAATCTTCAGTTTTTGTTGAAGCTCATTGATACGGTTGTGCAAAACTTGGGTAGCCACCTTCTGGCTAACTTGCTCTTGGGCTATATTTTCCTTCAAAGCTTGATTCTCAACGGAAAGTTCTTAACGGATCTGAGTAATTTGTTCAGTCACTTTCACGTCGAAACCCTACGCAGAAAAGATGCTTTAGCACTCGGAGCAATGACGCCAAATCAAAGGAAATTCAAGGGTTACCTCAATAAATTCTTTAAGCGCCAAAGCTGGAGCCATCACCTGATCATCCAGCTCTTTCAGGCGGACAAGATCCGGGTTGTACCCCATGACTTCAAGCTTAGTCCCTTGATGAGAGGACTCGGAGGCGTCACCAGATCCTTTCCGTGGAAGAACTGAGGTTCCAACTTGTTGACACAAAATATGGTGCACTGTGTCTCACACACAGCAAGCCGAAGAAGCTGGCTTCAAATCGGGTGCCCAGTCATCTAAATCCGGAAGCGTGCCAGTCGGTTTGACCTGAAAACTGACAAGGGATAAAACCGTGAGAATAAAACCTGGAACGTGCCGGGCGAAACTGGACAGTTCCATATTTACGGCCCTGAAGCCACTTATGACGGCATACAGCTATGGAAGCTGTCTGCCAACAGGTTTAAAGGTCATTCGGCTAACTCTAAACATGAACACACGTAAACAGCCGATTGCCGAATGCACGTGCATGAAAAAGACATGTTTGAACAAGTGAAAATAAATTATCAATCGACGTATAACCAAGCTCGGCAAACTAGCCGAATTGGGATCCATGAAGAAGGAACATGCAAACAAACACGATCAAACCAATCTAAAACCTGCATCTGCCGCACGATACCTAGTTTTATCGAAGCTCAAGCGTGATTGACATGTATGAACCCACAACACGTAACAATCTAGATTGATCTAGTTCGGCTACACAAGCATACGTTCTACCTATCATGCTTTGATAGCAAAAGGTGTAATAGAGCCGAAGCGTACCAATCTAGATTGGGCAATAAGGTGTTACAATTAAATATAAAACATTAAAGGATAATGCAACACGTGGTAACTTAATGAATCTAATAGATCTTGCCAAATCTTATAGAGCCGGTAACTATTTTTACTCATGACTTAATCCGCCGCATGATACAAGGCACAAGCAAAAACCTCCCGTCATAAGCTTAAATCCGTCGCACGATACTAAGCTTAACGAACGAGACTACTTGCATCATGGTCTAAATCCACCGCACGATACTAGACATGATAGCAAGGTTGCCGGTACTTACGGAGGTCGACAGATCGATGATTCCTCTCGAAGAACTCGACGACTCGACTAAAAGGACTCGAAAGGTGGCACGGGGCCCGTTTGTATTGATGTGGTTGTGAACCCCTTTTTACAATAGCTGGAGGTTTATATTTATACCCTGGGCAGATAAGAGTCCTGAAGGGACTTACCTAATAATATGTAAAATAAAGGGAAATATTATATGACATGCTTACGTACGTACGTAAGGATACTAGATGGATACGTGATATCGTAATTGCTGACCAATCCTTCGAATCTGGTCCCTTGCTTGTTTCACACGGAAATAGCTCCGGCCATATACGTTTTGCACTTGCCCCTTCCACCACAAACCAATGATTTCTTTCCTATTTTCTTTTCATTATCAATTGTCAAACGGGTAATAATATTTCCATTGAACTGGTCTTCAAGCTGGTTGTACGGTTCATGCCCGGCTAGTTGTAATTGGCTAATTACGTATACGTGTATGTATAGCCGAACATGTAGGTCCGTTGAACATGTACGCCGTCTTCTAGCCTTTCCTTCATCGTGAAGTCATTCATGCTAAATATAGAACTGGACGTCGAGACGTGCAGGCTTTATTTATATTTAAATTGCCTTCTTTGCTTGCTTGCCACATCACAACGCCACCAAATCCAACTCCTAGCCAATGAGATCAAACCCCTCTGATTCTTGAATACTCGGTTAATCTGTCACGGCCATGGTCGATTAATCTCGTGATCGGCTTCTCTTGCCATATCTATTTCCCGAATGGAGTCACACCCTTGTAAAATAGCCGACCGCACAAGTAGTTGCCGAAACTCCGAAAATTAACCGACCGCTTAGCCGTCTGCCGAATGCTCTTCTCACTGCTCGTTGGGTCCACCTGTCATCTTCTCAATGTTGACCAAAATCCAGTGTTAACACAACTTCCCCGGCAGCACTGGTACCAGCTTGGATCATCTCCAAAGTTGGCTCATCAGGCTGACGGGTACGAAAGAACCAATCATTCATTACCCGGTCAAGTTCCAATTGAGTGGGAGAATGAAAGATAGAATATGGAGCACCAACCTGAGGCAAGGGAAGAATATCCACCTGAAGATCCTTGTCGACAAGAGCACCAGTTGGAGAGGGGTCTGGCATGGTATTCACCTGACTACTGATAGGAGGGACGCTCGATCTTGCTTCCTCTTGCGCCTCCGACTCCTCCCCTTTCTGGGCCTCAGTCGCATCATCTGGGGAAGCTTCGGCAGTCTTCACCTTCCTACAAGAGATAAGTGCACATAATAACCAACAATCATGAAAAACAGTACACAGCTTGCAACTTCAGCCGATCAAAGGTTACTTGGCCAGCTTCAAGTTCAGGGGAAGCTTCAGACTTCGCTTTTTTGGCTGCTGCTCTGGGAGGGAAGTTTCTTCTGTAGCAGCTCCACCAGCAGAAGATCCTTGGGCCGTCTCAGTGTCTGTATCAAATAAAGATATAAGCCACGAACTTATAAAGTTTCAAGCAAACAGTCAGCCAAAGCACTCGGGTTTCCCTTACCAGGAGCACTCGGATTACAGTGTTTTTCAGCCAACACTTTTGATGAAAGAATTTTACGGCAAGCACGGCGATTACCAGTGCGAGCCTTCTTCGGGACGAGTTCTCCGGCTTCATGGAGTGGACTCGGAGAACGCTTCTGGCTACTCTCAGCACCGGGATCTAGGATCATGACATCAGAGTCAGTCGATTTCGAGTCTAATCCACCAAGATCACCAAGAGAGCTCGACTCATTAGGAAGATCCTCACTGCGGATAGGACCTTCATGAACGATGCCTCCCCCCTCTTCAGTCGTTGGGGGCAGAGGAGGGCAATCGTTGTTGTTCCGCCCTTGACTATCACAACAAGGGGAAGGAAATTGACATTTAGGCAAAAAAGATACTCATCGAAAGCAAAAATGACAGATGATTAAGTTTCCTTACCGACTGAGGCGAGTTAATGGCGGACAATGTGGTCATCATTGGTACAAGGTGCTCACGGCTCTTCAATAGCCAGTTCATCCTTTTCAAGATTTCCTCGTTAGAGAGCTGTTCGGCGGAATGCCGACCCGGGTCCTTCACGCCAAGGTATTCGAAGCCAAAATTGGCTCGTTGTTGTAGCGGATGGATCCGGCGCGCGATAAAGTCTTGGATGACGGTGTGTCAGGTCAGTCCACTCAACTTGAAAGCAGCAATCATATCAATCAAAGGCTGGATGGCCTCCATCTCTTCGAAAGAAATCTTCTCCTTCCAACGAGGGTTCTTCTGAGGCGGCCATCCATCATGACGACGAAGCGCCGGAGGTGGGTTGGCTACATAGAACCAGCCACTAGCCCACTCTCGGACTGACTCCGACAACTCTACAGATATATACTAACTAGCTACCTCTAGTCTAAGCTAAATGCTAGCTCCTCTGACTACTTCTACCTTAGCATCACTCGGCTAGCACTTTACCTAGAAGAAAAAGCGGAAAAGGGCGAAGGAGGGACATATCCCCAGAAATGCCTCGCAGAGGTGGGAGAAGATAGCAATATGGAAGATAGCATTTGGAGTAATATGATTGAGGGTCAAACCATAGTAATAGAGTAATTCCCTCAAAAAGTCAGATGCAGGGAGACCTAACCCGCGCTCGACGAAGGACTTGAACATTACGATCTCTGTCGCATTGGGGGGCCGGAGCACGATGACCAATCGGCACTTTCCATCCATCCATCGGCTGAGATCGTAGTAACCCCTGCTGAGTCAGATGCACCAACTCCACCTCCCTGGTGTCAGGATTCTTCTAAGCGAGGACTTCATCAGGAAGGCATGGGTGGCGCGGCTTGCCGCCTGTAGTTTTCCTCTTCTTCTCATCCCGAGATTGTTTCTTTGGACCCATATTGACTACTAGGGTCTTTCTACGCATCAACTGAGGGATTGGCTATGAGAAACAATGGTCTCACAAAACTCTCAGTAAACGCAAGGCTACGGATGAGTGAAGAAATCACGAAGTGATGACGACTTATTATAGATCTACTACGGGCAACTATTCAGTCTCCTCAGACGGCGTCATAGAACCGTCAGAAACCCTAACGGTGACAGACACGGTCTAAAACGGTGTCAGAGAGAATAACTGACAGTTTCGTAAATAGAACTTATTATTTTTCACAATCGAGGATAATACTCGGAATCAAAGGCAAAGGACTCGGAAGACCTTCCAAGTACCTGGATCTTATCAAATATTACTCGGAATTACACAGAGGTATACAGTTACATCTTGAGAAGAAGCAGACGCTTACAAACAGTTTCAAGTACAAGCTCAGCCAGGATGTAAAACAGTACTCTAGTGTAATCAAGGTACAAAGCCTTGATGCGCAGTGTATCAAGGCCTGGGTTCAGTGAGTCGGAGCAAGCAGGCATAGAACCTTGGGTAGATACTATCTTTTCAGTGCATCCCAAGGCGGGTTCTAGGCTCTATCTCAGCACACAAGGAGCTTGATAGTCGGCCCAAACCCCAACGCCTTTTGACAACCTGTGACCCCAAGGTTGCCAGTGATGCGGGAGTCACAAGAGTTCTTCTAGGCGCAACTCTGTATCCCTCTGCTCGCGACCACTTGGAATCCACCCTGACGGATGATCCCTTCACAAGAGTTCTTCTGGGTGCCTTAACTATTCTACATAAGAAGGAGTACAAAACCCGGGGGCCCAGACATCTCTACTATAGACATTATGAAGATCTCAGAGGTAAAGGCGGCCACGCACTCCAAGAGGTGTGCAATTCTTGCCTCCCAAGCAGGGTATTTATAGACGACTGCTATTGGTTCATGGACCGAGTCCAGAAACACAATGGCGGAGCCTCATAAGTTTAGTCACATGTGAACTGTTACCATGTGAAGCCTGACACCGCTAAACTTATCTGCTTCATGTGTCAACTTCTATGTACACACAAAGATCATATCAGACGAACCACCACGATCACATACACATAATTCCCTTGCCACACAATATTTGGTCCAACTCATAGGTTAACACTTAACCTAAGCACGGCCATGCATTTTATGATCCAATCATTTGAGTGGTCTAGTGATATCTCTCTCACATGGAGAGGGGCAAATCCCATCTTGATCGTCTATGTCTCACAACATACTTCCTGACAAACCCGAAGACTATCTTTATAACTACCCTATTACGAAGTAGCGTTTGATAGTCCCTAAGTGAGTCGATTCATATCTTGAGTACATACCACAATCTCAGGTCGAAGGACATAACGTACATGATGTGTAAAGAGATAATAAGAACATCTCATGCTGGGTCAGTCCAGCCCCATGTCATACATGTGCCCACATTATTAGTTCAACATCTCCATGTCTATGACTTGTGAAACATAGTCATCAACTAATACATGTGCTGATCTAATATTCATATGTATCCTCATATGAACTCCGATTAGGGACAACTATTGAATAACCATACAAGTAAAAGAGTTTCACAGACAATTCACATAATTGCCAATCAATACAAGTTGTCTTTAATGGATATTCAATCAACATACAATAAATCATGGATACAATAGAAATATCATCATCTCTATGATTACCTCTAGGGCATATTCCCAACATTTTGTGATAGTGGAAATAGGAGGAGATGAAAGAGCACCCATCATCTTGGGAAGACCATTCCTAAGTACAACTAAAGCCATCATCTACACCGAAAGCGCCAAGATCTGCTTCACGATCAACCATAGGAAGAAGAGGTTCAGTTTCAAGAATCGCACACTCAAGACTTGTGTACACCCACAGTCACCATATGAGTACGAGTATGCACCTGCTACCCCAAAGAAGAAAAACAACAATAGAAGGAGGACGAACAAGACGAAGCCACAAGAGCAAGAACCAGTATGGATGGTCAACACTGTTGAACCACCAAAAGACACCACTCAACCTCCACTATGCCTTGAGAAGCTGTACGATCTAGGAGTACCTACCATCGACTGCATGATCAAGGAAAGTAGCTTCTACAAAACATTCTGTGACATCGGCTCAAGTGTCAACATCATGTCTATGGTAACATATAAACATTTATTTCGTGATGCACCACTGGAACCAACATACTTGCAGATACAACTAGCAGACCAAACATTCCAATTTTCGGAAGGAATAGTGGAAGACGTCGTAGTCAGAATTAGAGGTCATGAAGTCCTCACAGACTTCTTGGTTCTCGACATGGGAGAAGACGATGATGTCCACCTCATCCTAGGAAGACCATTCCTGTACACTACGAGTGCAATCATCTACATGAAGCAAGGGGATATCCATTTTCACTTTCCTAGAGAGAAGGTACGATGCTACTTCATCAACTATATACCCAATGAAGCACCCAAGAAGAGAAGAAGTGAAAGACGCCGCTATCAACGCCAAAGAAGACAAGCCATCAAGAATGGAGAGGCCAATCACAAAGAAGAAGCCAGTGACACTATCCTAGAAAGGAAAGAAGAAGAGACACCTCAAGACAGTGAACAGCAGGAAGTAAAGACACAGACCAAGAAAGTATGGAAGAAAAAGACAACGCCTAAAGAGGAACAACCAAAAACAACTTTCCAAATGTCTGATACACCTTGGGAGGTCTGAACCAAGGGAATGTCCGGTTCGTCAGACCTAAATATCTGAATCTTCGCCAAACGATAAAAATCGGTAGTTATCCTCATGTTTAATTTTCTGCATATTTCTCATATTTAATTCTTAGTCATTTAATGCATCACCATATTTAATATTTGCATCATCCATAAGCATTTTACTTTCTGTATTGCATTAGAAAAGAAAATAAAAATAATCATATTGTATTATCGTATTGTATTTAAAAATAAAAACTATTTAAGCCCCATGTGAATATTTAATTGTTTACTGTGGAGGCACAAAAACAAATTTCTTACTTTTTGCATCTGCATATAAAATATAAAAATCCAAAAATATATATATTAAATTCTTGTTGAATCATGCTTGCTTAAACATCTATAAGGCTCGATAAGACATGAATGGTTTTACCACTAACGCTTAATCAATTCCACAAGCTTTGTTGTCTATTTGAGTTTAGCAGGAATCAATGAGAAGGCCAGATAACTTCATCCACTCTGGAAAGACGAAAACAAACGGCTTTCCATTAAGGACCAGAGGAGTGAAGTATATCGACACTACCAAGAGAACGAACACGCAAGCATCTAGCTTGGGGGAAAAGGCTCCCCCATTATCCGAGGTAATATATCTATATATTTTCAAATTTTATTTAAAAACAAAAACCTCAAAAATATGTGAGCACATGAAGGCTCAC
Source organism: Coix lacryma-jobi var. lacryma-jobi (assembly GCA_009763385.1). Lineage (NCBI taxonomy): Eukaryota > Viridiplantae > Streptophyta > Magnoliopsida > Poales > Poaceae > Coix > Coix lacryma-jobi. The sequence continues at coordinate 87,326,593 of CM019828.1, read as the reverse complement.
CCTTAAAAAGAAAAAGAACAAAAAGATTCGGGCACATGAAGGCTCGACGCTATCGAAGGGATTAGCTTGGGGGAGACGCACCCCCGTTATCTTCACTATTAAGGTATGTCACTATTACTATTACTATTTCTATTATTATTATCATTAATACTACTACTATTATTATTATTATTAGTCTTTATAAATTATTAGTCCTTATTAGTCTTTATATATTATATATGTTAGAGTGTGTGTTTTTAATATTAGAGTCAATAAAAAGAACAATGATGATCTAGAATAAAAGCTTGCCCTGAAATAATTAAGCTCTAGGATAATAAAATTAATTTGGATGGAAATATTGAATAGTGGTTCTGCCGTAATTCTTTTCAAGTGCCTAGTGTTCAGTCTTGAATTTTCCCGAGTTTTGGATGAGATTGTTTTAACATGAAAATTTACTTTGAATCTAAGACTTGTGGGTTGCAAAAGTTTTGACTTAAGTCTAGGTGTTTGATGAGTATGATATGAAAAGGTTGAACTGCTATTTATCTTGTTCCTAGTGATACTAGAGTTCTGGAGATTTATCTTTTGAAAACTTAAAATTACTACATGATGAGATCCTCTATGATGAGTGTCTGAAATTCCTACCACAACCTGATATACATGCCTGATAGACTAGGAAGTCCACTTTTCATATTTACTGCTTGCATATGCATTGAGTATTGTCAAATCATGTTGACCCTTAGAGACTCGTCATATAGTTAAAATCAAGATCACGTACACACCACCTGTATATGTTGCTCCTACACTGGGAGTACGCAACAACATGCTTTCCATTTAGATCCACTCAAAAATGTTTCACTTCTACACTGGAAGTAAACAACCAAAAACATTTCCCTTCATCCATATGACCTTTTTTATGCCTTCATTGCCATTCATAAATGCTCCAATTGGTCATTGTTATCTCTTTAACCATTATGCTGCAAAAAGATGCATGGGGTATGCAAAAGTCGTCTAAAAATGGACAAGTGTCCAACAGTAGAATTAGGGGTGTTTCGACGCCCACCTTAAAAAATGATGATGATGATAGCCCATGTTGTCTATAGCAGAAGTTATACAAGAGAGAAGTATCTACAAAGGAGTAAAGTAAGCAAAGGTCTACACCCGTTATCCATATCCATCTTCATCACTGTGTTTTCACCCTCACATTTGTTTACCACCATTATTCCACCATACACATCCATTCCACATATAGGTCCACACACATGCACATCTTGATTTGATTGTATGCCAAGTTTCTCTGGATCCATGCTTTGACTTTACAATATATGCTATGTAAGTATGTATAGGTTGACTCCCACCTATGAACTCCACAAAAAGCTTATTAGTTATAGGGTGAGAGAAGGCACAACATTCACTGCCTTAGAGAGAATCCACAAATACCATAGATGAGAGACTTGAAAGGATCATATGAAGGAATCTCTGAGTTTTATTTTGAAAATCTTACAAAACTCCAGAATGAAGGTAGATCGAAGAACTTGAGACATAGTGTTTAACTTGATCGTTCTGCTTTTCAAATTGCTCAAGACCCAAGTGAAAGCTACAAGCACCACAGTTGAAGGTAAGAGGTAAGTTTGAAAGTTGAAACAATTGATTCTAATTTGGAGGAAAATTTTTGTTTGAACACTTGTGTACTTTTGAGGCGTGAAAGCATAGTAGCAACTCTTGATCCATCATAATATTTCATATAATATTTGCTAAGGGACTAGCAAAGGTTAAGCTTGGGGGAACTTGTTGACGGTAGATAACTCCTATTTTAAACCATCAACTAACCTCATAAATGACCCGCAATGATTGTTGACGGTCCTTATAGTCAATATTATACCATCAACTATTGCATGAAATGACACTAAATGAATCACAAAGCATAGTAGTAGGGTTTGAAATTAACAAGTTCCACGAGTTTTGGTGCTCTCACTTGTTTTGTAGGACATCCATGTTTTTACCATATAAAAGTATCTCAAGTGATGAATTGGAGTGCACCATTGCGAAGGGCTCGTCGAGACGATCGAAACGGACATATCATTTGCTATATTCGGAGTCCCGGATGAAAAGATATTAATTTCGCAACAAAATCTGCAAAAGAAGGATCTAGAAGACACCACGAGGCGGCCCGCCACGGGGGCCCACTGGGCCAGACCGACCGGTCCCACCCCATGACCGACTGGTCGGCCACGGAGACCGTTTCGCTTCCGCCTTCTGGAACCTTCTTCCACCGCATCCTAGGATGCATCTCCACCGTCCCTGAAGTCGGTTTGATCCAACGGAGAGTTGTAAACGTGACGCGGATCGATGACATGGCGATTCCTTGCCCCCTACTCCACCTCGGGCTATATAAGCAGGCCATGAGGCGCCCCTAAGAGCCATCTCCATCTTTATTATTCATCTCCACATCAGAAACTAGGGTTTCAATTAGAAGTAGAGGTCCCTCTAGATGACTCTCTTCTAGTTCATCTAGAATTAGGTCTAGTTCTAGTTCTTCTAGTTCTAGTTCTTGTTCTAGTTGTCTAGTTCATCTAGTTGTAATTAGAGATTGGATTAGAGAGAGGAGAAGGAGAGAGCTGAGGAGGAGCCGGATGTGTCGGATCTTCCTCGACATTGTATTGGTGCAGCATCTGGTTCATCTTCAAGTAATCTCCAGGTTCTTCATTTACTACTTCTAAGTATTCTAATTAATTTCAGTTCTTTCTTTATTTTATTTACTGGATCTCTGCTCGTATTGAGTGCTCTAGTTATTCATGGTAATTAGAGTAGTAAGCGTTAGTGTAGACATGGTGTCTAGACTAGGGTTTACCTGAGTTTGCGCCCAATCCTCCGGTTAGTTGTGGTAGCTACAGGGGTGACAGCTTTGTAGATTGTTATAATCCACCACGTTAGGATTGGTGTTTTCGTAGAGCTTTTTGGCAGCCTTCTCCCGATTACCCTTTTCCCAGTCTTTTTCGAGAATCGAAAAGGTACTGTTGCTCCGAAGTAAGTAAAGTATAGTGAGCCTTTAATTAAATAGACTCGCTTAGAAAACCCTATATCTCTCTCTACCCATATTACCATTCTTTTTTTGGACGTTCTTAATTCTTTTAGTACACTTCACGTTCCCCGTGGAAATCGATACCCTGGAATACTCTCGGGTGAAAGCTACATCGATATCCGTGCGCTTGCGGATTTTTCTGTGTGCGTTTAAAATACCCAACAATGATCCAAAGAGTGTAGCTATAGGGTTTGATTCTAACGAGTTCCACGAGTTGTGTAGTTCTCACTTGTTTTGAAGGATATTCAATATTTCATCATAAGAAAGTATCTTCAGTGAAGAATCAGAGCACACCATTGTGACGAGCTCGGCGAGACGATCGCAACGGACATGCCACTTGCCATATTTGGAGCCCCGGAGCGAGAGTCCTCGATGAATATGATCAGGAAGACTTTGGAACCCTCTAGAAGCCTTATCCATACAAAGATCAGGGATGTAATAGACAAGATTCCAAGCGCTACAGAATACCAGAATTATCCAGGGACCAGACAGAAAGAAGACGACAAGGAATCCATCCACGCCACAACTCGTTGCGCAAACCAACCGACCAAGGACTCAAGATGAAGAAGGAAGGTCCCAGAAGACTTCTCGGCGAAGCAACCACCTGGGGGCTGCCAGGTGGGGCTGGCCCCACCCCTAGGCCGGCCGGCCTGGGCCTGCCTCCTCGACGGTCCGTCTTCGTGGAGCGTGACCTAATCGACCTCTTCGACGTATCTCAACCATTGTTCAAGGTCGGTTTGATCTGAGGGCTGCGGTTCATCCCACCGGGCTATATAAGAAACCTCAGACCCCGCCCCCGACATCTCATCCAATCTTAGTCTTAGATCATTGATCAATCATTTAGTTTAGAGATAGCCTAGACAACCAAGAGCTCCCCCATCCAAGGGCATAGCTAGAATAGAATTAGAAGAGTCGAGGAAGCTCGGATTCCAGATCTAGTCAAGAGGAACTAGGTAATTAGCCTTGTCTTCTCTCTTGTATCACCATTGTTCTTCTAATTGTCTAATTGTCTTCTACTTCATTATCTTGTGTTCTAATTGTGTTCTAGTTCATCTTCTAATCTCTCTAGTTCATCTTTGTGTTCTAATCTAGTTCTAATTACCTCTCTAGTTCATCTCTGTGTTCTAATCTACTTCTAATTGTTCATCTAGTTCTTATTCATCTTCTAGTTGTGTTCTAGTTGATACATGTCATGACTTGTTACTATTTCGTGTTCATAATTATAATGTTCATCGTCTACTTTGATTATATGTCTAGCATAGTTAGGGTATCTCTATGTTTATGCTCTTGTTCGTATAGCGCTCATTCTGTCGATCGCGGGGTGAGTGATCAACATTGTGTAAGCATGGTGCTTATACGTTGTTTACCTGCGAATGCACCCTATATTCCAGGCCAGCAAGTGGTAGATTGCGAGGGTGACTCTTATAGCCTCGTTGAGTGCTTTGTAGTCCACTCCCCGAATATAGGACAAGTAAGACCTGGTCACCCGGAGGGGAGACTCTGGATCTGATCCTCCATGCGTGATGTCTCCTGCCTATAAATATAAGTTATTCTAACCATGATTGCTAAACATAATTGCACTAATTGACGTAGTCTATGACCTATAGTTAGAACCATATTAGGAAGTTAATTTGTCTCTTTCTAGTTTTGGCTACGATCCGACCTTGGGTGAGAATGCTCTGTTGGAACTCTTTTTATGGTTTACTCTGTTCTATTACATTTATCATATTTATCATTTATGATTGATTCCTGTGTTGAGAATAGATCTAGCGGAACTCTTATCATAATCATACATGTGTGTGTCATAGTTGTAGATGTTTATCTCCTACTAGTTAACTCATTATATGCATTGCTCCATTATAAATAACGATACCTAGGAAACTCTCATTGGTGAAATGCTACAGCGGATGTATTTTATCTGTGCGCTTGCAGATAATCTTATTTCATATTTTATACGGGCAAGATCATAAATATCATCCATGTCTCTAGTGTCGCTGCTAGTGCTGATAGCCTAGCGTTAAAGGTAATGTTGTTAGATTTGTCTACCTGCATTTCTAGCGCCGTTATCTGAAGTGATGTTAAGAGATGTCAACAACTGGTAGAGCCCTTGTTGTATTTCCTTTCTTTGTTTCTTTGTTGCAAATAAAAAGAGGTACAAGAACAAAGTGTGGGGGTGATCTCTCAAGTTCAACTACCACACATTCGAGATCTCCCCTCACATGTTGCACAAACATCGATCACCTTGACGTAAAGAAGGACTGGACCAATAACTCAAGGGGGACTGGCTAAAATTCAGCCAAACCACCTTTGAATCTTCATCAATCCTTCATCTTCAAACGATGGTTTGTGCAACACTCTCCTCGGCTTCCTTAGTTCTTGAGTTTAAACATACATAAAACTGGACCACTAAAATTAAACTCAATGAACCAACAACTACTCCTTACTTCCTTGTAAAGAACTTAACCATACTTTGTCTTAAAATTTGAAAAAGTGACATGTTCATAACATCTTTGAGATAGAAGCTTGCATAAAGTTTGTTCCATATACATGTACTTATGCTTGTGGGAAAATATTTTGATAGGAAAAACATGATGACTAAGATGTTGTGAAGTGTGATATAGTTCTGGCTTATGAATCCTGCTGTTTCTATTCGAAGTACTTGGAGAATTTGTTTTGAAAATGATATAAAACCATAGTATCACATACTCCTCATTTGGTGAGAAATTCCTACCAAAGCCAAATTTATTATCTTGCAAAAAGTTTTAAACTTTCTACATACGCTGCTTGTTATTGTGTTGAGTTTGATCAAGTCTTGTTGACCCTTGTTGAGAGATTTATCATGCTCCCAAGATCAAGATCACGTATACTCCACATATACTTGCCACTCCTACACTGGGAGTGCGCAAAAACATGTTTCTATTTAGTTCCACCAAAAAGCTCTGCTCCTACACTGGGGGTAGTCGAAAAAATGTCTTTTTATACTTCATGATTTAGAATAATGATTCCTCTCTACATATATGTTTTAGAAGAAGAGACATGGGCTATGCAAAAGTATATAAAAAAAGAAGAGGGACACATGAAGGTCCCAAAGAAAAAAAAAGAAAAAAATGGGCAAGTGCCCACAGTAGAATTAGGGGTATATTCAATACCCACCAAAAAAATGATGAGCACATGAAGGCTCATGCTTAAAAAAAGAGAGAAAGATAGTCATGTCTCATGGTAATAAGTTATAAAGAGAGATCATATCCACAAAAGATGGCTTTGCTTCGAGAGGTATTCCACTTTCCAACATCCCAAGGGAACATGTTAGATAGTGCCACATATCCCACTTGTGTAAGGAATGTTTTGGAATAATCTTTATAACAGCTGTATATCCCAAGAATGTTATGCTTGTGTTTACTTTTATCTCTAAAGCTTTACTTGAGGACGAGCAAAGAGGTAAGTGTGAGGGAGTTTGTTGGCGGTCCTTAACTCATACTTTATAACCACCAAGACTCGCATAAAACTAACACCAATCATAGAATTAGGGTTTACAACTAACTATTTTCACAAGTTTTGATGTTTGGTCAATTGAGGAGGGCATTCATGTAAACGACTACATTCGGGTTTCAACATATGCAAAATACCACATGTAAATGTACCCAAAATGAGCCCAAGAGGAGATGATCCACTTATCATGCAAAATCAGGGCCCGAATAAGTAAAGAATAAGCCTAATACCAAAGCAAACCACCTCAACAGGGATAACACCCCACATAGGCCAAGACTAGAAGGTACCAGGAGGCGACCCACTAGAGATGGGCCGGTTTGGAGCCATCCATGGTGCGGCCGCACCCCTGGTGCGGCCGCATCGCCACTAGCCCCGTTCGGCCCCAACTTTGGTTGGTTGCTAGATACCACCTTCCTTACATCGGTTGTCGAGGTTGTTCACGTTCAATGTACCTGCAATATCGGTTTGGAGGTCGGTTTACACTTTCCATGTGGAGAGAGGAGGATCTCCACCCCTCCAAGGCACCTCCACCTATAAAAGAAGGCCTCCATCCTCCTCACAAGGCATCCAAGTGCTCATTGATCATATTTCAAGAGGGATCCATGGAAGGAGTAGTGCCTCATACATCTTGGCTCTAGTAGCTAACTAGAATAGGGAGCGAGTGAGTGCGAGTCGGAGAAGTACCGGAGTTGTTAGCTACCTCCGCGGAAGGAACACCAGGATCGTCGGTATGACTCCGCTTGTACCTCTACGATCTTGTATACTTCTTGAAGTATGAAGGTTCGTGTTCAACTTCGGTTCTAAGTTCTTATCATGTTCTAGCTTTCACTTTCATAGTCTGCTGGACCGACCGTTCACCCTCGGGTGAGTGCTTTAGTGAGAGCGTGCAAGTCGTAGCTATCGCTAGAGTAATGGCCCTTAGCGTAAACACGGTGTTTAGGCTAAGTGGTTGCAGGTTGGTTGCTTGGGTCTCCACGGTTGAGAAGGTAGGCGGCAGGTGGTGACAGCCTTGTCTGTCCTTTGTAATCCACCCACGTTCGGAATTCCAAGTAGAGTTGTATCAGCATAGATTGGGAAACCAATCTCCACCGATTGACCGAAGCAGGCTATGTTTGGTTAAGCATAGACGCATAAGGACATGTTCGTTAAAAGAACCTTGCTACCCCTGTTACCCTTCTTCTTGTTTTATCTGGGAGGACTAGACCAAGAGGCTATAGCACACCGTTCCCTGTGAAAAATACGATACCTACCCTCGTTACCCTTCTTCTTGTTTTATCTGGGAGGACTAGACCAAGAGGCTATAGCACACCGTTCCCTGTGAAAAATATGATACCCTGAATACTTCCGGGTGAAGTGCTACAATGATACTTCCATGCGTTTACGAACTTTTCTGCTGACGCTAAAAAGTGTCAACAATTACAAGGATCTCAAGCACTGACAAGTTCTATAAAATTAGTTTTCTCATAATACCACGGTGGCTACCTTTCAAAGGCCGGAGTAGTAGGCAACAAAGATAGATCTTTTATTGCACATATAGGTGGTCTGAAAATCAGAAAGTGCAGATTGTGAGAAAGGAAAATATCGTGTATTAAAACTAAGGCATATAATTTTAGGACACAAAGTAGAATCCTATTTACAGTCCACCCAGTGCATATGATTGTTTGGTGATCCTGGTTTTCATTGACATCAACAATTCAACATTATGTAAGTAAAGAATTCTATTGCAGAAATAATTATTTGGGAAACCAATAAAAAGTTAAAAAATTGAACATTAACAAAATCTGCAGCCAGGGATTCTACCATTACCAGCAGCCAACAGAAGCAACACATCTCCTTTGTACAGTGAACACTATGTGAGCGGTGCCTGCTTCTACTTGAAACTACGACAAGAGGCAAAAATGCACAGTACAGTCGGAGGCACACGTGGGCCACAATGCCTAGGAAATATAAAATAAATAGGTGGAACCATAAATCAACCAAATCGATGAACAATTGCTGCATCAAATTGAACAACCAATAAGATAAGCACAACAATACACAGCTCGTGGAAGCCATTACACGGGCACAACACAGACCTGCTTTAAGACATTCTACAAAGGCAATAACAATATAAAGTCATGGCCATATAGCGGTGTGTATTTTTTATCTTTGCATTATGTTACAATAATGTGAACCCATAGGCATAGAGAGAGATGGCTAGAAAAATATTCGCATAAGCAAGCAGAAATAAAAAGCAAGGAGTCTGAAGAAGCAGTGGACATGTTCATAACATTAATCTTAATTTTAGATTTGGCCCAAGCAAAAGGAATGAGGTCACCAGACCAACCTGACCTATTCATCAAGAAGCAAACTCGTCATATCAATTTCACCTATGCAACAAGAAGCAAACATTGTCAGAGTAAGCATGGTAATGTACAAACGCTAAAGGCAGTCTTGTAGCATGCTTCCAATCAACTCACTAAGCTACATTCTTAAAAAAAAGAACCATAAAAGGCAGCGTGGAAAATTGCAATTTTACCATGCTAAAATTATGAGCACTGATATGCCATGCAACCAACCAGAGAAACCTGATTTAGAGCACTTTGCATCCAGAAAACAAGGATAGAAAATTACACTTCCTCGAGCAGCATGGTGAAGATGCGAAGGAAAACTTTTAGTGTGCAATATGATGCATCTAAACTTTGTATCGCCACAGAAGTCCTAGAATCAAGAGCACAAATGGGAAGGCAAATAAACTTGCTCCAAGGGCCGGCAACGGACGATTCCTAACTGACACAAACGAAAACACTACGCCAGGACTCTATTTTAGATACAAGTTACCCGCCCGGTCTCAATTTCATTGTCATCGATTTTTCAATTTGTACCTGAGAGAGGTACCCTAATAGTGATGACCCATCATCCCTTAGTTTGCTCAAGGCCTAAGCGGATGATAAACTCTAAACTCACCACCGTGCAGCTTGGCTACGCATTTACAAATAAAAGGGTAACAAAGATAGGGTAAAGATAACCAACGGAAAATGCAACTACTGGTGTCATTCAACTCCTAACACCTAATGCATTTGATAAATCATAAGTGATATAAGCTTTGTAAAACGTAAGAAGACATTTAAATGCATCGAGGCTTGACTTTGTTGCAAGGAAGACAAGATCCGCAAAGGATCCATAGAAGTCAGCTCCTTTTCAACTAGAGGTTGAACCATCTTGAGGAAGCTTGTCCAACAAGGATCTCTTTCTGAGGTTTGTTCGACAAGGGTGATCACCGAAGCTTGATCAACACGACTCCAACACTCTCGTGCACTACACGTAGATAAATGATACATGCTTAGTATAATGCTATGCGATGCATGCTAAGGTGCACGATAATTAATTATATAACAAAAGATAACACGAGATAAGAAAAATCGAGTACAACTTTCCTTTGCGGTAAAGTTGCAGCCAACAAAACCAACTTGCAACCTACCAACTAAGATTCCTAGCTACACATACAGCTTCCACCAAGCACCTTTAGGTTGGTTAACTATGACTATAGGTTCACTAAAACATCACTTAAGCCATAGGATCACAGGATGAGAGATGTCACATGATCTTCAACAATAACTCAAAGTCACACAAGATGTAAAACCTAAATTTAACGTTTTATAACCATAACCAGAGCTACCATCACCCAAAAGGGGTGATCCTAGACAATTTGAAAAGCTTATCAAATTTTCTACAAACTTACTGATATCACCCAGGGTTTGTTCTATAGGCAACTAGGTCAACTAACTTGGATAAACATTTCTGTCCAGAGTTAGGACAGATTTGCTTACCCAACTTCCAACACCTATAACTGGAGCTATGGGTCACCAAAAATAGTGATCCTTGACAATCTAAAAAACTTATGAAAAAACTCTATAACTTTCCTATTATGATCAACAGGTGATTCCCTAGTTAACTAACTTGAAAACTCGGCTCTCACAGATCTGTCCAGAGAATAGGACAGATCTAGCCCGATGGCTTAGAAAATCTGACTCCTAATCTAGTAGGCCTAAAATCATGAAATTTTAGGACAAGCTAGATATAGAAGTTAACTACAACTTTTCTATACAACACATTCGTAGAAAACCTAGTTTTTCTTCATGAACCAAGCTATCTAATGAAAGCTATCTATGCAGCCATACACATGAAAGTGGGATCAAGTATAATACTTGGTCCACATCAAGTCATACAAGATTAATAAACTACATGAAATACAATCATCATACACAAAGTCACTCAAGGTACAAGAATTGAACCTAAACATTGCTTAACTATCTAGGTTAACCAATTGCTCAATTTAAAGCTCTATCAATAATTCTTTATTAAACAAATATGGAAAATTAGGGTCAAATTAAAGTTTATCAAATTGAGCTCAAACTTTTAGTGATGATTAATTATAGCAAAATATAGTTGAAAAATAAATTTCAAGATTTTTGGATCATTATTTTAGCCTACACAAATTATACAAGTTCTATACATTATTTAATTATTTAACAAGGCATAAAAGGAGATTAAAAATTATTTTCACCAAATGACTTCAAATTTTTTTAAGCTTAATTACATAATGAAAACAGTGTCAAAAATAGTTTCGTGATTTTTTGACATATATTTAAGCCTACAAAAATCATTAAAGTCCCATTTATTAATTAAAAGACATATTTAAATCACTTTCAAAAATTATTTATATTTCAAGTTTTATATTTTTCTCTGATAGAACACATCACAAGGAACATAACAAAATTTATTTCACAATGTTATCTTAAACACATAATTAGATATGAATTAAACAAAAACTGCACAAAACAAACATTTCAGGAAAAGAATAAATCACGAAAACACCTTTCTTACCCACCCTCACCCTACTCTCCGCCACTGACACGGGTCCAGTCAACCAGAGCCCAGGCCGGCCATGACCATGGCCTTGACCATGGCGGCCACGGTTCTGACCGGCCGGTTCGCCGGCGATGACCCCTCCTCGACCCCCAAACCCGGCTCTACTGCACCGTCATGACTAGGCGCATCCATAGGATGGCTAAACTGGCGCTCTAGGGCTGTGGAGGGAGTTCGCCGTCGCCCATGGCGGCTCGGCCCGAGAGCAGACAGCGGCGCGGCGGCGGGCTAGCTTCTAAGGCACGGTAGAGACCTCAAAGATGCCCGGGACAGCTCAAGGGTGCTCATCTCGCCCTTATGCTCGCGCTGGTTAGGACAGGGATGGGGTGGACAAGGCTGTCCGCAACCATGGCGGCGGCGACACGTGATCCGGTGTGGCGATGGTGGCGCTCCGGCGCATTTGGAGCCCTACAGTAAAAACGGAGAGGTCGATCAGAATGAGTCGAGGCGCATCTAACACATCAAACAAACGGGAGAGGGAAGCGCTGAGGAGGCCTGCCCACTGCGGAGCGGAGCACGGCGGCTGCTTTGCCGGTGCTGGGGAAGACGGCCTCACGCGGACTACTCTGGCCGTCTTGTCCAGCGAAAGAAGGCTCAAGAGGTTCCCTGGGGCATGACTAAGACGACCACAAGCGCTAAAGCGTGGTGGTGGAGCGAGAACGGCGAGCAAAAATGCGGCGGCAGACTCTGCTCCCGGTGAAGAAAGCAGAGGAGGAGAGAAAAGAAAGAGAGGACGCGCACGACAACGGCTAAGGCGGTCACGACGTTTCTGGGCGATGCCACCTCCTGCTCGAGCTTAATGACGTGGGCGGACGCGCGGCGCTCGGGCAAACACGGCCGGCCGCAGTGGCGGCGGGACGCCGGCCAGATGCAGAGCACGGTCGTGCTTTGTTCTGTTCAACAGAGCATTAAGCGATCTTCTCTCTCCTATTCCTCCCAAAAGCAGTAAATAACAAACAGAACTCCCAACATGAAAGTTGCTCCAAAAATTAGAATCTACAACTTTCATTTAAAGAGCACAACCAAAATCTGCCTAGATTTTGAAATCACCTTTTGAATTTGAAATGATCTCAAACTTGAATTCAAAATTACTTTCGAATTTACTAAATAACTTCAAATTTTACCAATATAAAACTTGTTCCTTATAAAATTATCTACAACTTTGTTTTTGATCACACCTCAAAGTTATGCATAGTTTTTGTACTACAGAAAGAGGGGTAAAACTAGGTTTCGAAATTGATTTTCAATTTGAAACCTTAATCAAACTAGTTTTCCAAATTACTTCAGATTTTCTTTAAGAACATGCAAATCTACCTTAATAAAAGTTGTTTCTTTTAATCTCTTCTACAACTTTGCTTAAAGGACCAAAGTCTAATTCTTTTTAGTTTTTGATATCTAGTTTAGGGGTCAAATTTATGGTTTGAAAGATTTCAAATCTATTCAAACTTTTATACATAAACTTTGAAAGCTTTGAATACTAAAGTTGTACCTCTCAACAAGAACTACAACTTTGCTTTTGAAATCATTTTGAAATTTGACTTACTCTTTGACTTATTGAAAAGGGGATAAAAAAACATTTAAAATCAGGGTTTTCTAACTTTATCATTTCATGAGACACCCAACCAACACATTCAAGCCATCAGACAAGATCATGCAACACCCGTATCAAAGCATGTAAAGCATCACAATTATGCCTTAAACATGAAATGCTTTTATGCCATGATGCCAGATGATTATGCATACTAATTACCTTACTTAGGGCTTTGATTACTACTTAACACCAGGGGTGTTACATTATTCTTTTTCAATTGGAAAAAATAGCGAAAAAGATTGAAGTGGAGAAGGATGCCAAGGAAGGCTTCACAAAGGTAGATAAAGATGGAAATGGAAAGAATGGAATTTGGAGTGAGATTACAGATCCCTATTCCCCAAAGATCAAGGAGACGCTGAAGGAAGGAGTACGCCGGGAGCCCAAATTCTCTCTAGAAAAAAAATCCTCGAACACCACTATCTCATCAACGTTGGGGTGCGGATAAGACTCACTAGCTGATGGCCTCCAAAGGTTGGTCACCTCCTCCGACAGCCGTCCGACAGCAACGAGCCTCATGATGAACTCCCCCGAACTTTCCGACCTCTCCCACTCGTCTGACAGTTTCATCTTCTTCACCGCCTTTGATTTCTTCGGTGACATTGGCCGGAAGTGGGAGCGGCAGAGACTGGATGTGAGTGCGATGACAGCGGTAGATCTAGGATTCGAAGTATGGAAGGCAAAAGATTGGCAAGCGAAATGGGAAGCGAATGAGGCTGGTGGCGGTTTTCACTACTTTTTATGCAGTTGGCAGTGACTTCTCGCTTCCGCGACTTTTGGGGAACCGTGCCCGTGCACTACTTCGATTTCTCCGGACGGTTTCACACTGTGTAAGAAGTAACGGACCCACGCACCGCTACAGTGAACATTGCAATATGTGGGTTTGTAGTGGCTCTACGCCTGACCCAATTGAGCCTGTCCTTAGACGTAGGCCCATCAGCTAACTGGGGACTGGCCCATCCCAACCAGGTTCCTCGGTTGGACTCGGGGACTAGCAGTTACGCAACAATCAACTACTGCCCTGTGGCATGAAAAATGACCTCTTCATATAAGACCTTTCTCAGCACTCGATAGAGCTCGGGAACTAATCGAAGGGCATTACTACAGGATGACACGTGGTCTAGTCACGACGACACTACAAAATTAAGCTCGTAGCAGAGCTGGAGCTAGTAGTTGAGCCTGTCCTCATACGTAGGCCCATCAACTAACTAGGGACTGGCCCATCCCAACCATGTTGGACTCGGGGACTAGCAGTTACGCAACAATCAACTACTACCCTGTGGCATGAAAAATGACCTCTTCATATAAGACCTTTCTCAACACTCAATAGAGCTCAGGAACCGATCAAAGGGCATTACTATAGGATGACACGTGGTCTAGTCATGACGACACTACAAAATTAAGCTCGTAGCAGAGCTGGCTGAAAGTGCATCCGCCCTCGATGTGGGTTTTGGCTAATTAATGACAATCAAATTAGGGACTAACCGGTTTATAAAAGCATGTATGCAGGAGTTAGTCCTTAGAAAGATTTGAAATGTTGAAATCTCGTGAACAAAGCACGTTGGATACATTTGGACAGAAAGATACCTAGCTCAAGTGGTGGATTAAAATTTTGATTTTAAACTTGAGTTATAGGTAAGCCGGACTATCAAGAGGGTCACAAATTAGGTTGGCTAGATGTGGAGAAAAGTGCTCAAATCGACTAACTTTAGTTTGCTTGGGAGACACCGCACGATCTCGAACACATAGAGGTAAAATTGTGTGGTCGGTAGTACCGACCATGGGTGTTCTGCGCAATGCTCTCTGGGTAGAGTTCATTTTGAACTGGCGGTAGTACCGCCATCTTGTCGGTGGTACCGGGCACCCAGATCATTCTAACAACCTCTCTGTGTAGGCGCTAAATTGACTTGGCGGTAGTACCGTCATAATGGTCGGTACTACCGACCTCGGTACTACCGACCCTTATTGGTAGGAAAGAGTTTTCTGCAGACCTCTCTGTTCGCGCTCTGGAATGGCTTGGCGGTAGTACCGCCATATAGTCGGTACTACCGCCCGTCGATGGTACCGACCCAAGCCGGTAGTAAGGCAGTTTTGCAGGGGTCTCTGTGTTGAGTCATTTTTGACTTGGCAGTAGTACCGCCATAAGGCCGGTACTACCGACTGTCGGTGCTACCGACCTGAGGCCGGTAGTAACCGAGGGTTACTGCGGAGCTCTCTGTGTGCAGCTGTTTTGGCCTGGCGGTAGTACCGCCATAAGGCCGGTACTACCGACTGTCGGTGCTACCGACCTGAGGCCGGTAGTTGTCTAATGGTCAGATTCATATCTGGAGCAGGCGTCCTTTGACTGGGCGGTACTACCGACCAAGGTGGGCGGTACTACCGACCAGCGTCGAGACTGGGGGACTATTTATAGCCCTCCACTTCACTTTTGACGTAGGGACATTCATTTTTCACTTCATTCTTTGCAACCTAACTTCAGGCAAAATAGCCTCCAAGCATTGACTACTCCCCTCTCTCCCCCCCTTTGCTCCTAGATTCATTCTCTTGCAAGATTTGAGCTAGGGAAGTGAGATTAGAGAGTGGGAAGCTTCGATCTACGACTTGAGCACTTGGTTTCAATCTAGCTGGCTTGGTTTGTGACTATTACTCTTGAGCTCTTTGAGCTCTAGCCGGTTAGGTGTTCTTCGTGGTAGCCCGTGTTGATACATTTGTGAGGGCTCCCCGAAGTGTTTGTATTTCCCCTGTGATTTCTAGTGGAGAAACTCTAGTAGCCATTGTGGTTGCTTGAGTGAGGCAAGGAGGTGAAATAGACTCCGACCTTGGTGGTCACCTCAACAACGAGGACGTAGGCACTCCTTAGTGGATTGGCCGAACCTCGGGATAAATCGTTGTGTCCCGCGTGCTTGTTATTATCTCTACTTTGCATATTACGCTTGTTGTTGTGTTCTTCGTGTTCTTCCTCTCCCTATCCCTTTCTTAGGATTGGGAAGGATCGATATACACCAAGGCAAGCAACCGAGGCTCGGTGAGAGTAGAACCACGATCTATCATACTTAGGGAAGTGGGGTAAATTCTTGTATTACTTTCATAGCTCACATACACTGGATTTGTAGTTCCTTTTAGGATCTCGGTAGAGCCGTTTGTTTGTGTCGGTAGTACTAGTGTCTTACACCCGGTAGTACCTACCCAAACAAACCGGCAACACCGGTTGTTATCTAACTACTTTTTCTAGTTTGTGAAGTTTTAGATTGTTAAAAATCACCTATTCACCCCCCTCTAGGCTGATTTGATCCTTTCAATTGGTATCGGAGCCTAACCCTTGTGTTAGCGCTTCACCGCGTAAGGGAGAATCATGTCGACCCTAAGTGAAGAACAAGTTGATGACATTGTCAAGAGGGTTTCTACTCAGCTGCTAGAAGATCAAGCAAAGAAATTTGAAGATCAAATGAAAAAGATGAAAGATGAGATTGAGAGCTTGAGGCAAGCTTTGGGCAACAAGGGCGAAACATCTGGAAGTGGAGAAAATCCGCCAACGCCTAAAGAAGATAAGAGAAAGGAAGATGAAGAGAAAGGCAAGAGGGAGAAGGAGTTCTCTAGCATGTCTTATGACTATAGCCAAATGGGCAAAGTCCTTCAATTGCCTAGCGTCAATCTAGGCAAACCACCCGCCTTTGATGGAATCAACTACAATGATTGGGCACACAAGATGAAGCTACATCTCCTTGCCGCAAGAGCTTGGGAGATTGTCGAGAATGGACCAAGTCATGTTGAAGGCGAAGAGTTCACCGAAAATGATGTAATTGAGTTTCAACAAAATGTTCAAGCCGCATCATTGATTCTATCGTGCCTTAAGCCCGAAGAAAGCAACAAGGTACATGGAATGGAGAATGCTAAGAAGATTTGGGACACTCTCAGAGTATCATATGAGGGTGATGCAAGTGTGAGGAAGTGCAACATAGAGCTTCTTCAAGGAAAGATCGAGAACTTCACTATCAAGAGTGGTAAAACCACTCAACAAATGTTTGATAGATTCATGACCTTGATCAACAAGATTAGAGCTCTCAGAGACAAAAAGTGGGATGACAACTCAGCTGCAAGAAAGCTATTGAGAGCATATAGGAAGAAGAACAAGACGCTTGCATCAATCATCATGGAGAGACCTAACTATGAGAGCATGGGACCTCATGAGATGCTTGCTAAGATAAAGCATCATGAAGTCTTGGATGATGAAGCTATAGAAGATCAAGAAACTAGTAACAAGAAGGTGGTAGCTCTCAAGGCAAACCAAGAAGAAGGAAGCAAGGCCCAAAATGACTCATCTAGTGAAGGAAGTGATGACTCTGATGATGAGATTGCGCTTCTTGTGAAGAACTTTAGAAGATTCATGAGAAAGAAGATGTACAAGAAGGGCAAAGGTGGATACTTCAAGAAGTCAAAGAAGAGGAATTGCTATGAGTGTGGTGCGGACGATCATTTCATTGCCGATTGTCCACAAAAGAAGAACAAGAACAAGTATAGCAAGAGTGATGACAAGAAGCAAAGAAGAAGAAGAGGTGGTGAAGCTCATCTTGGTGAGGAATGGTTCTCGGAAGATGACTCAAGTGATGAAGAGAAGAGCAAGGGCAAGGAGAAGGAGAAGGGAGTGGCCAACATCGCCATACACAAGACCTCTTCTCCAAGCCTCTTCTCCAACATGTCTACATCGACCACTTCATCACGTTTGTTCGAGAGTCTCTCCGACGACGAGGATGACTTCACTCATTCTTGCTTCATGGCTAAGGATGAGAAGGTATCATCTAACTCTCCTACTTGTTCTAGTGATGAACATAGTGATGATGATATGGATGAATTTGAGCTTAGCATAATTAGAAAATTTTGGTAAGAAAGGTGGACCTAAAATCTTAAAATTGCTCACTAAATTAGAGAGTCGGAATGAGAGTCTTGCCTTGCAAGGGGACTTAATCTCTCAAGAGAGAGAAAAGAACCTTGTATTGGAAGCCTCTCTTGCCGAGGAGAAGCTGAAGGTTGAGAAATTGACCGCGGAACTATCTTTAGCCAATGACTCTAACAAGAAGTTGGTTAAGGAGTGTTCCACGAGCAATGACTCAATAACTAGTCTAAATAATGAGGTTAGCTTGGTTCAAGAAAGCCTCACAAGCTTTCAAGATAAATATAAAACTCTTGAACTAAGCTACAACACTCTTTGGAATAGCACCTCTTCAACCTCTCTTAAGGATTCCGATAGCTCTAATGCCTTAACTAGTAATGGTTGCAATAGATGCTATAAACTTGATATAAATGCTTGTGCAACTAACCTTGTTGAGCTAGAGAAGAAAGACAAGGAGATTCATAGGTTGAACATGATCTTGAGAAATGGGTGCAAGTGCAAGGTGCAACAATCAAAAGACATCCTCAAGACGGCAAGACATCCATCCATCAAGGTTGGGATTGGCTACAATAGGTATGGTGGCAAGGCCAATGGAAGGAAGATTGTCAATGGGGTACCCTTTGTTAACTTTAACAAAGGGGTTCCTCTCTTTGACCTCATGAACAAGGCCAACAAGACTGCCAATCCAAAAGCTCCACTTGCTAATGGTAAGATCAACAAGGAAAAGCAAGTGGAGGTCCCTAAGCAACAAAAGCCAATATCAAGAAACTATACATGTGATTACTTGTGTTGTTGGGGAGAGAACGACAAGATAGTCGTTAAATATGTTGGTGCACTCAAGAAGAGAGAGATTATGAGGAATGTTTGGGTGCCCAAAGTTTATGTGACTAACCCCCTAGGACCCAATCTCACTTGGGTACCTAAATCAAGAACATAATCTTGTTTTGTAGGAATATGCCTCCGGTGGAACAAGTTGGGTGTTGGATAGTGGATGCACCAATCATATGATCGGGGCAAAAGAAATGTTCACCTCCTTTCAACCAAGCAACGATTCATGCAACAACATTGTGTTTGGTGACAATGGAAAAGGAGAAGTGCTTGGTTTGGGTAAAATTGCTATCTCAACTGACAATTCCATATCTAATGTGTTACTTGTGCATTCGTTGAGTTACAATTTGTTATCCGTTTCTCAACTTTGTGAAATGGGTTATGATTGTCTCTTTACAGATAAGGGTGTGACCGTCTCTAGAAGAAGGGATTCCTCTATTGCATTTAAAGGTGTGTTGAAGGGAAAGCTTTACCTAGTTGACTTCTCAACTAGTAAAGTGGAACCTAAGACATGCCTAATGGCAAAATCTAGCATGGGCTGGCTTTGGCATCGCCGACTAGCTCATGTTGGGATGAGGAACTTGGCCCAACTTCAAAGAGAAGGGCACATCCTTGGACTAACAAATGTTTCTTTTGAGAAAGATAGAATTTGCAGTGCGTGCCAAGCCGGAAAGCAAGTTGGAGCAAAACATCCAATAAAGAACATTGTGTCAACCACAAGACCATTGGAGCTATTACATATGGACCTCATCGGACCCGTTGCTTATCAAAGCATCGGTGGTAACAAATATGGTTTTGTTATTGTTGATGACTATTCTCGCTTCACTTGGGTGTTCTTTTTAGCCGACAAAAGTGAAACGCAAGGCATCTTCAAGAAGTTTGCTAGAAGAGCCCAAAATGAGTTTGATCTCAAGATCAAGAAAGTGAGAAGCGACAACGGAACCGAGTTTAGGAACACCAACATAGAAGAGTACCTTGATGATGAAGGAATCAAGCATGAGTTCTCCGTTCCATACACCCCACAACAAAATGGGGTTGTGGAAAGGAAGAATAGAACTCTTGTTGAAGCTGCAAGATCTATGTTGGATGAGTACAAGACGTCTCATAGCTTTTGGGCAGAGGCGATGAACACGGCATGTCATGCAATCAACCGTCTCTACCTCCACAAGCTAAGGGACAAGACGCCTTATGAGCTTCTAACCGGTAACAAACCGAAGGTGCACTACTTTAGAGTCTTTGGCTGCAAGTGTTTCATACTTAACAAGAGGGCCAAAAGCTCAAAGTTTGCACCTAAGGTACACGAAGGCTTTCTACTTGGTTATGGTACTAACGAACACGGCTACCGTGTATTCAATAATTCCACTGGCACCATTGAGTTAACGGTAGACGTGACTTTTGATGAATCCGATGGCTCCCAAAAGGAGCAAGTCAATGATGAGCTTGTAGGTAATGACGTGTCTCCATCCGAAGCTATCAAGAAGCTTGCAACTGGTGATGTGAGGCCCGTTGAAATTCAAGATGAAGAAGATGATCCATCACATACTCCACAAGATTCTCATGTCCATCATGTGCATTCAAATACGCATGATGAAGCTTCCGTAACTCCGAATGGTGGAAGTGTGAATGATGTTCAAGTGATACAACAAGTTGATGATCAAGCACAAGCTCAACATGATGACCGACAAGATGATGGGGACATCCACACATATGATGAAGATGGACCCATTCAAAGGAGATCACTTGTGCCTCATCCAAGAGTTCATCATACGGTTCAACGGGATCATCCCGTTGATAACATATTGGGGAGCATACGACGTGGGGTAACAACACGTTCTCGTTTAGCAAGTTTTTGTGAACATTACTTGTTTGTCTCCTCTTTGGAACCTCTTAGGGTGGAAGAAGCACTTGATGATCCTGACTGGGTGATGGCTATGCAAGAAGAGCTGAACAACTTCACCAGGAATGAAGTCTGGTCCTTGGTGGAAAGGCCCAAGCAAAATGTTATAGGAACCAAATGGGTCTTCCGCAACAAACAAGACGAGCATGGCATGGTGACAAGGAACAAAGCATAGTTAGTGGCTCAAGGTTTCACTCAAATCGAAGGTTTGGATTTTGGGGAAACCTATGCACCTGTAGCTAGGCTTGAGTCAATTCGTATATTGCTTGCCTTTGCTACTCACCATGATTTCAAGTTATACCAAATGGACGTGAAAAGTGCATTCCTCAACGGCCCTCTCTCCGAATTGGTATATGTGGAGCAACCACCGGGTTTTGAAGATCCCAAGTTTCCCAACCACGTCTACAAGCTCGACAAGGCGCTCTATGGGCTTAAACAAGCCCCTAGAGCTTGGTATGATTGCCTTAAGGACTTCCTACTCAAGAAGGGTTTTGAGATAGGAAAGGCCGATGCTACTTTATTTACTCGCAAAGTCGATAATGATATTTTTGTGTGCCAAATATATGTCGATGACATAATATTTGGTAGTACTAATGTGGCTTTTTTGTGAGGAATTTAGTAGGATCATGACCAAAAGGTTCGAGATGTCCATGATGGGTGAATTGAAGTACTTTCTCGGATTCCAAATCAAGCAACTCAAGGATGGCACGTTCATCAGTCAAACAAAATATACAAGGGACATGCTAAAGAAGTTTGAGATGGACAAGGCCAAACCCATCAAGACTCCTATGCCAACCAATGGACATCTTGATCTAAATGTGGATGGTAAGTCAGTGGACCAAAAGGTATATCGCTCTATGATTGGTTCATTGCTTTATCTTTGTGCATCTAGGCCTGATATCATGCTTAGTGTGTGCATGTGTGCAAGATTTCAAGTTAATCCGAAAGAATGTCATATTATGGCCGTTAAGAGAATCTTTCAATACTTAGTGCACACTCCTAATCTTGGCCTGTGGTATCCCAAGGGCTCCACTTTCGATCTACTTGGCTATTCCGATTCGGACTATACCGGTTGCAGGGTAGATCGGAAGAGCACTACCGGGACTTGTCAATTTATTAGAAGGTCTTTGGTATCTTGGAGTTCTAAGAAACAAAATAGTGTTGCCCTATCCACCGCCGAAGCCGAGTATGTGGCAGCCGACGCTTGCTGTGCTCAACTACTTTGGATGAAGCAAACACTAAAGGATTTTGGATGTGAGCAAAACAAAATTCCACTTTTGTGTGACAATGAGAGTGCTATCAAACTAGCAAACAATCCCGTAAACCATTCTCGCACAAAACACATAGACATCCGACACCACTTCTTGAGAGACCACGAAGCCAAAGGAGATATCGCATTACGTCATGTGAGCACCGAAAAACAACTAGCCGATATCTTCACAAAGCCTTTAGATGAGTCAAGATTTTGTGCTTTGAGGAGTGAACTAAATATCATTGATTCTCGTAACATGGCTTGATGTCTTGCACATATTTGTTTTCACCTAGAGACCTAGACAAATGCTTTGACAAATATTGTGTGTTATTTCAAAATATATTTTGCATGCTTCACTTGTGTCCATAGTTATGTACTGCTTGTATGAAATCTGGACATAGTTGGAGTATGTGTAGTATACCACACAAAGTTCTCCTAGAATAGCTCTCTGCCCGCTCTGGAAGTCATCGGTCGGTAGTACCGCCATAATGGTCGGTAGTACCGACAGTCGGTAGTACCGACAGTCGGTAGTACCGACCCTCTATGGGCGGTAGTACCGACCGGGTCTGACCAGGATATAAAAGGTCACGGTGAAAACCTGTTCATCCCTAGCCTTTTCACCGCGCAGCCGCCGTCAGCCCATCGCACGCAGCCGCCGCGCCCTCTCCCTCTCTCGATCCCCCTTCTCCTCCCCTCAAATCTAAATTCGGTGGGAAGGTGCCTTGGAGTGTGGAGATCGTCTTGGTGGTGTTCTTGAAGCCCGGAAGTTTCTCCTTCATTGGATTTTGGCCTCTTCTCCACGAGTAGCAAGGTACTAGGGTATTCTTGCCCGATCTCTCAATGTACCTTGTTCTAGGTCGATTCCTTTGGTAGGATTGTTCTATCTTATGAGTAGATGCTTCTAGGATGTAAAGTTTGCAAGTTTATGGGCGTTTTGTATGATCGGCTCGAAGGAAACCGCACACTGCAGTGCGGTCGGTAGTACCGACCATTACGGGCGGTAGTACCGACCGCGCGCAGTGAACAGCTTTCTTCCCCGATTTCAATCGTCGTTGTTGCTACATCCTTTGGAGTAGTCTTTCCATCACCTTTGTCTCACTTCGGTCTATGCTACCCTTTTTCTAGATGTCGCATAGCCGGAGGCCCTCTCATGCTCGTCAGGCCAGGGATGAGGAAGAGGAAGAGTATGTGGGGATGGAGCAAGGTGGTGTGCAGGCGGGTGAGCAGCAGCGACACAACCCCGGGCGTCGTGCTCGGCCCGGTGGGAGTAGCGAGGACCTCTCTCGCCAGGTCCGTGGACGTTCGTCCGGGCCCGGGGGACGTCGCAGTGTTGACAGTGGCAGAGGAGGTGGGAGCGGCCGTGCCGGTGGCAGTGGTCATGCTGCTCCTCCGCCTCCTGTTAACGGTCCTCCCGGGCGCCTGCACAGTGTCATTGTGGATGGCGCAGCTATGGAGGCAGGAGCCGAGCGAGAGGGTCGTTCCATCGATCCTCGCGTTGGCCCTCCGTCTCCTCTAACATCCGGATTGTTGCTGATCAACCGGGCGTTTCATATGCATGGAGACCCCAGTGCACTGATGATGGGACCCGCTAACCCCGGAAACATCATGGATTATTCTGACAGGAAGCGGGCAAGTCTGTTGAGGAGGCAGCGTCAGGAGAACCCTTACCACTTCATCAGGGATGATTCAGTAGACAGGCGGTTTTGGTCCCGCTTTCAGCAGGACTATTACGTGTCTGTCTGCTGGAAGGGCTATTGTGTTAAGGGGCATCCTCCCCTCTTTGAGCACAAGCGTTTGTCTATTTGATCCCTGTCTGACAGGGGTTCTGAAGAAATAAATGCTTTGGTTCAGAGGCTGGAGGATTGGAGGATTCTGGGGTTGGTGACTTGTGAGCGCAGCTACAACCAGGAGATAATCTGTCAGTTCTGGGCCACCCTATACATTGATCAGCCTGCGAAGGTGTTACACTGGATGACCCAGGGGATTCACTACAGGTGCGACTTCGTCACCTTTGCCAGGTTGTTGGGGTTCAACAGGGATGACAGGGACGCCCCCAGGCTATCTGAGCTGTATGGTGAGGGCATGTTCCCTGATGAGCTTCAAGATTCAGGGATTTATATGCATGGAGTGGTAGCCAACTTTCAGGTCAGTGGACTGAAGCCAGCCTACTTTGTCCTGAACAACTTGATGCGCCTAACCCTGGACCCTAAGAGTGGAGACAACACCAACCTGCGGTATGATGCTCCCAAGGTCCTTGTCAGATTCTCTATGCCAGATGGACGGTTCAGTATCTCTCACTTTCTGTGGCAGAAGATTTCTGACGTCTACAATGACCCGCGCATGGACCTGCCATTTGCTCCTTACCTGATGCATGTCATTGAGCATGTGGTTGGAGCCACATTTGAGTATGACAGGACCCTGAAGGAATATAATGTTCGGCAGTTCTCCTCTTTGGGCAAAGGCAGAGCTGACGAAGGTGGTGATGCTCCAGCTGCAGCCGCAGCAGCACCTGGCGAGGCTCATGGCCAGTAGCAGGCTCATGAGGAGGTGCCTCCTGCTGCCCCTTCTCCTCCGCGTCGTGAGAGGCGTAGGAGTGGAGGCGATGGGAGTGTTCGTTATGCTCTCGGCAAGTTTTTCAAGTGGTTCTGCTACAAGGCCGAGCGTGATGAGCAGCATCAGCAGCAGGTTCGTGAGCACCTTGGGCTTCCTCCGCGGTCTCCTCTTTGGCCTTTCCCGGACCCATTCGCCGAGTACGATGCTCAGCCCCGACGTGATGATGATGATGACGACGATGACGACGGTGCCCATCAGCAGCAACAGACGGGTGGTGACGAGGCCAACATCTTCTCCTCCGACATGTTTCAGCCGCTTCAGCACCCGCCTTCGTACCAGCCTCCGCCCTTCTGCCCCGACTTCGGTGGCGGTCCGTCACATGCTGGCGGATCCTCTTCGTTCCAGGGTGGCGGTTGTGGCTCGTACACGGGTTTCGCTGGCCCCGACGCCGATCCAGCCGGGAGTGGTGGCTTCCGTGACTCTACTCCTCCGCTAGATCCTTCTGATGCTCCTTTGTCGTCGTTCCCAGGTGGTGACTTCGGTGCTAGTGCATATTCCTCTCTTTTCGGTGGCTCCGATGGCTTCTACTAGTTGTTCTTTTTTATCGTGGCCTACCCTTTTTTTGGCATTTGATGCCAAAGGGGGAGTGTTAGGCTTATCTTATCTTGCTGTAATAGTTAGCCCCTCGTGAGAGAGAGTAAAACTATGAGAACTAAGTGTGGTGTTGCTACTTTAATTTGTGATGTGATGAGGATGTAAAACATTTATGCTTAATGTTATATTCTTGTTTGGTTCATCCTCTATCTTTATGCTGCTCATGTTATGGTTGGTGATTGTTGTTTTCGATATGGCTATGTGATTTAAGTCCTTTTCTTTCTTCCATAGTCATTCGTTTTCTCTTATTACATTGTTATGTGTATCACCATGCCATCTTATTTATGCATCATTTGTGTTATACATGATGTTGTCACACACACTTAGGCACCCCACGAATTGCAAAATTTAGGGGGAGCTCTTATTCTTGTGTATGCAACCTTGCTTAAAAGTCAAGGTTTGAAATTCATATCTAAAGCATACACCAAGGGGGAGCTTGAACTAAATTTTGGAATTCAAATGTTTCCATTCTTTCTATCCTTATTGTAAGCCTAAGTTGGTTGTCATCAATTACCAAAAAGGGGGAGTTTGAAAGTGCATCTGCCCTTGATGTGGGTTTTGGCTAATTAATGACAATCAAATTAGGGACTAACCGGTTTATAAAAGCATGTATGCAGGAGTTAGTCCTTAGAAAGATTTGAAATGTTGAAATCTCGTGAACAAAGCACGTTGGATACATTTGGACAGAAAGATACCTAGCTCAAGTGGTGGATTAAAATTTTGATTTTAAACTTGAGTGATAGGTAAGCCGGACTATCAAGAGGGTCACAAATTAGGTGGGCTAGATGTGGAGAAAAGTGCTCAAATCGACTAACTTTAGTTTGCTTGAGAGACACCGCACGATCTCGAACACATAGAGGTAAAATTGTGTGGTCGGTAGTACCGACCATGGGTGGTCGGTAGTACCGACCACAGCTGTTCTGCGCAATGCTCTCTGGGTAGAGTTCATTTTGAACTGGCGGTAGTACCGCCATCTTGTCGGTGGTACCGGGCACCCAGATCATTCTAACAACCTCTCTGTGTAGGCGCTAAATTGACTTGGCAGTAGTACCGCCATAATGGTCGGTACTACCGACCTCGGTACTACCGACCCTTATCGGTAGGAAAGAGTTTTCTGCAGACCTCTCTGTTCGCGCTCTGGAATGGCTTGGCGGTAGTACCGCCATATAGTCGGTACTACCGCCCTTCGGTGGTACCGACCCAAGCCGGTAGTAAGGCAGTTTTGCAGGGGTCTCTGTGTTGAGTCATTTTTGACTTGGCGGTAGTACCGCCATAAGGCCGGTACTACCGACTGTTGGTGCTACCGACCTGAGGCCGGTAGTAACCGAGGGTTACTGCAAAGCTCTCTGTGTGCAGCTGTTTTGGCCTGGCGGTAGTACCGCCATAAGGCCGGTATTACCGACTGTCGGTGCTACCGACCTGAGGCCGGTAGTTGTCTAACGGTCAGATTCAGATCTGGAGCAGGCGTCCTTTGACTGGGCGGTACTACCGACCAAGGTGGGCGGTACTACCGACCAGCATCAAGACTGGGGGACTATTTATAGCCCTCCACTTCACTTTTGACGTAGGGACATTCATTTTTCACTTCATTCTTTGCAACCTAACTTCAGACAAAATAGCCTCCAAGCATTGACTACTCCCCTCTCTCTCCCCCTTTGCTCCTAGATTCATTCTCTTGCAAGATTTGAGCTAGGGAAGTGAGATTAGAGAGTGGGAAGCTTCGATCTACGACTTGAGCACTTGGTTTCAATCTAGCCGGCTTGGTTTGTGTCTATTACTCTTGAGCTCTTTGAGCTCTAGCCGGTTAGGTGTTCTTCGTGGTAGCCCGTGTTGATACATTTGTGAGGGCTCCCCGAAGTGTTTGTATTTCCCCTGTGATTTCTAATGGAGAAACTCTAGTAGCCTTTGTGGTTGCTTGAGTGGGGCAAGGAGGTGAAATAGACTCCGACCTTGGTGGTCACCTCAACAACGAGGACGTAGGCACTCCTTAGTGGATTGGCCGAACCTCGGGATAAATCGTTGTGTCCCGCGTTCTTGTTATTATCTCTACTTTGCATATTACACTTGTTGTTGTGTTCTTCGTGTTCTTCCTCTCCCTATCCCTTTCTTAGGATTGGGAAGGATTGATATACACCAAGGCAAGCAACCGAGGCTCGGTGAGAGTAGAACCACGATCTATCATACTTAGGGAAGTGGGGTAAATTCTTGTATTACTTTCATAGCTCACATACACTGGATTTGTAGTTCCTTTTAGGATCTCGGTAGAGCCGTTTGTTTGTATCGGTAGTACCGGTGTCTTACACCCGGTAGTACCTACCCAAACAAACCGGCAACACCGGTTGTTATCTAACTACTTTTTCTAGTTTGTGAAGTTTCAGATTGTTAAAAATCACCTATTCACCCCCCTCTAGGCTGATTTGATCCTTTCACTAGCACTTACATTAGACAGCTTTTGTAGGACATAAACTATCCTTATAGACCAACATTAGTCTTTTCTGCGCACTTTGTCCTCACTCATGCGCACCCGGGAATGATTTCTCGGTCGGTCACCTATCCCTAAATTTCTCTAGGCCAAGCACGCTTAACTTTAGAGTTGTTTAGAGATGGGCTTCCAGAAAAGAAGTTACAACTTGTTGGTATGAGTATCCTATTATTCCTATTAAGCCCTGGGCCGGAAGGTTACACATGTCACCTATTGTCAAGCTCGAGACTACCGTATATACACGGCGCTTAGCAGTGCGCGTGTATAGCTGCGGAGCAGCAAGGACTATTAGGACACTCGACCCTTACTTGTTTGCAACAGGATTGTGGATCACATTCTCTTCAAATACCCTGACACCACGTGACCACGTCGCCTACTATCAGGCTTGGGGACTAAGTGAGCACACTTCACCTAACGGTGAGTGTTTTGCTTGCGATGCTACAACATGACAGAGCATACAACATACATCCATGATAATTTTTTTCTTAAAAATTTAAAGTGGGCACACTTCACCAGAGGTGAAATATTTTTTCTCAAGAGCACCATGCATCTTTCGGGTGTGGTAACTTGTCAAGCACGACAAGATGGCTTTCAACACAACCTGGTCGAAGGGTTTTCGTCTGGTCAGAGAGCTCTCGAGCAGCTCAGAGACTTCAGGACTTCAACCCTTCCTGGTCGGACAAGGTCTTCATACTGTGCCGCATCAAGATTCATCGTGCTTGGGGACTAGCTGTGGGGGTATAGACCCGTATACCCTCATGGCCAGGCCTGGGCCGCTTTGGAGGAGGCAACCCAACTCGCCAAGATAGGCCCATGCGAACGAAGCCCACCTAGTCGACGTGACTCATGTGGCCTCTAGCAAGCTTGGTGATCAAAGAAACCTGGTCGGTTATAGTAGATCCCGCATGTTATGCAGATATGCTGATTGTAATCGATTAGTTTCCTTGTACTTGTAACCGACTCGATCTTTTCAGATCTGTCACATTGCTCCCCGTGCTATATAAGCCGAGCAAGGACCCCCTTCAAAACATCTTCATTCACCCTATCATATCACATAATACAAAACCTAGCGCAGGGCGTAGGGTATTACGCTCTTCTAGCGGCCCAAACTTGGATAAACCCTCGTGTTTTTCTAGTGCTTTCTGTGCTAAATGCATGAATCGTCGTCTTGAGCACCTCCACCGATTAAACCACCGTCGTCGGCATGCCCCTAGGTGGACTATCGATCATATTTCATCGATAGCTCACAACTAAGAAAACAAGTTATTATACAACATATTACAAAAGCCAACAAACTAAAAACAAAACTGAAAAACAAAAAAATAAACCATGTTGTCTTTTTCCACGTGTTAGGAAGTGGATTTCAAAATCAAACAAGCTATATTTAGAAAGACATTATATCACGTTATTGTACAACTCTCTATATGAGCCCAGAACCTAAAATAGTGACTGAAAATTGAAATAAAAATATTTAAAAAACTAAAAATAAAAACTAAAAAATAGACTTAAAACTGAAAATAAAAAATGTCATTCGAACCTAAAAAAAGAAAAAGAAAATTATTAAACAAAGAAAAATGAATGTTGATTTTATTCATTGACTCCCACCAGCGTGAAAACTAAAAGAAATAAAATAATATTAATTACATATAAAAAATGGAAAGAGTACTAAAACATATAAAACAGAAACTAAATAAAAATGAAAAGATAAAAAAAAAATTAGGCCACCTGAAGAGCACCGGAGGGCTGCATGACGTAAAAGCATGCCTTGTGCAGCAGGCCGCATGTAGGATGAGAGGATGACCGCGGGAGGGCCCTATGGCGCCTGGGCCAGGCCGCGTGTTGCGAAGGTCGCTCGCTCCAACAGGAGCGTGACCCCGCCGTTACATGCCCTAATTCTTGACATAAAATATTCCCTTCCCCCAAAGGGCCCGAAGCCCCGAACCCACCGCTTCCTCTTCTGTCCGCAAAACTAGTTTTGTTTCTCTTTCTTCCCCTCGATAGCGGCCGAATAAGATGGCGGCGGCCGCGCGCCTCCTCGCGCGAATCTCCAGGCGGGGCGTAGCCTCTGTGCCGCTGGCGGGGGTGGCGAGGCGGCGGCCGGAGGCGGCGTCGCTCCTAGGGGCGTCTGTGCTGGCGGCGGCGGAGCCCTGCGATTCGATCAAGGTGGTGTTCCAGTCCCCGTGCGTAGCTCGTGAGCAGCGGCAGCGCATCTTGCTTGTAGAATTTTTTTCTTGGATGTTGCCGAATGTGTAGAGCTATATAGGAGTAGTGCGTCTTGAGGGTCATTCCTGAGTCAGGGGATTCCCTTAGGTGGATTCTGTACTCTTTCATAGAGATTAGTGTGCAGAGCAATTCACTTCAATCATGAAATTTTGTTGTGGCTTTTAGGGTCAACATCATTTGAATAAATTTGGGAAGCTTTGTCGGGTTCTCGGTTCACACACTTCAAATAGATGAATACCTAGTTTCGTTTGCTCGTTTATTTTTTCTGGTTTTTTATTGTTATATATATTTATATAATAACCTTATTACATAATTGTTTTACAAGCAGGTCATTCCTTTGTTGAATCAGCTGGTTCCATACTCGACATCTGCATTTCAGAGGTTTGGGTTTTCAACTTCAGCCCCTCAACAAGATGATAAGGAGACTAACAAACACACAGATGATGATGGGGTTAATAAAAGCGTTGGAGCAAGTACTGAAGCTTCAAGTGAAGCAAATAATGTGCCTGGATCCGAGAAGGCACAGGAAGCAGGTTCACTTGATTCTGTATTCAAGTCTAGCAGGAATTGGAGATCTACTAAACGAACTGCATTTTCTGATTCAGATTCAGAAGACCTAGACCTATCAAAGGAGGACCTTGTGAAGCTGCTTCTTGAGAAAGATGAATTACTGAAGTCTAAAGATGAAGAGTTTAAAGATATGAAGGATAAGGTCCTACGCAGCTATGCTGAGATGGAGAATGTCATTGCCAGAACAAAGCGTGAGTCAGAGAACACCAAGAAGTATGCTATACAGGTTCGCGTTTCATATCTACTAGTTTGATGCATTGTTTTTTATGGTACAAGGATTGATATCATTTGGCTGTCCCTGGAAACTTGCTTATACTTGATGGTTCTTGGTTCCTATCTACTAGTTTGATTCATAGGTTTTTATTGTACAAGCCTACAAGGATTGATATCATTTGGCTGTCCCTGGTAAATCGCTCATACTTGATGGTTCTTATATACAGAGCTTCTCCAAGAGCTTGTTAGATGTTGCGGACAATTTGTCTCGGGCGTCATCTGTTGTCAAGGAAAATTTCTCAAAGATAGATTCATCTAACAATTCTGGTGAAGCTGTACCACTACTGAAAACCCTACTAGAGGGTGTTGAGATGACTGACAAACAACTTGGAGAGGTATTCCTTCCCCTGCATCAGTCGTACTATAATTCTGTAAATGTTGTCTTTTGCTTCTGAACATGATAAACCTTTCCTGGAATTCCACATGCATGCATATCACTTCTCCTCTGTCTATCTCTTTTTCTGGCAGTTTGGCTCCATCTGCCATGCGGGCATATAAGAAATATTATTGTCCCCTTAGATCTGACTCTAATAAGAAGCACTTGCAGGTCTTCAAGAAGTTTGGAGTTGAAAAGTTTGATCCTTTGAATGAGAAGTTTGATCCAAATAGGCACTATGCCTTTTTCCAAATTCCTGATCCTTCAAAACCGTCAGGGACTGTTGCTGCTGTTGTGAAGGTATGCATTTCTTAATGGTACTTTTTGTTTACTAGCAAACATGGCCATTCGTTGCAATGGGACGTGCAATTTATTGCATGATTCTTGTGCCACTTGAGCTATCTATTTCTGTTGGACTTAGGCCCTGTTTGGATGCATAGGGCTAATTGTTGGCCAGCTAAATTTTAGCCCTTGCCCATTCAAACAGGGGCCTAATTGGTGGACTGATTTTTTAGCCAAGCCTCAAACTAGTTGTTAGCCGACTAGCTTGCCAACCCAGCTCATTTGGGCTAATTTTTTGAACACATAATTTGACCTGGTTCAATTGTGATGATGAATTTTCCTGGGATGCTAGTTATGCTGATAACTTTCCACACTTTTTCTTAATGTAATCTTTCTCTGTGGATGAAGTTTACCGGACACATAGCATGAGTTTGAAATCTGTGGGCTTTGATAAGTTTCGTCAAAAGCTTTAAAAATGTAGAATACTGCCTTCATTTGAAACCATATGTGGGCTTTGATCAGTGTTCAAAAAGGTGCTGTTCAAAGCTCGCCTAGGCGTGCCTCTTTACTGGGCCGAGGGGTACCGCCTTGCGTAGGGTACTTCATCTACCCTGGGGGTACCAGCCCGGCTGTGGCGGTAGGCACGTTGGTCACCGTTGGCGGAGGAGCAAGGTGCGTCAGGCGGAGGTTGCTGGTGGGGGTGGAGCAGCGTCAGGAGAGGGAGAGGAACCGGCGGCAGGCGCGGACTGAGAGAGGGAGGCAGGGAGCTGAGGCGGACTGAGAGAGATGCCGAGAGGGAGAAGAACTGGTGGTGGCCACTGTTATGCGGGAGAGGCTCAGAAGACGAAGGGATAAGGTGTTGGTGGGGTGGGCGTACTTCAGACTTGGGCTTTGGGCTGTTTGATGGGCCTTTCTCTGTAATGAGTTTCTATTTTTCTTTCTTTTTTAGACATATATGTGTGTATGATAATATCAGAGAACGCCTTGGTAACGCCTAGGCTCACCTAGGCTCTAGGCGGAGGGTCACTGCCTAGAGAGCACCTAGCGCGTTTTGTAACCTTGGCTTGGTGATCACATGAAAAATCAGTGGGCTCTAAGAGCTATATAGCTCTGTAATTAGTTGCGTTATAAAGAATATATATATATAGCTTCTCTGCACTCAGCAAGGAAGAGTCTTTTACATTTATTACATATAAGGTAAGATGAAGGTGAGAAATAGTAAGGAAAGCTTCACATATTTTCATCAAAACTAGATACAGAGGTAAGTGGTGACATACCGTCATCAGGTGTTAGAAACTACTAACTCCCAATGCATTGCTAGGAATAGCTTGGGTGTTATAGCATTCAGGTATGCAAAGTGATTAGATATTTTTGTCAACAAAATTTAGGAAGTGGATTCATGTGAAGGTGGAACCCCAAGGGCCCTATGCAGTCTTATAGGCTATTGAATTGGCCAATAGATATATATAGTCTGTCTGTTTTTAAATTAGAAGGCATATTTCTTTTTGCCAGGACAAGACTTTGATCAACAATTACTCTATTAATGTCATTTATGTTACATAAAATCAAAACAAGTAACTTTTATCATGAATCTTATGACATCAATTCTGTATGACAAAAAATGTATTAATTAATAGACATTTGGTCAGAAGGCTTACCGTAATGAAATGAAATGCAACTGTTATTTTTTTTGGGGGGGGGGGGGGGGGGGGTAGGTATTTGGATCACTATTAAGAACAGATGCAATCTGCAACTGTTCAAGAGACATTTGTAACAGCCCTCAAAATATTTTAAGAATTCTGTGGAGTATGGTTTTGAGATCTACTAGATGCACCAGGCTTTTCCCTCCATACAAAGAAACAATGCTTAGTTTCAGTCTTTCTAAAGATAACATTTATGATTTCCTTTTCAGGTTGGCTACATGTTACATGATCGAGTTCTTCGTCCCGCTGAAGTTGGTGTCACTGAAGGTGGTCCAACTGAAGAAGATCCAGAGAAATCTAGCTAATAAACTGAGGATGCTAGCTGCACGCATCTAGGACTACTGCCCATATAGGTTATGTTGTGACTAGATCCGTGAGACAAATCACCATTTTTGTAGTATGTTCAATGAGCCAATTTGGTGAAGCTAGTCCAGAATTCTCTTTTTCTTGGTCGGTAATAAAAATGTGATTGTAGAACATGTGCATTACTGAAATTGCTTGCCAAAGACGGATTATTGCAGCCTGCATTAATAGGAATACTGGCAATGAGCATGTCACAATCAAAGGTTGATAAGAGCACGGTTGTCCCGATCATTTGATGGAGATGGATAAATTTAAGGGAGAATTGGCCCTGGGACATTCCGAAAGGTCTAAATTGGTCGGTGCACACATCCACTTTAAATATTTACCACAAGACATTATGGTTTCGTGTAATTGGGCCAATAGACATCGACCCTCATCCAATATTTTTATAAAATAGATATAAAATTATATAAGTGCCAAAAAATTATAATATAATTTTTTCGACACTCTACATGATAAGAACTACATACTAAAAATATTATTTTGCGCTGAAATGATCATTTTGCCCCCACTTCATAAATAAACAAAGATAATCATGGTTAATTTGCTTCACTACAAATCTTGGGACAAATCATATAATGCGTACATCAACAAATCTTGACAATGCTAAAAATATTAGCTCAAAATAATAAAGTTTATAGTGACATATTTAGCATGACTGAATTATAGATTTATCTCTTGTGGAGATTAATTGATATATTAAACTTTGTTATTTTGATATGATATTTTTATGATAGACAAGATTTGGTGATGTATGCATTCTGTGATTTTGTCAGTATTTTTAATATATTACAAATAAATTAACTAATTAATCATGGTTATCTTTGTTTATTTATGAAGTGGGGGCAAAATGATCATTTCAGCACAAAATAATATTTTTAGTATGTAGTTCTTATCATGTAGAGTGTCGAAAAAATTATATTATAATTTTTTGGCACTTATATAATTTTATATCTATTTTATAAAAATATTGGATGAGGGTCGATGTCTATTAGCCCAATTACACGAAACTATAGTGTCTTCTGGCAAATATTGAAAGTGGATGTGTGCACCGGCCAATTTAGACCTTTCGGAATGTCCCAGGGCCAATTCTCCCTAAATTTAATGGATGGAGATGATGTGACGGCCTGACTACAATTATCTAACCTGTGATCTTGTGGAGTACGGAACATCACCTTCAGCGGTTGCTTGTGATCTCGTGGAGCACGTCCAATCAGCCACGAGGGTACTTGTGCTGCACGTACAATCAGCCACTACGGGCTGCAAGCAATCAAATAACCATCAGGGCACTACCTATAAGGCTCTGTTTGGAACGTGAGAAATTATTCTGGTTCCTATGTTTTTCCTTTAAAATTGAACTGATTCCTGCGTGATTCCTGTGAAATTCTTGTGTTGAAGAAATAGCAAGAACAAGTACTTATAGATGGCTACAAGACACGATGAACCAGACTTTTGGCCCAGCTTGGTCCAATATTTATACACACATATTTATATATATTTAAACCCTAGCTACATCGGCGGGCCTTCAGGCTGGCCCAACCCCTTGCTTGGACCGTGTCTGGGTTGATGGTGCGGCACGAGGCACGTCCTTGGCCTGGCCTGTGGGGATATTATGGATTTGATTGGGCCCTTCGTGAAGGACAGCTCAGTCCGAAGGCTCTACGGCTCGCGACCAGACTATCGTGACCGTCAGGGACTCTTGCGAAGCTTTGCTCACCAAGAAAAATCCTAAAAGATAGATCCAGATTCCTTGCCTAAAGGAACCGATTGTAATCTGCCATCAGGGGCTCTTGCGAAGCTTTGATCACCAAGGAAAATCCTAAAAGATAAATCCGGATTCCTTGCCTAAAGAAACCGATTGTAATCTGTTAGGATTCGACAATTGTAACCTTGCTCCCCGGCTATATAAGGCGAGCAGGGACCCCCTCCAATGTCACGCCATATTCCAATCTCTCAATACAATTCAGCCACCAAAACACAGGACGTAGGGTATTACGGTGACTTGCTGGCCTGATCCTTTCTAAATCGCCGTCTCTTGTCCCTGACGCTTGAGTAGACGTCTTGCACGCCCCCTCAAACTAATCTACTACCTTGGGCATACCCCTCGATAGAGTACCGACCATCTTTCGTTGACAGTTGACGCGCCAGGTAGGGGGTGTGTGCTACGACACAATGGTCTGCCAAGCGGTAACCTTCCCTCGTTCCATGATCCTCCCCGAGGCCGGCACCACTTTCCAGATCGGATCTATGATCTGGACTGTCAGCGACACCGTCCTCACTTTGGAGGTCGTGGGATCTGCACAGCTTCCTGCGTCGGACGCCTCACTGTCCACCCGTCGCGTCATCAGGCCGGCGCCCCGCGCGCCAAGATCCGTGCGCTGTGACGACCTGGACAAGGCCATCGACCGAGCCATCCGAAGGATCACCGACTGCATCGATGTCGTCAAGGCGGCTCGCTTGTAGCTCGCCGGTCGTCCTCATCGTCAGCTTCACCAACGCACAACATCGGGAGTCTCCAGCGCTCGCCCCGCCCGTCGCCCCAGATCGGATCTGCATCCGGCACCTCGCCTCGCTCCACGGCTCGCCAGCCACGCTCCATCGACGATCTCCATGCCCTACGGGCTGCGCGGCGCGGCATCCACCTTCCAGCGCCAGGCGCTGCGGCGACTCTCCGACCAGGCTCGGCTCCTCGGCTCCGACCAGATGTCTCCGACCAGCCTGTCTGACCTGGCATCTCCGGCTCCAGTCGTCGGCATGGTGACCCTTCGCGAGCTCTCCGGCGACACCATCTCGGCGACCTCCGCGTCTGGGTCTACTTCACCCGCCAAGTCCATCTCGACGCAGATGACCACCATCATCTCCATGGAGTCTGGCGCTGACTTCCCACCATACTTCGGGGGTGTTATCTTCAACGTCTCCGCCGATAGTGCTCCACAGCCGAACGAGACGAATGCCCAGCGCACCAACCGGGAGCAGCGCAACGTCGAACGCCAACACCGCCGCAACGAGGAGCAACGCGACCAGGAGCACCGTGACCGGGAGAGCCGCAACGAGGAGCGCCGCAACGAGGAGCGCCGCGACAACGAACGCCGCGATCGGGAGCACTTCAGAGGCCACGATCTTCGGGAGGACTTCGACATGGTCGGCGACCACCCGGTCTACACGACCCCAAGCGCCAACCTGGCCGTCGCCGCCAACGACCTCATTCCGGAGGTTGAAAGGATCGTCGCCCACGTAAAGGCTGTCGTCGTGCAGTGCTTCGAAAAAGGGCTCAGGCCCTCTTCCAGCTCTTCGCACAACAGGACCAATCAGAGTCCTCGCCGCCCTTATAGGAGGCCGCCGTCACCACCGCATCGCGACCAGGAGGTCTGCCAAGGGATCCGCGACGCCCACCGAGCTCTGGCTCCTGACACTTCGATAGGACCGCTCGACTTTGGGCCATCTAGTGGCCCCAAGGCTTCAAGGTCAACACGGTGGCGAAGTACAATAGGAAAGCCGACCCCAAACAGTGGCTGACCAGGTACGAAATCGCCATCCAGGCCGCCGGGGGAGGATCTGATGTGATGGCCAAGTACCTCCCGGTTATGTTGTCTTTCTCGGCGAACAGCTGGCTCCACAAGCTCACTGAAAGCTCCATCGACACCTGGGAGCAGCTGAAGGAGGTATTCATCAAGACGTACAACGCTACCTCCGATCAGCCAGGGACACACTACGATCTCCAAGGCGTCCGCCAGGACCGCGACGAAAGCCTCTAAAGCTACATCTGATGCTTCAACAACAAGCGGCTGACGATACCGGAGATCGCCGATGCCGAGGCCATATCCATCTTCTTCAACCGCCTCTGCCACAGGGAGCTTCACGACAAGATCATCCGCAAGAAGGTGGCCACGGTCACCGAGCTGATGACGATCTCCAACTCCTACGCCGACGCTGATGACGCCCATCGCCATCACGAGCACCCACGTCACCGTTCATGCTCCTCGGAGCACCCTCGCGATGATGGACGCCGCGATGACCGGCGCAATGTAGGATTCGACCACCACTCTGGCTACCATGATCGCCGCAACGACCGGTACAGCCGCTACGATCGCCCCGAGTCCTCTCGCCAGAGGTCGAACTACCTCAGCCGCAACAGCCGCTACGTCGCCAACACCAGCACTCGCCCGAAGCGCACCTACGACAATGATTACGAGATGCTCCTCGACGGTCCTTGCCCTCTCCACAAGAACGCCAAGCACACCATGCACGAGTGCAACATTATAGCTCAAGGCATGCGGAAGAACGATGAGAAGCGGCAACACAACAACAACGACTGGGACAAGGACGCTGACCCTCAAGAGCCCACCTTCAGGGCACCGGCGAGGACACTCTCCATCTTCGATAGCAACATCGTCATCGAGAGCGAGCAGAAGCGCCGCCAAGTTCGCCGAGACATTGCCTCCGTCGCTGCCATTCACGATGACCCCACCAATGTCCGCTACCTCGACTGGTCGGAGCGCCCCATCACCTTCTCCAGGGAGGACTGTAACACCTCTGGTGTTTAAGCATGCAATTAACTTGACATATCATCATTAGCATCATTAATCATCTTGATCATGATTTCATGTGTATGCATTTGCTTAGTGTATCATTTTATGTGATGTACCTCTATTGCAAAAACCCTTATTAGCCCCATTCTTCCTATAAGGGCAAAATGGTAATTTCACCTCTGTGCCTAGTTCTATGTAATTCTTGTTCAAATTTAGTGCCCTGATGTTTGTTGCTTTGATCCAAGTTCTAAAATCAGATTTGAATTGAGTTTCCTTTTGCAAAACCCTAAATTCCCAAATCCTGGATTTATTCCCTTTTTGATAACTTTTTCAAAATTCAAAATTTTGAGTTGGTTCAAAAAGCAAAGTTGTGAATCTGACCTAGAGGAACAACTTTGGTATTTACAGATTTCCATGTTTCTATATAAAGTTTGCAGTAATTTCAAATTCATTCAAGTTCCAGTTTTTGTCCCCTTTTCGGTTTTAAAAAGTTATTCAAAAACTATTGAGTTTCAGAAAAAGTGTATATTAGCAAAGTTATAGGTTTTGTCAAATGGAACAACTTTCATATTGGAAGATTTTCAAGTTTCAGTTTGAAATCCAAAGTAATTTTGATTTGAATCAAATTTGAAAAGTGTCCCCTTTTCTGTTTTTGAATGTAGTTCAAAAACTATTTGGAATTTGAAAATGTTTATATTGACAAAGTTGTAGATCTCTTTTTTCTGAACAACTTTGGTGTTTTGAGTTTTTGTCGCACAGTTCAATTTTTGAGAGTAATTTGCAAAATACAGAAACTGGCCAAAAGTCAAACCCTAGACCCTAGCACTGTTCTTCTTCCCGTAGAGCCAGAGGCCAGGGGGGCCCGGCCATGGCGCCGGCGCCACGCCTGCAGCGCAGGCGGCTGCTCCCCACGCGCCACCAACCTGCCACCGATGTTCCCCTGTTCCCTCCGCGCCCGCACGCGAGCGCTGACCCTTGCTCTCGGCCCCTACAGTGCCCAGCCGCCGCCGCCGCGTGGCCATCGCCGGCCGAGCTTGTGCCCGAGCCCCGGCTGCACGCCAGCTCGACCGCCAGAGCGCAATCGAGTGCGCACGCCCCCGCAAACCTAACCCGCGCAACCCCGAGGTCTCTACCGTCCCCTAGCCGCGGCTATATAAGCCGCCGGAGCTCCGACCTCTCTCCTTCACCTCCGCCACCGTGGCCGGACCTCTCCAGACACTCCGCCTCTCCACCAGCTAGCCCTAAAGCTCCGCCTTGAGCTCGTGAAGCTTTTCCACCCTTCAATTTCACCTTCCCCGCCGCCGTTTGCCCGGCGTAAGCTCGCCGACCCCATCCCCGGCCGAAACCCGGCGAACTCGGGTTCGTGGAATTCGCCGTCTCCGGCCATGATCATCCCTCACCGACCCCCGTGTTGTGTTCCTTGGTCCCGTGCGACTCTAACGCGGCCCTTGCGGTCGCATGTGCTGCGCAGGACCGCCGGACCGCCGGAGCGCCGCCGCGGTCATCTTCTTCTCCGAGCGTGTCGAGCCTCACCTTCGTGTCGAGCCTCACCTTCGTGTCGAGCCTCACCTTCGTGTCGAGCCTCACCCTCGAGTCGAGCCTCACCCTCGAGAACGAGTCGAGCCTCACCCTCGAGCCCTGCCTCCGACACGTGGTAAGCATCCGAGCCCTCCCAGTCAGGTCTCGGACAGAGGCCTGTTTCTCCGCTTCGCCCGAGCCCAAGCCTCGGCGACGCATGCTCTCCGTCTCGCCCGAGTCCGGCCTCGGACCGAGGCTCACTTCTCCGTTTCGCCCGAGCCCCGCGTTTCGCCGAGCCCGGCCTAGAAGGAGCACAGTGCTCTTTTCTTTTTCTGAGTGTTGTGAATAGTGTTCTGTTTTTCTCTTTTTTGTATGATTTTCTGTGTGCATCCAAAAATTCTGAAATTTTTGTGGTAGACTCTTTATGCTCTGGAGTATTTTATAAAAATATGAAACTTGTGTTTTGTGCAAAAATTTGAAAATGTAAAATTCCCCTTTTAATTGAAAAATGAAGGTTTTGGTATTTTTGGAGAGTGATTTATAACTCCAAAAATCATGAGACAAATTTTTGTGAGCTTCTTATGCCATGTTTAGTCTCTGGTAAAATTTTGAAGTCTTTTGGAACAAGTTGATTTTTGAGCATTTATTTTAATTCTTGAATAGTGCCTTTTGTTAATTAAATGTCTAGAATTATTTGAGCACCTTAATGACCTCCAAAAATTATGAAATTTGTTTTGCCACCTGTTTAAGTCATAATGAACTTATGTGGTTAATTTGGTAATTTTTGGAGCAACTTCATAAAATGACCTTTTAAATAAATTAAGAAAATAGAAAAGATGGATTAGGGTTGGTAATAAGTGTTTGATGATGTGATCTTTGGATTGATTGATGTTCATAGACCCCTACCCTTTGGTCTATGATGTTTGTGATGCTATGTTTGGTTGATGCTTAGGATAATTATAATAAGGGCTAGTTTAATCAATATTGCTTAAGGAAGAAATGGTTACCTTTTATGCTCAACCTAGATTTCGATTATGCCTTGTTTTAGAGTAATCTAGAATCGGTGGAATTGTCTTGCACCTTAAGTTCATATCATCATTCTCATGAGCATTCATCATTGCATCCGTATAGTTGACGAAGAAGGATCTGAAGTCGAGGTAGCCACCGAAGGATCTGTTCCCGAGGCGACCCCGAGCTCCGACACCTACACCACCAACCCCGAGTCCGTCCTTTTTGCCATCCAAGGCAAGCCCCGGTGCATTTAACCCTTCTATTTATAAAATGTTTTCCTTAAATGCTTTTGAGTTAAATTACTGCATTAGGTTATAGGAGTTGTGTGATGACCTATTGCCTCCTGCATTATTTACCTCCACCAAAGGATCCACCCGCCTTGTTTTAAAAACTATTTGCAAAATGCTTAGTGATGCTATATGATAGATTTGCAAAAATGCCAATTTCAAAAGTGTGATCACTGAAAGAATCTTTATGGAATTTTGGCTTTACTTCCCGTTCGATGACTGCTTGCCTGGCTAGCATGTGGTCATTGTCAAGAAGAGGGTGTCCTTGCGTACGGTGCCGTCATGTTGTAGTCCGGGACTCAACAGTTGACACCGGCCGGGACAGGGTTGAAAAACTGACAGGACTATTACGCTTGGGTGAGATATAACCAAGGTGTAGTTCTGGCTGGAAAATTAGGGACCATCCGTATGGGGGCCTGCTGGTCAAGACTTGTAACTATTCACATACTACGGAAAGCTCTGGCTCCGAGAAATCCATTATTGGACCGACAACCGCGCACTGGGAGTGGAGAGATGGCGGAAGTAGCATGTACCCACGTGGGTTAGAGTCCCGGATTGGAGTGGTGTACTGTACTTCCGGGTGGCGTAGGACCGGGCCCAATCTTGGAGGAATCGTGGAAGACGAGTTGGCATATGCAAGCTTGGGTGCTACATATGCAGTGTGAATAGGGATCCTCAGCTGAGTATTCTTTATCCGGATTAACGTTGCTCCTCGGTTATGGAGACTTGGTCCACTGACTGTCAACGGAGAGTGGTTCTCAACTAGGAATGTTTTGAAATGTAAAATGAATCATGAATGATGAAGAACTGAGGAATACTTGAACCTTTCCAAAATAAAAACAAGTTTTACAAGATGCTTTTTCTGCCAACAGGACCTGTACTCTTGGGTTAGAGTCCCGAGGTGCTTGTTGCTGGACCTGTACTCTTGGGTTAGAGTCCCGAGGTGCTTGTTGCTGGCGGAAAAACTCAAAATGCTTTTTCTGCAAATTTCTCGATCTTGTTCAAGCCTTACCTAAGCCTTGCATTCCTGAGTCTCCTCCCCTTTTTCTTTGTCGGGTAAGTCTTGTTGAGTACCTTTGTACTCAGGGTTCTATTACCCATGTTGCAGGTATGGCAGATTCCTCAGTATGCCTTGGACCTTGCTGTGTGACTGTTGTTCAGGAAGAGGCCGATGAGGCCGATGAGTGATTATTCACCCTCGGGCTGGGTGAAGTATCTTTACCTTCAGTTGTTGTCATATGCTACTCTGTCAACTCTATCTATTTGAACTATGGTCTGTAATAACTTCACTTTAATTTTATGTTGAACCCTGGTTTGTAAAACTATTGTTATCTAAGTCTTCCGCTATTTACTCCGATGTTATTTGTCAAAATGTTCAAGAGATTGTAACTGAATTGTGAGATGATCCTGCGGACATCGGGCACTGATGTAGCCCAGTAGCGGAACCGGTCTTAATCTCTTGGCTGTACGGATCGACTGTCAGTGGTTGACGGTGATCAGTGGGCCATGGGTTTAGGGCCGTTACGTTACAGAGTGGTATCGGAGCATCTCGCTATGACGTTGCAATCTTTTTGCGAAAACTTCAAAATGTTTTTAACGAAAATTAAACTTGACTATTTTGAGTCCAAATTGCTTCTCTCATCTCGTCTTGTCTTTGGCAACTAGTAGCAAGACAACTTGTATAAGCCCTATGTACCTTACCTTAGTAGTTGCATTGCCTTGTTCCGTAGGAACGATTCATGCATCATGTCACATTCACTTAAGTATATAAAAGAGTTCGTTGGGATAGTGTACCTATACCTTTTCTTGCTAGCCTTTCTCATCTATAACCTCTTGTCCAGATATGGCCATTATCAAGCGGACTGCCCGCAAGTCGACTGGACCGAACGGTGTGCCGCGTCACCAGCTGGCGCCACGCACCGGAGAAGAGACTGGAGAATCCTCCAATGGTCGTCGCTTTCCCCGCCGCACCCGCAAGCAGCTGAAGGAGGAAATCAAGAATCTGAAGGCTGAAATGGAGAATATGGAGCATGACTTTTACCTTTCCCGCATGGAGTTTTATGAGGCACGAGCCGCTCTTGAGGAAGCTAACCGGAATGTGGTTCGCGCTATCCAGCAGCGTGATGCAACATGGATCCGAGAGGATGTCACCAGAGCCCAGCTCCATGGACTGCAGCAATACACCGCCCAGATTGAGCAGTTCAATGATATGCTTCATGAGGAAGTGCATCAGCTGCATGATCAACTCCATCCCTTGGTACCCCCGGTTATGGAAGACCCCGAAGACGGAGTCGTGGAGGAACCTGAAGTGGAACACGAGCCCGATCAGAACGTGGAAGTGGAACCTGCTGAAGATGTCCACGTTGAAGATGAGAATGAGGAGGAAGAGCCTGAGCTTATCATCGAGGATGATGACGATGACGAAGAGTTGATCTTCATCGACGATGACTAGACTCGTTGTGTCTATGCCATCTGCTCACCTAAAGCCTTAAGTCTAGGTTTGGGGCGTTAGTTGGTCTTCTGTCTAGTCGAGTTTGTATCTTGTCTTGTACCTTTCCTTTGTCAGTCTGTGGTTATCTATCGAACCTTTGTATCAGTTATCTATCCTTGCATCAATGAATCTTATCAGTCAGTTTCGTTCAAAAATCAATCTTTGGATGTTGAGTTTGCTATAGAGCTAAAGCCCGGGACTGCTCCTATATCCCGTAGAGCTTATCGAATGCCTCCCAGAGAGTTGGCAGAACTAAAAATCCAATTACAAGATTTGTTGGACAAGGGTTTCATTCGCCCAAGTTCATCTCCTTGGGGCTGTCCTGCTATCTTTGTGAAGAAGAAGGACAAAAGCCTTCGTCTTTGCGTTGATTATCGCCCACTCAACGAGGTCACCATCAAAAACAAATATCCCTTGCCTCGTATTGATCTTCTGTTTGACCAGTTATCTGGAGCCAGAGTGTTTTCCAAAATTGACCTCAGATCTGGTTACCACCAAATAAAAATCCGTCCTGAAGATATTCCCAAAACAGCTTTCACTACCAGATATGGCCTATATGAGTACTTGGTCATGTCTTTTGGCTTGACCAATGCCCCCGCTCATTTCATGTATCTCATGAACTCTGTGTTCATGCCAGAGCTCGATAAATTTGTAGTCGTGTTCATTGACGACATCCTTGTCTACTCAAAAACTCCTGAAGATCATGCCAAGCATCTTCGTGTCGTTCTCTCTCGTCTCAGAGATCACCAGCTGTATGCCAAGTTCAGTAAATGTGAATTCTGGTTAGATCGAATTCAATTCCTTGGTCATGTCCTGTCCGCTGAAGGTGTGTCAGTTGACCCTGAAAAAGTGGCAGATATCTTGGATTGGAAGCCACCTACCACTGTCCGCGAAGTTCGCAGCTTCATGGGAATGGCTGGATACTATCGTCGTTTCATCCCAGACTTCTCCAGAGTTGCCAAGCCTATCACAGAGTTGTTGAAGAATTCCGTGGATTTTGTTTGGTCAACAGCCTGTGAGCAAGCTTTTCAAGCCTTGAAGAAACTACTAACTACATCACCAGTCCTAGCTCAACCAGACATCGAGAAACCCTTTGATGTATACTGTGATGCATCTGGTACTGGGTTAGGCTGTGTTTTGATGCAAGAAGGTCGAGTGATCGCTTAGGCCTCGCGGCAGCTTAAGCGACATGAGGAAAATTATCCAACCCATGACCTTGAATTAGCAGCAGTGGTGCATGCTTTGAAGATATGGCGTCATTATCTGTTGGGCAGTACCTGTAATGTGTACACCGATCACAAGAGCCTGAAGTATATCTTCACCCAAGAAGAGCTGAACATGAGGCAGCGAAGATGGCTTGAGTTAATCAAGGACTATGATATCGAAGTGCATTACCATCCGGGTAAGGCAAATGTAGTTGCCGATGCCCTCAGTCGCAAGTCATACTGCAACTGTCTGACGACGAAGCCCTATGATCTTTCCTTGTGCCATGCTCTTGAAAGGATGGGTATTGAGATAGTTCCGCAAGGAAGCCTGAACAATGTCCGGATAGAAAC
Organism: Coix lacryma-jobi var. lacryma-jobi; assembly: GCA_009763385.1. Lineage (NCBI taxonomy): Eukaryota > Viridiplantae > Streptophyta > Magnoliopsida > Poales > Poaceae > Coix > Coix lacryma-jobi. The sequence goes on along the minus strand of CM019828.1, from coordinate 87,281,811 downwards.
ATCGGTCAAGGAACCAGTCATCGCTGCACAGAAAGATAACCCTGGAATCAAGCACATCATCGAAAAGGTCCAGACCGGTAAGGCTGATTGTTTCAGGATAGATGATGTAGGAGTTGTTTGGTTCAAGAACCGTCTAGTAGTTCCCAAAGTGCCTGAGTTGAGACAGTTGATCCTTGATGAGGCACACCTGTCTAGATTTTCCATCCACCCCGGCAGCAACAAGATGTACCAGGATCTAAGGCAGAGATTCTGGTGGACAAAGATGAAGATTGAAATCGCTCGCTATGTCGCTCGCTGCGATACTTGTCAAAAAGTCAAAGCCGTGCACATGAAGCCTGGAGGAGAATTGCAGCCTTTATCTGTACCTGCCTGGAAGTGGGAAGATATCAGCATGGATTTTATCAATGGACTACCCAAGACTCGGAAAGGTTTTGATTCCATTTGGGTAATCGTGGACCGACTCACCAAACAAGCTCACTTTCTGCCAGTCAAGACCAGCTACGCCGTCCCCACGTATGCCGCCTTGTACAAGAACAACATAGTGAAGCTTCATGGAATACCCAAGACCATTATCTCTGATCATGGTACTCAGTTTGTCGCAAAGTTCTGGAAAGCGTTCCATACCTCATTTGGAACCAAGCTCTTGCATAGTACAGCATATCATCCACAAACAGATGGACAAACTGAGCGAGTCAACCAAGTATTAGAGGATATGTTGAGAGCATGTGTGCTCACCTTCGCAGATACTTGGGATGACTGTTTGCCCTTGGCAGAGTTCTCATATAATAACAGTTATCAAGAAAGCATCAAAATGGCACCCTTTGAAGCACTGTACGGTCGTCGTTGTCGTACACCCCTCAGTTGGTCTAAGCCCGGAGAAAGAGAATTCTTTGGAGTTGACCTGGTTAAAGATATGGAAGAGAAAGTCAAGCAGATACAAGAGAACATGAAGATTGCCCAATCCCGACAAAAGAGTTATGCTGACAAGAGACGTCGACCTCTGAAGTTTCAAGTTGGAGATTACGTATATCTCAAGGTCTCACCAACCAAAGGAGTCACTCGTTTTGGAGTCAAGGGAAAGTTAGCACCCCGCTACATTGGTCCGTTTGAGATTTTGGAATGTTGTGGCAAAGTAGCTTACAAGCTGAAGTTGCCCGATCATCTCTCTGCTGTCCACAATGTTTTCCATGTCTCCCAACTCAAGAAGTGCCTCCGAGTACCAGAACATGTCGTGGAAGTTGAAGGTGTCGAGCTAGAGCCTGATCTATCCTACTCGGAATATCCAGTTCGCGTGTTGGATCACAAAGATCGAGTTACTCGAAGAACTACCACAAGGTGGTACAAAATCCAGTGGAACCAGCACTCTGAAGAAGAAGCTACCTGGGAATCTGAAGACTTCTTGGCAAAGAACTATCCCGACTTTCTCGAATCCCTGTCTATGTAAAGTTTTGCCTTTATCCCTTCTTTGTCCTTTCTTAAGACGCAGAATCTCGGGGCGAGATTTCTTTAAGGGGGGAAGGCTGTAACACCTCTGGTGTTTAAGCATGCAATTAACTTGACATATCATCATTAGCATCATTAATCATCTTGATCATGATTTCATGTGTATGCATTTGCTTAGTGTATCATTTTATGTGATGTACCTCTATTGCAAAAACCCTTATTAGCCCCATTCTTCCTATAAGGGCAAAATGGTAATTTCACCTCTGTGCCTAGTTCTATGTAATTCTTGTTCAAATTTAGTGCCCTGATGTTTGTTGCTTTGATCCAAGTTCTAAAATCAGATTTGAATTGAGTTTCCTTTTGCAAAACCCTAAATTCCAAAATCCTGGATTTATTCCCTTTTTGATAACTTTTTCAAAATTCAAAATTTTGAGTTGGTTCAAAAAGCAAAGTTGTGAATCTGACCTATAGGAACAACTTTGGTATTTACAGATTTCCATGTTTCTATATAAAGTTTGCAGTAATTTCAAATTCATTCAAGTTCCAGTTTTTGTCCCCTTTTCGGTTTTAAAAAGTTATTCAAAAACTATTGAGTTTCAGAAAAAGTGTATATTAGCAAAGTTATAGGTTTTGTCAAATGGAACAACTTTCATATTGGAAGATTTTCAAGTTTCAGTTTGAAATCCAAAGTAATTTTGATTTGAATCAAATTTGAAAAGTGTCCCCTTTTCTGTTTTTGAATGTAGTTCAAAAACTATTTGGAATTTGAAAATGTTTATATTGACAAAGTTGTAGATCTCTTTTTTCTGAACAACTTTGGTGTTTTGAGTTTTTGTCGCACAGTTCAATTTTTGAGAGTAATTTGCAAAATACAGAAACTGGCCAAAAGTCAAACCCTAGACCCTAGCACTGTTCTTCTTCCCGTAGAGCCAGAGGCCAGGGGGGGGCCCGGCCATGGCGCCGGCGCCGCGCCTGCAGCGCAGGCGGCTGCTCCCCACGCGCCACCAACCTGCCACCGATGTTCCCCTGTTCCCTCCGCGCCCGCACGCGAGCGCTGACCCTTGCTCTCGGCCCCTACAGTGCCCAGCCGCCGCCGCCGCGTGGCCATCGCCGGCCGAGCTTGTGCCCGAGCCCCGGCTGCACGCCAGCTCGACCGCCAGAGCGCAATCGAGTGCGCACGCCCCCGCAAACCTAACCCGCGCAACCCCGAGGTCTCTACCGTCCCCTAGCCGCGGCTATATAAGCCGCCGGAGCTCCGACCTCTCTCCTTCACCTCCGCCACCGTGGCCGGACCTCTCCAGACACTCCGCCTCTCCACCAGCTAGCCCTAAAGCTCCGCCTTGAGCTCGTGAAGCTTTTCCACCCTTCAATTTCACCTTCCCCGCCGCCGTTTGCCCGGCGTAAGCTCGCCGACCCCATCCCCGGCCGAAACCCGGCGAACTCGGGTTCGTGGAATTCGCCGTCTCCGGCCATGATCATCCCTCACCGACCCCCGTGTTGTGTTCCTTGGTCCCGTGCGACTCTAACGCGGCCCTTGCGGTCGCATGTGCTGCGCAGGACCGCCGGACCGCCGGAGCGCCGCCGCGGTCATCTTCTTCCCCGAGCGTGTCGAGCCTCACCTTCGTGTCGAGCCTCACCTTCGTGTCGAGCCTCACCTTCGTGTCGAGCCTCACCCTCGAGTCGAGCCTCACCCTCGAGAACGAGTCGAGCCTCACCCTCGAGCCCTGCCTCCGACACGTGGTAAGCATCCGAGCCCTCCCAGTCAGGTCTCGGACAGAGGCCTGTTTCTCCGCTTCGCCCGAGCCCAAGCCTCGGCGACGCATGCTCTCCGTCTCGCCCGAGTCCGGCCTCGGACCGAGGCTCACTTCTCCGTTTCGCCCGAGCCCCGCGTTTCGCCGAGCCCGGCCTAGAAGGAGCACAGTGCTCTTTTCTTTTTCTGAGTGTTGTGAATAGTGTTCTGTTTTCTCTTTTTTGTATGATTTTCTGTGTGCATCCAAAAATTCTGAAATTTTTGTGGTAGACTCTTTATGCTCTGGAGTATTTTATAAAAATATGAAACTTGAGTTTTGTGCAAAAATTTGAAAATGTAAAATTCCCCTTTTAATTGAAAAATGAAGGTTTTGGTATTTTTGGAGAGTGATTTATAACTCCAAAAATCATGAGACAAATTTTTGTGAGCTTCTTATGCCATGTTTAGTCTCTGGTAAAATTTTGAAGTCTTTTGGAACAAGTTGATTTTTGAGCATTTATTTTAATTCTTGAATAGTGCCTTTTGTTAATTAAATGTCTAGAATTATTTGAGCACCTTAATGACCTCCAAAAATTATGAAATTTGTTTTGCCACCTGTTTAAGTCATAATGAACTTATGTGGTTAATTTGGTAATTTTTGGAGCAACTTCATAAAATGACCTTTTAAATAAATTAAGAAAATAGAAAAGATGGATTAGGGTTGGTAATAAGTGTTTGATGATGTGATCTTTGGATTGATTGATGTTCATAGACCCCTACCCTTTGGTCTATGATGTTTGTGATGCTATGTTTGGTTGATGCTTAGGATAATTATAATAAGGGCTAGTTTAATCAATATTGCTTAAGGAAGAAATGGTTACCTTTTATGCTCAACCTAGATTTCGATTATGCCTTGTTTTAGAGTAATCTAGAATCGGTGGAATTGTCTTGCACCTTAAGTTCATATCATCATTCTCATGAGCATTCATCATTGCATCCGTATAGTTGACGAAGAAGGATCTGAAGTCGAGGTAGCCACCGAAGGATCTGTTCCCGAGGCGACCCCGAGCTCCGACACCTACACCACCAACCCCGAGTCCGTCCTTTTTGCCATCCAAGGCAAGCCCCGGTGCATTTAACCCTTCTATTTATAAAATGTTTTCCTTAAATGCTTTTGAGTTAAATTACTGCATTAGGTTATAGGAGTTGTGTGATGACCTATTGCCTCCTGCATTATTTACCTCCACCAAAGGATCCACCCGCCTTGTTTTAAAAACTATTTGCAAAATGCTTAGTGATGCTATATGATAGATTTGCAAAAATGCCAATTTCAAAAGTGTGATCACTGAAAGAATCTTTATGGAATTTTGGCTTTACTTCCCGTTCGATGACTGCTTGCCTGGCTAGCATGTGGTCATTGTCAAGAAGAGGGTGTCCTTGCGTACGGTGCCGTCATGTTGTAGTCCGGGACTCAACAGTTGACACCGGCCGGGACAGGGTTGAAAAACTGACAGGACTATTACGCTTGGGTGAGATATAACCAAGGTGTAGTTCTGGCTGGAAAATTAGGGACCATCCGTATGGGGGCCTGCTGGTCAAGACTTGTAACTATTCACATACTACGGAAAGCTCTGGCTCCGAGAAATCCATTATTGGACCGACAACCGCGCACTGGGAGTGGAGAGATGGCGGAAGTAGCATGTACCCACGTGGGTTAGAGTCCCGGATTGGAGTGGTGTACTGTACTTCCGGGTGGCGTAGGACCGGGCCCAATCTTGGAGGAATCGTGGAAGACGAGTTGGCATATGCAAGCTTGGGTGCTACATATGCAGTGTGAATAGGGATCCTCAGCTGAGTATTCTTTATCCGGATTAACGTTGCTCCTCGGTTATGGAGACTTGGTCCACTGACTGTCAACGGAGAGTGGTTCTCAACTAGGAATGTTTTGAAATGTAAAATGAATCATGAATGATGAAGAACTGAGGAATACTTGAACCTTTCCAAAATAAAAACAAGTTTTACAAGATGCTTTTTCTGCCAACAGGACCTGTACTCTTGGGTTAGAGTCCCGAGGTGCTTGTTGCTGGACCTGTACTCTTGGGTTAGAGTCCCGAGGTGCTTGTTGCTGGCGGAAAAACTCAAAATGCTTTTTCTGCAAATTTCTCGATCTTGTTCAAGCCTTACCTAAGCCTTGCATTCCTGAGTCTCCTCCCCTTTTTCTTTGTCGGGTAAGTCTTGTTGAGTACCTTTGTACTCAGGGTTCTATTACCCATGTTGCAGGTATGGCAGATTCCTCAGTATGCCTTGGACCTTGCTGTGTGACTGTTGTTCAGGAAGAGGCCGATGAGGCCGATGAGTGATTATTCACCCTCGGGCTGGGTGAAGTATCTTTACCTTCAGTTGTTGTCATATGCTACTCTGTCAACTCTATCTATTTGAACTATGGTCTGTAATAACTTCACTTTAATTTTATGTTGAACCCTGGTTTGTAAAACTATTGTTATCTAAGTCTTCCGCTATTTACTCCGATGTTATTTGTCAAAATGTTCAAGAGATTGTAACTGAATTGTGAGATGATCCTGCGGACATCGGGCACTGATGTAGCCCAGTAGCGGAACCGGTCTTAATCTCTTGGCTGTACGGATCGACTGTCAGTGGTTGACGGTGATCAGTGGGCCATGGGTTTAGGGCCGTTACGTTACAAGGACCAATGGTCGGACGACAAGTACCCTAGCCGCTTCCTCCTCCTCATCGACCCGATGATCTCCAACTGTCGCTACCGCAAGGTCCTCGTTGACGGAGGGAGCGCCCTCAACATCATCTTCACTTCCGCCTTCCGGGAGCTCGACTACTCTAACCGGGACCTCTCTCTGGCTAACTTTCTGTTCTGGGGCATCATCCAGGGGAAGCCCTCCATGCCTCTTGGGCAGATCACACTCTCGGTGCAGTTCGACACGCCCGACCACTTCCGCGAGGAGTACATCACCTTCATTGTCGCCGACTTCGACACCGCCTACCACGCCATCCTCGGCCGTCCAACACTCTCCAAACTCATGGCGGTTCCGCACTATGCTTACCTAGTGCTCAAGATCCTGACAAGGAAGGGTGTCCTCAGCCTCCGGGCTAATCTCCAGGTGGCGTACGAGTGCGAGCAGGAGACAATCAACACCGCGGAGACGCTACAGCAGATCCAAGGCGCGCAGGCCTGTCTTGCCGACGCCTCCAAACTCCGCCCCGAAGACCTAGAGATCCCCGAGCTCACCGATCAGCGCGCCTCCAAGAAATCGAAGGAGACGAAGATGGTGGCCCTGGTCGACGGCGCTTCGGAGAAGACCGCCATCATCGACGCCAACCTCGACCCCAAATAGGAAGATGCGCTCGTCAGCTTTCTACGGAACAACGTCGACGTGTTCGCTTGGAAACCAACAGACATGCCCGAAGTTCCCCGGAAGTTTATCGAGCACTCCTTGAACGTCTCCACGACCACCAAGACGGTCCACCAGAAGCTTCGCCGTTTCACGCCAGACAGGAAGGAGGCAATTAGGGCAGAGCTCACCCGGCTGCTAGCAGCCGGTTTTATTAAAGAGGTGTACCATCTCAATTGGTTAGACAATCTGGTGCTTGTACTTAAGAAGAATAAAGAATGGAGAATGTGCGTTGGCTACACCGACCTCAACAAACACTGCCCTAAAGACCCCTTCCTTCTCCCTAGCATCGACGAGGTCGTCGACTCCACCGCCGGCTGCGAACTCCTCTCCTTCCTCGACTGCTACTCCGGCTATCACCAGATCGCCTCGAAGGTGGAGGATTGTTGGTATTTCTTAGCGTAAGCAGAAAAGTCCGTAAGCGCACGGAAGTACCGCTGTAGCACTTCACCCAGAGTATTCAGGGTATCGTATTTTCCATAGGGAACGGTGGGCTCTGGTCTCTTCGTCTAGTTCTCCCTGATAAGACAAGAAGAAGTGTAACGAGGGTAGCAAGGTTCTTCTAAGGAACCGGTCCTTATATGGTATAAGCTCAGCCAGCAAAGCCTACTTCGGTCAATGGGTGGAGACTGGTTTCCCAGTCTATGCCGATACAGCTCTACCTGGAATCCCGAACGTGGGTGGATTACGAAGGACGGACATGGCTGTCACCACCTGCTGCCTACCTCCTCAACCATGGAGACCTAGGCAACCAACCTATAACCGCTTAGCCTAAACACCATGTTTACGCTAAGGGCCACTACTCTAGCGGTAGGTAGGACTTGCGCCCTCTTACTAGAGCACCCACCCAAGGGTGAACGATCGGTCCCGCAGACTAAGTTAGCGAAAGCTTAAACACGATAAGAACTTAGAACCAAGATGAACACGAACTCTTATACATAAGTAGTATGCAAGATCGTAGAGGTACAAATAAGATTATACCAGCGATTCCGGTGTTCCTCCCGCTAAGTGTACAAGCGCGACGAGTACGCTCGTGGAGGTAGCCGACAACTCCGGTACTTCTCCTGCTCAGATCTCACTCGCTTCCTATTCTAGATAGCTACTAGAGCTATGATATATGAGGCACTACTCCTTCTTCCATGGATCCCTCTTGAGATATGATCAATGAATACTTGGATGATTTGTGAGGAGGGTGGATGCCTCCTTTTATAGGTGGAGGTGCCTTGGAGGGGTGGAGAACCTCTTCTCTTCATATGGAAAGTGCAAACCGACCTTCCGGGGTGCATTGAACTTGGACACCTCGATAACCGACGTTAGATAGGCGCCACTGGTTTGGACAGGTTTGGTGCCACTGGTGGTGCGGGCTCCTATTCAAATTTGAACAGGTTTGGCGCCACTGGTGGTGCGGCCGCACCAGGGGTGCGGGCACACCCCTGCTGGCCCGCCTCACCACCGCCTTTCTCTAGTGGTCTTGGGAGTTGATGTGGGCCATGTCTATTGAGGTTTCCAGGTCCAGTTTGTTGTTGTGATGGACTTTGAGCTCTATTTCTCCCATTTGGATGGGCCGAAGGTGCTGGGTATCAGGCCTATTCCCTTTGGGCTCATATCGGGTGCATTTACACGCCATATGTTGTATGTGTTGGAGCCCGTTCGTAGTCATTTACGTGAATGCCCTCCTGCAAGTGACCAAACGCCAAAACTTGTGGAAATAGTTAGTTATAAGCCATATTCTATGTTTGATGTTGGTTTTATGCGAGTCTTGGCGGTTATAAAATATGAGTTAAGGACCGCCAACAAACTACCCCACACTTACCCCTTTGCTCGTCCTCGAGTAAAGCTTTAGAGATAAAAGTAAACATGAGCATAACAATCCTGAGATATACAACTATTGTAAAGGATCATTCCAAATCATTCCTTATACAGGTGGGATATGTGGCACTATCTAACATGCTTCCTTGGTGTTGGGGCGGTACCCCAATCGTAGGGACCTCGCTTCCGCACGAAAGCATTTTCGACGAATCCCTTGTCGAACGAAAGTAACTGTGAGCCGAATACTTTCAAGCAATATAAACGGTAGACGATCAAGAACGAGTGTGGTCACCCAAGCAATGATGTTTTTGACCAAATACGTTCTCGAACGAATACAATGCTGCTAGTCGATTTCAATCAGCTGTGCGACGATAGTTTCCCTTCCGAGCGAAAGCGCTTTCGTCCTCCAAAGTTGGTGGAGAGGCGACACTTTCGCCGGAAAGCACTTTTGACCGAAGCGATGGTTTCTCTTCCGGGCGAAAGCGCTTTCGTCTTACAAAGTTGGTGGAGAGACGACGCTTTCGCCGGAATGCACTTTCGACTGAAGCAATAGTTTCCCTTCCGAGCAAAAGTGCTTTCCTCTTCCAAAGTTGGTGGACAGACGACGCTTTCGCCCGAAAGCACTTTCGACCAAAGCGATGGTTTTCCTTTCGGGCGAAAGCGCTTTCGTCTTCCAAAGTTGGTGGAGAGATGATGCTTTCGCCCGAAAGCACTTTTGACCGAAGCGATGGTTTCCCTTTCGGGCGAAAGCGCTTTCGTCTTCCAAAATTGGTGGAGAGATGACGCTTTCGCCCAAAAGCACTTTCGTCTGTAAGCAATGGCTTTCGAATGTCTTCATGCAGGTCCAGAGTCCAGAGCTGGCAAAGGGGGGCCCACTTGTCGGAAGGAGACCACTCAGTGGATCGAGAGCAGATGGGGCCACCTCGGCGCTAGTGTATGGAAATACCCACCGGATGGCAGAGGCGCCTTATCCAAAAGAGTAGTTAGAAGGGCATTGTAGTACTTGTAAACGAAGAGTAGTTGGAAGGGCATTTCCGTCCTCGTAAAGACTACAGAATTAATATAAATAGGTCAACCTCCCCTATGGAGCGGGAGGCCAGGAGAATTACTTTTGATTCTCCTTGTTTCACTGTTTCCATTTATTCGCAACTTTACCATTCGTTTTCCTTTGTATTTACGACCGTTCAAGCAGTAACCTGGTGTTCTATGGTTTCGTCCCTAGAACAACATTGGCACCCACCGTTTCGACTCGAATGTTTTCACGACCAAGCACGCAATATTTCGGCCATTTATTGACGAGGGAAGTGAACCACTACCTTTCGCTCCTTTCTATTGCCATGATTTTTTTTTTCATCAGCGAAGCTCCAGCCCGATTGGGCCCCAAGACGTAGGGGATTGTTCATAATCACACTTAGATTTTGCACTAATCAATTCAATATTGTCACATCCGTGCACATGCTTTTATTTGCTGGCTGTCGAGAGAGGTCCTGGACTCTTGGCGAGTAGTTGGATAGCAGCAAGACATTCAGAGTTGCATAAACTTAGGTGTGAGTTTGGTCCATCGAAAGCACGACCACACTTACGGGATGTCCTCATAGCTTCCTTTCGCTCGTCTACTGGAAACAACTAGCAGCAGCGAATGTCTAAGTGCATTCCCTACTTTTCGACTGTTGTCGGCAAGCGAAGTCACCCGTGCACCATGCAAAGCATAGCCCGCATTTAGAAGACAGAATTTTCTTCGGGGAAGTAGCAGGCACACTGAAAGGTCCTAGTTTGGTTTTGATAATTGAGTGACAACTTAAGTGGACTAATATGTGTTTGAAGTGAATTACACAGGTGATTAGTCCACAGGTGATCATGTGTGGGCAACATATGCCGTGGAGGTGAAATGGCTTAGAGATGTTGCAAAAGCTCACACATGTGATGAAGGAGCTTATTTCATATGTGACATGACATGGAGTCATGTGGCTAAGATGGTGAAGATCAAGGCAAGGCTTGGCTTGATGGACCGGTTGCGAAGGTGAAGGGCAAGTTGGAGGCTTTGAAGCCGTTGGTACCGAGTATCGGGAGGCTTGAGAAAAGACTTGGCGCCGAAGGACCGAAGCAATGGTGAAGAGCAAGTGAGGTCAAGATCGATGGACCATGGAGGCCATGTGATGACATGAAGTGGATCGTATCATTTGATCTAGGTTGGTGCATGTGTTGCATCAACAATGGAGGAGATGGAATGGAATGCGCAAGACAAAGGTATATTTGTAGGGCATTTCATTTCACCGGTCATAGGTGTGTAGAGAAGTTGATGACCGGGTTTAGGATAGATGGTCGTACTATCAAGAGGAGCAAACTCGTTTGCATATCGGTCATCTAGTGCCACTTGAGCGATCTAACATTGCGTTAGTACTAGGATCGAGTGGCGTGGTAAGTGAAAGTGAAAATCCTTTGAAAAATGATTGTAAAAATGCTAACACACTTGCACATGATGGTGTTCATTTGGTGGTCTTAGCACATTTGCAAAGGAGAAGAAGTTGGAGAAGTTTTGGAGAAAACTTTGGTTGAAAAAAGAGAAGTGATGGCTCTTGGATTGGAAAACTGTATTGATCCTTTGTTCTTTGTATCATTTGTTCTTGCGGGTTGTGTAGCCCTCTGAATAAGCTTTCCAAAATGTCCAAGATCATCGAATTCCGAGTTTGGAGCTAAGAGTTATGGCCGTTCTCGTGGGAGGCTTTCTGGAGGGTGGCAGACTGTCTACCATTTTAGTGGCGGACTGTCCGCGGGCCTCGGACGCACAGATGGGGTTGCATCGGATGCGACAGTCGCACTATTCTCGGGTTGACAGGTGAACGACGGACTGTCTGGGCCTATAAGGGCGGACTGTCCGCCGGCTAATTTTTCGGAGAACAAGGTTGCTGGACAGGCTCTGTACAGGTCGTAATTTTTCAACGGCGGACTGTCCGGGCCCAAGGGGCAGACTGTCCGGGGTGACCATTGCAGCTCCTAATGGTTAGTTTCATTATAAGGGCGGACTGTCCGAGGCTATAACGGCGGACTGTCCGCAGTTCAAATTTCAGCACGCGTCCAAACGGCTAGTTTGAGCCCTCCCTCTATAAATAGAGGGGGTGGCCGACCATTTGGTGTGTTGGGCACCTTGGGGACTTAGTGTCCTTGTGTGAGAGTGCTTGAGAGCCCTCCAACTCACTTGGGATTAGTGCTAATCATATCCGCTAAGTGAGAGAGTGATTCTAGTGCGGTGCATGAGAGATTGCAAGCGTGGCACTAGGTGATTGAGTTGCAAGCCGGTGGTGCTTGTTACTCTTGGAGGTTGCCACCTCCTAGACGGCTTGGAGGCTTGTGTGTGCTCCGTGGTAGCATGCTCGGAGATTGAGTGGTGCTCCGGAAGCCGTCGATTTGTGAGGGGTGTTGTGCTCACCCCGCGGGAGATCGCGAAGAGCAACTCTAGTAAAAGAGAGACATGAAGAGCGTCAAGTGGTCCGGCCGGGTCAAGTGCTAGAGCTTGTGGTAAGCACTCCATGTGGGAGAGTGTGACTAGTGTAGTCACCACTAGCTAGAGGACCGACGACAACCTTGAGCTTGTCTCAACGGGGACTAGCTTGGTGGCAACCAAGTGAACCTCCATGTGGGAGAGTGTGACTAGTGTAGTCACCACTAGCTAGAGGACCGGCGGCAACCTTGAGCTTGTCTCAACGGGGACTAGCTTGGTGGCAACCAAGTGAACCTCGAGATAAAATCACCGTGTCAACTTTATTCATCCTGTTGGTTTGCATTCCCCTTACACAAGCTTGTATTTACTTTCATATATACTGTGCTTGTGTAGTTGCTCTTGTAATTAGTTAGCTTGTGTAGCTTGCTAGTTACTTTCATTGCTTGTGTAGCATAGAAGTTGATCTTGTGAGTGACTAGTTGACTTGTAGTCTTGCTAGTCACATTGCTTAGTTTGTGTAGCTAAGTTGAGCTCTCTAATTTGGCTTGTGTAGCCTTGTTATCGAGCATTGCTAGTGAGCTTAGGCTTGGTGCTTTTGATTAGTGGCACGTGTAGGAGCTCCCCGGTTGATTGAGTACTAGTTGCTTAGGTTTATGTAACCGTGCAAGCTAGAATTGTTTAGGTGAGCTCTAGCTAGCCTGACACCTTATTTACTTTGTTTAGGATCTTTTATTAGGTGCTAAAGAGTATAGGTAGAGGGGTGTATTCTTGGCTAGACCGATAGTTATAATTTCGCATTTGTTTCGGTTAGCCGGTGCAATTATTTTTATAAAGAACTATTCACCCCCTCTAGTCCGCCATCTCAACCCTTCACACACCCCTCCTATGCTACCTGCACATTACACGGACTCGAATGCTACGTGTTCGCAAGTCGAAGTCAATCAAACCACTACTACCACCTGCGCGGACGACCATCAAAGCTAAAGAAAAAGAAAAATGGGCCACACCATTTCATGACTCAGCCCAGAAAATATGTAATTGAAGCAACGACAACCTTAGAAGTTGACGAAGTTATACGTGGATGCCTTTGTTTCGCCTCAGTCAAGCTATTTATAAGTAAAGATGACTTCATGAACAGTGAAGGCACCATCAACTTTTCGCTCATGCGAAGCCCAAGATGGAAACAACAAGGCCGCGAAGGGTGCAGCCTCGCGGCAGCTCTTAGCCAAGTGGGTTCGAAACCACAAGAGCGCAACAACCCCATGTGAAGTCCTGAAACACCATATGAGGAATCAACCATTCGCTACACAAGATAAGTACTATTTGAAAAGCTACAACCTATTGCATTTATTTATTCACAGAAATGTATATTTTGCAAAACAAGTCTCGTATGTCCAGAAGGACCTATTCGCTAGCTGATCCCTTTCTACTAACATAGTAACGTTAGCCACTTTTTTTGTTTATTTTATTTTTGTTGTTAGTGAAAACATAAACTATTCGGCCAACCGAACTGAAGAGGCCATGCAAAAAGGACAACACCTCAGCAGCGCAACCAACGGCAGTCACGTGCACACACTATGGTTTCGCTACCAATGCAACATTGATGGTCCAACTTTTCGCATCTTCAAGAACAAAGCAAAGATGGTATGTCATCGCCCACAAGCAAAAGGTAGCGAAGAATCTGTGGCTGCAAAGCTCGCCACGACGTCACAGCCTCCGGCAAAAGCGAATACCGCTTCAACGCCACAACAAGATTTCTCGGCTCCAACCGCCAGTGAAAGAGCCCATGGCTTGGACCCCAGAGGCCCGCTAATCGGACCAGTGCAAACCTAATAGCAAAGATAAGTTTCATATTCTCTATTCGTCCGGTCGCCCATCAAAATAATATACGCATCTTAAAAAAAGGAAAAAAAAATATCTTGTATGATTGCACTAGAAGATATATTAATCATCAGCATCCTTTCGTTGTTTTGGCGAAAGTTCCTTTTCAAAGTTATTGGGGCTCGCATGGTCCTCCGCCTTTCTAACACTGTGATCGGCTGCTGGGGTTGTCCTTTTCGCTTGGGCGAAATGGTGACACAATAGCACCATGGGTAGGGGTCCGGCCAGCAAGAGGATGTTGCACTGGGCTACGATGCGCCGGAAGAAAACAACACGACACATCATATTATCGCTCGGGCAAAATAGCACTCTGGCCAAAATAGCACATCATCTTTTCGCTCGGGCAACACGACCGGGGATGTTCTGTCTTTGGAAGGAAGTGAAAGATTTCGATTAGGCTAAGTAATGGCATGGTTCGGAGCAAGCCAAAATTTTATCATGCGGTTATGCATTCGATTAAATATTTATGCACTCCACATGCAAACGTTCTCTATTCCGTACACTATTTAACCCCATGTACATAGGCTTCATATATCATCAATCTTTCGTTAGCTATATGTACTATTTGGTCTTTCACGTTGTCGATCCTCTTTCGCTAGTGGTTTCAGGTTTCTTTCGGACACTTCGTAGCAGGCGGACGCCGGTGCAAAATTTGCCAAAATAGCTTTGGAGTTTACCATTTTGAACAGCCCGACGCAACTCCAGTCAATCTCTTTTCACCATCTTTTCAGTCTTTTCACTTTGTTTACTGTGCAAAGCCTAGCAGACAATGAGCTAGTTTTTTATGACCAACCTGATTGGCACCTGGGTATGCACCCACCTTCTCAGCGGCCTGGGCAAATGCCTGCTCGGCGAGCACCCTTGCTAGCGACTTGGCGAGCACCCTAGCGAGTATCTGCTTTGCTCGGCAACTAATGCGGAGCAGTAGAGCACCCTGGGCGAGTGCAGCCTTTTTACCAAATGGCCACTCCGAAGGAGCTTTTCGTCTCTTCAGACAAGAGCATTTCGAACGGCGAAATGTCCGTCCATAGTCAGAGCCTGCTAGGCATTCAGCCCCGAAAGCAAAGCCTGCCATTTCTGGAAAGCAGTGGTGCCAAACTGAAAGCCAACCAGATAAATGTATTTGCTTATATTAAATTCCTAAAAAACATAACCGATTGTGACCAAGGGAACATAACCGATTGTGACCAAGGGACTCTTAGGGTGCTTTTGGTTGGGCTTTTGGCTTCGGCTTTTAGCCTCAAAAGCCAAAAGCCCAACCAAAAGGGTTACTGCTGGAGGCAGTTTTTTTTAGAAGCAGGTGCTTTTCTATAATTTATTTTTGAAAGCTGTTATGACCCTGCTTTTGGCTTTTGGCTTTTGCCTTTCAGCTTTTCAAAATAGGTCAAATAAAAAACGTTTTCATAATTGTTTCAAGAAAAATAAAACGAAAAGATATATTTTATACTTGTTTAACCAAATAGCTTTCAGCTTTTCTACAACTCACAGCCCACAACAGCTTTTGCACAGCTCACGACCACAACAGCTTTTTTCCACAACCATAGCTCAATCAAAGACACCCTTAGCGAGTTACCCCAGCTTAATTAAACGCCTAAGCACGTGACGGTTTCCCTGGCAAGCGAAAGAGCACGTGCAACAAAGGAGCCTCAAGTCTCTCAAGCCACCGCCTAAGCACTTCACAGAATTTCCTCCGGTGTCCAGAAAATGCCACATGCACTTTTAGACAAAAAAAAGAGACGCCGCCTATGCGGGTGCACAAAATAACTTCCTATTTCGTTAGAGCAAATAGGCATACTCGGGTCCGCTCATCCTTTCGACTTGGCGAAAGGAGGATAGAGATTTTTTTTTATCCCCGTAAGGTTTCTGCTGTTCTCTATTCAAACTTCTAGTAACAACTTTTTTCTAATTAACCAGCTATCTCCATGTTTTTAAGATTTCATGTAAACACAAAACTTTTTTTTCTAGAAACAACAGGTTTCATTCTCTGGCCTTTTTTATCAAGGGGCTTCATAGCAGCGAATGGTCATGTGCATGTTTATTCACGTGTGCATGTCTTTTGTTCTACTTGCTCGATAGACAGGCTTTAAAATTAGCATTAGAGAGTTCATCCATGACGGAAACACTACAACAGAAATGAGCTTTAGCCCTGGTCGGCAAGGGCCTTTAGCCCCGGTTGCCGAGCCGGGACTACGCTTCCGGGACTAAAGGCTCCCCCTTTAGTTCCGGCTCCGGTCACCGGGGCTAAAGCCCCCCTTTAGTCCCGGTTGGTAATACCAGCCGGGACTAAAGGGTGCTGCCAGCGGTGCCCCGCAGCAGCACCCTTTAGCCCCAGCGGGTATTACCAGCCGGGACTAAAGGGTCCCCTGGTTTTTCCTTTTTATTTTCATTTCAGTTCTGTTTTAGTTTTGTTTATTTATTTAATAGGTTTTCCAATATGTATTCTTTGCTGCTAATATATATATAATATATATATTATAATTGAACTATAGAACTACATATATATATATAAATATATGTACATAAAATTACAAGCAATATATACATAGAAAGTTGTCTAAATATTTATCTACACAAGTTGTACTCAAAAGTTAGTGCTGTAAACCTATTATAAGTTGTACTCCATCTAAAGATCTACAAGGCATACAAATGATCATCATTGTTTGGAATCAACTTCTCATTGGTATTATAGTAGAACTCGCCATTTGGATTTATGACTTGTTCCCTAAGAAATCCTGCTATTGTCTCTTGTATTGCTTTCAATTGGCCTTGTAGCATCACTTTTTGCTTCAACCAGTCAGTCTTCAATTTGAATTAGAGAAGATATTAGTAATATCTATATTATCAATATTAAGTCTATAAAAAATGAAAAGAAACATGTTACGTACTTTGATGATTTCTTCAGGAATTCTATTTGATTCTATCATCATGTACTCGCAAACATAGAATCCGCATAAGTTGGTACCCTGTTTTTGTCTCAAAATCTACTGTAGAATGAAAAGATTCATCTCGTAATAAAGATATGATATATGACATGATATAATAAAGATACACGTACATTGACGAAGGTGTAAACTTACTGGTAGTCGTGGCTTTATTGTAAGTGGCGCCTTACACTGACTCATATGTTCCCGCGCAATGAATTTTTCCCAAACCCTAATCCGGCCAATGAAACATTAATAGTTGGATCATTATTTAATTAGTATACATATATACAAGCTTAGTCTATACTTTAAGGATGCAAGCTAGGGATCGAAAAATTACCTTTGGAGGATGTCTATCATATCTTGGTAATCTTCTTGTGGTTTGCTCAACGAGTCATAGATTAACACATTGTTGTGTTTGAGATCGATGACCATCAGTATCCAGTGATAGCTGTTCATACACATGATTCATATATATATATATTATTAGGGTTAAGTAAAATAAAATGTGCACATACTTATTATTAACTATATATGTCTCACGCACTTAAAGTTGTATGGGAAGAGAATTCTTTCTCTATCTTTTTGGTTCACGAAGAACCTCATGAGACTCATACACGACTCATCGCTCCAAGTCGCTGAAGGGTTTGGAGCCTTGAAAACAACATATGGATCAACAAACCCAATAGAATTGTCATGTTTATCTCTGAGCTGAGTCATCTGGTACCTGCAAAATATCGAGTCGATCCACAGGTATATGTGTAAGAATACTACGTACTATATACACATACTAGAGAGTTCAATGAAAACTATAAAAGAAACACTTACAAACAATAGCAGCTAAGGAGCGATTTGTCCAGTGCGTCCATATGACATAGCTGGTGTAATTCTTCCATCTGGACTAAGATTAGGTCATTGCCACGGAAGTAGTGATGGTTCCGAATTCGGACAGAAATCCAATTGCCATCACGGTCTTTAGAAGCTTCCATGCACCATTTGTTGATTGCAAACATCTGCGTACCAAGTACATGTAAGTGATTGGGGTTCATTAGACTCCTGCCCGGTGCAAAATTTCTCCTCCATTCATCAACGACTTCCACTCGTGGAAACTCTAGCCCAGTAGCAATATTTTGAATCGTGTCGTACAGGAGACCGCTGTCAATGAAAATTTTTTCAATTGAGTCCATCTCAGACAAAGTGGTCTCTCTAGATTTCCGCTGTACTCTGCCCATGTTTGAACCAAACTGATTTTGCACAAATAACGGGGACAAAGGTCTTGATGTTTTCCCGAGCTGTGGAACACCCTTTCCCACTTTCTTCTTGCTGGATTGTTGTTCTTTTGCAGACTTTATTAGAGAGCGTTCATAATCTAATTTTCGCGGAGCCTTTCGGGCTTCACGCATCTTGATACCATGTTGGTCCACCCTTTTCCTTAACTCCTGTGGGTTTAACAAGAGGTAAGGCTTCTCTGGGTTTCTCTTCGCTTTAGCACCGGCCTCACATTCATCTAAAAAATTTCGCACATCTTTTTTCACCGAAATTTCTAACTCCTCATCAGTCTTTTCATAAGCTAATTTCTCCTGGGATTTTTTTCCTGATGCAGGAGCCTTCTTTTTTGGAGGTGGGGCCTTCGGTTCTGTGGCGGCGGACCGCTTCTTAGGGCCGCGCGGTGGAGGCGGGGGTGTTGGTGCCCGCTATGGAGGAGATGGTGGGGCCGGTGGCGGTGTTGGAGCCCACGGTGGAGGTTGTGGCGTTGGAGCCCGCGGTGGAGGAGATGGTGGGCCCGGTGGTGGTGTTGGAGCCCGTGGTGGAGGTTGTGGCGTTGGAGCCCGCAGTGGAGAAGATGGTGGGGCCAGTGGCGGTGTTGGAGCCCGCGGTGGAGATCTTTGTGCAGGAGATGGGGTCGAAGCCGTGTCCTCCAACACATCGTCACCGCCCGCAGCACTATGATGCGCTAGGGAATGATGAACTGGACTATAGTTCCTGCTACGCAAAATAACGAATGATGTGAGCATCCAATTAATATATACATATAGGAAGTTAGTGTAATAAAAATTGTTTCTCATTCACGCGCACTACCTATGGTGAGGATCTTGATCAGTAGGAGGAGGTTGCGTCGGGGACACTCCGGGAATAATAATGAAGCGCTTGCACCAGCAAATAAATGTCTTCTCTGCTTCACCTAAAGTCTTCTCCCCATCTCCTCCTTCGATTTCCAGTGCCACGCTGCCACAACCTGTCTCAACCCTATCCACCGAGACGCTAGCGTATCTGGCTGACACTGGTTGACCATGGATTCTTGGTGTTCTTGTGCGGTCGATAGGGTTTACAACACCGACAGCCACCTTTTTCGTGGCATTTCCATCTGGAATGTGCAGCTCACAAGTAGTAAAAGGTTCTTTAACGTCATCCACGGGGAAGCGTAGCTTGGAGTCATCTTGAATGGTTGGTACTTCCGTGGAGGCACAGCTGCTTTTCATCTGACCTGGGGGGCTAATGTTCGCTTGAGGCTATTGTGATGATGTACCTTGCCCACTCGTCATTTGACTAAGTGCCGCTTGCACTTGCCTTTTGATTTCCTCTTGCATCCATTCTTCACGAGATTTGTCACGCTCTTGTGTTTGAAGAACATACTCCTCCAACTTGTAGAGCCGCTCTGCCTCCTCGCCCTTCTTTCTCTGGCGGCTTCTATAACTTTCTCGATCCGCTTCGAAGGAATGCAGCCATGAAACGGCCCCAAAGCCTCTCGTACGCCCACCGTGCTCAGGATTCTCCAGCGCATACGTGAGTTCATCCTTCTCTCTGTTGGGCTTGAACTCGCCAGCCAACACCGCACTTCGTGCTTGAACTAGCCTCTGTGCTGCTCTTGAAATTTCCGGGCCCCAATCAAGCTCCCCGTCATTAGGGTTTATGGTTCCCCCATGAGCATAGAACCAATTCCTGGACCGTTCACTCCAATTTCTTCTTACTGTCTCCGGGACTACCCCTGGCAAGCATCTCCTGTTCCTGTCTCTCCCACTTTGGAAGGGCAGTCTTATAGCCACCTGATCCTAAATAATGGTGGTATTTCTTCTGAGCTACATTCTGTTTGTTAACTCTGATACGAGCCTCGCTCTCTTGTGATCTTTTGTACTGTACAAATTCATCCCAATTGGCCCTTATCTTGACATACGCCTTCGAGTTGAAATCTGGTGTCTCGTTCTTCAGCACAAAGTTGTGGTACAATTTCTTCTTCCAGTCCTGAAAAAGTGTGGCCATCTTCTTCATTGTCCACTCCCGAATTCGCCTCTGCAACTCCTCATCGTTCGTGTCGAACGAGAAATGAGATTGGATGTCTTCCCAGACTAGCTGCTTGTCAAGATTGGAGACATAACTGATCTCGGGAGCACTTCGCTTCTCTTTCCATTCACGGGCACTTATCGGAATCCGATCTCTCACAAGGAACCCACAGTGAAAGACATATTTCTGTGCATGGGGTCCTAGTGGTTGGCCTGTAGCCATATCGAATTCGGAGATTACATAATGGCCCTTCAACGGCCTCTTTGGCCCTCGTTTTGGTCTGCTCTGCCCCGTCGCAGACGTCGATCTAGAGGGCTACATATAGGTAAATACACGAAGATGAAACCCTAATATAAGTTGAAATAAAACCTAATCAAGTAATAAAGTAAATGTAAACCCTAACATGACATATTGTATATATACCTCGCCGGTATTGCCTTCTTCCATCTCAACTTGTTGTTCAGGGGGATTTTCATCATGCATGGTCATGTCTTCGTAATTCAATAAGTATTGACTCCCGTCATCGCCGCCGGCGATGATATTCATCATTTCCTCCTCCATGTTCTCATTTGGGTCGGCTATTTCTGTGAATATTAATATATATATATATAATATGATCGAACACTTAGAGGAGCTTTATACACTTAGGGTTTAGGGGTTTGGGGTTTAGGGTTTGGGGTTTAGGGTTTAGGGGTTTGGTGTTTAGGGGTTTGGGTTTTAGGGTTTTAAGTGACATGTAATCGCGAACATTAAAAATAACATATATTTGTAAAGAGGCAATTCAACTTTAAAAATATGGTTTAGGGTTTCGGGTTTAGGGGTTTGGGGTTTGGGGTTTGGGGTTTAGGGTTTGGGGTTAGGGTTTGGGGTTTTTGGGTTTTAGGTGACATGTAATCGCGAACATTAAAATAACATATATTCGTAAAGAGGCAATTCAACTTTAAAAATATGGTTTAGGGTTTAGGGTTTAGGGGTTTGGGGTTTGGGGTTTGGGGTTCGAGGTTCGGGGTTTAGGGTTTGAGGTTAGGGTTTGGGGTTTTAGGGTTTTAGGTGACATGTAATCGCGAACATTAAAAATAACATATATTCGTAAAGAGGCAATTCAACTTTAAAAATATGGTTTAGGGTTTCGGGTTTAGGGGTTTAGGGGTTTGGGGTTTGGGGTTTGGGTTTCGGGGTTTAGGGTTTGGGGTTAGGGTTTGAGGTTTTAGGGTTTTAGGTGACATGTAATCGCGAACATTAAAAATAACATATATTCGTAAAATATTTCTAAGTGTAAATACATGTTTAAACATATCCAAGTGATTTTCTATGGCACTCCAACATGACACATGATTTTCTATGAACACATATTTCTAAGAGTAAATACATGTTTAAACACATCCTTGTCACGTGATTTACACACCGTGGACGAGAACGACGGCGGACAACATCGAGGATGACGATGGTGCGGATGACAGTGGACGACGGGCGAGGTCGGTGGAGTGGTCACCAGGATTACAGGTCGACGCGACCTGTCACTTTTTATCTACATGTGTAAACATATATTTGTGAGGTTAAAAAACATATATATGATTTTCCTTTTTCTATAAATATATCTATTCATATTCATTATCTGTATATATCTATTTCTATAAAAAAAAGAAATGAAAAAGTTTAATAGAAAATAATATATATAGAAAAAGAAAAATTGATATATATATATAGATAATAAATATATATATATAGAAAAAGAAATGAATATAAATAGATATATATATATTTAGAGATAATGAATATGATCATATATATCTATCTATATTCTTTTTATATATATCACGTTCTTTTTCTAAAGATATATATTTATTTTCTATATATATATATATCAATTTTCTTTTTTCTATATATATTATTTTCTATTTAACTTTTTATTTCTTTTTTTTACACTCACACACACGGCAGACACACCATGCACACACACAGCACACACAGTGCACACACACGCACACCACGCACACATGCACACACACACGAACACCACACACTGCACACGCACGGCGGCGAGGACGGACGAGCTGGCCGGCCAGGACGGAGGAGCTCAACGCCGGCGTGGAGGACGAGGGGACGAGGACGAGGACGAGGACGAGCTGAGCACGAGGCTCGACGGCCGCGAGGGAGGCCGAGGCTCGACGGCGGCGCGAGGACGAGGACGAGGACGTGGGGAGGCACGGTACGGTCGGGGAGCTCGACGGCGCCGGTGCGGAGGACGAGGGACGAGGACGAGCCGAGGCCGAGGCACGACGGCGGCGAGGGAGGCCGAGGCTCGACGGCGGCGAGGGAGGCCGAGGCTCAATGGCGCGGACAGATGGAGGCTCGACGACGAGGAGAGCTCGAGGGCGGCGGCGCAGACGGAGGCGACGCAACTGCGTCGATCTGGGGAAGGTTGGAGGGCACTATGCCCTATATACCCGGAGGGCCTTTAGTCTCGGTTTGTATTAAAAACTGGGGCTAAAAGGTGATCATTTATCCCGGGGCAAGCCACAAACCGTGGCTAAATCTTTAGTCCCGGTCCGTGGCACCAACCGGAACTAAAGAGTGCCCTTTAGCCCCGGTTGGTAACACGGACCGGGACTAAAGGGTCCCTGCCCCGACAGCTCTGCGCAGTAGCCGTTGGGGCAGACCCTTTAGTCCCGGTCTGTGTTACCGACCGGGACTAAAGGGTCTATTAGTCCCGGGCTGCAAAAACGCCGAGACAAATGAGCATTTTGAGAATCGGCCAAAGACCCAGTTCTGTAGTAGTGAAAGGAGTACACGTTCAAACAGCATCCCGAGGTAGCAAAACAGTGTGCATTCGCAGTTTCACACTTGGCTGCATGGATCACATACTTCTACGAATCAGTGACAGGCGAGTCTTGGCTAGCACGCCCAAGCTTTCAGCGACTCATATCACTAAGATACCGGGTTACCTATATTCACAGGCAACTATTAGCTTTCGTCTCAGATAAGCCTAGTTTCATAATGTTTTGTCATTTTGCAATCACTTCAGATTCATAATCCTTTTTCATTTGACACAAATTATTATTATTATTGTCATTTAGCTTCATCAGTGTCTCTTTCCAAAGCCCTGGTTTTCCGATAGCTCCTAAAAAGTTCATTGCATCACATAACTATTCACTAAGGACGGGAAGTTGATCATAACATACGGCTTCAGTATTGCATCATCAAAGGAGCAGCCCATTCAGTATTGCTTTACTTGTACAAAATTCTTTCTTCATCATTTCATCATGAAAAATCATCCAGAGTATGTCAGCTTTCTTTGAACTGCAGGTATCGCCAAGAGTTTTTTGTTGCACTGGTTCACTAACACCTTCCGTAGTTTGACGATAGCGAGAGCTTCCCAAGTACGAAGACAGGGTTCAAGCAAGAAGATTGATGAGGCAATCTTGGCTAGACCAGTCTGTTCAGACATCTTTCGGACATTCAGTACTAGCAGCTACGGCCAATGGTCCATGGAGTTCGCAAGAGTTCTCACCAATTCTACTACCACTTTTTGCAATTAGCGAAAACGCTTTCGCTGTACACAGTCTACTCTCATTTCAAGTTGACTAGCGTATATTCGCTGGACCTGACACAACGCCCAAAAAGCTCAAGCTAAGTGCGCTGATTCTGAACCATTTTTGGCACTCAATATGTGGAAGTAGCGAAGCATTGTTCCTGGGAACAATGCTTCGCTACTTCCACATATTCTAAACTCTAAACCCTAAACCCTAAACCCTAAATTCTGTTGTCGACAACAGAATTTCCTAGCGCTTCACACGTGGGCATTCCCAACTGAAGACTGTGACCGACACTATCAACTAGAGTCATTCTCACCATACATATATCGTTTTTCTAGCAAAATGAGCAACTCTAGAAGAAAACCAGGCTACCAAGGGTTAGATGAAACTTGTCTACTCAATAATTTTTATTTTCCCGTGTATGGCTCCTTCTTGCTGAAGTCGCATATTTAGTTATTTCTTGCCCATGCAAGTCGTACATTTACAACTCAAATGCCTAAGGGCTCAAGACTTCGTTCCTCTACGAGAGGGCAAAGCAGATGAGAAGCCTAAACCTTAAAGATCTTAAGGTAGCAGAATTTTCTTACAACATTCATTAAGCTGAAAGACGAAAACAACCCAAAGAGGTTGAGCCATTCGTCCTAAAGTTTCAGAGAATACCAGCCCGTCAAACGAAACCCCTCTTTGACAGGGCTCGGCAAACTCAAAAGCCTACAAGCTAAGTATAAATATTCCAACCCTCCGAAAATGCGAGAGGGTGGAAGACAGCCTACGGGCACAAACATTCTAACTCTCCAAAAATATGAGAGGGTGGAAGACAGCCTACGGGCGTAAACATTCCAACCCTCCGAAAATGCGAGAGGGTGGAATACAGCCTACGGGCGTAAACATTCCAACCCTCTGAAAATGCGAGAGCACGGAAGATAGCCTATGGGCATAAACATTCTGACCCTCCGAAAATGCGAGAGGGCGGAAGGCAGCCTGCGGGCATGAACATTTCGACCCTTCGAAAATGTGAGAGGGTGGAAGACAGCCTACGGGCATAAACATTCCGACCCTCCAAAAATGCGAGAGAGCGGAAGGCAGCCTGTGGGCATGAACATTCTGACCCTCCGAAAATGCGAGAGGGCAGAAGACAGTCTATGGGCATAAACATTCCGACCCTCCGAAAATGAGATACGGTGGAAGACAGCCTACGGCCGTAAACATTCCGACCCTCCGAAAATGCAAGAGGCGGAAGACAGCCTACGAGCATAAACATTCCGAACCCACCCCCCGAAAATGCGGGAGGGCGAAGGACAGCCTACGGGCATAAATATTTCTACCTTCCTCGGGCGAATACGTTACCGCCTCTTGTCGAAAAATGAATGGGGGCGGGCGTTTTATATTACACGTCTATGGGCTACCGGCGAAAGCACCCTCGGACGAATACGTTAGCGCCCCTCGTCGAAAAATGAATGGGGACGAGCATTTTACATTACACACCGAGGGGCTACCGGCGAAAGCACCCTCGGACGAATACATTAGCGCCCCTCATCAAAAAACGAATGGGGGCAGGTGTTTTATATTACACGCCGAGGGGCTACCGGCGAAAGCACCCTCGGGCGAATACGTTACCGTCCATCGACGAAAAACGAATGGGGCGGACGTTTTACATTATACGCTGAGGAGCTACCAACGAAAGCACCCTCGGACGAATATGTTAGCGCCCCTCGTCGAAAAACGAATGAGGGTGGGCGTTTTACATTACACGCCGAGGGGCTACCGGCGAAAGCACCCTCGGGCGAATACGTTAGCGCCCCTCATCAAAAACGATTGGGGACAGACGTTTTACATTACATACCGAGGAGCTACTTGCGAAAGCACCCTCAGACGAATACGTTACCGCCCCTCGTCGAGAAACGAATAGGGGCAGGTGTTTTACATTACACGCCAAGGGGCTACCGGCGAAAGTACCCTCAGGTGAATACGTTACCGCCTTTCATCGAAAAATGAATGGGGGCAGACATTTTACATTACGCGCCGAGGAGCTAGCAGCAAAGCGCCCTTGGGCGGATACGTTATAGCCCCTCATCGAAAAATGAATGGGGGCAGACGTTTTACATTACACGCCGAGGGGTTACCGGCGAAAGCACCCTCGGGCGAACACGTTACCGCCCTTCGTTGAAAAATGAATGGTGGCAGAGGTTTTACGTTACACGCCGAGGGGCTACCGGTGAAAGCACCCTCGAGCGAATACGTTACCGCCCCTCATCGAAAAACGAATGGGGGCGGACGATAAGCATAGTAAATTACCCAAAAAATATAATATATAAAATTAAAATAATAATAATAATAATAATATATATAATATAATATAATAGTAATACAAATAAAGTTGCCGGAATGCACTTTCGACAGAAGCGATAGTTTCCCTTCCGGGCGAAAGCACTTTCGTCTTCCAAAGTTGGTGGAGAGACGCGCTTTTGCCCGAAAGCACTTTCGACCAAAGCGATGGTTTCCCTTTTGGGCGAAAGCGCTTTCGTCTTCCAAAGTTGGTGGAGAGATGATGCTTTCGCCCGAAAGCACTTTCGACTGAAGCGATGGTTTTCCATTCGGGCGAAAGCGCTTTCATCTTCCAAAATTGGTGGAGAGATGACGCCAAAAGCACTTTCATCCGTAAGCAATGACTTTCGAATGTCTTCATGCAGGTCCAGAGTCCGGAGCTGGCAAAGGGGGGCCCACTTGTCAGAAGGAGACCACTCGATGGATGGAGAGCAGATGGGGCCACCTCGGCACTAGTGTACGGAAATACCCTCCGGATGGCAGAGGCGCCTTATCCAAAAGAGTAGTTAGAAGGGCATTGTAGTACTTGTAAACGAAGAGTAGTTGGAAGGGCATTTCCGTACTTGTAAAGACTGCAGAATTAATATAAATAGGCCAATCTTCCCTATGGAGGGGGAGGCCAGGAGAATTACTTTTGATTCTCCTTGTTTCATTGTTTCCATATATTCGCAACTTTACCATTCGTTTTCCTTTGTATTTACGACCGTTCGAGCAGTAACCTGGTGTTCTATGGTTTCGGCCCTAGAACAACACTTGGGATGTTGAAAAGTGGAACAGTTCTCGAAGCAAAGTCATCTTCCCTGATTCATATCTTAGCAACTTGAGGTTTTCAAAATTTTATCAAGAAAAAGAATAGTTCACTTTTTATACTCCTCAAATGATGCTCTCAGATCACTCGATGGTGTATGATTCCTTACCAAGGCATAGCAGAGTTTTGCCTTCTTTTGTTGTCCCTACTTCTAAAAGGTTTATGTGGAGCTCGGTAGGGATAAACATGATTGCATACTTGTATTGCATATGTTGTAAAGTCAAATCGAGGATCCAAGGAGAGAAGTGTCATACTCTTAGATATGAAAAATACTCCTTTTGTGAAAAAATACTCCTCTTAGATATGTGTGTGGTCTACGATATGAAAAATACTCCTTTTGTGAATATGGTCTCTCTCTATAACTTATTACCTTGAGACATGGCTATCTTTCTCTCTTTTTTTAACATGAGCCTTCATGTGCTCATCATTTTTTTGTGGGTATTGAATATACCCCTAATTCTACTACGGGCACTTATCCATTTTTTTCTTTGGAACCTTCATGTGTCCCTCTTTTTTATATACTTTTGCATAGCCCATGTCTCTTCTTCTAAAACATATATGTAGAGAGAAATCACTATTCTAAATCATGGAGTATAAAAAGATATTTTTTTTGTCTACCCTCAATGTAGGAGCAGAACTTTTTGGTGGAGCTAAACGGAGGTATGTTTTTGCGCACTCCCGATGTAGGAGCAGCAAGTACATGTGGAGTGTACGTGATCTTGATCTTGGGAGCATGATAATTCTCTCAACAAGGGTCAACAAGACTTGACCAAACTCAACACAATAACAAGCAGCGTATGTAGAAAGCTTAAAACTTTTTACAGGATAACAAATTTGGCTTTGGTAGGAATTTCTCACCAAATGAGAAGTATGTGATACAATGGTTTTATATCATTTTCAAAACAAATTCTCCAAGTACTTCGAATAGAAACGGTAGGATTCATAAGCCAGAACTATATCACACTTCACAACATCTTAGTCATCATGATTTTCCTATCAAAATATTTTCCCACAAGTGTAAGTACATGTATATGGAACAAACTTTATGCAAGCTTCTATCTCAAAGATGTTATGAACATGTCACTTTTGTAAATTTTAAGACAAAGTGTGGTTAAGTTCTTTGCAAGGAAGTAAGAAGTAGTTGTAGGTTCATTGAGTTTAATTTTAGTGGTCAAGTTTTATGTATGTTTAAACTCAAGAACTAAGGAAGCTGAGGAGAGTGTTGCACAAACCATCGTTTGAAGATGAAGGATTGATGTAGATTCAAAGGTGGTTTGGCTGAATTGTAAGTTCAGCCAATCCCCCTTGAGTTGTTGATCCTGGCCTTCTTTATGTCAATGTGATCGATGTTTGTGCAACATGTGAGGGGAGATCTCGAATGTGTGGTAGTTGAACTTGAGAGATCTTCCTCACACTTTGTTCTTGTACCTGTTTTTATTTTTAACAGAAAAAACAAAGAAGGGAAATACAACAAGGGTTCTACCAGCTTGAACACTGGAGAGCCTGGATTTTTTTTATTTTTTTATGATTACTATTTATTTATTTATTTATTTTGATGGCAACATCGAGAAAGAATATATCCATGATTAAGAAAAATTGAAAACATAAAGCTCAAGAAATTATGGATCAAAAAGGTTGCCATTATTTTTTAAAAAAAGAGAGAGAGAGTTTTGTTTTTTTATTTTTCTAAAGAATTTTTTTTCTGTTCACCAAACTTCTTATCTTTGAAAAACAACTAAAACAAGGCTTAAAGTAAAACATGCAGCACAAATCTAGCCTTGGTTTTATCTTCATCGAAAGAATTACTTCTATTATTTATGAAAGTAACTCAAAGTTCATTAACCAAAATTGAACACCATGTTTAAACTTTGATTAGAGAAGGTCATTTTAACCTAAGCACCATGCTTAATTTAAAAGACCTATGGGTATACCAATTGAATACACCCAAACCAGAGCATAGACATAAATAAGGGAAGCATGAATTTGAACAAAATATGAAGATAACCACGAGTAAATGAGTTGGTGAACATTTATTACCTTTGCATACCTGAGTGTGTTCCATCGGTGGCATCTGTAGATTTGAGTTTTTGAAGTTGCCGTAGCAGTGGCTTGAAGGTCTGACTCAGGTCATCAGCAAGGTTGTAGGAGTGGAATGCGGCGATGCAAGGCTTGTATGAGATGATAGGTATACCAAGACTTGCATGCACGAGGTGGAGTCAGGTGGATATTTTGTGAGGAAGAAATGAAACCACTCTGCTTCTCCTTCCTCTTCCACTTTCTCCTTTCTCTCTCCTTTCTCTTTTCTTATATATATTTTTTTCTTCTTTTTTTCACCCTCGGTCTTTTTTTCACCTTTTTTCTTATTTTTTATATCTCTTTTTTTTATTCTCTTCTTTTTTTGGAAGGTACATGTGTGTTTGTGAAGGTCATGTGGTGCCACCCAGCTCCTCTTCTTTCCACCATTTCGTTTTAGCAAGGTCGAGCTTTTCCATTTTTGGATGGATGGAACCTGAGCTTCTCAATATCCTCCCCCACACTTGGACTTTTATATAAAAGTCAAGTGTGGCATGTTGAGGGACTCAGTGTTCTGTCACTGGTAGTGTAGCTCTTATGCTCCTTGTCATTGTATCTTCCCCCGATCTTCTTGGTCTTAACCTGTAAGGTTAGCGAACAGGAATACCCGAAGGTGCATACAAACGAGATAGCATGTTCTTGCTTTTATTGAAAAGGAAGATGGTGCTTTGTTGTTTTTTTATATTAGCAAGGTGAGCTAGCATATCCTTTGATGTAAATGGAACGTGACATTCTTACCTCCCTCCCCCACACTTGGACTTTTGTGTAAAAGCCAAGTGCGCCAAGTCGGGGTCTCCTTTTGAGTGTCTTCCAAGACATCATAATTGTGTAGTTGATGTAGCTCCATGTTGTCGTGCATCGTTTGTCCCTTGTTCTTCTTAGTTTCAACCTGAAATGGTTATTGACCAAGAATACCCGAGGGTGCATTCTAGCCTGGCAACATGATCTTGCAATTATTTGAAGAACAATACAACTTTTATATATATATATATGATAATCCGGGGTATCTCCCGGCAGTGCTTTGATTATGGTCATAAGCTTGACCTTGGGAAACCTTTTGAAATTATTTTTATGTTGATGAGGTGGTTTCCCCTCCAACACCAACCTTTTGGGAACCTGATCTGCAAAACTCAAGGAAAAACACCACAAAACTTGCAAGATTTATGATAAACAAACTTATCTACAGTAACCCTTTTAACGATGTTGGGCACAGGGATTAAGAGAGGGTTGTAGGTTTTGCCAATGATATTAGAGTTGTGGCTCAGATCAGGAGTTTCTTTAAATGAGCATGGATTCGGGGGAATGGGAAGGAAGTAACTTCCATGCTCAGGATCTTTTATTTCATGAGGAGAGAGGGTAGAATTGATTTCTTCATGAACTGGCTCTCCCTCCATGGGTTCGTTCGAGGTCTCATCCTTGATGTGTTCTTGATGTTCAATTGTGCGGATACATGGGTGTATTCCGGGTCTCGTGATAATGAGCGATTGTCAACAGGTTTAATGTGCATGTTCTTTGGCTTGTGTTGTGCAGGTGTTGAGCACGGAGACAGTGATCAAAGGCAAGGTGAAGGTCAAGTAGAGACGTGTCGTGCCGATGGACCCGAGCGGTGAAGGGCGGACGTGAGGCTTGGACTGACGGACCGGTGGCCTGAGGATCAGCTGTGGTGGCTAACAACCTGGGACAGCGACGAGCGGAGACTTGCGAGACATGGTGTGGCTCGGGTCATGGACCTGAGGACATGTGTCGGTGGACGGGGTGCACGGGCGGTGCATCCCCTCTACAGTTTTGGTTTGGTGGTTAAGCCACAGAAAAACCACCGGGTGGACGGTTTCCAGGTTTGGGGCACAAAACCTGGGTGCCACGGGTTTCCGAGTTTGGGCCTCAAAACTCGGGCTGAGGACGGTTTCCAGGTTTGGGCCTCAAAACCTAGGCGCTGGCGGGTTTCTGAGTTTGGGCCATAAAACTCAGCCGATGGACGACAGGTTTCCCAGTTTCGGCCTCAAAACCGGGGGAGGACTTGACGACTGGTTTCCCGGTTTCAGCCTCAAAACCGGGGGGAGGTCCAGGAAAAGGACGGATGGCGCGTTGGCGGCACGTGGCGGCATCAGGTGAGGTCGCGTCGAGGTGAAGCTACCAGATGTGTGGGCGTGGCCGTCGGATCGACTACACTTCAAGTTGGACAGGAATACTCTTAGGGTTAGCCTGTTCGCTCATTAGCTGTAGGGGTAGAAGGGGAATAATTGTATTAGGCTATATTAGGAGAGGCCACCCGTCCCTCCAAACATTTTCAGTTATTTGCTATTTTCTCTTAGGGTTTCCTGTTCTCTCATTCCCTACTGTAGCTACTGAGATCCACAGAGATGGGTAATCATACCTCTGTGTTCTTGAGATTTTGAGGAAACGGGACCGTAATCCCGTTGTCTCCTCGTGGGGACGATTTTCGGCTGGTAATTGAGATTGTGGATCGCGTTCTTGAGTTGTTCTTCACGATTTCCTTCTTGTCTCAATTTTCCTGTTGTTTGATCTCTCTCTACGTTGCGTCTTTCTCGAATTCATTTGAATCAACTTGTTCTTTGTTGTGAGGGGGTCATTTCCACCGAAGCAATTCAACTCAAACCTCACGAATAAGTAGATCGACCGGTTCTTTGTTTTGGATCGACTTTTCTCTTCTCTTCCCCGATTCCTTCGATTCATCGATTTGGAGATAGGTTCGAGCCATGATCTCCTAGGAGTAGCTCACTATCATCCTTGTGACTCTACTCACCAAGTGTAACACCCCAGGTTTTTTAAATAATTAAAATTAATTAGAATTTAATTAGGAAATGACAAAATCCTAGATAGATGGAAAATTTTACAAATGATATGTTGCATTCATGCCATTGCATATTTTATTGTGTGGTAAATAATTTTATTAAACCCGGATAGGGCGAACCGGATTTATTCTATTTAGAAAAGCAAATAAAAGATTTATAAAATTTTTAAAAGTTGTTTTGATTTCAAACAGATTTGAATTTGGATTTCAAAATGAATTTGGAAAGGTTTGTAAAATAAAAAGAAAAGAAAAAGGAAATAGGCAAAGGGCCTCTCCCCTCATTTCTCCTCCAGCCGGCCCAGCCTCATCTCTCCTGCGCCGGCCCGCACTGACCCCCTCTCCCCCTCCCCTCTCTTTTCCCAGCTGAGCACCGACCCGTCACCCTTGGCCCATTCGCCCAACACCCGCGCTTCCTATCGGCCCGTTCCCCTCCCCTTCTGCGCGCACCACGCCCCGGCCCAGTCACCGAACGGCCCGCGTCCCCTTGCTCTCACCAGCACAGCACCGCAGCGCCTCCTCCCCGCTGCATCGCCGCACGCTCACTGACCGCCAGGTGGCCCCCGCACGTCAGGCTCCTCTCTAATCTGCCGCACCGAACCCTCCGCCCTTCGCGCTACAGCGTTATACCTCCGAACCCATCTCGATCCATCTGCAACACGGGGTCACGCCGCCACCTCCTCCCTTCGCCACCCTACAAGTAGCGCAACCCGCACCGCCCCGCGCTGAGTCACCCCCACAGCCCTAGCTCTCGCCCTTGTCACGACCGAGCCGCCGCCATTACTTAGCACTCGAGCTCGGTCCCTTTCCGAAGAACCTCCGCCGACCTCTCCTTCGAGCGCCATCACATTTGGAAGTCCACGCCGCGTCTGGAGGACTTCTTCCTGGTGGAATCCGCGCTCGGGACCGTCTCCATCACGCACACCAGAGCCCCGGCCGCCGAGCGCTCGCCGCCACCGTCGCTCTCCCTCTCCCGTCGGCCTCCGTCGACAAGGAACCCACCTTCAGTCTCGAGGTGAGCCCCGCTGCACACTCCTACCCTCCCCGCTACCTCTACCGGCCTCTAGGGCACCCCCCGAGCGAGCTCCGACGGCCACCCATGGCGCCGCCGCAGGAGGACAGAGCGCCGCCGTGTTGTGTGGCACCGGCCGGCGAGTAGCTCCCTCCGTGTTTTCCCTGGCGCCGCCGTCCTCACTCCTCTGCCGAGCGACCCCTGGCGCCAACAGAAGCCCTCCGCAGAGTCCTCGGTGAACCCCTCCTTCGCCCGCACCTCTCCGCACCGTCCTTCGTGCCTCCTAGCTCTCGGTCGAGACCACGCCGGTGAGGTCTGCGTCCTGGCCATGGTGATGCCACCGGCACTGGATCACAAGTCTGATGAACGAGCACGCCGGCCAGCCCCGTGCGCATCGCCTCCCGGCACGCATGCATGCGCAAATGCGGAGAGCAAGCGGAGATAGCCGCCCGACCATGCATGCTCTTGTTAGCTTGATGACACCATCATCACGTCATGCACACACACTTTATGGCCGTTTTCCTTTATAAAATAAATCCAAAATACTTTTGAAATACATGCTCACGTATACACATCAGCACCTAACCACAGCCATCCAGCTCTTGATCTGTGGTTCAGATTAGTAGCTCTCAAAACCCTTCATTATGGACTCAGTCCACGCCGCACACCCCCTCTTGTCCACTGCACAGTGCGTGAACCCAACCAACCATGCAACACCACATGGCGCCATCGCCTGTAGATCCGACCAGCCATGACAATTTTACATAAAAACGCCTTATTTTCATCTAATCAACCCGCCATCCTACACGACTGTGCGATGAGTTTTGTAAAACTTGCAATCTCGCCCTTCAGTTTCCTACTAAATGAGGCCCAGTCCAGACCGCATTTTAATTTCCGTTTTATTTATTTAAATTACAAATTTGAGCTCAAATGATTTACAGAATTGTCACTCAATTCAAAAGCTTATATCTTGCTCGTTTTAATTCCGATTCGACCCGTTCAACTTGCGTTAGATTCATAATTCCGTTGTCTACGCAGTGGATCTGTTAGTTTACTATTTCTGTACTGTTGTTGTACTGTTATTTATTTTGCTTTGTATGTGCCATGTATGTTGTTTGAGCCAGAGAGTGCGGAGTTCGAGGACGCTCCTGATTTTTCCTGTGATCCTGCAGATTCGACCCAGCCCGCAGGCAAGTGTTCTTGAACATCTTGCACCTATGATTTATTTTACTTTTGGTAATAGAGTAGTTAGATCCTGTAGTTGCATGCTTGTCATTAATTTGAATCCCATGTTAGGGTTTACTAGTTTTGATTATATTATCCTTGTCGCCTGGTTTGGGTTGTTCGGGTAGAAGTCATGCTTAGCCCTGCAGTCATATCGGGATGGGATGGTGATCAATTATAAATAATCCTGATTAATGAACTATGAAACAATGTGGACATGGTAATTTTGTAGTAACATGGTTATTAGGAAAATCCGGCAGGATGGACCCGTATTGGTGGTTTTGTGCCGTGGGATTCGGCAGCTGGTTTTGTTTTCTGGTTCTAGGCTCGTGCTAGACATATCCTGCCTGGATCCCTAGGACCCGGTTCTCGAAGCCTGTAACCCGGCTTAACAGCGCAGCCATGAGATCTGGATGGGCTGGACCTGGCTAATTAATTAGTTTCCTCCAAGTTATGCTACACGGGGGTTGTATAGTGGCTCAAGAGGGGTCCCTTGGGGTCGTTGACTTATGGACAGGGGAGAAACCTTAGAGTACGTGTAACACAGACTTGGAGGGGCTTTGTAAAGGCCTTGCAGTGCAACCCACTATGCACCTCGGCAGTGTTTAGCGTGACGGGTAATGCACGACTCATGGGTAACGATGTGCAACCTCTGCAGAGTGTAAAACTGATATATCAGCCGTGCTCACGGTCACGAGCGGCTTGGGCTTCTTTGAGATTAGTTGGTGGGTTAAGTCTGGTTCGTTAGGGAAGCCTTATGTGGTCATTAGTCCCATATGACATGGGTACAGAGGCTTCTTCTACGCGGGTTACTGCTTGGTACGGGAGTGATTCCCAGGCTCAGGCACATACCTGGAGTTATTACGGAAGATAGCTCTCTATGTCGTGACATATGGACCTAATACACATATGGGGACTCTTCGAGTCGGACTTGTGGGTGGCCTGACGTACTTCAGGTGTGGTTTGCCTGATGGACTTCAGGTGTGGGTGCTTGGTGCGACTCCAAGTGTGGTTGCTTGGTGGACTCCAAGTGTTGGTTGCTCGGTGTGACTCTGAGTGTGGTTTGCTCGGTGCGACTCCGAGTGTGGTTACTGTTCTGTTGGAGACTGTGGATATAACCTAGTAAATAGGTGCATAGGTTAATAGGAATAATAGGATGTGTTGCTTTAGGCGCTTGAGTCAAACAGAGTCAGCCTACCTTTGTTATTAGCCTCATAAGCATTTATTTCCTACACTTGCGGAGTACATTTCGATGTACTCACCCTTCCTCTTTGAACCCCCTGCTACCCCACCCAGACGTTGGAGTCTACGACGCAGAGCAGGAGTACCCCGAAGACGGTGGTTACGACCTCGACAACTTGTACCCAGAAGACGGTGGATACGACCCAGACGACTTGCACTAGGATGGCGCAGCCCCCGGTCGACCTTCCTGTGGAGATGGCGTCCAGTTTCCGCGAGTCTACATTAGAGTTAGACTGAGAGTCTGTACTTTTCTTTTGGACCCGAGGGTCATTTTTGTAATAATGTACGATATATTAATAAAGCATTGTTTTGATATTTACTATGATGTGGATATATGTATGAAAATTGATCCTGGCATACATATATTGTGCTCCAATTTTGTTCTTAAAATTGGGGTGTCACACCAAGTTTGAGCCTTAGTGGTTTCGTTTTGGGTGAGATCGAGTTGAATCGGTGGACGAACAACACGGTTTCGGGGTGACCGGATGCTAGGTAGTGAGTCCGGTCGTTGAACATGTTCACAGCTTTTTCGTCTCGACTTGACCGGACTCTCACTCGCTAACTGATCGGATGCTCTGAAAACTTTTGACCGGACTCGCTTGTCGCACTGTTCACTGCTTTCTCGCCACTGACCGGACGCCCCTCTACCGTGAGTCCGGTCCAATACAGAGAGCTCCTGAAATGTTTTTGAATCGACCGGACGCGTCCGATCCCTACTGATCGGACGCTCACCAGAGTTCGGTCAGTGCCGATCAGTACGCTTTCGTCCGTGGTTCGTTCATCCGTTGTCAGTTTTGGTTTCCGACTTTTGCGTTAGATTTCTAGAGTTGTGTAGTGTCCCGCTGTACTTCTTGGAAGCATCCACCCTACATCTAGGGTCGTGGACACTATCAAGCTCTAGGTTTGCTCTTGGGGTTGATTCTCGGGACATTGGCTATAAGTTTCTGAAAAGAAATTTAATGCTCCCATTCACCCCCCTCTGGTCACCTTTGTGTAGCACTTTCGGTCCTTCAATTGGTATCGGAGCGGGTTGAGGATCTTCCACCTTAGCTGGTTCCAGATCCACAGAAGGCGACATGGATCGCGGCGTGGGCAAATCGCCGTTTTTTGATGGGACGATCTATGCGTATTGGAAGATACACATGTCGGTCTATCTTCAGAGCATGGGTGCTGCTGTCTGGGAGATTTGCAACAAGGCTGATTATGTGGTCTTGGTTGCTCGTGTGACTCAACAGCAGATCGATGAGCACGATGCCAATAGCCGAGCCTGTAATGCTCTTTTCACCTATTTGAGCATGTCTGAGTTTGATCGTGTTTCTCACCTCGCTACGGCTCGGGAGATTTGGGCGACTCTCATGCGTTTTCATGAGGGAACCACTCAAGTCAAAACCCATCTCTACGAGTCACACAAGCGAGAGTATGAGAACTTTCGACACATGCCTGGCGAGAGCATAGAAAGTTTATTCTCTCGCTTTCAGGTGTTTGTCAATAGGATGAGGGCTAACAAGGAGCTGTTGCCTTTCGACGATCATGAGAGGGCTCTCAAGCTTCTTCACACTCTCGATCGGTCGGTGTGGGACTCTAAGGTTCAGGCAATCATCAAATCGTCTAACTATGAGACTCTCACGTGCGACGAGCTCTATAGTAAGCTCAAGTCCAGTGAGATTGATGCCATGATGAGGGCTTCTTATGAGAATCCTTCTGGCCTGTCGATGACTTTGCTTTCTGTCTCTTCTGCTAACCCCTCTGGAGGCTTTGCACTTTCTTCTCTTCTTTCTGTCACAGAGGAGCAACTGGAGTTCATGGGAGACGATGAGTTGGCTTTGCTTGCCAACTGGTTCTCGCAGTTCCACAACAACCGCATGAACCGTTGTCATGGAGGAGGACGAGCTAGGTGCTATGAGTGCGGCGACCCTGATCACTTCATTGCCAACTGCCCGAAGAAGAACAAGCAACCCTTTGGCAAAGGTGATCATGGGCACAAGTCCGACTCCAGCAGGCACAAGGAGAAGCACATCCCTCCCAAGCACAAGCGGAAAGGTGGCTTCAACAAGGAGTACATCAAGAAGAAGTACTTGGAGAAAGCCCAGGTCGAGCAGCGTGCTTTCTTTGCCACGCTCAGCGACGTCGACGACTCGGACAACGACTCCGCTGCATCAAGCGACGATGAGTCCGAGAAGAAGAGAATCAAGGACAAGCTGAACGACCTCTGTTTTTTCGCCGACAATGAAGGCTTTTGTACCATGGCGCTCGACGATGAGGTCGACAGCAAGATGGAGGAAATCCCTCGGAACGACGACGACGACTCCTCCCAGGTATCTCAGACCCCCGATGAACTCTCTGCTGAGGTCGAGAAACTTACTGCTGCTCTCCTTAGTCAAGATAAGTTGCTTAGGCTTGCTGCTAGAGAGAGGAAGGAGTTCAGGAAGAAATGGGAGGATGCGGTGAAGGAACTTGAGTTTGCCAAGTCCACCGTGATGGACCAGAATGTCAGAGACATCATCAGAAGATGATTACTCGGACCAGCCCTGGACGTCGCGAGAAGATCCGAAGACATGCTACGAAGTGGACATGGATTAGGACTCTCATTGTAACTTAGTCGAGTTCTAAAGGAAGTCTTGTAATTAGAATAGGACTCCTCTATTGTAACCGACTAGGACTCGGTACGTGCTAAGCTTCACCCGATTATATAAGGGGAAGCGGGCATACACCCCTATCATTGAATCTTGAATCATAACACAAGGCACACGCCACCACTGGACGTAAGGTATTACGCTATTAAGTGGTCTGAACCAGTATAAATCGTTGTCCCTGTGTACTCGCCGGGTTCTACGAACGCCGATCCCCACCGAACAAATCGTCTGGGAATCCCCAAGACGAGTTGCCGGTTAACAAACACCGACAGCTGGCATGCCAGGTAGGGGCTCTCGGCGATTTCGTGGTCAAGAGCTCGACGAACCACTTCAACATGTTCTCGGCGGGATCAATTTTTGTTTTTGGCTCATGGACTTGCATCGCGGATGATCAAGGGAAGCTGCATCGACAACTTCAAACGGAATCAGAAGCGCAAGCCATGCCAAAGACAAATCATCTCGCCCGAGACCTAGCAAACCTCACAATCCAAGAATCGCAAGAATCTGGGGACCAGGCAGAGTCATCCGACTCCTACTCGGATACGAACTCTCGATCCGGAAAGGACTCGGATTCCAGACACCGTATCCCCTTTGGACTGCGTAACTCAGCCAAAAACTTTCAAGAGTTGATTGTATTAAATTTCCAAAAGCTTCAACAGATCCCTCTGACAGGAGCTCAGCAAGGACTCGTTTTTAGCTCAACCGAGGAAGGTAACATCGTCCATTGGCCAATACAACTAGCCCCGGCTAGGTTGGTTGGCACAATCGACCAACAACTCCCATATCAATACGGACATCAGCTCCCCTTTGAGGAGCACGACACCTCAACAGAGCTAATCTCCAGCGCTTCTACCTTGGAATCAGTTACACCGGGATCAACAAACCAAGGCCACACTCAAGAAGTCTTCATGGCAGGACACCAGTCATCTCTACGACCTCCGACTCCTCCAGATGTCTTCCGAGATGATGAAACCTTGAGTATGATATCCGATGACAATCCAGAAGGACCCGGTGAAACCGAGACTATAAAGGCAGAAAGGCAAAGGAGGAATCTAGCTAAAGACGCTCGCAGAAGGCGAGCAACTCACCGTAAGGAGGCTATGGAGCGCTACCAAGTCCGACTTGAAGAATATAATAGTCGAAGGCGTCTGGAAGAGGAAGCTGAACATCAAGCTCGTAATCAGCGTGATCAGGAGATTCAGTCCCAGAATGATCACAATCGACGACAAGCTGACTGTTCACGCAACCTCGAACCTGAATTCATGAGGGTCACTGGTCACAAGGTATATCAGACACCCTACCAAAACATCATGGCTTTAGCTACGGAGATGGGAGCCAAAGACAACCGCACCCCTGATGAAGAACGATGGTTGATCATGCTTCAGACTACCGCGCTACAACTCAAAGGTAGAAACCTTGAGTCCCTAGCTGATGATCAGGACTCATCTCATCCAAGCCAGCGGCGACCTGTTCATGAGCGACTTGGCCGAGTCCCGGCTAGGAGTCGTCTGGGCAACCGAGTCCCTGACCAAGCCGAAGGAGGAGCTGAATCATCATATCGAGGAGTCAACATCTTAGCATCTGACGCAGTTGATCGCTTCCCCTGCTTTTCCCAGAGGCTTTGAGCAGTCTCGTTTCCACGAAAGTTCAAACCCAGGAACTACTCCAAGTACGACGGAAAAACAGAACCTAGACGGTGGCTCAGGCTGTATGCTCAAGCAGTCGAGTTAGCAGGAGGAAGCAATGATGTCAAAGCATTATTTCTCCCCATGGCTCTAGAGACAATGCCTCGTGCATGGTTCGACAGACTTAAGCCTGAGTCCATTGACTCCTGGGAACAACTTCACCGCATTTTCATAGAGAACTTTGCGGGTGTCCCGAAGAGATCAGACCCTCGAACTAAGCTTAGAACCTGCAAGCAGCAGAAAAATGAGACAATGCGGGAGTACTACAGATGCTTCTCCGAGATCCGCTCCACAGTCTCAGACATAACAGATAGAGAAGTAATCGACCTTTTCGGCAATGGAATTTGTGAAAGGTACAATTACAAGGATTTCATCAAGCATGACCCGACCACCGCCGACGAGTTCCATCGGGCAGTAAACTCCATGATGGCAACAAAAGAACGCACACAGGAGCGCTTCCCCAAGAGGAACACGCAGGGTGATCGAGGAAACAACCAGAGAGGAATCCAGACTGCTCAGCAAAACACCCACAAAAGAACCGGGGATAACACTGTTGCAGCCATGGAACCTCAGAACAAAGGGAACAAACCTTCCAGCTTCGACGACCTTCTAGATGGCCCATGTCCCTTCCATCCAAAAGGAGGACACCAGGCTAGGCATTGTCGACAACTTAAAGAGCGAGGTCTGAATTCTGACTTCAACAAAAATAAAAAAGACAAGGCGAAGAAAGTAGCCGAAGACCCTCAGCAAGACGCCGGTGGTTTCCAACACCCCAAAGGCACCATCAATGTTATATTTGGGGGAGTCACCACCAGTGATAGCAAGCGCCTTCAGAAGCTTTCCTTGCGGGAAATCATGTCAACCGAACCCGCAACCCCCAGATACCTTGATTGGTCCGAGCATCCAATCAATTTCTCTCGAGCAGACCAATGGACCAGCGTCTCAAATGCAGGGCACTACCCGCTAGTACTGGATCCTACGGTCACCAGATTTAAATTGGGAAGAGTACTCATTGATGGAGGAGCAGGACTCAACGTCATCTTCGCAAGTACCCTACGCAAGATGAACCTAGACCTAGCAACTCAACTTACACCATCAAACGCCCCCTTTTACGGTATAGTACCTGGAAAGGCGGCTATACCACTCTGGAGGATAATATTGCCCATCACTTTTGGGACTCAGGCCAACTATCGAACAGAGTACATCAGTTTCGAGGTAGCAGGCTTCGAGTCATCATACCATGCCATATTTGGACGACCAACAATCGCCAAGTTTATGGCAGTGCCACACTATCCATACCTTCTGCTGAAGATGCCGGGTCTTAAGGGCATTTGAAGGACCGAGAATGCTAAAGCAAGGCGACCAGAGGGGGGGTGAATCGGAGCCTAAAAATTTCTCTCAAAACTTTGGCCTTTGTCCCAAAAATCGACCCCCAAAAGCTTCGACTGAAACGTGATGCCCACGACCCTTGGAAGAGGGTGGATGATCCCTAGGATCATAGCGAGGCACCACCAAACAAGAGCAAGTCAAATGCCAAAAGCTCCGGCTCAAGTTTGACCCCAAAAACCAACCCTCGAACGTAGATGGAAGGCTACGTCGAGAAATCTCCAAATACCTATGCTAACAAGTAGCAAAGATACCTAGAGAGGTTTCTTGGTTAACTCTAGGGCCAAATGAGAATTCCGAAAACCAAGTGGAAAAGCCGGGAGAGCAAACGCACTAAAAATCAGCACACAGCCGAGTCCCGGACTGTCCGCGGATACGGCTGCGGACTGTCTGCCCAATAGCGGACTGTCCGGGAACCAGCGGCGGACTGTCCGCAGGCCAAAAGAGCAAAACAGCACCTCTGCTAAAATAGCTCTGGACAGTCCCGGACTGTCCGCGGGTTGCAACGGCGGACTGTCCGCCGTTCAACCGAAAGCAAAGTGCCCGAGCCACGCAGTCACTACTCTGACTGAAGCCCGATGCCCGGACTATCCGTGGTTCACCGCCGGACTGTCCGGGAACACACAGTGAGGGCGATTTCGGTCGCCCTTCACCCAAATCTTCCCAAATCCGATCTAAAACAAACTCCCTTGTTCCCAAACTTGGAGAAGGTGATCACGAGGTAGTTGGAAGACTAACCCCAAGAAATCATCCGCTCAAATCAACTCAATCAACGGGAAATCGAAGGGAAAGGTGTATGAACGGAAAAAGCGCCACGAGACTTGAATCGACCCGATCTACTTGTTCATGAGGAGTTAGATGAATTCCTTCAGTGGAAATGATCTCCTCACATCAAAGAACAAGTTGGTTCAAGTGGATTCGAAAAAGATGTAGCGAGGAGGGAGATCGAGTGACGGGAAAATCATGGAGAAATGAAGAACGTGAAGAACAAATTCAAAACGCGAATTCAAACCACGAATTGCAACCGTGTGGCTACCACATGAGACAATAGTGAGATTACGGTCTCACTTCCTCAAAATCTCAAGAACACAGAGGTATGGTTGCCGTCTCTGTGGATCTCAGTAGCTACAGCAGGGAATGGGAGAGAGGAAACCCTAGAATGAAAATAGCAATGGCTGAGATAGTTTGGGAGGTGGGTGTCTCTCCCTACTTATCCTAATTCTAGTTCCCACTCTACCCCTAATAATTACAGAGCGAACCAGCTAAACCCTAAGGTTATTCTGGACCAACTCGAAGTAGGTGGTGATCCGAGGGCCACGCCCGCACAACTGGTAGCTTCGCCTCGACGTGACCTCACCGATTGCCGCCACGTGCCGCCACTGCTCTGCTCGTCCTTTTCACGGATATCGCCCCCGGTTTTGAGGCCAAAACCGGGAAACCAGTCTTCAAGTCCTCCCCCGTTTTTGAGGCCAAAACCGGGAAACCTATCGTCCATCGCCTGAGTTTTGTGGCCCAAACTCAGAAACCCGCCAGCGCCCAGGTTTTGAGGCCCAAACCTGGAAACCGTCCTCAGCCCGAGTTTTGAGGCCCAAACTCGGAAACCCGCACCACCCAGGTTTTATGGCCCAAACCTGAAAACCGTCCACCCGGTGGTTTTTCTGTGGCTCTACCACCAAACCGACGCCGTAGAGGGGATGCACCGCCCGTGCACCCGTCCACCGACACGTGTCCCCAGGTCCACGACCCGAGCAACACCGTGCCCCGCAAGTCTTCGCTCGTCGCTGTCCCAGGCTGTCAGCCACCACAGCTGATCCTCAGGCCATCGGTTCGTCAGTCCAAGCCTCACGTCCACCCTTCACCGCTCTGGGTCCATCGGCATGGCACGTCCGCCGCACGGCACGCCCATCCTTCACCGCTCCCGGTCCATCGGCACGGCACGTCTCTACTTGACCTTCACCTTGCCTTCGATCACTGTATCCGTGCTCGACACTTGCACAACACAAGCCAAAGAACATGCGCATCAAACCAGTTGACAATCACTCATCACTCAAGATCCGGCATACACCCATGTATCCGCAATCTCCCCCTTGATGAGTGCATTGTCAACTACCAACA
The DNA here is from genome assembly GCA_009763385.1 of Coix lacryma-jobi var. lacryma-jobi. Classification (NCBI taxonomy): domain Eukaryota; kingdom Viridiplantae; phylum Streptophyta; class Magnoliopsida; order Poales; family Poaceae; genus Coix; species Coix lacryma-jobi. The sequence goes on along the minus strand of CM019828.1, from coordinate 87,239,037 downwards.
CAAATCATATGAAGGTAGAAGAAAGAAAAAGAAGGAGAAGTAGAGAACTCGTCCAAATGACCCAGAAGCAAAACAAAGCCGAAAGACGGTGAAGTGGAAGGGCAAAACAACTTGGTCCCCAAAGACATGGGCAACGGCTTGACGCAACCAAGCAAAGCAAAGCTAGCCCTCGAGAAGAGGTAGAACAGGCTCAACACCGCTAGCGAGAAAGCTCAACACCAATTGAAGTTTTGAGAAAGCTCAACATCAATTGAAAAGCTAGCCCTCAAGAAGAGGCAGAACAGGCTCAACACTGCTAGCAAGAAAGCTTGATACCAACTGAAAAGCAAGAAAGCTCGAATGCCAATTGAACTTTACCAATTGAACCAAAATCAACTGAAAAGCACATCAGAACGCAAAACTGCTAGTCCCTCAAGATAGAGGCATAGAGGCTCAACACAACTAGCAGAAAAGCTCTGAATCAATTGAAAAATGCTCCAAACCAATTGAAAATTCATCAAACGAGCAAACTTCCCCTTCAACAATGCACACAACTAAGATATGATTTGACAAAATTTCTCCCCCTTAGTTGATAATGCACTATCAAGCAGTTTTCTCCTCCTCAAATGCATATGAGTCAAAAATGCAAGTTAGCAGCTTCAGGAATATAGTCGATAGAATGAAAAGATGCTCTACAAAGTGCTGATCCGACTACTCAACAACAAGCATAAATGCCAGCCAGAGCTCAAACTGATCACCAAATACGAAATATGAACATATGAGCAAAATGAGCAGTTTTAGCCATTCAGAAAAGGGGTTCACCATCAAAATAGCACCAAGCATGTATAGACAGGAAGTCAAACAAGTGCTAAACATGTATACAAGGTGAACTACCCATAGCAAAGTTCAATCATCATGCTATAGAATGAAGCGTAGACTTGTGTTTTCAAATTTTATCGGAGTTGCAGCGGTGAAAATACACAAGTTTAAAATCAGCATGTGATTGCGAGGGGTTGAAAGCTTGTCATTGCCTAACTTTTCAACCGTGCTAAGCCTATGTAGAAGCAATCAGAAGCTTAAAGCAATAGTTTCGGTCTTACACTACACGGCTCAAGTTTAACTCAAAGTGCAATGAGAAACAGTCTCGATACCGTGATGTGTTGACAAGCAATCCCATCTCGATCTTTTCAATTCACTTAAACTTGGTTCAATTTTATGACAGCATATGAGCATACCAAGCAAGTGAATGACTCAGAACTAGAGACATAGCAACCTAGCATATATGAAAAGCACAAGTGATTTCAACACATTCTACACATGCTAGTTGCCAATCTCAATGGTGAACAAGTTCAAATTTTATGTTTATTAAGCATATTCACCATTCATAAAATAGCTCATCTCACAACATGTATCAGTGATCAAAAGGAGCCTAAGCTACAAGCATCATCATATACCATCGGAGCATACTAGATAGAGCATAGTCACATTCTAAAGATTATATACATGAAGCTCAAAAATGCAAGGATGCATGATGAAAATGCAAAAACTAGTCTACCAGAAATGAAAAAAAACCAAAACAAAAGGAGTTAGTCTATAATACAAAAGACAAAATGTTTCCCCCATCTAATAGGGAAAACACACACCAAGCTCACCTCTCAACCTAGCAAAGGTTGATTGGTCCAAAGGCTTGGTGAAGATATCTGCCAACTGATGATAAGTATCGACATGGCGAAGGTCGATATCACCCTTCTCAAAATGGTCTCGCAGAAAATGAAAGCGCATATCAATGTGTTTGATCTTAGAGTGCAGCACGGGGTTCTTAGCAACGCTAATAGCACTCGTGCTGTCACAAAGCAAAGGGACTCGAGAAAAGCTTAGACCAAAATCACGCAAAGTGGCCATCATCCAAAGCAACTGGGAACAGCAGCTAGCTGCAACAACATACTCAGCCTCTGTGGTAGACTGGGCGACACTAGACTTCTTGCGAGAAGACCACGAAACAAGAGAAGAGCCAATAAACTGACAAGTCCCAGAAGTGGACTTGCGATCAAGTTGGCAACTAGCAAAATCGGCATCTGAATAACCGCAAAGGGAGAGGGTGGAGGAAGCAGAATACCAAATCCCAAACTCTGGAGTGAAACGAAGGTACCTCATAATGCGCTTGACCGCCTGACGGTGAGAGGTGCGTGGCGACGCCTAAAAGCGCGCACAGAGACACACCGCGAACTGAATGTTCGGGCGTGTCGCCGTCAGGTACAGCAGCGACCCGATCATACTTTGGTACTCCTTCTGGTCCACAGCTTCTCCATCCTCATCCGCATCCAGGGTCGTCGTGGTCGACATGGGTGTTGCAAGAGGCTTGGCCTCACCCATATCGAACTTCTTCAGGATGTCTTTGGTGTACTTGCCCTGGTGCACAAACGTTCCTTCTCGGGATTGCTTAATTTGCAACCCGAGGAAGAATGTCAACTCACCCATCATGCTCATCTCAAACTCCCTGCTCATAAGATCTGCAAACTTGGCAACCAAAGCGTGAGAAGAACCACCGAAAATGATATCATCCACGTAAATCTGAACCAAGAGAGTGTCATTGCCTTGCTTGAGGAGAAAAAGCATTTTATCCACACATCCCATTTTAAAAGCGTGAGAAGAACCACCGAAAATGATATCATCCACGTAAATCTGAACCAAGAGAGTGTCATTGCCTTGCTTGAGGAGAAAAAACGTTTTATCCACACATCCCATTTTAAAACCCTTAGCAAGCAAAAAGGTTTTCAACCTATCATACCAGGCTCTAGGGGCTTGTTTCAAACCATATAAAGCTTTGTGAAGTTTAAAAACATGGTTTGGAAACTTGGGATTTTCAAAACCGGGGGGTTGTTTCACATACACCTCTTCTTCTATGTAGCCGTTTAGGAAGGCACTCTTGACATCCATTTGAAAAAGTTTAAACCCTTTCGATGCAGCAAATGCCAAGAGTATCCTAACTGCCTCCAAACGAGCTACTGGAGCAAAAGTCTCCTCATAGTCTATCCCCTCCTTCTGACTATACCCCTGGGCTACAAGTCTGGCCTTGTTTCTCACAATGTGGCCATCCTCTCCTTGTTTGTTTTTGAAAACCCATTTTGTCCCAATAGGATGACACTCAGGAGGAAGTGGAACAAGAACCCAAACCCGATTTCGTTCAAAATTTTCTAACTCCTCATGCATGACATTAACCCAATCCGGATCAGATAAAGCATGTCCAACATCTCAGGGTTCAAAATCAGCAACAAATGCAGAATGAGCAAAGTGAGAGATTTGTTGTGACCTTGACCGAGTGACACGTTCGTCGATGTTGCCGATCATCTGTTGAGGTGGGTGTTGGCGCTGAATGTGTCGTGGCGCCTCCTGAGCTGAAGAAACCTCCCCCTCAACAGCAGCTGGTGCCTCCTCGGGTACAGATGGTACAACCCGAGGTGGCGGATCCCATGGCCCCCAAGTAGTCGAGGAAGAAGGGTCGGGGCCATGAGTCGACGTAGTGGAAGCCGATCCTATCGGCACAGCAGGTGAAGGTGGTGCTGGGTCACCAGTGCCTTCAGCACCCTCGTCCTCATCATCAAAAAGAGGTTCGCCAACCTCGTGATCACCTGCACGCTCAAATCTAGAAGAAGGACAAACCATGGTCTCGTCGAAGGTGACATCAGATGTCTCCATGACTCGGTTAGTATCAAGGTTAAGTACACGATATGCATGAGTATGAGTGCCATAAACCAAAAATACACCGTCAGAAGAACGAGACTCAAACTTGTCCAAGTTGCCTTTCTTGAGTATAAAACAGTGGCAACCAAAAACTCTAAAATAACTCACTTTGGGTTGTTTTCCAAAACGCAACTCATAAGAAGTCTTTTTCAAGAAAGCTCGAAGAAAAATGTGATTGGAAATATAGCATGCAGTGTTCATAGCTTCGGCCCAATACGGCCTAGGAGTCTTATGCTCATCGAGCATCGTCCTGGCCATCTCAACAAGGGTCTGATTCTTCCTTTCTACAACACCATTTTGTGGCGGTGTGTAGGGAGAAGAAAACTGATGCTCCAAACCCAATGAGTCACAAAACTTCTCAAAGTCCGAGTTTTTGAACTCGGTACCATTATCACTACGAATAGCTCGCATCGAGTTCTTAGGGAACTCGTTCTAAAGACGCAAAATCAGATTGCGAGCAAAAGAGAAAGTCTCAGTTTTCTCAGCTAAAAAGAAAACCCACGAATATCTCAAATAGTCATCGACAACAACAAGCACATACCACTTCCCACCAACTGAGCTCACCCGAGCCGGACCTACAAGGTCCATGTGCAAAAGCTCTCCAGGGCGCTTGGTCATAACTTGATTCACTGGATGGTGGGGAGCAGCAACCATTTTCCCATGTCTACAAGAATGGCAAACAAGATCCTTCTCCATTTGCAACTTGGGCAATCCTCGGATTAGGCCAAGTGAACTAAGCCTTGCAAGCAAGTCGAAGCTCAAATGTCCAAGTCTCCTATGCCACTTCCAAAGATCAGAAGAAGAAGAAGGTCCAGCCACAAGACAATGAGAAATGCCAAAAGACTCTGAGAAATTCGCACGAAAGACTTTCCCAAAGGGGGAAATCAAACACACAAGATTGCCCTGAGGATCTAAAATGCGGCTGAGATTCAGCTTAAAACAAATCTCGTAATCATCCTCAAAAAGTTGAGAGACGGAAAGAAGGTTAAAATGCAAGTTCGAGACAAGAGCAACATCACGCAACACAAAATTCCGAGATTCCGAGATCAGAGGAGGAAGGTCCAGCCACAAGACATCGAGAAATTCCGAACAATTCCGAGAAATTCGCACGAAAGACTTTCCCAAAGGGCGAAATCAAACATACAAGATTGCCCTGAGGATCTAAAATGCGACTGAGATTCGGCTTAAAATGAATCTCATAGTCATCATCAAAAAGTTGCGAAACAGAAAGAAGGTTAAAATGCAAGTTAGAAACAAGAGCAACATCACGTAACACAAAGTGCTCATTAACTCGCACCGACCCATGAGACAACACTTTACCTTTGCTATTGTCGCCGAAGGTGATAAACTCCTTTCCGGCAACAGGACTAAGACTAGAGAACCACTTGGCGTTTCCGGTCATGTGCCTCGAACACCCAGAATCCACCAACCAAATGTCCTCCAATCGTTTCACCTAGGAGGTGTTATCGTCGTCGTCATTCCGAGGGATCTCCTCCTGCTGACTGTCGACCTCCTTGCCAAGGGCCATGGTGCAAAAGCCCTCATTGTCGGCGAAGAAGCAGAGGTCGTTCAGCTTGTCCTTGATCCTCTTCTTTTTCTCGGACTCGTCGTCGCTTCAGGCAGCGGACTCGTCATCCGAGTCATCGACGTCGATGAGCGTGGCGAAGAAAGCACGCTGCTCGGCCTGGGCTTTCTCCAAGTACTTCTTCTTGATGTACTCCTTGTTGAAGCCACCCTTCCGCTTGTGCTTGGAATGGGTGTGCTTCTCCTTGTGCCAGCCGGAGTCGTACTTGTGGCCACGATCGCCCTTGCCCGCCGCTTGCTTGTTCTTCTTTGGGCAGTTGGCAATGAAGTGGTCTGGATCGCCGCACTCATAGCACCCAGCGCGTCCTTGTAACACCCTAGGTGTTAAGCAACCCTAAAGTGCATAATTTGACATAGCATGAGCATAGCATTTCATTATTTCATGTGCATGGTATGTATGAATGTTAAAGTCCCTATTTAGCCTCTAGTATAGCTATGTATTACTTTCTGTTTCTGACCTAGTGCCTTAAACCAAAGTTGTAGATCTTGATGAGAGGAACAACTTTGCTTAAAAGCACTTTCTTAGAAAAAGTCATTTAAATGTTATTTCTTGCATTAGAAAAATGGTTTAGGAGTAAAATTCTTTTTCTAAGCAGAATTTGGACTTGAGCCTTAAAGATGATTTGTTCTTTGCAAAATTCTAAGCAACTTTGCTTTTAGGACCTTTTTCTAATTCGGCTTAGTTTGAGAGTTATGGAGCATCAAAGAAATAAACAAAACTTCATTAGTTTAAACCCTAGTGGGACCCACCTGTCATCCTCCTCCTTCTCCTCCCCGCGCGCGCCGCTCACCTCCGCGCCGGCAGAAACCGCCCGCCGCCGCGAGACCGCCTCGCCGGCCGGCCAAACCGCCGACTTCGCCGCCCGTGGTTTGCGCCAAACTCGCCACGTCGCCCCATTGCCCTCTGCTTGACCGTCGCGTGGCCGCTGATGCCTGACGCCGCCGCGCCTGGTCGGGAGCTCCCCGACGGGAACCGGCCAGGTGCAACGCACCCAGGCCCTCCCTCTCTTTTGCCTCCTCTCCGCTTTGCGCTTGCAAGCCGGGAGTCCGCTTCCTCGCTCTCTCCCTCGCTCACACTCCTCCACTCCATCTTCCCCAGAGCTCAGCGCCGCCGCCGCCCGCCGAACTCCGGCGAGCAATTTCTCGCCGCTCACCGCACCACCGCCTGATTCCTCCCGTCAACCTCTCCGCCCTAACCTCCTCTTTCACTAGCTCGGGTTGGTTTTCCCTCTTCTCCTCTCTAGCCGGCGGAACGTCGAGTGCAAGCCTCGGGTTCTCGCCATGGCCGCCGCCATGACCAAAGCATGGTCCGGCCATTTCTTGCTAAGCCAGCTCAGGCCAAGCCCCGTCCTAGCTTCGCCTTCCACCGTAGATGCTTAGGGTTAGATGGAGACTCTTCTCTCGCCTTGATTCGACCGAAACAGGGCCATGCCATGGCCATGACCGCCGCGGACCGCCGCCGTGCGTGGCGCCGGGCAATGCCGAAGTCGGCAAGGCTCGTTAGCAGCTTCGGTAGGTAGCTTAGGGTTTGCAGGAGCTGGTGCTCATACCGCCAAGCCTTGGGATAGCCAGGCAGGACCGCGCTGTCGGGTTGCCGCGCCGCCGCTCCGCCATGGCCGCCGTCGAGCTTGCTCCGGTGAGCCCCTGGCTTGGAGACTTAGTCGGTTGAGTTTGTCTCGTCGAGGCGAGTCCAGTGGGGTAGGTAGTTGCGCCGGAGACCTCGCCGCCGGCGAGCTAACGCCGGTCAGCGCCGGCGGGAGCATGGTGTCCCTGTCACGTGGGCCCGTTGATCACTGACGAGTGGGGTCATCTGACCAGCGGGGCCCGCTGGCAGTGAGAGAAAGAAAGAAGGAGAGAAGTTTGGGTGCAATAGGGCTCGGGAAGTCTGGGTGTGTCTAGCAGTTTTGGTTGTGTCTCTGGGGGTATTAGCTCGGGTGTCCGTAGTATTTTAGGTCGGGTTTTCTTTAAAAACAGTTTTGCAGAAATGGTTTAAAAGCTTCAAAAATTTATACAAAGCTCATTTTAAGTCCAAATCCTGTGAACCAAATTTTGTTGTGTTAATCATGAATAGATCTACCTGTGAAAAATGTTAAATGCATTTTTAGTGATACTTTTGTATGCAGTTTAAATTAATTTAAGAAATTGCTGTTAACTTAGAAAATGCATAACTAATTCTGTGTAACTCAAAAAAATATGATTCCAATTTTGTTAACCTTGTGTTGATGAATAGTTTCTGGGAAAAATATAATATGAGGTTGTTCTGTGAAATATTTTTGCAGTAGCAATTAAAATGATTAAATGTTGTTTTCTTGTTTAATTTGTAGTAATTAAAATATGAAGAATATAAACCTGAGAATTTTTGTATACTGCTCTTGTACTAAGAAGTTCAGTAGAAAAATGGGAAATCTGTTGTTTGACACTTTCTGCTAGGGTGTGTAGTTCAAAGCACCTTTTCATGTTAATATTTGTCTTTTTTGTAGAGAATAAAGTCTAAGTCCAAATAGCTTGAAATTTGGACAGGCAACTAAATTGCATGTTGTCAGCTTCCAGTAATTTCTGTAGATTTTTCTGAGATTGTTATCTGAGGGTTGCTCTTCTAGGCTTAATTAAATAATTAAGTGGTAGCAAATGGTTAAGTAATAATAGGATGATGTTGACCACCTTGTTGAAGAAAATGAAGTAGATGACATGTGCTTATCTCCTGAGTTGTCTTGTTCTATGTTGCATCGCCAATGCATCCCATTTGCATTCCTTTTATTCATACATGATATGCATCATACAGGGTCGATAGTGGAGGTCCAGAACCCGCAGCCACCAGAGGAGCCGAGTCCGGAAGAGACCCAGGACAAGAGGACCGAAGAAGGAGACGTCGAAGACTTACCTGAGTGCCGCGACCATCGACCCTCCGACTTCGAAAGAGGCAAGCCCCGGAGCATCCCACTCCTATGGTTTGCAAATACAATTACGAAATTAACTGGATATGTTTGTTGCATTAAGTTATAGGAGTTGATTGATACCGTTGGTGCATTACTTACTTATCCTTGTCCACCTACAATTATTATCTTGATATCCCTGTTAAGTCTAGGCTGTTATATGCTTAGTCTGCTTAGACCGGTAAAAGTCGGGTGATTTCCTGTCTCCCGCATTTAGGTGGATACTGATCATGACTAGCCTGGTGCTATCATGGAAATAACCATGTGATAATTAATTTGAGACCGGACGGGATGTAGGAGCAGCAGGACATGGGTTTTGTGTGCTAGTAGTCTCCCGTTTGTGTCGATTAGGACCCGACGAAGGCACACCTCAGTCATTTTGAACGCGTCAATCACTTAACGGAGTAGGTCTGGGTACCTCCCGTAAAGCTGAGTAAGGTTATTCGAGCCGGGTATGGAGATGTTGACGCCTAACGCCCAGGGCCTCAGATGTACCGTGGGCAACTATTCTGATCAACCTGGCATGGTCCGAGGGCAGGCAGGGCCTGATCGACCTAGCATGACCGTGGGCAGTTATAGCTTGAGCGACCTGGCATTGAGATAACCCCCGGTGTAGAAGGGCCCATGGCCATCCCGCGCGTTGTGTTCTCGAATTCCCTGACTGGCAGCTTACGACTGTCGTAGCCGGATGTGCCAGGTGAGTGTGAGACATTTTATCCCCAGCTGGTAGGAATCAATTATAATCGCCATCGCTCCTAGACAGTGAGTAACTTGACTGAGCATGTGTTACCGTAGTAACTTATGGAACTAAATATGGTTATAATGTTCAATCTGAAAGGCTATTGATGAAATAGTCGCTCTTGCTTGATTACTTAGCCAAGTGATTGCTCTAGATTAGGTGCAAATCTAGTTGATCAGGTTGATTACATAAAATTGACTGCTAATACTCTAATAATGAATATTTATTAATAAAATTCTTTTATGCAAAAGGTAAGTATGGCCAATCCCCAGATACAGCTTTGCATACTCCTTGGTGTCACTTATTTCTGGTTTATGACGGGTAAGTCTAGCTGAGTACCTTCTTGTACTCAGGGTTTTATCCCTTGTTGTTGCAGATGGCCAGTGTTTCTTCGGCTACTGTGAGAACTGCCTGTACCCTGTTACAGGTGATGAATAGACCAAGGGCATGGTCATATCTTATCCTCACCTGATGCTTTTGTGGACTGATCAGGCATTGGCACCGTATTGTGAACTATAAACTTATGTTTTAAGACTATGTTGCTTCCACTACTATTTCCAAACTATGGTTTGTAATATTGTTTCAAACTCCGATGTATTTGAACTATGTGCAAACGATGTTGTAACTTGTGGACACGTTCACTGAATTAGTACGGTCTTGGCCGTCGTTGAAATGATTTGAAATCCTTCGAGATTTCCGGACTACCGGGTTTGTACGAGCTTAAGTACACATTAATCTTTGCGAAAGCATAGGTTTGGGTGCTTAATCTGGTATAAATTAGTCGGTTCTGTCACAGTCCTCCTCCACGACGATGGTTCATGCGGTTGTTGTGGAACCGCGAGAACCGGTTGGCAAGCAAAGCCAACTCGTCGTCTCCCATGAACTCCAGCTGCTCCTCTATAACAGAAAGAAGAGAAGAAAGTGCAAAGCCTCCAGAGGTGTTAGCAGAAGAGCCAGAAAGCAAAGCCATTGACGGGCCAGAAGGATTCTCATAAGTTGCCCTCGTCATGGCATCAATCTCACTGGACTTGAGCTTACTAAAGAGCTCGTCGCACGTGAGAGTCTCATAGTTAGGCGATTCGATGATCGCCTGAACCTTCGAGTCCCACACCGACCGATCGAGAGTGTGTAAAAGCTTGAGAGCTCTCTCATGATCATCGAAAGGCAACAGCTCCTTGTTAGCCCTCATTCTGTTGACAATCACCTGAAAGCAAGCGAATAAACTTTCTATGCTCTCGCTAGGCATGTGTCGAAAGTTCTCATACTCCCGCTTGTGCGACTCGTAGAGACGGGATTTGAATTGAGTGGTTCCCTCATGAAAGCGCATGAGGGTCGCCCAAATCTCCCGAGCCGTGGGGAGGTGAGAAACGCGATCAAACTCAGACATACTCGAACAGGAGAAAAGAGCATTACGGGCCCGGCTATTGGCATCGTGCTCATCGATCTGCAGCTGAGTCACACGAGCAGCCAGAACCACGTAATCGGCCTTGTTGCAAATCTCCCAGACAGAAGCACCCATGCTCTAAAGATAGGCCGACATGCGTATCTTCCAATACGCATAGTTTGTCCCATCGAAAAACGGCGGTTTGCCCACGCCGCGATCCATGTCGCCTTCTGTGGATCTGGAACCGGCTAAGGTGGAAGATCCTTAACCCGCTCCGATACCAATTGAAGGACCGAGAATGCTAAAGCAAGGCGACCAGAGGGGGGGTGAATGGGAGCCTAAAAATTTCTCTCAAAACTATGGCCTTTGTCCCAAAAATCAACCCCCAAAAGCTTCGACCGAAACGTGATGCCCACGACCCTTCGAAGAGGGTGGATGATCCCTAGGATCACAGTGAGGCACCACCAAACAAGAGCAAGTCAAATGCCAAAAGCTCTGGCTCAAGTCCGAAAACCAAGTGGAAAAGCCGGGAGAGCAAACGCACTAAAAATCAGCACACAGCCGAGTCCCGGACTGTCCGCGGATACGGCTGCGGACTGTCTGCCCAATAGCGGACTGTCCGGGAACCAGCGGCGGACTGTCCGCAGGCCAAAAGAGCAAAACAGCACCTCTGCTAAAATAGCTCTGGACAGTCCTGGACTGTCCGCGGGTTGCAACGGCGGACTGTCCGCCGTTCAACCGAAAGCAAAGTGCCCGAGCCACGCAGTCACTACTCTGACTGAAGCCCGATGCCCGGACTGTCCGTGGTTCACCGCCGGACTGTCCGGGAACACACAGTGAGGGCGATTTCGGTCGCCCTTCACCCAAATCTTCCCAAATCCGATCTAAAACAAACTCCCTTGTTCCCAAACTTGGAGAAGGTGATCACGAGGTAGTTGGAAGACTATCCCCAAGAAATCATCCGCTCAAATCAACTCAATCAACGGGAAATCGAAGGGAAAGGTGTATGAACGAAAAAAGCGCCACGAGACTTGAATCGACCCGATCTACTTGTTCATGAGGAGTTAGATGAATTCCTTCAGTGGAAATGATCTCCTCACATCAAAGAACAAGTTGGTTCAAGTGGATTCGAAAAAGATGCAGCGAGGAGGGCGATCGAGTGACGGGAAATCGTGGAGAAACGAAGAACGTGAAGAACAAATTCAAACCACGAATTGCAACTGTGTGGCTACCACACGAGACAATAGTGAGATTACGGTCTCACTTTCTCAAAATCTCAAGAACACAGAGGTATGGTTGCCGTCTCTGCGGATCTCAGTAGCTACAGCAGGGAATGGGAGAGAGGAAACCCTAGAATGAAAATAGCAATGGCTGAGATAGTTTGGGAGGTGGGTGTCTCCCCCTACTTATCCTAATTCTAGTTCCCACTCTACCCCTAATAATTATAGAGCGAACCAGCTAAACCCTAAGGTTATTCTGGACCAACTCGAAGTAGGTGGTGATCCGACGGCCATGCCCGCACAACTGGTAGCTTCGCCTCGACGGGACCTCACCGATTGCCGCCACCGCTCTGCTCGTCCTTTTCACGGATCTTGCCCCCGGTTTTGAGGCCAAACCAGGAAACCAGTCTTCAAGTCCTCCCCCGGTTTTGAGGCCAAAACCGGGAAACCTGTCGTCCATCGCCTGAGTTTTGTGGCCCAAACTCAGAAACCCGCCAGCGCCCAGGTTTTGAGGCCCAAACCTGGAAACCATCCTCAGCCCGAGTTTTGAGACCCAAACTCGGAAACCCGCACCACCCAGGTTTTGTAGCCCAAACCTGGAAACCGTCCACCCGGTGGTTTTTCTGTGGCTCAACCACCAAACCAACGCCGTAGAGGGGATGCACCGCCCGTGCACCCCATCTACCGACACGTGTCCCCAGGTCCACGACCCGAGCAACACCGTGCCCCGCAAGTCTCCGCTCGTCGCTATCCCAGGCTGTCAGCCACCACAGCTGATCCTCAGGCCACCAGTCCGTCAGTCCAAGCCTCACGTCCGCCCTTCACCGCTCTGGGTCCATCGGCATGGCACGTCCGCCGCACGGCACGCCCATCCTTCACCGCTCCCGGTCCATCGACACGACATGTCTCGACTTGACCTTCACCTAGCCTTCGATCACTGTATCCATGCTCGACACCTACACAACACAAGCCAAAGAACATGCGCATCAAACCAGTTGACAATCACTCATCACTCTAGATCCGGCATACACCCATGTATCCGCAGCATTCTAACCTTCAAGGGTGACTTAAAGCGGTCCTTCAACTGTGACTCAGAAGCTGTCCAAATAGCCAAAAAAGCTCAACTCGCCCTGGAAGTACAGGAACTCATGCAAATGGTACACAATGCCAAACCTGGAGACTCAGAAATCCCAACCAAGAAGGCGGGTACTATCCAACCCTCAGCAGAAGTTTCTACAAAAACTATCGACCTGGAAACCGGTGATCCCTCAAAGACGGCGGTTATCAGTGCTCACCTATCCGAAGAATAGGAACTCGCACTCACCAAGTTCCTCAGAGCAAACAAAGATATATTTGCTTGGAAGCCGGCTGACATGCCAGGTGTTCCAAGGGACTTGGCTAAGCACAAGTTAGAATTAAAAGAGGGTTCCAGACCCATCAAGCAAAGACTACGACGATTCTCACCAGAGAAGAAAGAGGCAATCAAGAAGGAAATAGCCAAACTACTCGCAGTCGGGTTCATCAGAGAAATTCTCCACCTCGAGTGGTTAGCTAACCCAGTACTAGTAAAGAAGAAGAACTCCGCAGAGTGGCACATGTGTGTCGACTACACAGACCTCAATAAGCACTGTCCCAAGGATCCCTTCGGATTACCGAGGATAGATCAAATAGTTGATGCCACCGCACGTTCTGCTCTTTTATCCTTTCTGGATTGTTACTCAGGGTACCATCAGATTGCTCTCAAGGAAGAAGACCAACCAAAGACAGCGTTTATAACTCCCTTCGGTGCCTACTGTTATAAAACCATGTCCTTTGGGTTGAAGAATGCAGGAGCCACTTATCAGCGGGCTATCCAAGATTGTTTGGGCAACCAGATCGGCCGCAACACGGAAGCTTACGTTGATGACGTGGTTATAAAGACGAAGGATCCGACTACCCTCATATCAGACCTAGAGGAAACTTTTACCCGACTACGCACTTACAAATGGAGGCTCAACCCCACAAAATGTGTATTCGGAGTACCCTCAGGCCAACTACTCGGATTCCTCGTTAGTCATCGAGGCATCGAGGCTAGTCAAAAGCAGATCACTGCTATCATCAGTATGAAGCCACCAACTTCAGTCAGGGACGTTCAGAAGCTCACTGGGTGTATGGCCGCACTTAACAGATTTATCTCACGGTTGGGAGAAAAGGGACTACCTTTCTTCAAACTGCTCAAAGCCGGTGATAAATTCCAGTGGACGGAAGAAGCGGACAGGGTCTTTGAACAGATCAAAGGATACCTTACCAATTCTCCTATACTAACACCGCCAGAGCCCAGGGAACCAATGATGCTATACATTGCGGCTACCACACATGTTGTGAGCACAGCAATAGTAGTGGAACGCAAAGATGTGAAGCATGTCTACAATACTCAACGACCAGTATACTACATAAGCGAGGTACTCTCCGACTCTAAAGTCAGGTACCCGCAGGTTCAAAAATTGCTTTATGCTTTACTCATATCATCAAGGAAGCTATGACACTACTTCGAAGCCCACGAAATCACAGTTGTCACGGATTTTCCACTGGGAGAAATCCTTCACAACCGTGATGCCACAGGAAGAATTTCCAAATGGGCAGTCGAGTTGGGGGCACTCAACATCAAGTTCACTCCAAGAAAAGCTATTATGTCGCAAGCCCTGGCTGATTTCGTCGCCGAGTGGACAGAATTCCAGCAGGTTCTAGACGATGCTATTCCAAAACATTGGAAGATGTACTTCGACGGGTCCCTAAAACTCGGAGGAGCAGGTGCCGGAGTCCTACTTGTATCACCCGCTGGAGAGCAACTCAAGTATGTTCTACAAATTATGTGGCCAGCTACCAATAATGAAGTAGAATATGAGGCGCTACTACACGGGTTAAGGCTAGCAGTCACATTGGGTATCAAGCGACTCCTAGTCTACGGCGATTCTTCCGTGGTGATTCACCAAGTCAACAAAGATTGGGACTGCACCAAGGAAACAATGAACGCCTACTACGCTGAAGTCCGCAAACTAGAGAAAAATTTCTTAGGTTTGGAACTTATTCATATCACCCGGGATCTCAATGTAGCTGCAGACATCCTAGCAAAATTGGGATCTGACAGGGCCCTAGTCCCTAGTGGCACCTTTGTACACGAGCTATCCAAACCCTCAATCCAAGAGAAGGAAGAGATCGACCCGGCACCCTCCGCACAGATTTTAACTTTAGCACCTGACTGGACTAAAGCTTTCATTGACTACTTCAAGGAGCATAAATTGCCAAGTGATAAAACCGCAGCAGAGCAAGTCACCAGACGTAGCAAAAACTATGTTCTAGTCGGGGACAAGCTATATCGACACGGTGCCTCATCAGGAGTCCTCCTCAAGTGCATTTCACCAGAAGAAGGCAAAGAAATACTGAATGAGGTTCATTCTGGGTGTTGCGGCAATCACGTAGCATCAAGGACATTAGTTGGAAAAATCTTCAGATCCGGGTACTATTGGCCCTCCGCCCTGAAAGACGCAGAAGACTTAGTCCGCCGTTGTCAATCATGTCAGTTCTTCACCAAGCAACAGCATGTCCCAGCTCACGAGTTGATTTGTATCCCACCATCATGGCCCTTCTCATGTTGGGGACTCGACATGGTGGGTCCTCTAAAGCGTGCTCCAGGTGGATTTGAGTACGTTTACGTGGCGATCGACAAATTCACTAAATGGATCGAGTACATGCCACTGGTCAAATTCAATGCATCCAAATCAGTTCAATTCATGCAGAGCATCTTTCATCGCTTTGGGATGCCACATAGAATTATCACTGATCTTGGCTCTCCCTTTACGGCAATTGAATTCAAGTCATGGGCCAGTGACTGTGGAATAAAGATAGACTACGCATCAGTAGCTCACCCACAGTCAAACGGCCAAGTCGAAAGAGCCAACGCCCTCATCCTAGCCGGTCTAAAGCCAAGATTATTTGATCTTCTAAAAGACCATGGTGGAAAGTGGGTCGAGGAATTGCCTAAGGTAGTCTGGGGGCTACGGACACAGCGAAGCAGAGCAACATGACAAACTCCTTTCTTCCTGGTCTATGGCACTGAAGCAATGCTTCCAGCGGACCTAATCTGGAATTCCCCACGAACGGAATAGTATAATGCAAGAGAGGTGGATGATACAAGGCGATTAGAAGTCGACAGTCTTGAAGAAGCCCGACTAACTGCGCTCTTTCAGTCAGCATGATATCTCCAAGGGATGAGGCGCTACTACGACAAAAACGTCCATCACCATACTTTCCAAGTAGGCGACATGGTCGTGAAGAAAATTCAGAATACCACAAGACACCACAAGCTTATGAGTCCATGGGAAGGACCCTACATAGTATCCAAAGTAACAAGACCCGGATCATTCGAGCTAGTCACCGAGGATGGCTCTCCGCTGCCAAATTCATGGAACATTGAGCATGTGAAGAGATTCCATACCTAAAGACTATGCTACAGTTATGACTCAGGGCAAATTTGTATTCATTTACATATATATTAATAAAGCTTGGTTTTCATCAGAAGCTTGAGCACCATGGGTCTCTTTTCTGCTACATTTATCACGGCTATTTAGTCGGGTAAAATCTTTAAAAGCATACAATAAGCTTTAGCTATTGTATCCTACCGACTAATATATAATATTACTCGACTAAGACTCCTTTCTTGGTTCAGAGGCAACCATACCCGGGTTACGAGCCTTGAGCTCAATACAACTCAACCAATAGTACGGCTTAAAAACCCGACTATTAACCTATAGAGAATACAGTATCTACAAAGTAGATATTGGTCTCTATAAGGTATAAAAAGGGGAGTAGTACTCACCCTATTACATCCTAACCGGACAGAGGTCCGACTCACTTCGCACTCAAGCTGCGATCACCAAGAGGATATGATTCACCCGGCAGGAACCATCATGTTGGTCCTTAAGAGGTGCTTGATCAAGCTCATCCCTTGGAACAGGGTACTAAGAGTAGTACTCGGGCAGACTAAGTTCTCTAACGAGTCGTTGAAGACCACAAGAGAAATAAAGTCTTATGACCCAACACAGGGTGCTAAAAAAAAGCACTCGGATAGACCCGTTCAATGAAACGTCTGGTCATACATCCACCAAACACAGACCCATTGACAAGAAATTTCTTGCAATGACGAGTTGGCAAAAATAAAAACGCTCAAAGACAGCAAAAGACTCAAAAGTAAATTATACTTTGTTTCTTCAGTATTTGCTTTCAGGGAATACAAATTTTGGCCAAGACTAATAACGGCCTACTACCCAACAAGATCTAAAATCTGGGAGTATTCTTTTGCCACAGTCTTGACCTCCTCCTGCATCACCGCATGGTCTTCATCACTCTTACCCTCGGGCAGGCTCATGACAGAGGAAAGATCAAAAGATGGCAGATGGAGACACAGAGTTGCAAGCAGACCGCACACCACCGAAGTAGCCATATCCTTGATGTATTGAGTAAGGCGACCAGGCGCCGCTCTAGCTTGATCAATCAAGGACTCTTCGATTCCTTAGGGGCGCGGCACCAAGTCAAGAACCGGCTCTACAGCTTGCTCTAGCGCCTTCAAGGAATCTTGTGAAGTCTTCAGAGACTCCTGTGACTCCCTTAGTTGCACCTGAACCGCCTCCAGAGCTTCTCGCGACTCCTTGGTCAACTTCAAAGCCTGCAGCAGGTCTTGGTCAGCACCCTCACGGATCAATTTGGCTTCTTGGAGAGTACTTTGTGCATTAGCAAATACCTCCTCAAGCTCCACCTCCTTCCGGCTGAAAGCATTCTGCCGTCTCGCTGCAAGACTTTGCGATTCTGAAAAGTAAAGCATAGAAGTGGATGAGTACTATGACTTCAAAAAACTGAGGACACTGAAATTCATGATCGACTAACCGATTCACTACTAGCATGCTTGGAGAGGAGCTCGATCTCCCGCTGGTTAGCCGCATCCCGCTCGCCAACAGCCGTCTTCAGTTTCCCCTCAAGCTCGTTAATGCGGGTATGCAAAACTTGAGTTGCCACCTTTTGGCTAATCTGATCCTAAGCTATATACTCCTTCAAAGCTTGGTTTTCAACGGAAAGTTCTTGCCGGATTCGTATAATCTGCTCAGTGACTTTCACGTCGAAACCCTGCGCAAGAAGTTGTTAGTAGCCAGAACAAGACCATAAAAGACGGCAAAGATGAGACATTACCTCAACAAATTCTTTTAATGCCAAAGCCGGCGCCATCACTTGAGCACTCAGCTCCTTCAGACGAACAAGGTCTGGGTTATACCCCACTACCTCAAGCTTCGACCCTTGACGAGAGGACTCGGGGACTTCACCAGACTCGTTTTGAAGAGACACTGAGGCTACAGCTTCATCGCCAGTACTGATGCTAGCCTTGATCATCTCCAAGGTTGGCTCGTCAGGCTGACGAGTCCGGAAGAACCAATCATTCATTACCCGGTTGAGTTCCAATTTAGCGGGAGAATGAAAGATAGAATACGGAACACCAACCTGAGGCAATGGAAGAACACTCATTTGAAGATCTTCTACGGCAAGGACATCCGAAGAGGAGGGTGCCGTCTCGGTATTCACTTGGCTGCTGATGGGAGGGACGCTCGACTCCGGCTCCTTTGGCAGCTTTGATTTCTCCATCTCCTGGGCCTTTGCCATATCAGTTGCCAACGGTTGGCTGGTCTTGATCTTCCTATAACAGAAATAAGCACTGACCTTTTGACAAGCATGAAGAATACTAAGTTTTCAAAGAAGCAAAACTTACTTAATCAGCTTCAAAGCACCGGGAAGTTTTAAACTTAGCTTCTTGGGCTGCGGCTCAGGGAGATCAGTCTTCTCCTTAGCTGCCTCACCAGCAGAGGAACCTTGAGCTGCCTCGACGTCTGTATCAATCAAAGATGAAGGATCGAAAGTGCTACCAGAAAGCGAACAGAGGGGGGTGAATGGGAGCTTCAAAATTTCTTTCCAGAAACTTGTTGCCCTTGTCCCGTGAATCACCCGAAGAGCAAACCTAGAGCTTGAATAGGGTCCATGACCCTAGATGTAGAGTGGATGCTTCCAAGAAGCACAGCGAGACACTACACAACTCTAGAAACCCAACGCAAAAGCCGAAAATCAAAACTGACAACGAACAAACGAACCACAGACAAAACAGTGCAGAAACGCCTGCATCAGACGCTGGCAGCGTCCGATGGCCAGGCAGCGTATGCGTCCGATGCTAAAAAGTCCAGACTGGAACCTTACTGCATGGGCGTCGGACGCTGGCTACAGTGAAGCCCTAGCGTCCGATGCTCGACCCCCGGCGCGTCCGATGGCAACGGATGCTCTGATGGTCAGCGTCTGATGCTCCGTAAAAACGCTGTCAGATGACACGTGGCATCGAACGCGTCCGATGTGATGAACACAGCGTCCGATGGTCCCGACGTGAGCGTCCGATGATCACGTAACAACACTGTTCTTCCACAAATTCAACCCGATCTCCTCCGAATCAAAAGCACTAAGGCTTAGACTTGGTATGAGGAGTTCCAAGGAGGTTAGTGAGCTATCCCAAAGAGATCATGGCTCGAACCTAACTCCAAATCGGTGAATTAGAAGAATTAGTTGCAAGGGAAACAAAACGTGATCCAAAACAAAAATCGACTGATCTACTAGTTCATGAGGTTAAAGGCGAATTCCTTCGGTGAAAAGAAGTGCCTCACGATCTAGAACAACTCAGTTCAAACGGATTTGCAAAAGACGCAACGAGTAGAGAGATCGATCACCGGGAAAATCGTGGAGAAAAAGCAACCCGCGAAGAACAACAACAAAACGCGAATCACAACCACGAATTTGCAACCGTGTGGCTACCACACGCTACAATGGTGAGATTACGGTCTCACTTCCTCAAAAGTCTCACAAACACAGAGGTATGATTGTCTTCTCTGTGGATCTCCGTTCGCTACAGCAGGGATGTGGGAGAGCAGGAAACCCTAGGTGGAAAATAGCAAATGACTGAGATAGTTTGGGAGGTGGGTGTCTCCCCCTACTTATACTAATTTTAATTCCCACTCTACCCCTAAGTATTTACAGAGCGAACCAGCCAAACCCTAAGGCTATCCTGGACCAACTCGAAGATGATGATGATCCGACGGCCACGCCCGCACAACAGGTAGCGTTGCCTCGACACAACCTCACCGATTGTCGCCACGTGCCGCCACCGCTCTGCTTGTCCTTTTCCTGGACTCCGTCCCCGGTTTTGAGGCCCAAACTAGGAAACCAGCCTTCACGTCCAACCCCCGGTTTTGAGGCCCAAACCGGGAAACCCGCTGTCCATCGCCTGAGTTTTGCGGCCAAAACTCAGAAACCCGCCAGCGCCCAGGTTTTGAGGCCCAAACCTGGAAACCGTCCTCAGTCCGAGTTTTGTGGCCCAAACTCGGAAACCGGCCGCACCTAGGTTTTGTGGCCCAAACCTGGAAACCGTCCACCCGGTGGTTTTTCTGTGGCTCAACCACCAAACCGACGCTGTTGAGGGGATGCACTGCCCGTGCACCCCGTCCACCGACACGTGTCCCTAGGTCCTCGACCCGAGCAACACCGTGCCCCGCAAGTCTTCGCTCGTCGCTGTCCCAGGCTGTCAGCCACCACAGCTGATCCTCAGGCCACCGGTCCCTCAGTCCAAGCCTCACGTCCACCCTTCACCGGTCCCGGTCTGTCGGCACGGCACGTCTCTACTTGACCTTCACCTTGCCCTCGATCACTGTCTCCGTGCTCGACACCTGCACAACACAAGCCAAAGAACATGTGCATCAAACCCGTTGACAATCACTCATCACTCGAGACTCGGCATACACCCATGTATCCGCAATCTCCCCCTTGATGAGTGCATTGTCAACTACTCACACAAATCATAATGAAATAGAGAAAGGAAGAAGGAAGGAGAGAGAACTCGATCAAATGACCCAAAAGCATATTAAAGCTGAAGAAGGTCAAGTGGAAAGAGCAAGACAACTTGGTCCCCAAAGACATGGGCAACGGCTCGACGCAACCAAGCAAAGCAAAGCTAGCCCTCAAGAAGAGGTAGAACAGGCTCAACACCGCTAGCAGGAAAGCTCGATACCAACTGAAATACCAATTGAAATTCAAGCAAAATGGAGCTAGCCCTCAAGAAGAGGCAGAACGGGCTCAACACCGCTAGCGATCAAAAATGCTCCAAACCAATTGGAAAAACCGAGCAAACTCCCCCTCAAATAGTGCACACAACCAGGATATGCATGATTTGACAAGTTTCTCCCCCTTAAGAGCTCATTCTCCCCCTTATGATCTTATGGTTTGAGAGAATTTCTCCCCCTTAGTTGATAATGCACTATCAAGCAAATTTCTCCCCCTTCCAAAATGCATATGAGTCAAAAATGCAAGTTAGCAGCTTCAGGAATATAGCCAATAGAATGAAAAGATGCTCCATATACAACATGCTAGCAAAGGCTCAAACTGATCACCAAATACAAAATATGAACATATGAGCAAAAATGAGCAATTTTAGCCCAAAAGTATTCACCATCAAAATAGCACTACACATGTATAGACAGGAAGTCAAACAAGTGCTAAACATGTATACAAGGTGAACTACCTCTAGCAAAGCTCAATCATCATGCTGCAGAATGAAACATATACTTGTGATTTCATATTTTAATCAGAATTGCAGCGGTGAAATTACACAAGTTTAGAATTCAGCATGTGACTGCGAGAGGTTGAAAACTTATCATTGCCTAACTTTTTAACCGAGCTAAGCCTATGCATATGCAATCAGAAGCTTAAAACGTCGGTTTTGGTCATACACTACACGGCTCGAGTTTAACTCAATGGTGCAATGAGAAACAGTCTCGATACCGTGATGTGCTGACAAGCAATCCCATCTCGATCTTTTCAATTCACTTAACCTTGGTTTAATTTTATAACAGGATATGAACATACCAAGCAAGTGAATGACTCAGAACTAGAGACATAGCAACCTAGCATATATGAAAAGCACAAGTGAATTCAACACATTCTACACATGCTAGTTGCATATCTCAATGGTGAACAATCTCAAGTTTTATGTTCATTAAGCAAGTTCTCAATAAAATAACTCAGCTCACAACATGTATCAGTGATCAGAAAGAGCATAAGCTACAAGCATCATCACATAGCATCAGAGCATACTAGACAGAGCATAATCACATTCTAAAGATTATATACATGAAGCTCAGGATGCAAATATGCATGATGAAATACCAAGACTAATCCATCAGAAACGAAGGAAAACGAAAGAGAAATAGTCAGTTTATGATACAAGAACCAAAATGTTTCCCCCATCTAAAAGGGGAAACACACACCAAGCTCACCTCTCAACCTATTAAAGGTTGATTGGTCCAAAGGCTTGGTGAAAATATCAGTCAACTGATGATGAGTATCGACATGGCGAAGGTCGATATCACCCTTCTCAACATGGTCTCGCAGAAAATGAAAGCGCACATCAATGTGTTTAGTCTTAGAATGCAGCACGGGGTTCTTAGCAATGCTAATCGCACTCGTGCTGTCGCGAAGTAAAGGCATGCGAGAAAAGCTCAGACCAAAATCACGCAAAGTGGCCATCATCCAAAGCAATTGGGAACAGCAGCTAGCCGCAGCAACATACTCAGCCTCTGTGGTAGACTGGGCGACACTAGACTGCTTGCGAGAAGACCAAGATACAAGAGAAGAACCAATAAACTGACAAGTCCCAGAAGTGGACTTGCGATCAAGTCGGCAACCAGCAAAATCGGCATCAGAAAAACTGCAAAGGGAGAGGGTGGAGGAGGCTGAAAACCAAATCCCGAACTCAGGTGTGAAACGAAGGTACCTCATAATGTGCTTGACCGCCTGACGGTGAGAAGTGTGCGGCGACGCCTGAAAGCGCGCGCAGAGACACACCGCGAACTGAATGTCCGGGCGTGTCGCCGTCACGTACAGCAGCGACCCGATCATGCTTCGGTACTCCTTCTAGTCCACAGCTTCTCCATCCTCGTCCGCATCCAGGGCCGTCATGGTCGACATGGGTGTTGGAAGCGGCTTGGCCTCACCCATATCGAACTTCTTCAATAAATCCTTGGTGTACTTGCCCTGGTGCACAAACGTCCCTTCTCGGGATTGCTTAATTTGCAATCTGAGAAAGAAAGTCAACTTGCCCATCATACTCATCTCGAACTCCCTGCTCATAAGATCTGCAAACTTGGCAACCAAAGCGTGAGAAGAACCACCAAAAATGATATCATCCACGTAAATCTGGACCAAGAGAGTGTCTTTGCCTTGCTTGAGGAGAAAAAGCGTTTTATCCACACATCTCATTTTAAAACCCTTAGCTAGCAAAAAGGTCTTCAACCTATCATACCAGGCTCTAGGGGCTTGTTTCAAACCATACAAAGCTTTGTGAAGTTTAAAAACATGGTTTGGAAACTTGGGATTTTCGAAACCGGGGGGCTGTTTCACATACACCTCTTCTTCTATGCAGCCGTTTAAGAAGGCACTCTTGACATCCATTTGAAAAAGTTTAAACCCTTTGGATGCAGCAAAAGCCAAGAGTATCCTAATAGCCTCCAAATGAGCTACAGGAGCAAAAGTCTCCTCATAGTCTATCCCCTCCTTCTGACTATAACTCTTGGCTACAAGTCTGGCCTTGTTCCTCACAATGTGGCCATCCTCTCCTTGTTTGTTTTTGAAAACCCATTTTGTCCCAATAGGATTACAGTCTAGAGGAGGTGGAACCAAAACCCAAACCCGATTTCTCTCAAAATTTTCTAACTCCTCATGCATGGCATTGACCCAATCCGGATCCGTCAAAGCGTGTCCAACATCTCGGGGTTCAAAATCAGCAACAAATGCAGAATGAGCAAAGTGAGAGATTTTTGTGACCTGGACCGAGTGACACGTTCGTCGATGCTGCCGATCATCTGTCGAGGCGGGTGTTGGCACTGGATGTGTCGTGGCGCCTCCCGAGCTGAAGATACCTCCCCCTCGATAGCAGCTGGTGCCTCCCCGGGTACGAACGGTACAGCCCGAGGCGGCGGATCCCACGGCCCCCAAGTCGAAGAAGAGGGATCGGGGCCGAGAGTCGTAGTAGAAGCCGCTCCTTGCGGCACAGCAGGTGGAGGAGGTGCTGGATCATCCATCCCTTCAGCACCCTCGTCCTCGTCATCAAAAAGAGGCTCACCGACCTCATGATCACCTGCACGCTCAAAACGAGAAGAAGGACAAACCATGGTCTCGTCGAAGGTGACATCGGATGTCTCCATGACTCGGTTAGTATCAAGGTTAAGTACACGATAAGCTCGAGTGTGAGTGCCATAACCCAAAAATACACCGTCAGAAGAACGAGACTCAAATTTGTCCAGGTTGCCTTTCTTAAATATAAAACAGTGGCAACCAAAAACTCTAAAATAACTCACTTTGGGCTGTCTTCCAAAATGCAACTCATAAGAAGTCTTTTTCAAGAAAGCTCGGAGGAAAATGCGATTGGAAATATAGCATGCAGTGTTCATAGCTTCGGCCCAATATTGCCTAGGAGTCCTATGCTCATCGAGCATCGTCCTGGCCATCTCTACAAGGGTCCGATTTTTCCTCTCTACAACACCATTCTGTGGCGGTGTGCAGGGGGAAGAAAACTGATGCTCCAAACCCAAAGAGTTACAAAACTTCTCAAAGTCTGAGTTTCTGAACTCTGTACCATTATCACTACGTATAGCTCGCATCGAGTTCTTAGGGAACTCGTTCTGAAGACGCAAAATCAGATTGCGAGCAAAAGAGAAAGTCTCAGTCTTCTCAGTCAAAAAGAAGACCCACGAATATCTCGAAAAATCATCAACAACAACAAGCACATACCACTTCCCCCCAACCGAACTCACCCGAGCCGGACCAACAAGGTCCATGTGCAAAAGCTCTCCAGGGTGCTTGGTCATAACTTGATTCACTGGATGGTGGGGAGCAACAACCATCTTCCCATGTCTACAAGAGTGGCATACAAGATCCTTCTCCATGTGTAACTTGGGCAATCCTCTGATTAAGCCAAGTGAACTAAGCCTTGCAAGCAAGTCGAAGCTCAAATGACCAAGTCTCCTATGCCACCTCCAGAGATCAGAGGAGGAAGGTCCAGCCACAAGACAACGAGAAATGCCAAAAGACTCCGAGAAATTCGCACGAAAGACTTTCCCAAAGGGCAAAATTAAACATATAAGATTGCCCTGAGGATCCAAAATACGACTGAGATTCGGCTTAAAACGAATCTCATAGTCATCATCAAAAAGTTGCGAAACAGAAAGAAGGTTAAAATGCAAGTTAGAAACAAGAGCAACATCACGTAACACAAAGTGCTCATTAACTCGCATAGACCCACGGGATAACACTTTACCTTTGCTATTGTCACCGAAGGTGATAAACTCCTTTCTGGTGATCGGACTAAGACTGGAGAACCACTTGGCGTTTCCGGTCATGTGCCTCGAGCAACCGGAATCCACCAACCAAATGTCCTCCAATCGTTTTACCTACATCAATAAAAAGACATAGGGTGAGCATACGATCCAACACTGGGGTGAGTAAAATGGGAAGAGTACCAGTGTTGTCCCGGATGCTCAAAAGAACGGTTAGTAGAAAAACCATTCCTAGCACGCCTACGGGGAAAGCGATCACCACGCACAGGAAAACGTGGTCCGCTAAGGGAAGAGCGTCCATCGCGATACTCAAAACGCGGTGGAGGGAAACGCTCAACAAAGCCACCGCCACGGGGTCCATATCCTGCAAAGCCAGGATCCCACCGGGCAAAACCTCCCTGACGCCTAGGACCTTGAGGTACTGCACCTTTAGGCCTAGCTGCTCTCCTCCAAACATTCGGCACATGTACATCATGGAAAGGATGGTACATGTCCGCATTGTTCATCTTCCTGGCACGACGCTCCTCTCTCTTGCGCCTAAAGCAAAACTCTCTCAAGTGTCCATCTCTCCCACAGTGCTCACAATGGTACCTCACCGCTCTCATAGGGGGTTGTTGGTACTCACGTAGTGGGTGTGGATCACTTTGCCCTTCTGTGGCATAAGCTCCTCCTGGATAGGTGGCATTGTATCAAGCTTGTTTTTCAGGTGGTTGGGTTTGGGATGCCACACTTGTTTCTTGGGTGGAGCTCTCGGAGGATCCTCATACACTCCGTCCTTGGTGTTAGGCTTGGGAGGCTCTTTGGGTGGAATCTTGGTAAGCTTGGGAGTAGTGGTGGAGTTGGGCTTTTCACACGGGTTAAGACCACTCGACTCTCCAATCTTGCCAAAAGAAGCAGCACTCTCCATCCCCTGAGCAAAGCCTACACCTGGACCTCCAGCAGCACGCTTAAATTGGGCAATCATCATCCCAAGCTGCGGCTCACCACAAGACACCCATGACAAGATGGTCCAAAGGTATGTGTTTTCTTGCTCGGTTTGCATCTTGTCATGCTTCACATTTGCAATCTCCATCTCCAAACCCTCACACAAAGCACACCTAGACACAAAAGTGCTACCTGAACTGGCCTTCTCAAGAGACACAATCTTGGCATTCTTCTCTGCCAACTCGGATTGCAAGCCTGCACAAGACTTGCACGCACCTAGCAACGCGGGTCTAGCCCGAAGCTCATCCACCTCTCCAACCAAGGCAGCATACTTACCTCTCAAAGTGAGAAGGTCAATCATGTGCTTGGTGCACATCTCACACTCACCCTCCTCAGAAACGATTACGGTGGACCTAGCAAACTCAAGCTCCTTCACCGTATCCTCCCACTTCTGCCTAAACTCCTTGCGCTCTCTAGAAGCATGCCTAAGCAGCTTATCTTGACTAAGAAGCGCGGCAGTAAGTTTCTCGACCTCAGCAGAAAGCTCATCGGGGGTCTGAGATACCTGGGAGGTGTCGTCGTCGTCGTCGTTCTGAGGGGTGTCCTCCAGCTGACTGTCGACCTCCTTGCCGAGGGCCATGGTGCAGAAGCCCTCGTTGTCGGCGAAGAAGCAGAGGTCGTTCAGCTTGTCCTCGATCTTCTTCCTCTTCTTGGACTCGTTGTCGCTTGAGGAAGCGGAGTTGTCATCCGAGTCGTCGACGTCGCTGAGCGTGGCAAAGAAAGCACGCTGCTCAGCCTGGGCCTTCTCCAAGTACTTCTTCTTGATGTACTCCTTGTTGAAGCCGCCCTTCCGCTTGTGCTTCGCGGGGACATAATTCTCCTTGCGCTTGCCGGAGTCGTACTTGTGCCCATGATCGCCCTTCCCAAAAGCTTGCTTGTTCTTCTTGGGACAGTTGGCGATGAAGTGGTCGGGGTCGCCGCACTCGTAACATCCAGAGCGTCCTCCTTTGCGGCGATGGTTCATGCGGTTGTTGTGAAACCGCGAGAACCGGTTGGCAAGCAAAGCCAACTCATCATCCCCCAAAGACTCCAGCTGCTCCTCTGTGATAGAAAGCAAAGAAGAAAGTGCAAATCCTCCAGAGGGGTTAGCAAAAGAGCGAGAGACCAAAGCCATAGACGGGCTAGAAGGATTCTCATAAGAATCCCTCGTCATGGCGTCAATCTCACTAGACTTGAGCTTACTGAAGAGCTCGTCGCACGTGAGAGTCTCATAGTTAGACGATTCGATGATCGCCTGGACCTTTGAGTCCCACACTGATCGATCGAGAGTGTGCAAAAGCTTCAAAGCCCTCTCATGATCGTCGAAAGGCAACAGCTCCTTGTTAGCTCTCATCTTGTTGACAATCACCTGAAAGCGAGCGAATAAACTTTCTATGCTCTCGCCAGGCATGTGTCGAAAGTTCTCATACTCACGCTTATGCGACTCGTAGAGACGGGTTTTGACCTGGGCTGTCCCCTCATGAAAATGCATGAGAGTAGTCCAAATCTCCCGAGCCATAGTGAGATGAGAGACGCGATCAAACTCAGACATGCTCAAACAGGAGAAAAGAGCGTTACGCGCTCAGCTATTGGCATCGTGCTCATCGATCTGAAGCTGAGTAGCACGAGCAGCCAAGACAACGTAATCGGCCTTGTTGCAAATCTCCCAAACAGAAGAGCCCATGCTCTGAAGATAGGCCGACATGCGTATCTTCCAATACGCATAGTTCGTCCCATCGAAAAACAGCGGTTTGCCCACGCCGCGATCCATGTCGCCTTCTGTGGATCTGGAACCGGCTAAGGTGGAAGATCCTTAACCTGCTCCGATACCAATTGAAGGATCGAAAGTGCTACCAGAAAGCGACCAGAGGGGGGGTGAATGGGAGCTTCAAAATTTCTTTCCAGAAACTTGTTGCCCTTGTCCTGTGAATCACCCGAAGAGCAAACCTAGAGCTTGAATAGCGTCCACGACCCTAGAGGTAGAGTGGATGCTTCCAAGAAGTACAGCGAGACACTACACAACTCTAGAAACCCAACGCAAAAGCCGGAAATCAAAACTGACAACGAACGAACGAACCATAGACAAAACAGTGCAGAAACGCCTGCATCAGACGCTGGCAGCGTCCGATGGCCAGGCAGCGTATGCGTCCGATGCTAAAAAGTCCAGACTGGAACCTTACTGCATGGGCGTCGGACGCTGGCTACAGTGAAGCCCTAGCGTCCGATGCTCGACCCCCGGCGCGTCCGATGGCAACGGACGCTCCGATGGTCAGCGTCCGATGCTCCGTAAAAACGCTGTCAGATGACACGTGGCATCGGACGCGTCCGATGTGATGAACACAACGTTCGATGGTCCCGACGTGAGCGTCCGATGATCACGTAACAGCACTGTTCTTCCGCGAATTCAACCTGATCTCCTCCGAATCAAAAGCACTAAGGCTTAGACTTGGTATGAGGAGTTCCAAGGAGGTTAGTGAGCTATCCCAAAGAGATCATGGCTCGAACCTAACTCCAAATCGGTGAATTGGAAGAATTGGGTGCAAGGGAAACAAAACGTGATCCAAAACAAAAATCGACTGATCTACTAGTTCGTGAGGTTAAAGGTGAATTCCTTCAGTGAAAAGAAGTGCCTCACGATCTAGAACAACTCAGTTCAAATGGATTTGCAAAAGACGCAACGAGTAGAGAGATCGATCACCGGGGAAATCGTGGAGAAAAAGCAACCCGCGAAGAACAACAACAAAACGCGAATCACAACCACGAATTTGCAACCGTGTGGCTACCACACGCTACAATGGTGAGATTACGGTCTCACTTCCTCAAAAGTCTCACAAACATAGAGGTATGATTGTCTTCTCTGTGGATCTCAGTTCACTACAGCAGGGATGTGGGAGAGCATGAAACCCTAGGTGGAAAATAGCAAATGACTGAGATAGTTTGGGAGGTGGGTGTCTCCCCCTACTTATACTAATTCTAATTCCCACTCTACCCCTAAGTATTTACAGAGCGAACCAGCCAAACCTTAAGGCTATCCTGGACCAACTCGAAGGTGATGATGATCCGACGACCACGCCCGCACAACAGGTAGCGTTGCCTCGACGCAACCTCACCGATTGTCGCCACGTGCCGCCACCGCTCTGCTTGTCCTTTTCTCGGACTCCGTCCCCGGTTTTGAGGCCCAAACCGGGAAACCAGCCTTCACGTCCAACCCCCGGTTTTGAGGCCCAAATCGGGAAACCCACCGTCCATCGCCTGAGTTTTGCGGCCCAAACTCAGAAACCCGCCAGCGCCCAGGTTTTGAGGCCCAAACCTGGAAACCGTCCTCAGTCCGAGTTTTGTGGCCCAAACTCGGAAATCGGCCGCACCCAGGTTTTGTGGCCCAAACCTGGAAACCGTCCACCCGGTGGTTTTTCTGTGGCTCAACCACCAAACCGACGCTGTTGAGGGGATGCACTGCCCGTGCACCCCGTCCACCGACACGTGTCCCCAGGTCCTCGACCCGAGCAACACCATGCCCCGCAAGTCTTCGCTCATCGCTGTCCCAGGCTGTCAGCCACCACAACTGATCCTCGGGCCACCGGTCCCTCAGTCCAAGCCTCACGTCCACCCTTCACCGCTCCCGGTCCGTCGGCACGGCACGTCTCTACTTGACCTTAACCTTGCCCTCGATCACTGTCTCCGTGCTCGACACCTGCACAACACAAGCCAAAGAACATGTGCATCAAACCCGTTGACAATCACTCATCACTCGAGACTCGGCATACACCCATGTATCCGTAAAAGATATAAGAGAAGGGCTCATTACATCCAAAGCGGGAAGTCTATAAAGTACTCGGGTTTCCCTTACCAGGAGCACCCGGATTATAGTGCTTTTCATCCAATTCTATTGATAAAAGAATTTTTCGACAAGCCCGGCGATTACCAGTGCGAGCCTTCTTCGGGACTGGATCTCCGGCTTCCTGGAGTGGACTCGGAGACCGCTTCCGACTACCCTCGGCTCTGGGATCTAGGATCACGACATCAGAGTCAGTTGAATCCGAGTCTAATCCATCAAGATCACCAAGGGAGCTTGACTCGTTATGAAGATCCTCACTGCAGATAGGACCTTCGAGAGCGATGCCTCCGCCTTCTTCAGTCGCCGGGGGCAGGGGTGGACAATCATTATTATTTCGCCCATGAGCCTACCCAAACAGAGGAAGAAAATGATGTTCAGTCAGAGTGATGTCTATTAAGAATCCAAAAGACGGATGTTATGATTTCTTACCTCTACAGGTGGATTGATGGCAGAGAAAGTGGACATCATCAGAACTAGATGCTCACGGCTCTTCAATAGTCGGTTCATCCTCCTCAGAATCTCCTAATTGGACAGTTGCTCGGCCGAGTGCCAGCTTGGGTCCTTCACGCCGAGATACTCGAAGCCAAAATTGGCTCGTTGTTGCAACGGATGGACTCGACGAGCGATGAAATCTTGAACGACGGTGTAACCAGTCAATCCACTCAATTTCAAAGCTGTTATGATGTCTATCAGAGGTTGGATGGCCTCCACCTCCTCGGAAGAAATTCTATCTTTCCATTCACGAGCTTTCTGGGGCGGCCATCCATCATGGCGACGGAGAGCGGGTGGCGGGTTGGCTACATAGAACCATCCGCTAGCCCACTCCCGGACTGACTCTGACAGCTCTACAACAATATATTGGCTAGCTACCTCTAGCCTAACCTGGATACTAGCTCCTCCGACTACCTCTACACAAGAATCACTGGGTTGACACTTTACCCAGAAGAAGTAGCGGAAAAGGGTGAAGGAGGGACATATCCCCAGGAAAGCCTCACAGAGGTGGGTAAAGATAGCAATGTGGAAGAGAGCATTAGGAGTAAGATGGTTGAGGGTCAAACCATAATAATGCAGCAATCCTCTCAGAAAATCAGATGCTGGAAGGCCCAGCCCGCGCTCGACGAAGGACTTGAACATCACGATCTCCGTCGTGTTGGGGGCTGGAGCGCGATGATCAGTGGGCACCCTCCACCCGTTTATCGGCTGCGATCGGAGCAACCCTAACTGCGCCAAGAACGCCAACTCCGATTCTCTGGTGTCAGGGGCTTTCCAAGCCAGAACATCTGTAGGAGGGCACGGGTGGCGCGGCTTCCCGTCAGTGGTCTTCTTCTTCTCTTGCTGAGATTGCTTCTTTGGGCCCATGTTGATGACAAAGGTTTTTCTACGCATCAACTACTAGATTGACTCTGGAAATTTTTTGCTCCGAAGGCTAAGGCTGGATGAAAGAGTGAAGAATTCGTGAGCCAAATGGCGGCTTATTATAGATCTGTTTGCGGCAACCCTTTGGTTTTTGTGAACGGCGTTACGGAACCGTCCAAAACCCTAACGGCTGGGGGACGTTCTGGACAGCGTCAGTATTAACACACGGGTCATCTTGCAAACAGATAATGCCATTCTTTCACAAGAGATATTTAGTACTCGGAATCAAAGACAAAGGACTCGGAAGCTATTCCAAGTACCCGGATCTTGATGATTATTACTCAGAATTACAATAGAGATATATGGTTACATCTGAAGATACAACAGCTTTCAGTACAGGTTCAATCAGGATGTAAAACGCTACTCTAGTGTAATCAGGGTACAGAGTCTCGATGCACAGTGCATCAAGGCCTGGGTTCAGTGAGTCGCAGTAGAGCAGACACAGAACTTTGGGTAGACACTATCTTTTCAGTGCATCCCAAGGTGGGTTTAAGGCTCTACCCCAGTACACAAGGAACTTGATAGTCAGCCTAAACC
Source organism: Coix lacryma-jobi var. lacryma-jobi (assembly GCA_009763385.1). Taxonomy (NCBI): domain Eukaryota; kingdom Viridiplantae; phylum Streptophyta; class Magnoliopsida; order Poales; family Poaceae; genus Coix; species Coix lacryma-jobi. The sequence continues at coordinate 87,207,264 of CM019828.1, read as the reverse complement.
CTAGCGCCTTTTGACAACCTGTGATCCCGAGGTTGTCCGTGATGCGGGAGTCACAAGAGTTCTTCTAGGCGCCACTCTGTATCCCTCTGCTCCCGACCACTTGGAAACTGTGAGGATATTACCTCCGTATACCCCCATGGACCTACTTGGGCCCTTCGTCAAGGACAACCCAGCTCGAAGGCCCTACGACACACAATCAGGCTGTCGTGTTTGCCAGGGACTCTCATGAAGCCTTGCCCGCCAAGGAAGATCATAGAGTTAGATCTGGATTCCTTGCCTTAAGGAACCGTTTGTAATCTGATAAGGACTCGACAACTGTAACCCTGCTCCCTGACTATATAAGGCGAGCAGGGACCCCCTCTCATCCCATCTCAGATCCCATCGGATCACACGTGATAGTCCAACCCAGCAATACAAACCAGCCACCAGAACACAGGACGTAGGGTATTACGGTGACTTGCCAGCCCGAACCTGTCTAAATCGCCGTCTCTCGTCCCTGTGTCTACGCTTTGCAGACGTCTCGCACGCCTCCACCGCTTAATCTACTACCTTGGGCATACCCCTTGGTAGACTGCCGACCATATTTCGTCGACAGTTGGCGCGCCAGGTAGGGGGTGTGTGCTACGACGCCATGATCTACCAAGCGGTCATCTTCCTCGACTCCATGATCCTCCCGAGCCCAGCGTCTCCTTCCAGATCAGATCCATCATCTGGATCGCCGGTGGCGCCGTCCTCGCTCCGGAGATCGTGGAACCCGCGTAGCTTCCGGCGCTGGACGCCTCGCCGTCCACCTTTCACGTCATCACGCTGGCGCCATGTGCGCCAGGATCCATCCGCCGCGATGACCTGGTCGAGGCCATCGATGGGGCCAACAAGAGGATCACCGACTGCATCGACGTCGTCGCCGCCATCGCCCGTCGCCGTCGTCGCCGCCATCGCCCGTCGCCGTCGTCGCTCTCGTCATCGACCGAGATCATCGCCGCCTTCGTCGCTGCCGTCGCTCGTCGTCGCCCCGGATCATCGCCTCCTCCGTCGCCGACTTCGTCGCTGTCGTCGCTCATCGTTGACCAGGATCGTCGCTACCTTCATCGTCGCCATCGTCGCTCATCATCGACCGAAATCATCGCCGCCTTCATCGCTGTCGTCGCTCGTCGTCGCCCCGGATCATCGCCGCCTCCGTCGCCGACTTCGTCGCTGCCGTCGCTCGTCGTCGACCAGGATCGTCACCGCCTTCATCGTCGCCTTCGTCGCTGTCATCACTCGTCATCAACCAGGATCATCGCCGCCTTCGTCGTCGCCTTCATCGCTGTCGTCGTTCGTCATCGACCAGGCTCGTCGCCTTCGCTCGCCGCCGCCTTTGCTCGTCGTCGACCAAGAACGTCGCGCCTTCATCGTCGCCTTCATCATTGTCGTCGCTCGTCGTCGACCTGGCTCGTCGCCTTCGCCCCTCGCCGCCTTCGCCCATCGTCGTCCCGGATCATCGCCGCCTTCGCTCGTTGTCGACCTGGCTTGTCGCCGCCATCGCTCGTCGTCGACCAGGCTCATCGCTTTCGCCCGTCGCCATCGTTGCTCGTCGTCGACCAGGCTCGTCGCCTTTGCTCATCGCCGCCGTCGCTTGTCGTCGACCGGGCTCGTCGCCGCCTTCGCTCATCACCGACCTCCCCAGATGTTCGCCGACCTCTCCAAACGACTCGTCGATCTCTCCAAACAGCCTGGCTGATGCTGAAGGGGTTTCAGAGCCAGGGCTACTGCCACCGCCGGACGCGTGCATGAGCGCCTGCCCTCTGCGCTATGGCGGCCAGTAGTCCTCTCAAGTGACGTCCTGACCTCTCTACGCGTGCATGAGCGTCTGCCCTCTGCGCTACGAAGGGAAGGCTAAGCTTGGGCTGAGACCTCCAGACGCTATACGTCCAATGCCTGTATGCGCCGTTTATGCGCTCGTTCTCCACACGGTCTTCAAGCAGCCTGACTGATGCCAACAAAAACTCAGAGCCGGGGCTGTTGTCACCATCGGACGCGTGCATGAGCGCCTGCCCTCTGCGCTACGGTGGCCAACAGCTCTCCCAAGGGACGTCCCGACCTCTCTACGCGTGCATGAGCGCCTGCCCTCTGCGCTACGAAGGAAAGGCTAACTTGGGCTGAGAATTCTGAGGCTATACGCTCAGTGCCCGCCTTCGCGCTACCCACGCGCTCGACGAACGGTCTCCATTCACCCAGGTCACGCCATGATCGAGCCTCTTAGAAAAGACCCTGACCGTGGTACCTCCCTACGCGTGGATGAACGTCTGCCCTCTACGCTATGGGATGCCAGCAGTGGTTCCTTGGGCAATGCCCTTGACTCCTACGCGCAAACGAGCTCCGCGCTCTACGCTACGGATCCTGGGATAACCCAAGGCCGAACTGTTCATCGCTACGGCTCACGACTATTGGGTCTGCGGAATTCGGGGAATATGCAAAACACGCCGACTCGCTACAAGTTTTGCCTCTATTCGCCCAAGAGTCTATTTACAAACTACTCTCCTACGTTACACTCCATGGCTGCCCGGCAGCGAAAAGATCTACATCGGCGACCAGGGCCTCCGCGGTCGGCTCCGTCTCCGTCTCCAGAGGCTCCATGTCAACTCCAGGCTCGGGGACTTCGTCAAGCTGCAGTCATCCTCCGCCACTGGTTTTTCTCCATGTTTTATTTGTACATCATCATGTACTACTGCTCTCCATATTTATTTTTTAGGGACTTCGCCTTCGCTCGTCGCTGACCTGACATGAGGACTTCACCTTCGCTCGTCGCCGAACAGGCTCGGGGACTTCGTCTTCGCCGCCGTTGCTTGTCGTCGACCAGGCCCTTCGCCTTCGCTCGTTGCTGCCTTCACTCGTCGTCGACCCGGCTCCTCGCCGCCTTCACTCGTCGCCTTCGTCCCTCATCGTCGCCTTCGCCTTCGCTCATCACCGACGTCGCTCGTCGCCGTCTTCACTTGTCGCCGTCTTCGTTCATCATCGCCCCGGCTCCTCGCCGCCTTCGCTCATCGCCGTCATCGCTCGTCATCGCCTTCACTCATCGTCGACCAGGCTCATCGTCGTCTTCGCTCATTGTCGACCCGGCTCCTCCCCGCCTTCACTCGTCGCCGCCGTCCCCCGTCGCCGGCGTTGCTCGTCGTCGACCAGGCTCATCACCGACCAGGCTCGGGGACTTCGCCTTTGCTCATCGCCATATTCGCTCGTCGCCGACCAGGTTCATCGACCTGGCTTTCGCTCGTCGCCGACCAGGCTCGGGGACTTCGCCTTTACTCGTCGTCGCCTTCGCTTGTTGCCACCTTCGCTCCTCGCCGTCTTCGCTCATCGTCGACCCGGCTCCTCGCCGCCTTCGCTCATCGCCATCGCCGTCCTCGTTCGTCGCCGCCTTCACTCGTCGTCAACCAGGCTCGTCGTCGTCTTCGCTCATTGTCGACCCAGCTCCTCGCCGCCTTCACTCGTCGTCGTTATCCCTCATCGTCGCCTTCGTTCATCGCTGACCAGGCTTGGGGACTTCGCCTTCGCTCGTCGCCGACCAGGCTCGAGGACTTCGCCATCATTCGTCGCTGTCTTCTATTTCCTAAGCAGAAGGTCGTAGGTTCATCACCCGTCGCCAACCAGGATCATCGACCTGGCCTTCGCTCATCGCCGACCAGGCTCGGGGACTTCGCCTTCGCTCATCGCCGACCAAGTTCATCGATCTGACCTTCACCCGTCGCCTAGGCTCGTTGGCCTGGCCTTCGCTCGTCGCCGGCGTGCATCAAGTCGCTCCATGTTGTTCGGATCAGGGTGCTGATTTTGGGCAGCTCATCGGGGCACTTGCTAAATTCTCTACAAGCTCGGCACCACGTGTCTTCAACACCTACTACCAAGCTCGGGGACTAAGTGGATACACTTCACCTTGCGGTGAATGTATTTTCTTTTTCTCTGACAATTCATGGACGTTCCATCAAAGTGGACTTGCACAGACTTCTACTAGGACCTCGTTGTTCCTTATAGTCTTGCAAGCTCCAAGTGGATACACTTCACCAGAAGAAAGCTCTTCAAAAAATTTCTTGAGCACCTTACATCCTTCTGGCGAGCCTTACTTGCCCGACATGACTTCGCCTGCTCGAACAAGCTCAAGACGGCGTCGCCAACGGATACAAAGTGCTCGGGGACTAGCTGTGGGGATATTACCTCCGTATACCCCCATGGACCTACTTGGGCCCTTCGTCAAGGACAGCCCAGCTCGAAGGCCCTGCGGCACACGACCAGGCTGTCGTGTTCGCCAGGGACTCTCATGAAGCCTTGCCCGCCAAGGAAGATCATAGAGTTAGATCCGGATTCCTTGCCTTAAGGAATCGTTTGTAATCTGATAAGGACTCGACAATTGTAACCCTGCTCCCCGACTATATAAGGCGAGCAGGGACCCTCTCTCATCCCATCTCAGATCCCATCGGATCACACGTGATATTCCAACCCAGCAATACAAACCAGCCACCAGAACATAGGACGTAGGGTATTACGGTGACTTGCCAGCCCGAACCTGTCTAAATCGCCGTCTCTCGTCCCTGTGTCTACGCTTTGCAGACGTCTCGCACACCTCCACCGCTTAATCTATTACCTTGGGCATACCCCTCGGTAGACTGCCAAACATATTTCGTCGACAGAAACCACCCTGACGGATGATCCCTTCACAAGAGTTCTTCTGGGTACTTTGACTATCCTACATAAGGAAGACACCCGGGGGCTCGGACATCTCTACTACAGATATTATAACACTCATGGAGTAAAAGATGTCATATACTCAAGAAGGTGTGGCATCCTTGCTCCCCAGGCAGGGTATTTATAGGCGACTGCTCTTGGTCCACAGACTTAGTTCATGGATACAATCAAGCAGAGCTCAATAACTGCACCCTTGTACTTACTGTTACACATGTGAAGCCTGGCATCACTGGTGAGTTATTCATTTCACGTGCATACTTCAAGAGGAAATGGACAAAAGTGTTGAAGTTGCACAAGACGACAAGGAATCATCAATGAGGACAGGTGATACAATCACTGGTCAATTATTGTTGTCCTTCATGGTAATCTTTATTCAGTGGGGGTGAAAAGGGATGTTTGATGAAAACATTACCCACCCGAAGCCAAATAATTATTACTCGGTTGGGTTACATACCAAATCAGTGACCTGTATTATCCCCATATAAAGACTAAGATTTACCTGGATGATATATATTGAAGATCCCAAGTACAGACTAACCAAGTACTCGGAACTCGGGCTCGGGGGCTGCAGGATATATATCATTAAGGAAATGTTTTTTTAACTAATGATTACTCGGATAAAGGCTCAGAGATCCTCAAAGTTATTTAAAATAACAAGAGGCTCGGGGGCTACACCCTATGGGTGCACTTTTCTGAAAAAGTGCACACCATGGAGTTCTTTCATCTACAGAGCACTTCAAAATTTCTCAAGACATTACTCAGAGATTCCCGAAGAAAACCAGAAAATAACGTTTTAAAGAAATATTGATGAGCTCGGGGGGCTTGACGGACCAGAATGTCAGAGACATCACCAGAAGATGATTACTCGGACCAGCCCTGGACATCGCGAGAAGATCCAAAGACATGCTACGAAGTGGACATGGATTAGGACTCTCATTGTAACTTAGTCGAGTTCTAAAGGAAGTCTTGTAATTAGAATAGGATTCCTCTGTTGTAACTGACTAGGACTCGGTACTTGCTAAGCTTCACCCGATTATATAAGGGGAAGCGGGCATACACCCCTATCATTGAATCTTGAATAATAACACAAGGCACACGCCACCACTGGACGTAAGGTATTACGCTATTAAGCGGCCTGAACCAGTATAAATCGTTGTTCCTGAGTACTCGCCGAGTTCTACGAACGTCGATCCCCACCGAACAAATCATCTAGGAATCCCCAAGACGAGTTGTCGGTTAACAAACACTGACACACCATTGTAGTCTCTGAGGAGGGTGAGTGTGAGATGTGAAGGACTGAAAATGCTAAAGCAAGGCGACCAGAGGGGGGGGTGAATGGGAGCCAAAAAATTTCTTCCGAAATCCTGGCCTCTGTCCCAACAAAATCAACCCCAAAAGCTTCGGACTCAAACGTGATGCCCACGACCCCCGGAATGAGGGTGGATGATCCCTAGGATCACAGCGAGGCACCACACAAGAGAGCAATACAAAACTCCGAGTCAAGTTCTTACCTAAAAGACCCACTCCCAAACGTAGATGGAGAGCTATGTCGGGAAATCCCTAAATACCTATGCTAACAAGTAGCAAAGATAGGTAGAGAGGTTCCTAGGTGAACTCTAGGAGCAAACGAGAAGTTCGGAAATGAAACGGAAAAGCCGGGAGAGCAAACGCACTAAAACTCAACCTACAGCCGATTCCCGGACTGTCCGCGCCAGGGGCGGACTGTCCGCCGGTCAAAGTCCCAAAACAGCAAAGCTGTTGAACAGCCTCTGCTCGACTCGCGAACTGTCCGCACCTATATGGCGGTCTGTCCACCGGTCAACAGACCGAGCACAGTGCTTCGCTGTGCAAATCTGTTCTGGCCGAGCCCGATGGCCGGACAATCCGCGACCAAGGGGCGGACAGTCCGCCACTGCCCAGAACGCCCAAAAACACCACGGGACAAAACCAAAATCGATTGGATCTTCACCATATCGAACGGGGCTGCAACCAAACTTCTCCCAAGTGTTCTTCTACGTGTTGGGAAGCTAATCCTAGGATATCATCACTCCAAACCAACTAATCCATGAGAAATCAGAAGAACACTAAAAAAGGGGGAAGAACGAAGAACAAACGTGATTTTGACCCGATCTATGTGCTCGTGAGGTTAGAGAAGAAATCCTTCGGTGGAAAGAAGGAGCTCATGACATAGAACAATTTGATTCAAACGGAATCGCAAATCGTCGCTCGGAGAGGGAGAACGAGGCAAATCTCCGAGAAGGGAAAAACCAAAACGTGAAGAACAAAAACGCGAATCGATCTAAATTTCAGCCAACAAAGAGGAGGGACGAAATTGATCCTTGGATTGCTACGGGATGATGAATTGTGTAGCACACTGTGTCGGGTTACAAGCCACTCCTCGCAACACAAAACACGGATGGCAAAAAGCTCAAGAACAAGAGCCAAACTCTCCTCTAGCCCTAGCCTCCTCTCACCTAAACAAAATGAGAGTGACACCTCCAAGGATGGGCTGCCCTAACCAGCCCCCTTCATATATATATAGGCGCACGTCCGAAGACCAAAACGCCCTCGCATGAAGCACGGACCCAAATACCCCTAGGGGTAAAACCGTCCAACTTGGTCATTCTTCATCCGACGGCCATGCGCCTTCTCATCCTTCGCTTCGCCTCGACGCAAGCTCCAGGATGCCGCCACGTGCCGTCACGTCGACCACCGCGCCTTCCTCGTGGATAGCTTCGCCATCGCGCCACCCTCTCCACGCCGCCACGCGTCGACCGTCCTTTTGGACCTCCCCCGGTTTTGAGGCCCAAACGGCAAAACCCGCCAGCCCAGGTTTTGAGGCCCAAACCTGGAAACCGTTCACCCCGAGTTTTGAGGCCCAAACTCGGAAACCCGCCAGCCCAGGTTTTGAGGCCCAAACCTGGAAACCGTCCACCCCGAGTTTTGAGGCCCAAACTCGGAAACCGTCGAGGGTAGCTTTTTGAGGCTCAACTACCGAACCCGCACCGTAGACGGGATGTGGTTCGCACACCCCGACCACCGGCACCGATGTCGATGCATGTCCAGCCTCCACGCCGGGCACAACGCCTTCGCCTTCCTTCTTGACTCGGCCGATGGCACTTGCGCCGCACGCAAGCCCGTGTCCGACCTCCCGCCAAGTGCCACGACGCCATCGTCTTCCTCCCGACTCGGCCGATGCATTGCACATCCCCATGTGCTCCTGCTCGTCGATGCCATGTGCCAGCTACCACAGCTGGTCCTCCGGCCTCTCGGTCCGTCGGTCCAAGTCTCACGTCCGCCCTTCACCGCTTTGCGTCCATCGGCATGGCACGTCTCTACTTGACCTTCACCTCGCCATCGACCACTGTATCCGAGCTCCACACCTGCACATCAACACAGCCAAAAGACACATGTTGCACACACACACCAACCCGGTAAACACACACAACTCAACGCCACCGGTTAGTCATAAACATTAAGCGCATAGCGAATAATGACTCAACCGGGAAAAGCCTCAAACCTTCCTCATCAAAGTCAATCATTCATCATATATGTTCTCAAGATGTGCTCCAAGCACATGACTGAGCTTCTCACTTTGAGAGGGAAGTATGTTGCTTTCATTGGAGAGGTGGATGAGCTTCGGGCTAGACCTGCATTGCTTGGTGCATGCAAGTCTTGTGCAGGCTTGCAATCCGAGTTAGCAGAGAAGAATGCCAAGATTGTGTCTCTTGAGAAGGCCAGCTCGGATAGCACTTATGTGTCTAGTTGTGCTTTGTGTGAGGGCTTGGAGATGGAGATTGCGAACGTAAAGCATGACAAGATGCAAACCGAGGAAGAAAACACATACCTTCGGACCACCTTGTCATGGGTGTCTTGTGGTGAACCGCAGCTTGGGATGATGATTGCCCAATTCAAGCGTGTTGCTAGAGGTCCAGGTGTAGGTTTTGCTCAAAGGATGGAGAGTGTTGCATCTTTTGGCAAGGTTGGAGAGTTTAATGGTCTTAATCCGAGTGAGAAGCCCAACTCCACCACTACTCCAAAACTTACCAAGATACCACCCAAAGAGCCTCTCAAGCCTAACACCAAAGATGGTGTATATGAGGAACCTCCAAGAGCTCCACCAAAGAAACAAGTGTGGTCTCCTAAGCCCAACCACCTTAAGAACAAGCTAGACACCATGCCACTTATCCAAGAGGAGCTCATGCCACAAAAGAACCAAGTGATCCACACCCACTACCGTGAGTACCAACAACCCCCTATGAGAGCGGTGAGGTATCATTGTGAGCACTATGGGAGAGATGGACACTTGAGGGAGTTTTGCTTTCGGCGCAAGAGAGAGGAACGCTGTGCAAGGGAGATGAACAATGCAGACATGTGCCATCCTTTCCATGATGTACATGTGTCGAATGTTCGAAGGAGAGCTGCTAGGCCTAGAGGTCCAATGCCTCAAGGTCCTAGGCCACAAGGAGGTTTTGCCCGGCGGGATCCTAGTTTTGTAGGCTTTGGACCCCATGGTGGTGGCTTTGTTGTTGAGCGTTACCCCCCACCGCGTTTTGGCTATCGCGGTGAGCGCTCTTCTCCTAGCGGACCACGTTTATCTATGCGTGGTGATCGCTTTCCTCATAGGCGTGCTAGGAATGGTTTTTCTACTAACCATTCTTTTGAGCAGCCGGGACAACACTGGTACTCTTCCCATTTTACTCACCCCAGTGTTGGACCGTATGCTCACCCTATGTCTTTTTATTGATGTAGGTAAGACGATTGGAGGACATTTGGTTGGTAGATTTCGGATGCTCAAGGCACATGACCGGAAATTCCAAATGGTTCTCCAGTCTTAGTCCAGTCACCAGAAAGGAGTTTATCACCTTCGGTGACAATAGCAAAGGTAAAGTGTTATCCCGTGGGTCTATGCGAGTTAATGAGCACTTTGTGTTGCGTGATGTTGCTCTTGTTTCTAACTTGCATTTTAACCTTCTTTCTGTTTCGCAAGTTTGTGATGATGACTATGAGATTCGTTTTAAGACAAATCTCAGTCGTATTTTGGATCCTCAGGGCAATCTTATATGTTTGATTTTGACCTTTGGGAAAGTCTTTCGTGCGAATTTCTCGGAGTCTTTTGGCATTTCTCGTTGTCTTGTGGCTGGACCTTCCTCCTCTGATCTTTGGAGGTGGCATAGGAGACTTGGTCATTTGAGCTTTGACTTGCTTGCAAGGCTTAGTTCACTTGGCTTAATCAGAGGATTGCCCAAGTTACACATGGAGAAGGATCTTGTATGCCACTCTTGTAGACATGGGAAGATGGTTGCTGCTCCCCACCATCCAGTGAATCAAGTTATGACCAAGCACCCTGGAGAGCTTTTGCATATGGACCTCGTTGGTCCGGCTCGAGTGAGCTCAGTTGGTGGGAAGTGGTATGTGCTTGTTGTTGTCGATGACTTTTTGAGATATTCGTGGGTTTTCTTTTTAGCTGATAAAACTGAGACTTTCACTTATGTTCGCAATTTGATTTTGCGTCTTCAGAACGAGTTCCCTAAGAACTCGATGCGAGCTATTCGTAGTGATAATGGTTCCGAGTTCAAGAACTCGGACTTTGAAAAGTTTTGTAACTCTTTGGGTTTGGAGCATCAGTTTTCTTCCCCCCTGCACACCGCCACAAAATGGTGTTGTAGAGAGGAAAAATCGGACCCTTGTTGAGATGGTCAGGACGATGCTCGATGAGCATAGGACTCCTAGGCGGTATTGGGCTGAGGCTATAAACACTGCATGCTATATTTCCAATCGCATTTTCCTCCGAGCTTTCTTGAAAAAGACTTCTTATGAGTTGCGTTTTGGAAAACAGCCCAAAGTGAGTTATTTTAGAGTGTTTGGTTGCCATTGTTTTATACTTAAGAAAGGCAACCTGGACAAGTTTGAGTCTCATTCTTCAGACGGTGTATTTTTGGGTTATGGTAATCATACTCGTGCATATCGTGTACTTAAGCTGGATACTAACCGAGTCATGGAGACATCCGACGTCACCTTCGACGAGACCATGCATTGTCCTTCTCCTAGTTTTGAGCGCGCAGGTGATCACGAGGTTGGCGAACCTCTTTTTGATGATGAGGACGAGGGTGCTAAAGGCATTGGTGACCCAGCACTACCTCCACCTGCTGTGCCGCTAGGATCGGCTTCTACTACGTCGACTCACGGCCCCTTCCCATCTTCGTCAACTACTTGGGGGCCGTGTGATCCACCACCTCGGGTTGTACCACTTGTACCTGAGGAGACACCAGCTACTGTTGAGGGGGAGGTTACATCAGCTCGAGAGGTGCCACGACACATTCAGTGCCAACACCCTCCTCAATAGATGATCGGCAACATCAATGAACGTGTCACTCGATCAAGGTCACAACAAATCTCTCACTTTGCTCATTCTGCATTTGTTGCTAATTTTGAACCCCGAGATGTTGGACATGCTTTATCTGATCCGGATTGGGTTAATGCCATGCATGAGGAGTTAGAAAATTTTGAGCGAAATCGGGTTTGGGTTTTGGTTCCACCTCCTCCTGAGTGTCACCCTATTGGGACAAAATGGGTTTTCAAAAACAAACAAGGATAGGATGGCCACATTGTGAGAAACAAGGCCAGACTTGTAGCCCAGGGGTATAGTCAGAAGGAGGGGATAGACTATGAGAGGAGACTTTTGCTCCTGTAGCTCGTTTGGAGGCAATTAGGATCCTCTTGGCTTTTGCTGCATCCAAAGGGTTTAAACTTTTTCAAATGGATGTCAAGAGTGCCTTCCTAAACGTCTACATAGAAGAAAAGGTGTATGTGAAACAACCCCCCGATTTTGAAAATCCCAAGTTTCCAAACCATGTTCTTAAACTTCACAAAGCTTTGTATGGTTTGAAACAAGCCCCTAGAGCCTGGTATGATAGGTTGAAAACCTTTTTGCTTACTAAGGGTTTTAAAATGGGATGTGTTGATAAAACGCTTTTTCTCCTCAAGCAAGGCAATGACACTCTCTTGGTTCAGATTTACGTGGATGATATCATTTTCGGTGGTTCTTCTCATGCTTTGGTTGCCAAGTTTGCAGATATTATGAGCAGGGAATTTGAGATGAGCATGATGGGCGAGTTGACATTTTTCCTCGGGTTGCAAATCAAGCAATCCCGAGAAGGGACGTTCGTGCACCAGGGCAAGTACACCAACGACATTCTGAAGAAGTTTGATATGGGTGAGGCCAAGCCTCTTCCAACACCCATGTCGACCACGACGGCCCTGGATGTGGACAAGGATGGAGAAGCTATAGACCAGAAGGAGTACCGGAGTATGATCGGGTCGCTGCAGTACCTGACGGCGACACGCCCGGACATTCAGTTCGCGGTGTGTCTTTGTGCACGCTTTCAGGCGTCTCCACGCACCTCTCACCGTCAGGCGGTCAAGCGCATTATGAGGTACCTTCATTTCACACCTGAGTTCGGGATTTGGTATTCTGCTTCTGCCACCCTCTTCCTTTGCGGTTACTCGGATGCTGATTTTGCTGGTTGCCGACTTGAGCGCAAGTCCACTTTTGGGACTTGTCAGTTTTTGGGCTCTTCTCTTGTTTCTTGGTCTTCTCGCAAGCAGTCTAGTGTCACCCAGTCTACCACAGAGGTTGAGTATGTTGTTGCGGCTAGCTGCTGTTCTCAATTGCTTTGGATGATGGCCACTTTGTGTGATTTTGGTCTGAGCTTTTCTCGAGTACCTTTGCTTTGTGACAGCACGAGTGCGATTAGCGTTGCTAAGAACCCCGTGTTGCATTCTAAGACCAAACACATAGATGTGCGCTTTCATTTTCTGCGAGACCACTATGAGAAGGGTGATATCGACCTTAGACATGTTGACACTCATAATCAGTTGGTCGATATCTTTACCAAGCCTTTAGACCAATCAACCTTTGCTAGGTTGAGAGGTGAGCTTGGTGTGTGTTTCCCCTTTTAGATGGGGGAAGCATTTTGTCTATTGTATCATAGACTGACTCTCTTTATTTTGTTTTGTTTTTCCGTTCTTGGTAGATTAGTCTTTGCATTTCATCATACATCTTTGCATCTTCGAGCTTCATGACTATATTCCTTTGAATGTAACTATGCTCTGTTTAGTGTATTCTCCGATGATTTATGATGATGCTTGTAGCTTAGGCTCTTTTTTATCACTGATACATGTTGTGAGCTGAGCTATTTTATGAATGGTGAATATGCTTAATGAATCTAAAATTTGAAACTTGTTCACCATTGAGATTGGCAACTAGCATGTGTAGAATGTGTTGAATCACTTGTGCTTTTCATATATGCTAGGTTGCTATGTCTCTAGTTTTGTGTCATTCACTTGCTTGGTATGTTCATATTCTGCTTTAAAATTGGACCAAGTTTAAGTAAATTGGAAAGATCAAGATGGGATTGCTTGTCAGCACATCACGGTATCGAGACGCTTTCTCATTGCACATTGAGTTAAACTTGAGCCGTGTAGTGTAAGACTGAAACCGTTGCTTTAAGCTTCTGATTGCTTATGCATAGGCTTAGCTCGGTTGAAAAGTTAAGCAATGACAAGCTTTCAACCTCTCGCAATCACATGCTGAAATTTGAACTTGTGTATTGAACGCATCTTGGCCCCTAGTGGGTTTTGGTGATTGGATGAAACACAAGATTACTGTGACTAACGTGTGTTTTGCAGAAACAGGGATGAGTTAGGTCATGGTAATGGCGACGATACGGGCATATGGAGTTCATGTCCCTTGGCGATGGAAATCGTTTCGGTTTTCAAAGGACAGACGACGAAGACGGTGGTAGGCTAGGCTAAGTGTCGCATGGTGTTGGAGGACACTTAGGTAGTCTTAGGTCTTTGTTTTTCCTTTGGCCGTACTATAAAGAGGGGTGGGAATCAGTAGCTTGACCTAGATGAGTCTATTGAGGTAGGTGTGGTGCACACTTGTTATTTCATAGCCCTAGGTAGCTCAGAGAGATGCCTTATGTCGAGAGGAACAAAAGTCGTTAAGACTGCGTCGCGATCCGAGTTGATCTTGCCCTTAGTATGGGCATCGGATGCTTGTTGAGTGGGCATCGGAGGCTCTGATGCCCATCGGAGGCTCCGATGGTGCCACATCGGATGATCCGGTGTCACTGTTCACTTGGCTGTGAATTGTGAATGACATCGGACGCTGACATCGGACGCTGAGGGCCAGCGTCCGATGGCCATGCAGAGAGGTTCCAGAGAGGTCTTTTCGGCATCGGACGCGTCCGATGCAGGGGCATCGGACGCTCCCCAGCGTCCGATGCTCCATAAACTTGTCTGACAAGAAGGTACAGTAGACCGTTGGACGGGGTCATCGGAGCATCCGATGCCTGGCATCGGCGCGTCCGATGCCCCCGAAAAATACCTGTCTTGTGCTGTTTTTGGATGGCCGGGTTGGGTGGTATATATACTTCCTTCTCTCCATCCATTTGAGTGTTCTTGCCATTTCCATCTCCTGAGAGACACCTTGTGAGTGTGATAAAGAGCAAGAGCCCTAGTGAGGTTGAGTGATTTGCTAATTGTGAGAATGAGACACCTCCTAGTGAGAATTGAGTAGCAAGTGTGCATCCATCCATCTCCTTGGCCTTGTCTTGGTCAAGTGAGAATTCTAGCTTGTTACTCTTGGTGATCGGCATCACCTAGACGGCTTGGTGGCGATCGGAGTGCTTGGTGATCATCCGGAGGCTTTGTGGATGACCCAAGCCATGTTGTGACCGGTGGCGAGCGATTCACCGGGCCGGAGTGGCGAAGAATCAGCTCGTAGTGAGCACTTGATCCTTGCGCGGATCAAGGGGGAGCGATACCCTTGCGCAGGTGCTCCAACGAGGACTAGGGGGTGTGCTGACACCTCGATACCTCGGCAAAAAGATCGTCGTGTCATCTCTACTCTCTTTACTTCGCATTTACTTTTGAGCAATTCAATTCCGCATTTATTTGTTGTTCTTTCATGAATTGAATTGCCATGCTAGAGTAGAAATGGTGTAGCAATAGTCTTTTTGTGCGGTTGATTCTTGTTCACACACTTCTAGGCACTAGGGGGTTAATTGGGCTTGATAGGTTTTAATTCTTGCAAGAAGTTTTAGAAAAGCCCAATTCACCCCCCCCCCCCCTCTTGGGCATCTTGATCCTTTCAATTGGTATCGGAGCCTCGTGCTCTCGATTTAGGCTTAACCGCCTAGAGTTAAGATGTCTGGGGGTGATGGACCACCGCCCATGTTCGAGGGAGACGACTTTTCATATTGGAAAATCAGTATGGAGTCGTACCTAGAAGCGGTTGATGTTAAATGCCGCGATGCCGCTATCACCGGCTTTGCCAAGCCCAAGGAAGGCACGAGCCTTACTCCTAATGAGGAGGAAAATGAGAAATGGAATGCAAAAGCCAAAAACATCATCTTTAGAGGCATTTGCAAAGATGTGTTCAATCGCGTTCGGAACCACAAAAATGCCCATGATCTATGGGAAAACATTTGTGCGCTCCATGAAGGAACCAAGAGTGAGCGTGAGGAGCGTTATCATTTGGTTATGCAAAAGATGAACTCTTTTGAAATGCTTGCTCATGAAAATGCAAATGAAATGTACTCACGCTTGAATGTTCTTGTAGAGGAGCTCAATGGTCTTGGCCTCACACAAATGCAACCATCCGATGTTGTGAGGAAGATTCTATGTGTCCTTCCCATTGACAAATATGGACACATTGTGATGGTGCTACATCAAGGTGATCTTTCCACATCCACACCAACACAAGTATTGGGGAAGATCAATGCTCATGAGATGTACATGCACATCACACCAAGTGGTGGCTCTTCCACCGACAAGAAGAAGGACTTGGCCTTCAAAGCAAGCCATGACAAGAAGGGCAAGTCCAAGGCTATTGAGGTGCATCATGAGAGCACAAGCGATGATGAAGATGATTCCAACATTGCTCTCATGGTGAGAAGGACCACCAAGGTGTTGAAGAAGCTTCACAAGAATGGAGTCAACTTTGACTCAAGAAAGAAGAAGTTCTTCACAAGTAGCAAGAGGAGGCCAATCTCCGAAATGGACTGCTACAATTGCGGTGAGCTTGGCCATCTTGCTCATCAATGCACCAAGCCCAAGAAAGAGAGCTACAAGAACAAGAACAAGAGCAAGAAGTATGACTCATCAAGCGAAGATGAGAAGAAGAATGACAAGTCATACAAGAAGAAAGATGGCAAGAAGAAGCAATACCACAAGAAAGGTGGGAAGGCTTACATTGTTGGTGATTGGCTCACCGACATTGACTCCTCCGGTGGCTCATCAAATGAAGATAGTGATGATGAGAAGGAGAAGGTGGCCGCTCTAGTCATTGGCTCCTCTACACCACCACCACCACCATCGCCATCATCATCTACACACCTATGCCTTATGGCCAAGGGTGACCGGAAGGTACAAAACGATGATGACTCTAGTGATAGTGATAGTGATGGTGAATTTGAGGCTCCCACTTATGATGAACTTGTCAAATTGCTAAATGACTACTCTAAAATCATAAGAAAGACTAGAGCTAAAAATGAGAAGCTTGTTAATGAAAATGAATCTCTTGTTGAAAAATGTGATCATGCTACTCATGCTAGTGATGAACTAAAAGATGAACTTGCTACTATGTCATCCACTATCAAGGAGCTCAAGTCCTCTAACAAGGAGCTCAAAGCTAAAAATGAAAAACTTGATAAGATGCATAGTGACTTTACCACTAGTTATGCCTTGCTAAAAGAACAATACACTCAAGTGAAAGTTGACTATGATGCTCTCACCATTTCTTATGATATGCTTTCACATGAGACACATGATGCTCCTAACCTTGTTGTTAAGTGTGACATAGCAACATCTTGTGAGGACTTGGTTAGTGAGCATGATGAGCAAAGAGCTAGTGGCAAAGGCAAGAGTGTGGTTGTGGCCGATCACTATGATGATTACATCAAGATCAAGAATGAGAATGCAAAGCTCAAAGTTGATCTAGAGAAGCTTGCAACCACAAAGCAAGTCATTGTTGAGACCCAAGATGATGAGTATAGCGTGACGCTTGAGCTTGACATGTTAAAAGAAGAGAACAAGAGATTGAAGATGGAGAGAGATTACAAGATGACACCATCTCAATTAGAGCTTCAACAAGAGAATGACAAGCTCAAGAAGGAAAAAGAACACCTCACCACCGGATTGAGGAACTTCACCAAGGGTCAATGTCTTCAAAGTGAGCTTCTCATGAACACCGTCATGAAGACAAATAGAAATGGCATTGGCTTTCTTGAAGAGAAGATGAAGCAACGCAAGAGCATCACTAAGCCAAAGAAGAAGAAGATTGGAAGATGCTATGAGTGTGGAAAGGAAGGACACTTTGCTCATGATTGTGAAGAACCAAAGCCCACACCCTTTGCCCAAGCATGCTAGGCCCTTTGCTTTCAATGCTCACTACATGCTTAGACAAGATTCTAGTGGCAAAGTGAAGGTTATGTTTATGGGGCCACCTAACAAGAGTAGGCCAAAGCAAATTTGGGTTGCTAAGTCACTAGTTGAGAAGGTTAAGGGACCGCAACAAGTTTGGGTCCCAAAAGCTCAAGCTTGATTTCTTGTGTGTGTAGGTGAACTACAAGACCGGTGGATCACATTGGGTAATTGATAGTGGATGTACACAACATATGACCGGAGATCCCCGGATGTTCACCTCACTAGAAGAGAATGTCGATGACCAAGAAAAGATAACATTTGGTGACAACTCAAAGGGCAATGTCAAAGGATTGGGCAAAGTAGCTATATCAAATGACCATACCATCTCCAATGTGCTTCTTGTTGCATCTTTGAGCTTCAACTTGCTATCCGTTGGGCAACTTTGTGATCTTGGCTTTCAATGTTTGTTCACCGACAAAGAAGTGGTTGTGACCAAGAAAGATGATGCACAAGTGATCTTCAAAGGATTTAGATACAACAATCTCTACCTAGTGGATTTCTCCTCCAAAGAAGCCAACTTGAAGACATGTTTGTTCACTAAGCAATCTCTTGGTTGGCTATGGCATAGAAGATTGGCACATGTGGGAATGAACACTCTCAACAAGCTATTGAAGAAGGATTTGGTTAGGGGCTTGAAAGATGTCAAATTTGAGAAGGACAAGTTGTGTAGTGCATGTCAAGCCGGCAAGCAAGTTGCAAACACTCATCCAACCAAAGCCTTTGTATCAACATCAAGAGTTGGAGCTTCTTCATATGGATCTATTTGGACCAACAACATATGCAAGCTTGGGAGGAAATCTCTATTGCCTAGTGATTGTTGATGACTACTCTAGATACTCTTGGGTATTCTTTCTTCATGATAAATCCGAAGCAACCCCTTCCTTCAAGAAGTTTGCCAAGAGAGCTCAAAATGAATTTGATGTGAAGATCAAAAAGATTAGAAGTGACAATGGAAAGGAGTTTGACAACACCCATATTGAGGAATATTGTGATGAAGTTGGGATCAAGCATGAAGTGTCCGCAACCTACACACCACAACAAAATGGGGTAGTTGAGAGGAAGAACCGGACTCTAATCACCCTAGCAAGGACAATGCTAGACAAGTACTCTACACCGGAGAGATTTTGGGCGGAAGCAATCAACACCGCTTGCTATGCATCAAACCGATTGTTCCCCCATCGTCTACTTGGCAAGACCCCCTATGAGCTACTCAACAACAAGAAGCCGGATGTATCCTTCTTTAGAGTGTTTGGGTGCAAATGCTACATCTACAAGAAGCGCCAACACCTAGGGAAGTTTCAACGCCGATGTGATATTCGTTTTCTTGTTGGTTACTCATTGAAGTCCAAAGCATATCGAGTATTCAACCATGCCACCGGGATGGTAGAAGAAACATATGATGTGGAATTCGATGAATCTAATGGCTCTCAAGGAGAGCATGAGAATCTTGATGATGTAGGTGATGAACCATTGAGGGAAGCAATGAAGAACATGCCGGTTGGAGCCATCAAGCCTAAAGATGATGATGATGATGTGCAAGTCATTGACAAGCCATCCTCATCCAATGTACCACTTGATGATGACAAAGATGGAAGGGATCCAAATGAAGATACTCATGTCTCCCATGATCAAATGGTGGTACAAGCTCAAGATGTTGGTGCTCCACAAGCGGCCCCTCAAGTGGTTGATCGAAGGACTACTCCTCTACTACAAGCTCATCCTCAAGATCTCATCATAGGGAGTCCGACAAGGGGTGTAATGACTCGCTCTCAAAAACTTGCTTTATTTATGGAACATCACTCCTTTGTTTCTCTTGTTGAGCCTACCATTGTAGATGAAGCTCTAGGTGATACGGATTGGGTGAATGCCATGCATGAAGAATTAAACAACTTCACCCGCAACCAAGTTTGGACACTTGAAGAGCGACCAAAAGGCACAAGAGTCATTGGAACAAAATGGGTGTTTAGGAACAAGCAAGATGATCAAGGCAAGGTTGTTAGAAACAAGGCAAGGCTAGTGGCAAAGGGGTTCTCTCAAGTTGAAGGCTTGGATTTTGGAGAGACCTTTGCACCGGTTGCAAGACTCGAAGCCATTCGTATCCTCCTTGCATATGCATCACATCATGACATTAAATTATATCAAATGGACGTGAAAAGTGCATTTTTAAATGGCTTCATAAATGAACTAGTCTATGTTGATCAACCTCCCGGGTTTGAAGACCCTAGATATCCTAATCATGTTTATAGGTTGTCCAAGGCGCTATATGGGCTCAAGCAAGCCCCTAGAGCGTGGTACGAGCGCCTCCGGGACTTCCTCATTGAGAAGGGCTTCACCATTGGGAAGGTTGACACCACACTATTCACCAAGAAGCTTGATGGAGAGATCTTCATTTGTCAAGTCTACATCGATGATATCATCTTCGGGTCAACAAATGAAGCCTATTGCAAGGAATTTGGTGACTTGATGTCGAAGGAGTTCGAGATGTCTATGATTGGCGAGCTCACATTCTTCCTAGGCTTTCAAGTCAAGCAATTGAAGGAGGGGACTTTTATATCTCAAGAGAAGTACACAAAAGACCTCCTCAAGCGCTTCAACATGGATGATTGCAAGCCTATCAAGACTCCAATGCCAACCAACGGACACCTCGACCTAGATGTGGGAGGTAACCCGGTTGATCAAACTCTCTACCGTTCTATGATTGGTAGTTTGTTATATTTGACCGCATCTAGGCCCGACATCATGTTTAGTGTGTGCATGTGTGCTCGTTTTCAAGCCGATCCTAGGGAATCACATCTCATAGCGGTGAAGAGAATCCTTAGGTACCTAAAGCACAACCCAAGCATTGGCCTTTGGTATCCCAAAGGAGCCAACTTCCAACTCGTTGGGTATTCCGATTCGGATTACGCGGGTTGCAAAATTGATAGAAAAAGCACATCCGGAGGGTGCCATTTGCTTGGGAGATCACTAGTGTCATGGAGTTTGAAGAAGCAAAATAGTGTGGCCTTGTCCACCGCCGAGGCGGAATACATAGCCGCGGGTGCTTGTTGTGCACAAATCCTTTACATGAAGCAAACCCTTTTAGACTATGGTGTAGTTCTAGAAAGGGTACCTTTGTTGTGTGACAATGAGAGCGCGGTTAAGCTTGCTAACAACGCGGTTCAACACTCTCGCACAAAGCACATAGATATTCGCCATCACTTTCTTAGAGATCATGTTTCCAAGAAAGATATATCCTTAGAGGGAGTTAGAACCGAAGATCAATTGGTGGATATCTTCACAAAACACCTAGATGAGAACACCCTTTGTAGATTGCGAAGTGAACTTAATGTGCTTGATCTAAGTAACTTTGTCAAAAGGTGAAAGGGGGTTGTCTCTGCATTACATTGTAATATATGCCATGTTTAAATTATGCTATGCACATAGGCTTGTCAGACGTGGTTAAGATAACCGCCCTAAAAAGCGTGTGAAGAAGCTTACCCATGAGCAAACTTGACAAGCAACCTAGATTCAAAATTCCGTATAGCATTGCATATGCATGTTTGTTGCTTTGTCGTTTCTTTTCGGTTATGTTTTGAGCAACCGTTGTGTTCGTCCACCGCTAGGGGGAGCATTTGAGGCTCCTAATGGTTGAGACCCCTAGTTTTGGTGGCCACATGTTGTCTCCTCGGGATTTATCGCCTATTTTACCTAAAAATGATATGTAGCCTATGGCAAAATATTTATAAAATAGAGGGTTTATGCGAGGATGCTCATACTAGGTTTCAACTGGTGTTTATTTGCTTCTTCTTTGAGTTGGAACTTGGTTGGGAAAGGGAGCCGCAACGGAGATCTTCGAAACTGCTCAAATAGAGCATCGGATGCAGCATCAGACGCTGCATCGGACGCTGGTCCAGCATCCGATGCCTGCACTGTAGGCAGCCCCGGCTGAAACAGTAGCGGAGGAGCATCCGATGTGTCACCATCGGAGCCTCCGATGGTCCATCGGACGCTCCCCAGCGTCCGATGCTGAGGCGCCGGAAGCTTTCGATGTGATCTCGGCGGTTTTGGAGCTCTCTGGACAGGCATCGGAGCGTCCGATGCGTTATCATCGGCGCGTCCGATGCTCCTTTAAGCGGCGCGTTCAGTTCTTCTACTGACGGTTGGGTCCCACGCGTCATCTTCCTCATCCAGTCACGACATCGCTCTCGCCCCCGATCCTGCCACCGCGTCCGTGCCCTAATCACCGCCGCACGCCCTCACCTGCTCTCACCGCCGGCCGCCGCCCCTCGCCACCGGCCCTTTGCTCCGTCGCGCCCACTCATTCTCACCGGCCGCTACTCCGTCAGGCTCCCCGTAGTGCGCGCGCTCGCCGGAGTCCCGCTCTCACCCTTGCCGGTGCCATCATCCCCTCGCCGGAGCTCGCCGCCGTTCACGTCATCTTCGCTGGAGCACGCCTCCCCTCCTCCCCACTCCGGCGTTCTTCTCGGTCGGCCGTCCCGTCCAGTGAGCCACCGAGCACCCTCCCTCCCTCCACCTCCATACCCTTGTCCACCAGGTGCTCGTTCAAATGTCTACATGGCTGTTCCCCCCTGTTTTAACCTCGTTTCACCTCCAATCTCTTGCAGTCCTCCTGGTGTGACGTGTGGACCCTAGGACGTCAGTGCTCTCCTCCTTCTTGGGTCGTTTCGTCGGATTGTCAGGTAGCAAAGCCAGTTTCTTCTCTTATCTCATTGCTTTGCTTCCATAGGTTTCACTTATCTCTAGACTATATATGCTTGTTTATATCCTATCTACTCTCGCAGCCAGTCAGTGTGCCGGTGTCAGCTTGGTCAGGGGGCAGTGTCTGTTAACTCGGGGCCAAGCCCGCGGGTAGGGATCGAGGCCAAGCCTCGCGAGTGTCAGCGCAGCCGATCAGTGTCAGGGGGAGTTTCTGCCCGTGGTTGTTTTGTTAGTTGATTGTCAGGGGTTTTTCAGCGTCAGTGGGTTCTGTTTCAGTGGCAGTTGATCTTTCAGAGGCAGTCCAGAGCTCCTTCAGCACAGTTCCCTGTTCTTGTCAGCCATGCACTGCAAGAACGTTGGTGGTGGCCCCGACGACTCTCCTCCCCGTCGTCCCCCTTCCGGTCAGAGGCCTGGGAAGGGGAAGCTTATCGTGCGCCGGAAGCGCACTCGTCAGGAGCGAGAGGCAGCTCAGGCTCAGGCAGTGGCAGACGCCGCCGAGCGTGCCGAGCGAGGTGGCAGTGCGGGCGGACTTAGGATTGAGGATCAGCTGTCCCCCGAGCAGCGCAGAGCGATCGAGGAGGTCGAGCGTCGCCACGGTTCACCGACTGGCACGCTCATGGCTGTCGGTCGTCGGACGACGTTCACCTCGCCCGGCGTTGAGCCCGAGAGCTCAGGGCAGGGCCAGGCAGAGGCCGAGGCAGCAGAGGCACCTGAGGCAGAGGCTCCAGAGGCAGAGGCAGAGGAGGAGGTTCCTGAGGAGGTTCCACGACGCCGGTCGACCCGTCGTAGGACTGCGGTGCCACCCCGGCCCGACGTCCCTCTGCGGGGAGCCCGTCCTCCGTCGCGGCGTGCACCTCCGCCGATACCGCGACTGGACCTCAGGGGCGCCACTTGCTCACAGATCCAGACTCTTCGACTTGTGCCAGTGGAGCAGTGGTTTCCCAGGGAGCGACAGGTGCAGGCTGGTCCGTCCTTCTATACAGTGCTGCAGGAGGACTTCCACCAGGGTTACAGGAACGCCGGGATTTCTTTGCGACCCCAGCGTGTCTGTTCACTAGAGGCAGTTGTGGCCGCAGCAGGAGAGCAGATTCGTCCCATCCTCTCTTACCTACCTGGTCTGGCAGATCTACTAGGGCGGTCTGGCTCCTATATTGAGGACTGGGTATTTCAGTTTTATGCTTCGTTGTGGGTACACCCAGACCGAGAGACTATTGAGTTTGCACTTGAGGGAGACCACTACAGACTGTTCTCGTCCGAGATCCGGGATTGGTTTGGATTGACACGATCACAGACCCGGATCCACGACTTGTGTTACGACCGGACGGAGCCACCCCGCCGCCCTCACGGTGGTGCACAACCCTCGACAGACCTGGTTCGCCCGTGCTTCACAGAGCCGTTCGGCGAGGGTTCGAGCAGCACTCCTAGGGACCTTACCCCTACGGCTCTGATCCTCAACGCGATCCTCAGGCAGACCTTGCTTCCCAGGGTGGGCTTCGAAGAGGGTCTCTCCAGGCTGCAGCTATGGTTACTTGCATATATGATCAGGCAGCAGGAGTTTGACGTTTGGGACGTGATCCTGTGTGAGATAGAGGACACTGTAGTAGAGGGCATCAAGGCCCGCAGGCAGCTTCCGTATGCTCATTGGATTTCATACATACTTTGAAAGGTAGCTGCCACCACTGGTACTCAGCTCAGTCAATCACTCACCGGGTCAGCGACTGTATTCCCTGAGTATAACATGAGTCAGCTATTGGGATACGGTCGGGACCGCAGGCAGCCGGAGCAGCAGGCACCGACTAGTTCACGCCAGAGGCCTGAGGTCCCCGAGTCGGCTCAGGAGCAGGACGAGGCCGTTCAGGCCCTCGCAGAGCAGGAGCTTGCCGATCTCGAGGGTAGTGACCCACACGTGGCCTCGGATCCCACTGACAGCTCAGATGAGGACTACCAGCTCCCGCCTCGCTACCAGCCGAGTGCACACGACCACCAGGCAGGGTCCAGCGGTACTGCTTCCTCCGATCCAGCGCTCCTTGCTATTCTAGCATGGATGGAGGAGCAGCAGAGGACTGTCACTCAGGACGTCCAGAGGCTTGCACAGGAGCAGCAGCGGTTGGCCCAGCAGCAGGCACTTGCACAGCAGCAGGCTCAGGAGCGTTCAGACGCCCTGCAGCGTCAGATGATGGCCCTCCAGCAGCAGACCTTGAGTTTCATGGAGAGGCTGGCGAGTGGACCTCCCCAGTGGCAGTGGCAGCAGCCTCCTCCACAGCAGCAGCTTCAGTGGCAGCCACCTGCCCTTCCTCAGCCGCAGCCGTTCGGTCCGGGCCCTAGCTCCTCGCAGTTCACGAGTTTCTCTACTCCAGGCGGGGCCCCGCTCTTCAGTCCGCTTCGCACAGGATTCACTCCCAGGCCGACAGAGTCGCTTTTCGCTACGACGACTTCTGTGACACGAGACCTGTCAGCCACTTTCAGCGAGCTCACCGGCTTCCCCACTCCTGACCTTTCGGATCCGGTGCCGACGTTGGCGGCTCCAGTGACCTCTACCACCGAGACTCTTCCGAGCTCTGTAGCGTCCTCAGAGCAGACGGAGCCCGTCCAGTCCGAGACCACGATGACCGTGCAGGCTGAGTTACCTCCGATACATGAGCTTCCGCACTCCTCTACTCAACTTGACACTACTACCGTGACTGCGACAGAGTCAGTGCCAGAGTCAGAGCAGGCAGAGCCGCTAGTGCCAGAGCAGACCCCGACCGCTTCGCAGCAGCTTCCAGTTTCCGAGGGACAGCAGGCTACTGGCACCGCTTCTTCCGACTCAGAGGAGTACTTACAGCAGTTTGAGTTCTCTCAGCGCACTCCAGAGACGGCTCCTGACTCGTCTGCACCACCTCCGCCCTCCGACGCGTAGTTTGGCGCTTGATGCCAAAGGGGGAGAGTGGCCGAGTATAGCGATAGGGGGAGCGATGTGAGAGAGGGTTTTGCGTCTTATGATGTTGTGTTTTGTTCACATACGCTCTTTACTTATCGCATATTTTGTGCTTGTTTATGTTATATACTTATGCTATGGATCATATGACATGTGTGTGCTCACTATGATATATTATATATGACATGACATTTCGTCTTACTCAATTACTTGTGCTCAATTCTCATTTGTTATGTATTTGAGCTCTTTACTCTTGCACTTGCTTTTCACTCTAACTTGTTGAGTGCAGGATGTTGGCATGATATGTATGAACTTGCCCTAATCATTTTCTCTTTTTTATTGCAAGTTCATACATGTCATGATTTAAAAACCTCTCTTCTCTATACTCGATCCCGTGTTGTCATCAATCACCAAAAAGGGGGAGATTGAACGCATCTTGGCCCCTAGTGGGTTTCGGTGATTGGATGAAACACAAGATTACTGTGACTAACGTGTGTTTTGCAGAAACAGGGATGAGTTAGGTCATAGTAATGGCGACGATACGGGCATATGGAGTTCATGTCCCTTGGCGATGGAAATCGTTTCGGTTTTCAAAGGACGGACGACGAAGACGGTGGTAGGCTAGGCTAAGTGTCGCATGGTGTTGAAGGACACTTAGGTAGTCTTAGGTCTTTGTTTTTCCTTTGGCCGTACTATAAAGAGGGGTGGGAATCAGTAGCTTGACCTAGATGAGTCTATTGAGGTAGGTGTGGTGCACACTTGTTATTTCATAGCCCTAGGTAGCTCAGAGAGATGCCTTATGTCAAGAGGAACAAAAGTCGTTAAGACCGCGTCGCGATCCGAGTTGATCTTGCCCTTGGTATGGGCATCGGATGCTTGTTGAGTGGGCATCGGAGGCTCCGATGCCCATCCGAGGCTCCGATGGTGCCACATCGGATGATCCGGTGTCACTGTTCACTTGGCTGTGAATTGTGAATGACATCGGATGCTGGCATCGGACGCTGAGGGCCAGTGTCCGATGGCCATGCAGAGAGGTTCCAGAGAGGTCTTTTCGGCATCGGACGCGTCTGATGCAGGGGCATCGGACGCTCCCCAGCGTCCGATGCTCCATAAACTTGTCTGACAAGAAGGTACAGTAGACCGTTGGACGGGGTCATCGGAGCGTCCGATGCCTGGCATCGGCGCGTCCGATGCCCCCGAAAGATACCTATCTTGTGCTGTTTTTGGATGGCCGGGTTGGTGAAAGGTCCTAAATGGCTAGAGGGGGGGTGAATAGCCTATAAAAATTTTCTACAACAACACTTAAACAAACTAGTTAGACAACTAAATGGCGAAGCAAAGTTTGCGCTAGCTCTACACAGACGCAAGCCACCTATTCACAATTCTAGATAACCACAAACTCTAAGTCACACAATATCAAAGGAACTATTCAACAACTAAATAAGCAATAATGTATACCGCTACACAAGATAAGAGAATGTAACTAACAACAAGGTATAATATTAACTTGCAAGAAAGTAACAAATGTAAGTACAAGAGATAGAGGTGTGTATACCGAGCCGGCAAGAGATTAATAGATGAATATCAAAGAATACCACGGAGACAGGTTGACACAATAATTTTTCCTCCGAGGTTCACTTGCTTGCCGGCAAGCTACGTCCCCGTTGTAGCGATACACCCACTTGGAGGTTCACGCGCTAATAGGCATCACACGCCTAACCCTCAATAGGGTGCCACACAACCAACACAAGATGGGGATCCACAAGCTACGAGCAATCCACTAGAGTTACCTTTGGCGCTCCGCCGGGGAAGGTACAAGAAACCCCTTACAAATCACCGGGAGATGGCCACGAACAATCACCACTCGTGCCTAATCTCCTCCGCTGCTCCAAACCGTCTAGGTGGCGGCAACCACCAAGAGTAATAAGAATATCCGCAGCAACAACAATCGCCAAGTGCCACTAGATGCAAACTCACAAGCAAATGCACTTGGATCTCTCGATCTCACTTGGATTCGCACTAACAAGCAAAGAGATCGGAGGGAGGGATTAGATCTTGCTCAAGAGAATGTTCAAGAAGTCGGAAAGTCAAGAAGCCATCCCCAAAGGCGGCCACGGCCAATTTATAGAGAGGGGAGGGCGACGGCCCGAACCCTACCTTTCTGCGCTTGGTCGGTAGTACCGACCCCTCCTGGGCGCTAGTACCGACAGAGTCAAACTAGCCGTTTAACACACGTCCCGCTGATTTAGGCGAAGCACCGACTCTTTGGTCGGTACCTCCGAGGTCGGTAGTACCGGCCCTATGGCGGTACTACCGGCAGGCTACTTCCGGATCTACACAGAACGCATTCAAAAACTTCCTCCTGACCTTTGAACTATCGATCCCCTGGTCGGTACTTCCGAGCCCGGTGGTACCGGCCCTATGGCGGTACCACCGCCAGGTCAACTTCCACTCAACTCAGAGAGCTCCGCAAACTTGCCAAACACCGGCCTTGGGTCGGTAGCACCGGGCGCGGTACTACCGAGGTTATGGCGGTACTACCGGTAGGCCATTTTCAAAACTACACAGAGAGCCTCGCGAAATCCTTTAGAGCCACGGTACCACCGACCCTCTGGTCGGTACCACCGCCGGCGGTAGTACCGAGGTTATGGCGGTACCACCGCCAGGCCAAAAACGCCCCAACACAGAGAAGGCTGCACGCAGCACCTATGGGCGGTACCACCGACCACCCTGGTCGGTACCACCGACCATACACAGAAAACTTCATTTTCTTCTCTGTGTTGATCCAAAACTACTTCAACAACTTCTCCTTTGCAAAAGTGCTAACACCACCAAGTGTTCATCATCTTGTGCATGTGTGTTGGCATTTTCACAAACATTTTCAAAGGATTCGAGTTAGCACACTAGGTCCTAATGCATATGCATGTATGAATCCACCTAGTGGCACTTGATAACCGTGATCACTGAGATATTCCCCTCTTAATAGTACGGCTATCTATCCTAAATGCACTCACA
Source organism: Coix lacryma-jobi var. lacryma-jobi (assembly GCA_009763385.1). NCBI lineage: Eukaryota > Viridiplantae > Streptophyta > Magnoliopsida > Poales > Poaceae > Coix > Coix lacryma-jobi. The sequence goes on along the minus strand of CM019828.1, from coordinate 87,179,423 downwards.
CCCTCTACGGTGTCTTGAGTGCCAAAACAAAATTCCTATTTATACCTTTGCCTTGATCTCCATAGTATTTTGTTTTTCTCTTCTTCTTCTTCTTCCAAATGTGGAGCACATGATCTATCTTTTGGTCATCACCACCAATACCATGATCATCATTTGGCTCCCGTACTTGGAATGTACCAACCTAGCTCATAAACACTTCATGACAAGGTTAGTACTCTAGGTGACATCAATTATCCAAAACCAAACAAGGACTTTCAATCTCCCCCTTTTTGGTAATTGATGACAACCTTTCACAAAGATATATATTTGAAAATTTGAGTCACCACTTTGTTAGTATTAGCTCCCCCTACATATGTGCTATAGTGTTTGGTTCAAGTTCGGCACATATGCATAGATATGAAATGTGGGAGAGTAATACTATCAAATGATGCTAAGGTATAAAGAATGGACCTTTGAAGCGTGATACCAATCGGAGTTGCCAATGTACACCATCCTTAGCATCTTGATTAGCTAGACTTACAAAAACACTAGATACCTTATGAGATCAACATTATATAAAAGGTTCTAGTACCACTTTGCAAAAATAGATTACATCTAGCTACCACTTATGCATGCTAGTTCACAGATCATCATTCAAAATTTATTTCCAGCATACATCACACAAGCATGTATATATTGAATTTAAATTTTTACAATGCAATCACTCATATGAATATGCACATTCAAATGCAACAATAAGTTCATGAGCTTGCTCCCCCGACTTATATGCTCAAATTTTAATTGATCCTCCCTTTGTTATATATATCTATCTTAGTAACCATTTCTCCCCCTTTGTCATTAAGTACCATAAAAGGCACACCAATTTTAGTAGGAGTTAAGTTAATCAATAGGGTGATCAAGTTCATAGTATGGTTCAACCTAGCAAACAAACATAAGATATTTAACACGGTTTGCTCTAGAGTAAGCTTCTTCACACATCTTTCAATGGTTATCTTACTCATGTCGGTTAAACACTTGAATGCTTGTTTTCAAGATCAAACACTAGGTTCACAAGCCTATAAACATGTCATGTGCTACCACTAGATCATATCAAACATAGAAGCAATAGTGGTACCATATGTACATCAAAAGTATTTTATTTTCATGAATGAGCCTATAAGATGCAAGGAATGACTAAATGCACTAAACATATCCTTAGCAAGAATGAATGTCATGCCAAACAATTTTACCTTTGCTTTGTCGAAGGAGAGGCATGTCATATAATGGAGGGTGCATCAACTCATATTTGAGAAATCAAGTATATTCAATTCATTCCTTAGCTTGCAAAATCTCTTTTCATCAAGTGGCTTGGTGAATATATCGGCAAGTTGATCATCGGTACCAACATGCTCAATTGAAATATCACCCTTTTGTTGATGGTCTCTTATGAAGTGATGGCGAATGTCAATGTGCTTTGTTCTTGAATGTTGTACTGGATTGTTGGTGAGCTTCACTGCACTCTCGTTGTCACATAGCAATGGTACTTGTTTGAATTTAATTCCAAAGTCATCCAAAGTTGCTTTCATCCAAAGTAATTGAGCACAACAACTCCCTGCGGATATGTATTCTGCTTCGGCGGTTGAAAGTGCAACACTGTTTTGCTTTTTCGATGACCATGATACAAGTGATCTCCCAAGTAATTGACATGTGCCTGATGTGCTTTTTCTATCAACTTTGCATCCTGCATAGTCGGAGTCCGAATATCCAATCAACTCAAAGTTTGACCCCTTGGGATACCACAATCCAACATTTTGTGTATGCTTCAAATATCTCAATATTCTTTTAGTTGCCTTCAAGTGATTCTCTCTTGGTGAAGCTTGAAATCTTGCACACATGCATACACCAAACATGACGTCCGGCCTAGAAGCGGTCACATAGAGTAAGCTTCCAATCATAGACCGATACAACTTTTGATCCACCATGTTGCCACTAGCATCACTATCCAAATGTCCATTTGTTCCCATAGGTGTACTAATAGCTTTTGCATCATTTAGACCAAACTTCTTGAGCATATCTTTGATGTACTTGCCTTGACTCACAAAAGTGCCATTCTTCATTTGCTTGATTTGAAGACCAAGGAAGTAACTAAGCTCTCCAATCATAGACATCTCAAACTCATTTGCCATCATATTCCCAAACTCTTCACAAAACTCTTGGTTGGTGGACCCAAAGATAATATCATCAACATATATTTGCAACACAAACAAGTCTTTGCCAATCTTCTTGGTGAAGAGAGTAGTATCAACCTTGCCCATATTGAACCCTTTAGAGAGTAGGAAATCTCTCAACCTCTCGTACCATGCTCTTGGTGCTTGCTTCAAACCATACAACGCCTTCTTGAGCTTGTAAACATGGTTGGGCTTCTTGTCATCTTCAAAACCGGGAGGTTGTTCTACAAATACTAACTCATTGATATACCCATTGACATCCATTTGATATAACTTGATATTATGAGCACATGCATAAGCCAATAGAATTCTAATTGCTTCCATTCTTGCAACCGGTGCATATGTTTCTCCAAAATCAAGACCTTCAACTTGAGTGTAACCTTGAGTTACCAATCTTGCTTTGTTTCTTACTACTATCCCATCTTGATCTTGCTTATTTCGAAATACCCATTTGGTTCCAATTACATTGTAATTCTTTGGTCTCTCAACAAGTTCCCAAACTTGGTTGCGGGTGAAGTTGTTTAGCTCTTCATGCATAGCATTTACCCAATCAACATCCATCAATGCATCTTCTATCTTGGTTGGCTCAAATGATGACACAAAGGAAAAATGCTCACAAAATGATGCCAATCTTGATCTTGTTTGCACACCACTTCTAATATCCCCAACAATTTGATCTATGGGATGATCTCTTGCAATATTGGTTGGTTGGAGGATTTGCACTTGATTGCTTGGTTGAGATGAACTAGCTTGTTGATCTTCACTAGCACTTGATTGATCATGAGAACCACTAGCTTGATTTGCATCAACTTGCTCATTGGAGGAGAACATTTGGTCATCTTCATTATCATCCACTTGTCTTGGCCTAATATCACCAATATCCATATTTTTCATTGCATTTGACAATTGAGTGCCTCTCACATCATTAAGATTTTCATTTCCTTCTTGAGAGCCCTTAGTTTCATCAAATTCAACATCATGCACTTCTTCAATAATACCACTAGCCAAGTTCCAAACTCTATATGCTTTGCTTGTTGTTGAATATCCAAGTAAAAATCCTTCATCACATTTCTTCTCAAATTTGCTCAACCTTGCACCTTTCTTCAATATATAACATTTGCAACCAAAAACTCTAAAGTATGCGATATTTGGCTTTCTTCCATTTAATAGCTCATATGGTGTCTTCTCTAGCATGCCATGGCAATAGAGACGGTTGCTACAATAGCAAGCCGTATTGATAGCTTCGGCCCAAAAGAATGACTGACATTGTATTCACTGAGCATAGACCTTGCCATATCAATCAAAGTTCTGTTCTTCCTTTCAACAATCCCATTTGATGGAGGAGTATACTTGGGTGAGAATTGATGTCTAATGCCAAAGTCATCACACAACTCATCAATTCTTGTATTCTTAAATTCACTCCCATTGTCACTTCTAACTTTCTTGATTGTTGTTTCAAACTCATTCTGACATTTCTTGACAAAAGTTTTGAAGATATCAAAAGTTTCACTTTTATCACTAAGAAAGAAGACCCATGTGTATCTAGTGTAATCATCCACTATCACAAAGCCATATTTACTTCCACCGATGCTAGTGTATGTTGTTGGTCCAAATAAATCCATGTGCAATAACTCAAATGCTTTGCTAGTACTCATCATGCTTTTCTTAGGATGGGAGTTACCAACTTGTTTGCCAGCTTGACAAGAGCTACAAAGTTTATCCTTCTCAAAAGTGACATCTTTCAAGCCTCTAACTAAATCATGCTTCACTATTTTGTTCAACTGTTTCATTCCAACATGACCAAGCCTTCTATGCCATAACCAACCCAAACCAGATTTAGTGAACAAGCATGTTGACAGCTGGGTTTCACTAGCATTGAAATCAACCAAGTATAGGTTCTCATATCTAAATCCTTTGAATATCAAATTAGAACCATCTACACTTATGATTTCTACATCATCAACTCCAAAAATGCATTTGAAACCAAGATCACACAACTGAGCAACTGACAGTAAATTGAAGTTCAAGCTCTCAACTAGCAACACATTGGAAATGCTCATGTCATTGGATATTGCAATCTTACCAAGCCCTTTTACCTTGCCTTTGCCATTGTCACCAAATGTGATAGAATCAAAACCATGATTGCTGCTTGAATTGATTGAATTGAACATTCTTGAATCCCTGGTCATATGTTGAGTGCACCCACTATCAAGCACCCAATGCCTCCCTCCGGCTTTATAGTTGACCTACAAGAACAAATCAATCCTTTTTAGGTACCCAAACCTTTTTGGGTCCTCCAAGATTAGTGACCAAACTCTTTGGTACCCAAATAGCTTTCTTCTTTGAGCCCACAATTGGTGTACCAATGAATTTAGCTTTCATGCCATTAACACCCTTGGTAAGCAAATAACAAGAATCAAATTTAATAGAGGATACATTAGCGTTCTTGTTCTTGTTCTTGCAATATTGCTCTACATGCCCACTTTGCTTGCATCTAGTGCAAAACCGACCATTGCTCTTCACAAAACTAGTCTTGTGAGTAGCAAAAGCCGCCTTGCCATTCTTGGGGGTATAGCCCAATCCCTCTTTGTTGAGAGAAAAACGTTGGCTACCCAAGCACTTAAGCAAGCGGGCCTCACCACCATAGGCTTTACCTAAGGCGTGAGTGAGCTCATTTACCTCCTTCTTCAATGTCTCATTCTCAACCATGAGTGAGGCATCACAAGTGAAGCCATCATCCATAGATGAAGTAGTAGTAGTAGATGATGAGCTACATGAAGGGTTAGTAGCAGCAATAATAATAGGCTTATAGAAAGATTCATCGATTATATCACAAGCTATGCCTATGTCACATGTTTTAACCACTTTTTCAGTTTTAGCTTGATCAACAAGTGAGGAGTGAGCTTCCTTAAGCTTAGTGTGAGCATTGCCAAGCTTCTCATGGGCTTCCACTAGCCTCTCATGAGTAGCATTGAGCTCCTCAAAGGATTGCTCAAGAGCTTTTAGTCTCTTTTGCAATTCTTTGCACTCCTTTCTCTTTTTATCAAAGTGTTCTCTAGCATCATCAAGCATTTCAATTAATTCATCTTTAGTGGGTTCATCATCATCACTATCATCACTATCACTCTCATCATCATCAGATAGTACCTTTGTGGCCTTTGCCATGAAGCATGATGGAGTGTCGAAGATTGAAGGCTTGTTGTTGATAGCAATACTTGCAAGTGCCTTCTTCTTGCTTGTCTTGCGATCTTCATTATCACTATCTTCATCACTATCACTTATGGATGCATCACTATCCCAAGTGACCATATATGATTGCCCCTTCTTCTTCTTTGTGTAATTCTTCTTTTCTTTCTTCTCCTTCTTCTTGTCCTTCTTGTTGTCATTATCATCATTCTCACTGTTGTACGGACATTGAGCAACAAGATGGTCCTTGCTACCGCACTTGAAGCACCTCCTTGGTTCATCCTTGTTCTTGTATGAAGTCTTCTTCCTCCTTGCCCGGTAGCCCTTCTTCTTCATGAATTTGCCAAACCTTTTGACAAATAGAGCCATCTCTTCATCATCGTCATCACTGTCATTTGAGCAGTTATCTTCGCTAGAATCTTCTTTCTTTGCTTTGCCCTTGTTCTTTGATGATGATGTTGTGGCTTTGAATGCCACACTCTTCTTCTTCTCATCCTTCTTTACTTCTTGATCATTCTCATCTCTGTAGGTGTCATCAGTCATTACATCTCCAAGAACTTGGTTTGGTGTCATAGTGTCCAAACCGCTTCTTACAAGCAACGTGACTAACATGCCAAATCTGTTGGGAAGACATCTCAAGAATTTATGAGAGAAGTCTTTGTCCTTCACCTCTTCTCCAAGAGCTTTGAGATCATTGACAATCACTTGAAGCCTATGGAACATCTCTGGAACACTTTCATCTTCATTCATCTTGAAGCTAGCAAACTTTTCTTTGAGAATGTATGCTTTTGCTCCTTTCACTGCTTGAGTGCCCTCAAATGATTCTTCCAATTTCTTCCAAGCATCATATGCCATCTCCAAATTTTTGATTTGCTCAAATACCCTCTCATCAACGGCATCATGAATAGCACTGAGAGCAATGTCATTGTTCTGCATCTTCTCTTCTTCGGCATTGGTGAGATGCTCCGGATCGACTATCTCAATCTTGACATCCACAACTTGCCATATCTTTCTATTGATTGACTTTAAATGAGTGGTCATTTTTGCCTTCCAATAGCTATAGTTTGTGCCATCAAATTGGGGTGGCCTTTTGGTGTTGTTGATATGAGCCATTTTGACACCGAAGGTTGTTAAGCCTCAAATAAACGGTGACCTTGCTCCGATACCAATTGAAAGGTCCTAAATGGCTAGAGGGGGGTGAATAGCCTATAAAAATTTTCTACAACAACACTTAAACAAACTAGTTAGACAACTAAATGGCGAAGCGAAGTTTGCGCTAGCTCTACACAGATGCAAGCCACCTATTCACAATTCTAGATAACCACAAACTCTAAGTCACACAATATCAAAGGAACTATTCAACAACTAAATAAGCAATAATGTATATCGCTACACAAGATAAGAGAATGTAACTAACAACAAGGTATAATATTAACTTGCAAGAAAGTAACAAATGTAAGTACAAGAGATAGAGGTGTGTATACCGAGCCGGCAAGAGATTAATAGATGAATATCAAAGAATACCACGGAGACAGGTTGACACAATAATTTTTCCTCCGAGGTGCACTTGCTTGCCGGCAAGCTACGTCCCCGTTGTAGCGATACACCCACTTGGAGGTTCACGCGCTAATAGGCATCACACGCCTAACCCTCAATAGGGTGCCGCACAACCAACACAAGATGGGGATCCACAAGCTACGAGCAATCCACTAGAGTTACCTTTGGCGCTCCGCCGGGGAAGGTACAAGAAACCCCTTACAAATCACCGGGAGATGGCCACGAACAATCACCACTCGTGCCTAATCTCCTCCGCTGCTCCAAACCGTCTAGGTGGCGGCAACCACCAAGAGTAATAAGAATATCCGCAGCAACAACAATCGCCAAGTGCCACTAGATGCAAACTCACAAGCAAATGCACTTGGATCTCTCGATCTCACTTGGATTCGCACTAACAAGCAAAGAGATCGGAGGGAGGGATTAGATCTTGCTCAAGAGAATGTTCAAGAAGTCGAAAAGTCAAGAAGCCATCCCCAAAGGCGGCCACGGCCAATTTATAGAGAGGGGAGGGCGACGGCCCGAACCCTACCTTTCTGCGCTTGGTCGGTAGTACCGACCCCTCCTGGGCGCTAGTACCGACAGAGTCAAACTAGCCGTTTAACACACGTCCCGCTGATTTAGGCGAAGCACCGACTCTTTGGTCGGTACCTCCGAGGTCGGTAGTACCGGCCCTATGGCGGTACTACCGGCAGGCTACTTCCGGATCTACACAGAACGCATTCAAAAACTTCCTCCTGACCTTTGAACTATCGATCCCCTGGTCGGTACTTCCGAGCCCGGTGGTACCGGCCCTATGGCGGTACCACCGCCAGGTCAACTTCCACTCAACTCAGAGAGCTCCGCAAACTTGCCAAACACCGGCCTTGGGTCGGTAGCACCGGGCACGGTACTACCGAGGTTATGGCGGTACTACCGGTAGGCCATTTTCAAAACTACACAGAGAGCCTCGCGAAATCCTTTAGAGCCACGGTACCACCGACCCTCTGGTCGGTACCACCGCCGGCGGTAGTACCGAGGTTATGGCGGTACCACCGCCAGGCCAAAAACGCCCCAACACAGAGAAGGCTGCACGCAGCACCTATGGGCGGTACCACCGACCACCCTGGTCGGTACCACCGACCATACACAGAAAACTTCATTTTCTTCTCTGTGTTGATCCAAAACTACTTCAACAACTTCTCCTTTGCAAAAGTGCTAACACCACCAAGTGTTCATCATCTTGTGCATGTGTGTTGGCATTTTCACAAACATTTTCAAAGGATTCGAGTTAGCACACTAGGTCCTAATGCATATGCATGTATGAATCCACCTAGTGGCACTTGATAACCGTGATCACTGAGATATTCCCCTCTTAATAGTACGGCTATCTATCCTAAATGCACTCACACCCTCTACGGTGTCTTGAGTGCCAAAACAAAATTCCTATTTATACCTTTGCCTTGATCTCCATAGTATTTTGTTTTTCTCTTCTTCTTCTTCTTCCAAATGTGGAGCACATGATCTATCTTTTGGTCATCACCACCAATACCATGATCATCATTTGGCTCCCGTACTTGGAATGTACCAACCTAGCTCATAAACACTTCATGACAAGGTTAGTACTCTAGGTGACATCAATTATCCAAAACCAAACAAGGACTTTCAGTTGGGTGGTATATATACTTCCTTCTCTCCATCCATTTGAGTGTTCTTGCCATTTCCATCTGCTGAGAGACACCTTGTGAGTGTGAGAAAGAGCAAGAGCCCTAGTGAGGTTGAGTGATTTGCTAATTGTGAGAATTAGACACCTCCTAGTGAGAATTGAGTAGCAAGTGTGCATCCATCCATCTCTTTGGCCTTGTCTTGGTCAAGTGAGAGTTCTAGCTTGTTACTCTTGGTGATCGGCATCACCTAGACGGCTTGGTGGCGATCGGAGTGCTTGGTGATCATCCGGAGGCTTTGTGGATGACCCAAGCCATGTTGTGACCGGTAGCGAGCGATTCACCGGGCCGGAGTGGCGAAGAATCAGCTCGTAGTGAGCACTTGATCCTTGCGCGGATCAAGGGGGAGCGATACCCTTGCGCGGGTGCTCCAACGAGGACTAGGGGGGTGTGCCGACACCTCGATACCTCGGCAAAAAGATCGTCGTGTCATCTCTACTCTCTTTACTTCGCATTTACTTTTGAGCAATTCAATTCCGCATTTACTTGTTGTTCTTTCATGAATTGAATTGCCATGCTAGAGTAGAAATGGTGTAGCAATAGTCTTTTTGTGCGGTTGATTCTTGTTCACACACTTCTAGGCACTAGGGGGTTAATTGGGCTTGATAGGTTTTAATTCTTGCAAGAAGTTTTAGAAAAGCCCAATTCACCCCCCCCCCCCCTCTTGGGCATCTTGATCCTTTCATGTATAATCACCGCTACAACTCTGATAAAATTTGAGAACACAAGTCTATGTTTCATTTTGTAGCATGATGGTTGAACTTTGCTAGGGGTAGTTCACCTTGTATACATGTTTAGCACTTGTTTGACTTCCTGTCTATACATGTTTAGTGCTATTTTGATGGTGAAACCTTTTTTGAAACAACTTAAACCTGCTCACTAACCTTTTATGTTCATATTTCGTATTCGGTGATCAGTTTGAGCCCTTGCTAGCATTTCTTGCTTGTTGGTTAGAATTCAGATCAGCACTATGTAGAGCATCTTTTCATTCTATCGACTATATTCCTGGAGCTGCTAACTTGCATTTTTGACTCATATGCATTTTACTTGTTTACGGTAGGCATGGCCTAGCTCCGATTTGCTTCCTTGAGATTTTCTCTCTTATCTTTTGTTTGCAAATTGCTCCCAAGGGGGAGAATGAATTTTTTCATATGTGGTGACAATTTGCAAATTTTGTGCTTCACTTGTTGAGGGGGAGTTCTTTGAGCAAGGGGGAGTTTTTTGGTTTTGTTTTGATTTTCAATTGGTTTGGAGCGATTTTCTGCTAGTTGTGTTGAGCCTATGTGCCTCTATCTTGAGGGACTAGCAGTTTTGCATACCTATGCGCTTTCTAGTTGGTATCGTTTCAGTCGGTATCAAACTTTCTTGCTAGCGGTGTTCAGCCCGTTCTGCCTCTTCTTGAGGGCTAGCTTTGCTTTGATTGGTTGCGTCGAGCCGTTGCCCATGTCTTTGGGGACCAAGTTGTTTTGCTCATTCCACTTGACCTTCTTTCGGCTTTGCTATGCTTTTGGGTCATTTGGATGCGTTCTCTTCGCTCAACCTTTCTTCTTCCTTCTTCTACTCTATATGGTTCTGTTGATTGTTGATAATGCACTCATCAAGGGGGAGATTGCGGATGCATGGGTGTATTCCGGGTCTCGTGATGATGAGCGATTGTCAACAGGTTTGATGCGCATGTTCTTTGGCTTGTGTTGTGCAGGTGTTGAGCACGGAGATAGTGATCGAAGGCAAGGTGAAGGTCAAGTAGAGACGTGTCGCGCCGATGGACCCGGAGCGGTGAAGGGCGGACGTGAGGCTTGGACTGACGGACCGGTGGCCTGAGGATCAGTTGTGGTGGCTGACAGCCTGGGACAGCGACGAGCGGAGACTTGCGGGACATGGTGTGGCTCGGGTCGTGGACCCAAGGACACGTGTCGGTGGATGGGGTGCACGGGCGGTGCATCCCCTCTACAGTTTTGGTTTGGTGGTTGAGCCACAGAAAAACCACCGGGTGGACGGTTTCCAGGTTTGGGGCACAAAACCTGGGTGCCACGGGTTTCCGAGTTTGGGCCTCAAAACTCGGGCTGAGGACGGTTTCCAGTTTGGGCCTCAAAACTTGGGCGCTGGCGGGTTTCTGTGTTTGGGCCACAAAACTCAGCTGATGGACGACAGGTTTCCCGGTTTCGGCCTCAAAACCAGGGGAGGACTTGACGACTGGTTTCCCGGTTTCAGCCTCAAAATCGGGAGGGAGGTCCAGGAAAAGGATGGACGACGCGTTGGCGGCACGTGGCGGCATCAGGTGAGGTCGCGTCGAGGCGAAGCTACCAGATGTGCGGGCGTGGCCGTCGGATCGACTACACTTCGAGTTGGACAGGAATACTCTTAGGGTTAGCCTGTTCGCTCATTAGCTGTAGGGGTAGAAGGGGAATAATTGTATTAGGCTATATTAGGAGAGGCCACCCCTTCGTCCAAACATTTTCAGTTATTTGCTATTTTCTCTTAGGGTTTCCTGTTCTCCCATTCCCTGCTGTAGCTACTGAGATCCGCAGAGACGGCTAATCATACCTCTGTGTTCTTGAGATTTTGAGGAAACGAGACCGTAATCCCGTTGTCTCCTCGTGGGGATGATTTTCGGCTGGTAATTGAGATTGTGGATCGCGTTCTTGAGTTGTTCTTCGCGGTTTCCTTCTTGTCTCAATTTTCACGTCGTTTGATCTCTCTCTACGTTGCATCTTTCTTGAATTCGTTTGAATCAACTTGTTCTTTGTTGTGAGGGGATCATTTCCACTGAAGCAATTCAACTCAAACCTCACGAACAAGTAGATCGACCGGTTCTTCGTTTTGGATCAACTTTTCTCTTCTCTTCCCCCGATTCCTTCGATTCATTGATTTGGAGATAGGTTCGAGCCATGATCTCCTAGGAGTAGCTCACTATCATCCTTGTGACTCTACTCACCAAGTTTGAGCCTTAGTGGTTTCGTTTTGGGTGAGATCGAGTTGAATCGATGTACGAACAGCACGGTTTTGGGGTGATCGGACGCACGAGTCGGGCTGACCGGACACTAGGTAGTGAGTCCGGTCGTTGAACACGTTCACAGCTTTTTCGTCTCGACTTGACCGGACTCTCACTCGCTAACTGACCGGACGCTCTAAAAACTTTTGACCGGACTCGCTTGTCGCACTGTTCACTGCTTTCTCGCCACTGACCAGACGCTCTGTACACTTGACCGGACGCTCCTCTACCGTGAGTCCGGTCCAATACAGAGAGCTCCCGAAACGTTTTTGAATCGACCGGACGCGTCTGATCCCTACTGACCGGACGCTCACCAGAGTCCGGTCGGTGCTGATCAGTACGCTTTCATCCGTGGTTCGTTCGTCCGTTGTCGGTTTTGGTTTCCGGCTTTTGCGTTAGATTTCTAGAGTTGTTTAGTGTCCCGCTGTGCTTCTTGAAAGCATCCACCCTACATCTAGGGTCGTGGACACTATCAAGCTCTAGGTTTGCTCTTGGGGTTGATTCTCAGGACATTGGCTATAAGTTTCTGAAAAAAAAAAATTAAAGCTCCCATTCACCCCCCCCCTCTGGTCGCCTTTGTGTAGCACTTTCAGTCCTTCAAATTGAGGTGCGTGAGGATGTTGAATTGGGAAGCTCGAAAGAATTCCTCAAGTCAACATCCCTGAAAAGATCATCCTCAAATTCACAGGAATAAGCACAAGGATGTGTCAGAGCTTCCTCTTCGAGAATATCAAGAGTTTCTCCTGAATCGTCCTTGTTTTGGATGAAAAATTTAGCATCATTATCCAAGGACAATTCAGAGATCTCTATAGGTTGCACTGACATTACCATTTTGGGCTTGTTTGTATAAGAGAGGGGTTCAGCCACAGAATTTTTGGTTTGAACTGTTGGTATGGAAAAGTTTTCCCTCTCTGTCTTGACAGCAGATTCCCCAATTTTTGAAGATTTGTCCAAACATTTTTGTAGGGGAAGCCCGATCAAGACATCAAAGTCTTGAATGTCAAAGATATGAAAGTCTAGCATCAACTTGAAATTGTCATACTTAAGCTGTATGCTACGAAGGATGCCTAGACTATTCACACTTGACTTTGAATCTAGCCTCAAGTGCTTATTTGTTGGGATGAGAGGCTCGTGAATGAACGTGTTCGCAAAAGATGCGGACATGATGTTCACCCCAACAATAGGATTGTAAAGCACTTCTATCCAGACTCTGTCTATTTTAGCATGGATGAATGAACAAGAGGGACTAATCCAAATTTCTTCGAAAGAGAGTTCCGCTTGTTCCACTCAATCGCTACTTATAAAGGATGGCGACTCCTTTGTATGAAGGATTTCTTCAGGAGGTTCAAGAGGAGTGGCAAGAACTGGAGGCTTGTTCTGGTATGAAGGCTTCGAGGTATCTACGTAATTGTCAAGGCATTCTTCCTCGAAGAACAGAAAATCTGAAGGGAAGAAAACTTCTTTCAGAGGTTCCGTTAGCGATGAGGGTCTCTGAGTTTGAATCTCAGGTTCGGTTTTAACCGAAGAGACCTCCTCATGCTTGGGTTCGTCTTCGACTCGGAGGGGATCATGAGGTGGAGTGTTCTCTAGAATAAGGTCTAGCAGAGCTTCTCCTTCTCCTGTGGTTTTGCACATGAATGATCCTCCAGCGGAAATGTCCAGCTGTAGGGCAGACTCCTTGTTCAGCCCTAACCAAAAGTGTTGTAACAACACATGGTTGGGTAGAGACAAGTCTGGGCCTAATCATGATAGAGTTGTAAATCTCTCCCAGGTTGCACCTAACATTTCCTTCTCTTTTTGTTGGAAGTTGAGTATCTCTTGTCGTCGATTTGCAATACGAGATATGGAAAAGAATGTGAGATAGAATCTGTTCCTCAGTTCTTTCCAATCTCCGTTAACCTTTCCTACATTATTGTTGTACCATTATTTTGCCCTCTCAGAGAGAGAGAGAGAGAACGGAAACAACTTCCAACGCAATGTTTCTTGTGACATGCTTGCAATTGTCAGGCACGCACAAAGTAACTCAAACTCTCGTAAATGATGATAGGGGTTTTCATGATCGTACCCCAAGAAGGGTTGTTCACGAACCATGGCTATAAAGCCAGGACAGATTTCATAGCCAGAAGCTCTGATTGGCTTTGGCAATTGTGGTGGCTCATAGAACTCGGCCCGTGGAGAAGATAGGTTTTGGATAATGGTTGGCTCCATAGGTAAGGTAAGGAAAGAAAAGAAAGGTAAAAACAAAGATACACAGGCGAACTAGGTTCGGAGACTAAAGACGACAATCATTCCCCGGCAACGGCGCTAGAAATGCTTGTTGGTATTTCTTAGCGTAAGCAGAAAAGTCCGCAAGCGCACGAAAGTACCACTGTAGCACTTCACCCGGAGTATTCAGGGTATCGTATTTTCCACAGGGAACGGTGGGCTCTGGTCTCTTCATCTAGTTCTCCCAGATAAGACAAGAAGAAGGGTAACGAGGGTAGCAAGGTTCTTCTAAGGAACCGGTCCTTATGTGGTATAAGCTCAGCCAACAAAGCCTACTTCAGTCAACGGGTAGAGACTGGTTTCCCAGTCTTTGCCAATACAACTCTACCTGGAATCCCGGACGTGGGTGGATTACAAAGGACGGACAGGGCTGTCACCACCTGCCGCTTACCTCCTCAACCGTGGAGTCCCAGGCAACCAACATGTAACCGCTTAGCCTAAACACCGCGTTTACGCTAAGGGCCACTATTCTAGCGGTAGCTAGGACTTGCGCCCTTTTACTAGAGCACCCACCCAAGGGTGAACGATCGGTTCCGCAGACTATGTTAGCGAAAGCTTAAACACGATAAGAACTTAGAACCAAGATGAACACGAACTCTTATACATAAGTAGTATGCAAGATCGTAAAGGTACAAACAAGATTATACCAATGACTCTGGTGTTCCTCCCGCTAAGTGTACAAGTGCGCCGAGTACACTCGTGGAGGTAGCCGACAACTCTGGTCTGTCTCCCGCTCAGATCTCACTCGCTCCCTATTCTAGATAGCTAGTAGAGCTATGATATATGAGGCATTACTCCTTCTTCCATGGATCCCTCTTGAGATATGATCAATGAATACTTGGATGATATGAGCTCACCGGGTGCATGGCGTTCTTAAGCCGCTTCATCTCCAGGCTTGGTGAAAAGGGGCTACCCTTCTTCAAGCTCCTCAAGGCGGGCGAGCAGTTCATCTGGGATGATGAAGCCGACCGCGCCTTCTCTGACCTGAAGAAGTACCTGACTCAGCCTCATGTTCTTGTCGCACCTATGGAGAAGGAGCCTCTGCTGCTCTACATCGCCGCTATGAATCAGGTCGTCAGCTCCGTCATTGTTGTCGAGCGCAAAGAGGTCGGCCACGCCTAGCCGATCCAGCGGTCGTGCTATTTCGTCAGCGAGGTGTTGAATGACTCCAAGGCTCGGTATCCCCAAGTCCAGAAGTTGTTGTACGCGGTCCTCATCACCGTCCAGAAGCTCCGCCACTACTTCCAAAGCTCCGAAAAGGTGACCGTCGTCACTGAGTTCCCCCTCTGAGATATCCTACGCAACAAGGATGCTACGAGCCATATCATCAAGTGGGCTATTGAGCTCGGCGCCTACGACATCGCCTTCCAGGGTCGCCATACCATCAAGTCGCAACCCTCACCGATTTCGTCATCGAATGGACGGACATCCAGACTCCAGTGCCAGTGGAGGCGCCTGAGCACCGGGTTCTCTTCTTCAACGGCTCCCTGACCATCCATGGCGCGGGCGCTGGTCTCCTTTTCAAGTCTCCATCTGGCGAAAAGCTCTGATATGTCCTCTGGCTGCTGTTCCTAGCGTCAAACAACGCCACTGAGTACAAAGCTACTCTCCATTGGACTCCGCATCGCCAGCGAGCTCAGCGTCAAGCGCCTCATGGTCTACGGTGACTCCGCCCTCGTCATCAACCAGCTTAGCAAGGACTGGAGCTGCTTCAACGACAAGATGAGTGCGTATTGCGCGGCCATCCGGAAGCTTGAAGACAAATTCTTCGGTGTCGAGTACCACCATGTCCTCCGCGATTGGAACCAAGCAGCCGATGAGTTGTCAAAGTTGGCTTCGTCCTGGTCTCCGGTCCCGGTCGGTGTATTCGTCCACGACTTGCTCGAGCCTTCCATCGTTGATCCTCAAAGCTCCGCCACCTTGATGGATGTCGACCTGCCTCCTCCACCTGCCGATAAACTAGTCGGGGTTGTCCCTGCATCGTCTTCGGACTAGCATGAAGACTTCATCAAGTACCTCTCTAAGAATCTCGTCCCTGCCGATAAGGTTGAGGCCGAGCGCCTCGTCCACCGCGTTAACAACTACGTACTCCGCGGTGGTCACTAACGGGCAGACGATGATTGAGAAGAAGCGCGCGATCACCGGAGAGGTGCACCAGCTGCGGTGGGGCAATGAGTGAGCACGTGGGGCTAGGAGGGGCGCGCCATCGCGGGGAGGGGCGGACATGATTGGCGAGCGGTGCCAAGACGGGGCGACCATGTGGTCTCGCGACGAAGAAGAAGAGGAGACCGGGGGGGAATTAGAACCAACTATTATGTTTGTGTAACCAGTGACATGGGTGGATAATTTCTCTCAGATTCATCAAACTTAGTTTGGTGGAGCACCCCTTGAAGAGATCCACAAAAATGGTGAATCTAGCCCTCAGATCCACCATTTTGGTGAATCCGGATTTGGTAGATCTAGAATGTTTGACAAATTTTTGGTGGATCCAAGCTCTTGAATCCGAATTTGGTAAATCTGAATCTCTACCAAGCACGTCTTAGTAGAGATAGAGATAGAGATAGAGAAGTAGAGAGAGGGCATGTACAACACACAGATAGGACCTATCTATAAGTTCTTGAAGTCAACAATACAAATAGCTTGTACAACCAAAAAACAGGGGTTGTTTATTTAATTGTTTGCAGGTGATTTAATGCTTACATGTAGCCATGATCAATCATGTATATCATTCTTATACACCATCATATAGCTAGTTCATACAAAACAAATCAAACATAAATTTATTGAATATGATTGCAATATTTTAGAACCATCACTTTTTATACTATTAACAACAAGTACATACTATTAAGCAACCATCCACACTAAAGCTCTCCAATGCTCAAAGTTCAAAGACCATCCACTCTCCTTTGGCACTACCAAAGCTCATGTATATGCAGCTTGTTAGTAGTTTAAACATTAGCACTAGCTGTAACTAAAAAAAGAATTGCAGTTATATATATATAACTTTTTCATAATTCAAATAGAATATAATATCAAAGGTATAATTCATATATCAATGTACATGCTATGTCTATTTCAGCTCTGTAATTCTATAAGATGATAAGCTAATACCTCTTTCAAACCCAATGGTTCGATTTAACCTGCAAGAGTATAGGGTAAAATGAATGTGCATCAATGTACCAAAAAAGAAAACTTGCCCTAGAAGTGCTCTATTTTTCATTGCACAGCATGCAAAGAATATGTCATATCTTGCAAGTTGCAAATAAACATGTGTCATTTACAGCGTGATTACCAGGTTGTCAGATTCAACACTTGAATATCCTGATGGATAACTGGAGTTCTTGTCGCAGGTGAAGCCGTGCTAGGGAATAGCGCTGCTCTCGATGGTGAAGTAGCCGCCACAGTGGAAGGTTAGGCCGATGCGCCGAAGGTTGGGGCACCCGAAGCGATGCTGGATTCACGACCGGAACCGGCTGCGCACTTCTGCTTTCGCGTTGTTGCCACACCCTTCTATATGCGAGGAATAATTGGGATTCAGTATGAGATTTTCACACACGGATGCAATTTTTTCTGATTTCCACCATAGATACGGTCACTTCATGCTCCCTCCTCGTTGCCACTGGGCTTCAACAGCACCACCGCCGCAACCCCTGCTTTGGCCCCGTTGCCTCGCCTCTTGGGTCTAGGGTCGCTGTTGTGCTCGAACGAAAGAACGACGGTAGAGAAAAGATAAAACAAATAGGGATTTTAGCACACATCGTGATTTCTCCCCGCGCGCCACCGCTAGATACGCGACTATCAGCATGGTGATATGACAACCTAATACATCACGTCTTCCTCCTTATCTCGTCACCTAGAAGCATGAGCCACTCTTGTCGTCTTACGAGTCGACGATCTCAACCTATTCTAACTCGTGAAAAACTTTTTATATAAAGAGTAAAGTCTATCATCGGTCCCTAAACTTATACCGTTGTGTCGTCCTGGTCTCTAAACTTATAAATCGACCGTTTAGGTCCTCAAACTTGTTCGACTGTGTCATCCCGGTCCTTAAACTTATTCGGATATATCATCCTAGTCCCTAGACTTATAAATTACCCATTTAGGTTCTCAAACTTATTCAATTATGTCATCTTGGTCCCTAAATTTTGTTTTGAGTCTCATCTAAATCTAAACATAGCGATTTAAAAAGTTTATATCAACAAATAATTCATAACTTTTTCATATGAACTCGAATAAAGATAAACTTTATATCAAAATTGTAGTCCTTGATACAATCTATAACTTTGTACTTGAAAAGTTTTTGAATTAAAATTGGTTGGAGTCCCAAAATATTGTTTTATAATTATAGATTTTGAAATTTAAAATTTAAAATTATCAAATAATGTTGAATATTAACATAATCTATATAAAAGTTATAGTTCTCAATGCAATCTATAACGTTGTTAATTAAAAAAATATTTAAGGTTGTTTAGTATCCAAAAATTTAATTTAAAATTTTAAATTTTAAAATCTATAAACATACAATAATATTTTAAGACCCTAAACAGTTTCAATTCAAAAACTTTCCAACTAC
This sequence comes from Coix lacryma-jobi var. lacryma-jobi, assembly GCA_009763385.1. NCBI lineage: Eukaryota > Viridiplantae > Streptophyta > Magnoliopsida > Poales > Poaceae > Coix > Coix lacryma-jobi. The sequence goes on along the minus strand of CM019828.1, from coordinate 87,160,940 downwards.
AAAGTTGTAGATCACATCGAGAGCTACAATTTTGATATAATGGTTATCTTCATTCGATTTTATATTAAAAAGTTATAAATTATTTTTTAATATAAAGTTTTTAGATCCCTTTGTTTTAACCTAGATAAAACTCAAAACCAAGTTTATGGACTGGAATGACACAACTAAATAAGTTTAAGGACCTAAATGGGTGACTTGCAACTTTAGGGACCAGGATGACATGACCGAACAAGCTTGAGGACCTAAATGGTCGATTTGCGAGTTTAGAACCGGAATGACACAAGAGCAGAAGTTTAGAGGACCTAAATGGTCGATTTGCGAGTTTAGAACCGGAATGACACAAGAGCAGAAGTTTAGAGACCTGTGATAGACTATGGAAGCGGCTAAATTACGGCCGGCCCTAATTTAAACATGTCGCACGGCCTTACCATTTTTGGTAAAAAGTGTATTATTGTATTTTTTTGGAAAAATGCTAATCATGATATTGTGCCGCTGCACAAACAAAAATATTTCCCGCCATTGTAAATGGATTATGCAGGTGAAGCACAAATATCACCATGATTTATAGGAGAAAAAAAGGCAAATCAAACCAAGAAGAAAAGCAAAATAAGACTAATAAAAGGCAAATCAAGTCAAAAAAAAAAGGTAAATCAAGCCAAACATATGCTTTCTATGGATTGCATATATACGTTCACATTAAAAAGAACAATGTATTGATAAAAGAACACAACTAAGAAAAAATATATTTGCATCTGTAATTTTACAGCACACCACTATAAATCTAGTCCAGAGAAAAACACACATTTCCGCATCTTCTCAGTGCATGGTTTGTATCTTACTTCTTTGCATATGGCATGCATCCTGCATGTTAAAAAGAAAATATCTGTCAAAAATTTCTTGCTGGATTCAGATAAAAAAAGATACATATGTCAAAAAATAAAAACTTTATGTTGCCTATTTAGAAGACATTATTGTCTAAAAATAATAGTACTACTACTTAATTGAGGTGCCTATATATATGTTGCGCAAATCAAAAGATATAGTAGATGCAAGTTGCTGCCAGTAATGATATAGTAGATTACATTATCTTAGGCAATACAAGTGTCATTTATTAGGCAACAATGTCTCCCTAAATAGGCAATTTAGTAAGTAAAAAAACAAGTATAGTGTCTGTGTTCTTTTGTAACCCACAACCCCACCCCACCCCCTGTTTATGTACAAAAATGCATATCAAATATAGGCAAGGTGATGATGTAAAAAATAGAGGCAATGTGTGAAAGTGGCCTGCTATGGTACATACACACATTCTAGAGCGCAACGAGCATTTTTAGCACATATACAACATAAAGCATTCTTTTAATGTTGCAACATAAGCATTAATTATAAAGAAAACATTACAAAACTCACACATGATTATTTAAACTAAAAATATTAAGGTTAAACCTGTTCTAAATGCAGCCTGCCTACCAATCTGCCACAGAAGACTAAATTGCCTATTTAGGAGCACATTATTGCCTAAAAACATAATACTAAATTGCCTATTTAGGAGCACATTATTGCCTATTTTACAAAAAAAAAAAATTGAAAAACAATAATAGGAGCATAGACCAAGTTGCTTGCTAAACCCATGATGAGAAACAAAGATAAAAATTATGATGCAATTGCATGATAACTATTATGACGAAAAACAAAGACAAAAGTTGATACAATTGTTTCAAGTAAAACAAACTGGAGAGATACAATTGCATGAAAAGAGATACATCCTACTAATATGAGAAAATAAAAAGTTATGAGAGCAATTAAAGTACTATCGTTCTTTATGTCATAAGAGCTGCTACCTGGTTCATGATAGCTATTTCTATTTTGTGAACAGTTAAACCTCATACTCAATATATACTACCAAAGTAAATAGTTATAACCTCGTAAGCAACTCTAAGCATACATATATCCAATTTGTATCAAAAGATGCTACAATCCTACTGATGGAAGCAAATCCATCACAAACATACCATTCATAGTTGTCTGTAGATGAATCAATTGGGATGGAGGCAGAAAACAAAGGTCGGAGGTTAGTTTTCAGAATTTCAGCTCCAGCAAGACCAACAAGATGAGGATATGATTCGACAATGGAGTAGTCGCTGCTCAAACCTGAAGGAAAACAGAGCTAAACTATGCAGTGCCAAAATTTTGTAATCAAATAAATTAGGTTGATCATGTTGTTAATGGTAATTGGGGAAAATCAAGTAGACTCAGTAGCACTAACTTGCCTGCTTACTTCACCCACGTCCGACCACACACATGATCCAACGCCAGTTGCCGGCCACCAGAACGCCCGACTGCATGAAAGATGACATGCACGTCGTCATCATTGCTCGTGCTAACGCTGATAACCAGAGACTGGCGGTGATGAGTGGCTCTGAGCCCCCGCACTGCCGCAGCGCTGACGACCCGGCTGCCTGCGACTGACGGCCCCGCACTGGCTCCTTGTTGAGGCCAGATGACAGGATCTGCAGCCGGTGATGAGCCTGTGCGATACCTTCCTGACCTCCTCCATTTGAGCCCAAAAAAGCTCTGCACACAAAAATGTATACATATTCAAGTTTACATAACAAAAATCATCCATCATGGTCTGTATGGAGACACGGATGCTGGATCAAAAGGTATAGCTTTGTAGGCAATTGACATGTATCTATACATCAAACTTATCATTACAAAATGACCACTATCTATTTACTTCTAATGGTAGGTATCGATTTATTGGAACAAATTCAGAGGTGAAGTTTATATGATAAATTGGCCGAAAACATAAAGTTTCTGGCTAAGCAGCATATATAACTTTGAGAAGTGTACCCATGTGATGTTTTGTTTATCTAAGATAAGAACATATTTTACTAAAAAAAGAATGGAATAACTGAAACATATTAAGTTCAAAAGTGGCACTTATATATATATATGATAAATTGGACAAGAATGATAAAATGTGTCACTAGTTTTGACTTTTCAATAGTAACTGGATTAAATTTATGAAGTATAGGATTAAATACGCCATGATTACTCATCACATCATCATTCAAAACTGTTCATTTGTGAACTTCTTGCCACATGCAGAGAAAATACTGTAGACTGTACTAACTCCACAACCTTCAGTTGACATCAGACCACACAGGCCAGGTAACCAGGACCAGAACGCATACCTGGAGATGTACTTGGAGTTGGAGTTGGAAGCGCTAGTGGTTTTCACGTCTCCCAACCAGTGCTGCATGTGCACCCCAATGGCGTCCAGGTAGAGGCTGCTCTGCCATGGAAGCCGACCACCTTCCCCTCCGTCGTCACAGAGGTGAAGTAGGACCCCATCTCGTCGCCGAACAGGCCGTACTTCCCTTAGCTGCTGACGAAGGTGAGCGATCTCAGTGAGTATATAATGTTAAATTTGTTGCAAAAATAATATAATGTTAGAGCATGCAGATAAATTAAAGTAATTGAAAAGTAGGAATCCATTATCTTAGGAGGATACGCATTCATGAAAAAATGACTATTAATATAGTTGATGCCTAGTAACTACAACAACTTTATGTATCTGCTGAAATTCTACTATCGCTATTTAATTCGGCAGTGTACAAAGGTATAGCATTGATTTAACAATAGTTTGGTTTATGATGAAGCAATTAAGACAACATCTGAACCTGAAAACATACTGTACACCAGCTGTCTAGTAATAAGAAACATTGTTTGTATCAATGTTTTCTGGTCGTCCGATTAATCGCGATTAATCGTCCTGGTCGGTCCCTAGTGATCGATCAGGGCCACCGACGCGATTAGTTCGACCAGAAAGCAGGTCGTCCGATTAGTCGTCGACTAATCACGATTAGTCGTCCGACTAGCACAGGGACGACCAGCTTTGTTTCTCTAGTTTTTGGGCCTGTTTACCCGGGCCTATATGTGGCCTATTGGGCTTGCAATTTGGCCTGTTAGGGTTAGAAGAGGCACCTTACAAGACAGAGGTACGCAGGAATGGCACTGTGACCGCAATTTTCCCCCGGCGCCTCCGCACTCTCCAGCACGAGCGTCTCCTCCCTTCCCGCGCGCGTTCCCTCCTTCCCGCGCGCGATTCCTCCTTCCCCCCGCGCGATTCCTCCTCCCCCGCGCTATTTCCTGCCTCCTATTGTCCTCTCTGGTGAGCTGTGTTGCTGGTAGCGCCCTCTGCCAGGTCAAGTGTCCACCGGTCTTCGTGATGAGCTACTCCGACAATGGTATGTGCCTTTCCCCTCTCCATCTTCTTGCTTCCTCCCCCATCCCTCACTCTGCAGCCTCTTTGGCTCTCTGCTAGGCAACTTGCTGTGTTGATGTCCCTCTGCTATTCTCTGCTAGACTGCTAGGCAACTTGCTATTCTCTGGGTCGACTAAGCTCGACTAATCGGACTGGTCGACGACTAATCACGATTAGTCTTCTGGTCGGTCCCATGGCGACTAGGTTCGACTAGACGACCGGAAAACATTGGTTTGTATCAAGCTAACTGTTGTTGTATTCCCATGAATCTTAGCTACACGCAGCTGTAGTGGAAGCATATTCATGATATAATCTACAGAGCACAAGTACCTCAGATAAGGTATCTAAGCTCTTCCCCTCAAACGCACCCAATCCGCGTGCATCCAAGAAGTTGTACTCCTGCACAATACGATTGCAATCAAGCCAAGTTAATTCAGTATCTCTAGTTCTCTACTCCTGCAATCCATGAGGCAATTGAAGTAACAGAGACTCAACGTGGGCATCTCACCTGCGGTTGATCTCATTGGCCACAACAATGAACTCGACCACCTGGTATACGTGATAAGTGTTGAACAGCCACATCTATCAGTCATCCTCGCACGTGCCAAGGAGTTGGAGCACAACGAGCCCTATCTGGCGGAGCCCCACGGGGGAGAGGCCGCTGTCAATGGAGGTCTTGGCGACCGGGTTGATGCGAAGGAGGCCTTGCCCCTCGTGACACGGACTCACCGGCGCAGACCAGTAAGTAGCAGCGGGGGTATGCGAACCGTGTGTCGAGGCAGGCAAGGGGATGGACACCATTGGGAGGATCAGCACCGCCAAGGAGAAAGAGGAGATCATGACGGCGGAGGGAGGGGACAACAATGCATTGTGGCCGCAGACTGGCACGCGGAGGCGAAGGCGGTCACGTCGTCGCGCTCGCTGGGAAGAGCAAATGCGGCACAGTGGCGCACGGCGGACGGGGTCACATCGTCGGGAGGTGGTACGAGGCCGGTGGATGAGAGGGGTCACCGGCTCGCGGGGAGGCAAAATCATGGAGGCACAGATCTGAGACATAGATAGCAAATAGGTTACATTAGGGTTAGGGAGCTCGATTTAGCACAGCAGCAACGGGAGGAAGGTAGAGACGGACGTACCTGGTGGGTGCTTGTCGCCGGCGAGCATCCAAGGGCCCGGCGAAGCCCCTCGGCACCTGGCGTATGGTGGGTGCGACGGTCGTAGTCTCCGGCGGCAGGCGACGAGAGGATGAGAGCGCACACGGACTGAACGAGAATATGCTATACTAGTATGTTCTAGTGTGTCTCAGGGGCGTAGCAGTCTCCTAGTGTCGTGACCCACCTTCAGATCGTTAACGGACGATGGTTGGAGTAGACCGTGCAGATTTGATAAAAAAACGACCGACTGGAAACTAGTCTTTACCGTAAAGTCTTTACCGTAAAGTATATATGCCAAATTCTTATATAGCGCGTGTGCGTCGTGTGGTATAGCGACACACGATTTCTTTTTTCAACAGTTGCCTCTCTTTCGATTAAAAACCTTTTGTTTCTGTCCTCGGCCTGAAATATTATCGCCATTTAAAAATTTTCAAACAACACCACCTCTTTTCCCCTTTCTCTCTGCATCACGAGCGTTTTTCTTCGACTCGGAGGCGGAAGCTCCTATGCCGCTGCCGCAGGCTCAATTCAGCCTACCATAGCCTCGATTCTCATGGCCCCAACTAATCTTCCCCGTCGACATGGAGGCAAAGAGGGTCGTCCAGATTCTAGAGGACCGAGGACCCTGCCGCTCCAATCATGGGTTTGTCGCCTCATCAGATGAATCGTGCACTTTGCCCCCGTCTGATGCGATGCTAACCGGTTGATTTCGATCCAATCCAGTCGGCTTGCTGCTACGGCGTGACCATCTGATTCGATTCGAGGGCGTTGAATCGATCTATGGGGGCACGGGCTGATGAGGTTGGTTGCCGTCGGGGGATCCCGGTCGCCGTGGGGGATGTGCACAACGACGTCTAGCCCACGATTCTTCTGTAGTGGCTAGAACCTAGAAGGCGCACACCCCCGATCAGTGGCACACAGTGCATGCTGGATCACGTTTGTGGGCTATGATGGTGACCGTAGACGCAAGGGAGTGAGAAGCTACAAGTTGTATTTCGAGGCGAGGGGGTGATGGTGAGCAGCCACGTCTTCCATTCCCAGGACTCGTGAACGGCAGAGGGATTACATCGGTTGGACTGTGTTGCATTGCATCTCATGACGCCAATTTTGCTCTTGCGCTCACTCATTAATTTGTTCTATTTCTATGTTGTTTTTTGGGTGGTCTGATGTGATGCTTCGCTGTAGTTGGATTTTGATTGTAGGGCACCGCCGGAGTAGGCGTGGCGGTCCGGCAGAGGCAGCTCAATAACCACGCTAACATTCTCAATGAGTTTTATGTTACCTTCATCGAGGCAATGAGGATGGTATGCAAACCTCATGGTTTGTGTCTTGTATGTTGGTTGTTTCCAGATATCTGCTTTTTGTTCCTCTAGTTCAAAAGTTGTCGGTGCTACCTGCTAACTGCTAAGTTCTTCTCTAGTAATTTCAGATGAGCCTTGGCCTGAGACTCTGGTCGTGTGTTCGGGATCGGAGGAGGTGTCACATGGACGGGTGACATCAACTATCCTATGCATGATTTTCATCAAAACACGACTGGATCAAAAACTATGTTGACTGGATGTAATCTGTTGTTGTGGCTTGCAGAACACTCCAATAGATCTAGTTCATAGAAGAGCGTTGTAAACTGTCGGCTTCCCAAGTTGTGCCACTTGATTGGATGGGGTGTGTGCTAATGCCATTGCTCATCTTAACTTCTTACTTCGATGCATTTTAGAACTTTGATATCAGCAGATTGGTTTCACTGAGCGGTAGCATTTCTAAAGGTTTCAAGGTTAAATTCAAGAATGGGCACATCATACCTGGTCTGTGTGAGAGTTTTTGTGACGGAACGACCCTAATCCCATGGCCCACGTGTCCCTGTCAACCTCTGATAGCCGAACCCATGTTCCATGTGATTAAGACCTGTTCGCCACCGGGCTACATCAGTGCCCAATGATGAGGGCATCACCGGTTCAAATATGACCATCTTATCCACTTCTAAACCAAAGGTGCAACCATTCTATATGAGACTTATTATTGATACATTTGATGAATTGGTGCTGCACCATAAAATGTGTATATTGTCTTTTTTCAGAATTACTTGCATGGATGAAGGGAAGGTTTGATTGCATAAGGAAAGTTTGGAAGATCAATGAAGTTGATTGGGGACCAAGTCCAAGTGTTCTTAATGTTCTCCACAAAGTCACCACGTCAGTTTTGGCAAAAGAAAGGAAAGAGTCCAAGTCCAACACGTTTTGGAAGTTGAATTCGGACTGCAGAAAAGTCCCAACTTGTTACGGTCACCACGACTTCAAACGGACTCGGATTTGGATGGTTCAGGACTTGATGGAAAGCTTAACAAGTCTACTTTCATTTGGATCCAGCCCCATGTCCGTATCTTCTACACAGCGGCGACAATTATCCAAATATTACCGAGAGATCTTGCTGTCCAGGGTGCTGCGTCACCATATCTTGGGCTATTGGCCCATGTATCAAGTTGGGTCCATTAAGGACACGTCCTAGGGTTGGAGGACGACCCCAACACCCTCCTGGTCGTCCTCTCCTCCTCTAATACCTCCCCATAGCCGCCACAAACAGATTGGGTTTTGTTTAGATGTAAGTTTAGCTATTGCTACTTCCTGGTAGACGTTTGTGTCGACTAGACCATCCGTTCTACTTGATTTCGGAACCCCACCTTCATGTGTATCAGATTTGAACCTTCATCTCTTATTTTGCAATAGAGTGCTTGTTCTACTTGTTCTTGCTTGTTCTTCGATTGCTTGCAGGAATAACCCTAGTGGTTTGGTTGGTCGTGCATCCACAAGATCGCGAGCAACCGCTGGAATTGGTGTATCGATTGCTAAGGCGCAGCATCCTTGGATGGTTGTAGTCGGGTCGTGAACGTCATTTCAGTCCAAATCGAAGTTATCCCCCGCTTCTCATCGAAAGATCAGGCAAAAACCCTAGCGGGTTCGTATCAGTTGGTATTCAGAGCAAGGTTTATCGGTGAGAGATTTCCAATCCTTCGCTGTTTTATTTTTCCTATAGTCCAAAAAAGCCAAAAAATAGTAGATTAGTTTTTCCATAATCCTATAAATCTTTTTGAGCCTTTGCTGGTACTTCTTAGTTAGGGCTTATTGAGTTTGGTTTACATCGGTTGAGTCAAGTTGCTGGTCTTAGGGTTAGACTTTTAGAGTTTCGAGTTCTCGTCACATTTCGGTCATTGTCAATCATACCCATCTCCGCTGCCATCACCACCACCATATTAATATCCACTACAGCATATACATCTCCGTTGTAATCACCATCTTTGCTGCACATATCTATCCCTGCTTTTTTTTAACACTAGCAAATCTGTTTTGGGCACATTTAAAAATCTGAGTTGCTAGCTCTATTCTTGTTACTACCTGAAAAGAAAGAGAAATAGATTGTAAGTCGTTTCTTTTAAAATCTGATTTGTCAAAATTCAGATTTGTTCTAGTTGTGCAAAGTAAAAGAAAAGAAGAAGAAAAATCAGAAAGAAAAGAAAAGAAAAAAGAAAGAGAAAGAGGCAAAAAAAAGTGAGGAGGAAGAGAAAAAGGGAGTGATAACTTGCTGTTCTTGTTCTTTTTTGTTTCCTATTGTACCGTGACTTTGTTTGTGTCTAGGCTCGCGTCTCTAGCACGGTCTAGCCTAGGACCAGCACGGTACCACCGTTGAACGATTTCTCAACTTGCTTTGTGACTAATGTGGTGCTAGTACTTCCTTGCACATTAATTTCAGCCTTCCTACAGCTCCACATATCCAACTACAACTTGAAAGGAATTGTTGCTGTGGCACCGATACACTTTTTCCAGGGTTTCCAACTTGTTGGTTGCTGCCACCTCTTGTTTGGCTTGGTAAGAATTGGTAAGAGCTCGTTTGAACAGGTTGAGAGTGAGAGAATTATATTTACAACAACCACATCCTAGTAGTTGATTGCAGCATAGATATTATTGTGGATGTTTTTGGTTTTCTTCTAATCATGGCAGGGATTCACGTGGAAAATAAGCATGGCCTTACTCAGGTTGTGTATTCGCAATTTGCTCAACAAATGGATGGTAACAAGCTTGGCACTCATGAGGTTTGCAATGTTTTACTTGATACAATAAAATCTGCAATACCTTACTTTGAAGGAAACTACGATCCTCATGCATATATTGAATGGGAGCTAGCTGTAGATAAGGAATTTGTTGAGTATGATTTGTCAGAGAAACAAATGGTTTTTGCTGCCTCTAATGCTTTAACTAAGGATGCTTTTATGAATGGAAATATCTTTGTAGGCATGACATTGTTCCGCAAACATGGAAAGACTTCAAAATGCATTTTAGAGGTGTATATGTTCCTGCATATTATGCTGATTACTTGCTTACCAAACTAGAGGAATTAAAACAGGGTAGTAGGACCGTGAGACAATACTATCATGATTTTAAAATTTGTATCCTGTTTGGTGGCCTGGATGAATGCATGGAAGATATTATGAGTAGGTTCATGAAAGGGCTCAATTCCGAAATTCAAACTTTGCTCATCAGTGAAACATATAATCATATATCTTGCTTGTTTTGTCTTGCTTGTAAAGTTGAAAATCAGATTCTTTCATCTTTGAATACTTGCAAGAATGGTATGACACATTATAGCCAGCAATTATCTACATTAAATGTTGAAAGGGAGCAAAATATAGTGGAACTTGTTGATGATATGCCTTTGTCACAACATGATTTGCTTGTTGTACCTTGTGACAAAGAAGAGTTGTGTGATACTTCTTCTCTAACTTCATCACCACGACTAGAGATAGAGCACCCTCTTTTTCCCCTTGCTGTCCATAACATTTTGCAGGAGGATGAGAGCAATACTATTGAATGCATTGAGCCATTTGAGCAGCTACACCCACTACAAAAGTTGGAAAAGACTTTTTGTGCAACACCCACCATGTCAGAGGAGAGCGAGAAAAGCAACACATATGATGCTGCAATCACTCCATGTGAGTATGACCATGCTTCACTTATATCTACAACACGACTAGTGCTTGGACATGATAATTCTATTCTTAACGACATGCATGCTAAAGTAAGGAGAGTTTGTCGCATTGCTAGTGAGAAAGAGGAGCTGAATATCATATCATCTTTAAATTGCTTAGGTTATATCGAATTTGATTTTCTTTGTGACCTGAATAGTTTGGAGAATGATATATCTATGAAATCTGTTTTGCCAAGCTTTATTCAATGTTCACTTTATGCAATTGGCAAATATGATAGCAAAGGAAATTATTTGGTGCATAAAGTTTATATTTGCTCTAATATGAAATCTACTTTGGAGCTACAATACCATGATCAAATCAAGGGAAGCACTAACACTAATAATGTCCAACAAAGTATCCCTAGTTTTTCTTATATGCAACAGGGCCATCCTAAAGAAGGGGAGTATTGTTTGTTGTGGCCATGCAATATGGTCGTCCTTCGGTATTCCGATATCAAAGTAAGCACATTTGTATGCCATTGGAGCAAGTCGAGGACGACTTGCAGACAAGAAGGGGAGAATGATGAGGGCATCACCGGTTCAAATATGACCATCTTATCCACTTCTAAACCAAAGGTGCAACCATTCTATATGAGACTTATTATTGATACATTTGATGAATTGGTGCTGCACCATAAAATGTGTATATTGTCTTTTTCAGAATTACTTGCATGGATGAAGGGAAGGTTTGATTGCATAAGGAAAGTTTGGAAGATCAATGAAGTTGATTGGGGACCAAGTCCAAGTGTTCTTAATGTTCTCCACAAAGTCACCACGTCAGTTTTGGCAAAAGAAAGGAAAGAGTCCAAGTCCAACACGTTTTGGAAGTTGAATTCGGACTGCAGAAAAGTCCCAACTTGTTACGGTCACCACGACTTCAAACGGACTCGGATTTGGATGGTTCAGGACTTGATGGAAAGCTTAACAAGTCTACTTTCATTTGGATCCAGCCCCATGTCCGTATCTTCTACACAGCGGCGACAATTATCCAAATATTACCGAGAGATCTTGCTGTCCAGGGTGCTGCGTCACCATATCTTGGGCTATTGGCCCATGTATCAAGTTGGGTCCATTAAGGACACGTCCTAGGGTTGGAGGACGACCCCAACACCCTCCTGGTCGTCCTCTCCTCCTCTAATACCTCCCCATAGCCGCCACAAACAGATTGGGTTTTGTTTAGATGTAAGTTTAGCTATTGCTACTTCCTGGTAGACGTTTGTGTCGACTAGACCATCCGTTGCTACTTGATGAGGACATCAACACCAGCGATACATCCTCTCCGACACAACCTATAGCTGGTCCTCTTACTCGTGCTCGTGCTCGTCAACTTAATCATCAAGTGAGTTCCATGATAAGCTCTTGTCCATCTTGTTTAGACAATGGAAACGCGTGCACTCTTGTTTTGATTAGGAACCAAGGAGAAGACCGAAAGGGAGAAGGACTCGCGCTAGCTGGATTCGGACTGCAGCAAAGCACCAACTTGTGACCGCCACCACGGTTGCATACGGATTCGGATTCAGGCGCTTCAGGACTTGTTGGAAAGCTTATCAAGTTTACTTTCATATGAATCAAGTCTCACGTCAATATCTGTTCGGTAGCAGCGGCAATGATCCAATTACCGTCGACAGGTCTTGCTGTCCAGGGTGCTGCGTCACCTCATTTTGGGCTTATGGCCCATGTATCAAGTTGGGTCCATTAGGGACGCGTCCTAGGGTTGGAGGACGACCCCAACACTCTTTTGGTCGTCAATCCATCTACTTATATCCCTCTATAGCCGCCATGGTCGGGTTGGGTTTTGTTTAGATCAAGTTTAGCCTTAGCTACTTGCTTGTAGGCGCGCGTGCAGGATCAGCCGCCCGTCTCCTTGTCTTCGGAACCCCATTGTTGATTAAGATTCAGTTTGAAACCTTCAATTTCATCTTGCAAATTCAGTGCTTGTTTCCTCGTTCTTGCTAGTTCTTCGATTGCTTGCAGGACGGGAGCCCTAGGGGCTGGTTGTCGCGCTCCACAAGATCGTGACGGCTATTGGACGTGGTGTATCGGTTGCTAAGGCGCGGTCTTGAGGGCTGTAGTCGGGCCGTGAACGTCATCTCCATCCACCAATCGAGTTATCCCCGTTTCTCATCGAAAGATCGGGCAAAAACCCTAGCGGGTTCGCATCAGTTGGTATCAGAGCAAGGTTCTTCGGTGAGAGACTTCTAATCCATTGCTGTTTTTAATTAATTTCCTATAGTCCAGAAAAGCCAAAAAAAAATATAGTAGATTAGTTTTTTTTTTCCATAATCCTATTAAACCTTTGTGCCTTGGCTAGTACCGTTTAGTTAGGGCTTGTTGAATTTGCGTTACTTCGGTTTGTGTCGAGTTGCTGGTCTTAGTGTCTAGTCCTTTAGAGTTTCGAGTTCTTGTCACCATCTATACACAGCCGAGTATTACCATATCTTCTCTCTGTCGAATCTGTGGTGAAGTCCGAATTGAACTGTGGTCTTGGTCCGGATCGAGTTGAGTTCCAATCTGAGTTCCACCAACGTGATAAAAAAAAAGGAAACCGAGTAGAACTCGGCAATAGGTGGAATCCGTTTGTGGTTGGTTCTGAGTGGAAACCGAGTAGAACTTGGAGTCCGCTTGTTAATATATCCTGAACTCCATCTACGTGAGTCCTTCTGTGATCCAAAAGAAAGATAACTCCATACTTGTTCGGCCTTACTCTAGAGAGAGAGAGAGAGAGTATCTTCTTCTTACCGGAATACCCCTGTACTTTCGGAAAAAGTGTGTGTACCGAATTGCTCCTTTGTATTCTTTTGTTCATATAATCAGTTTTTGAGGTTGCCCAAAAAAAAAAAAAAAGAAAAAAAAAAGAGAAAAGAGTCAAAAGAAAAGGGGCTGTTTTTCATATTGATTTTAGGTTTGTTCCACCTTGTTTTCAGGGGTGTGCTGTGGTTTTCCTTTGTGTCCAGGCTCGCGTCTCTAGCACGGTCTAGCCTAGGACCAGCACAGTACCGTCGTCGAACGTTTATTCAGCTCGCCTTTATAACTAACGTGCTGCTAGTTCGTTCCTTGTTTCAGCCCACCTATAGCTCCACATACTCTACAGCTTGACAGGTCTTGTGCCGCAGCACCGATACACTTCATCCATTGCTGAAGACTTGTTGGTAGACGACCCCTCCTGTCAAGCAAGGTAAGAATTGGTAAGAACTTGTGTAACAAGTTGAGTGTGAGAGACTTGCTGTAGCTACATCCTAGTAGTTGTAGGGCTTTTATTTCTTCACTTGCCTTTCTTGTTGTCTTTGTTTTTGAACCATGACAGGGGGAGATGATGATAACGAAACACTACATACACCTCGCACTAAGGGCATCATACAGCATTTTGAAAGGAAGGTGAAGCTGCACACAGAGGGACTTGATACTGACTTGCAGGTGACAAATGAAAAGCTGGGGCAGTTGGAGGCTACGCAGATGGCCACAAACAACAAGCTTACAAGTTTGGAGGAATCCGTTGCTAGTGTGGATAAAAGCCTTGCTGCTCTTCTAAGGCGATTTGATGACTTCCACACCGAAGATAAAGAGAAGCATAAAGAAGAAAAGGAGGGAGATCGAGAGCACGGTAGTCATGAAGATGACTACACTGCTGATACTGAGCATGATGATCCAGACGCTCGTGATCGACGACGCCTACGTCACAACCGTAGAGGTATGGGTGGCAACCGCCGACGCGAGGTACACAATAATGATGATGCTTTCAGTAAGATTAAATTTAAGATACCTCCTTTTGATGGTAAATATGACCCTGATGCCTACATTACTTGGGAGATTGCTGTTGATCAAAAGTTTGCATGTCATGAATTTCCTGAGACTACACGTGTTAGGGCTGCTACTAGTGAGTTTACAGATTTTGCTTCTGTTTGGTGGATAGAATATGGAAAGAAAAATCCTAATAACTTACCTAGAACTTGGGATGCGCTGAAACGAGCCATGAGAGCTAGATTTGTTCCATCTTACTATGCCCGTGATATGATAAATAAGTTGCAGCAATTGAGACAAGGTGCTAAAAGTGTAGAAGAATATTATCAGGAAATTACAAACGGGTATGTTGCGTTGTAACCTAGAGGAGGATGAGGAACCGGCTATGGCTAGATTTTTGGGTGGGTTAAATCGGGAAATTCAGGACATCCTCGCTTACAAAGAATACAATAGTGTAACCCGTTTGTTTCATCTTGCTTGTAAAGCTGAAAGGGAAGTGCAGGGACGACGTGCTAGCGCAAGGACTAATATTTCTGCAGGGAAGGCTAATTCATGGCAGCAACGCATGACTACAACTCCATCTACACGTATGTCTACTCCATCATCTAGTGACAAGTCTCGAGCTGCTCCCACAAATTCAGTTGCAAAGACGATGCAAAAGCCTGCTGCGAGTACTTCATCCGTGGCATCGACGGGCAGAACAAGCAACATACAATGTCACCGGTGCAAGGGATATGGACACATGATGCGTGACTGTCCAAACAAGCGAGTTATGATTGTCAAAGATGATGGTGAGTGCTCATCTGCTAGTGATTTTGATGAAGACACGCTTGCACTGCTTGCGTCTGACCATGCAGGTAATGAAGAACAAATAGAAGAACATATTAATGCAGGTGAAGCGGACCACTATGAAAGCTTGATCGTGCAGCGAGTGCTTAGTGCACAAACGGAGAAGGCGGAGCAAAATCAGCGACATATTTTATTCCAAACAAAGTGTGTCATCAAAGAGCGTTCTTGCCGCATGATCATTGATGGAGGTAGCTGCAACAACTTGGCAAGCAGCGATATGGTGCAGAAACTTGCCCTCAACACCAAACCACACCCGCATCCCTACTACATCCAATGGCTGAACAACAGTGGTAAGGCAAAGGTAACTAGACTTGTGAGAATCAATTTTTCCATCGGATCCTACAAAGATATTGTTGAATGTGATGTTGTGCCTATGCAAGCTTGTAACATTCTGCTAGGTAGACCTTGGCAATTTGATAGAGATTCTATGCATCATGGTAGATCAAATCAGTATTCTTTTCTATACCATGATCGAAAAATTGTGCTGCATCCTATGTCCCCTGAAACTATTATGCAAACTGATGTTGCAAGGGCTACTAAAGCAAAGAGCGAGAGCAGTAAAAATGATAAATCTGTAATTGGTAACAAAGATGAGATAAAACTGAAAGGACGTTGTATGATAGCTACCAAATCAGATATTAATGAGTTCAATGCATCCACTTCTGTTGCTTATGCTTTGATATGCAAGGATGCTTTGATTTCAATTGAGGATATGCAATGTTCTTTGCCCCCTGCTGTTGCTAACGTTTTGCAGGAGTATTCCGATGTGTTTCCAAGTGCGGTACCAGCGGGGTTGCCACCATTACGCGGGATTGAGCACCAAATTGATCTTATTCCTGGTGCGTCTTTGCCAAACCGTGCGCCATACAGGACAAACCCGGAAGAAACAAAGGAAATTCAGCGACAAGTGCAAGAACTGCTGGACAAAGGTTATGTGCGAGAATCCCTTAGCCCTTGTGCTGTTCCAGTAATTTTAGTGCCTAAGAAAGATGGAACATGGCGTATGTGTGTTGATTGTAGAGCTATTAATAATATCACCATTCGATATCGACACCCTATTCCACGATTAGATGATATGCTAGATGAACTGAGTGGTGCTGTTGTGTTTTCAAAAGTTGATTTACGTAGTGGGTACCACCAGATTCGTATGAAATTGGGAGATGAATGGAAAACTGCTTTCAAAACTAAGTTCGGTTTATATGAGTGGTTAGTCATGCCTTTTGGGTTAACTAATGCACCTAGTACTTTCATGAGATTAATGAACGAGGTTTTGCGTGCTTTCATTGGGAAATTTGTTGTCGTATATTTTGATGATATATTAATTTACAGCAAATCATTGGATGAACATCTTGATCATTTACGTGTTGTTTTTAATGCACTACGCGAGGCACGTTTATTTGGTAACCTTGAGAAGTGCACCTTTTGCACCGATCGAGTGTGTTTTCTTGGTTATGTTGTAACTCCACAGGGAGTTGAGGTTGATCAAGCCAAGGTGGAAGCTATACAGGGATGGCCTGTCCCAAAGACTATCACCCAGGTGCGGAGTTTCCTAGGACTTGCTGGATTCTATCGCCGTTTTGTGAAGGATTTCAGCACCATTGCTGCACCATTGAATGAGCTTACCAAAAAGGGGGTGCCTTTTGAGTGGGGCAAAACACAAGAGAATTCATTCGACATGTTGAAAGATAAGTTAACTCATGCGCCTCTCCTACAACTTCCTGATTTTAATAAGACTTTTGAGCTTGAATGTGATGCTAGTGGAATTGGTCTGGGAGGTGTTTTGTTACAAGAGGGAAAACCTATTGCATATTTTAGTGAGAAATTGAGTGGGCCTGTTCTCAATTATTCTACTTATGATAAAGAACTCTATGCTCTTGTTCGAACATTAGAGACATGGCAGCATTATTTGTGGCCCAAAGAGTTTGTTATCCATTCTGATCATGAATCTTTAAAACATATTCGTAGTCAAGGAAAACTGAATCGTAGGCATGCAAAATGGGTTGAATTTATTGAATCTTTTCCTTATATTATTAAACACAAGAAAGGGAAGGAGAATATTATTGCTGATGCTTTGTCACGGAGATATACTTTGCTGAATCAACTTGATTATAAGATCTTTGGGTTAGAAACAATTAAGGACCAATATGTTCACGATGCTGATTTTAGAGACGTGTTGCTGCATTGTAAAGATGGAAAAGGATGGAACAAATTCATCGTTAGTGATGGGTTTGTGTTTAGAGCTAACAAGCTATGCATTCCAGCTAGCTCTGTTCGTTTGTTGTTGTTGCAGGAAGCACATGGAGGTGGCTTGATGGGACATTTTGGAGCAAAGAAGACCGAGGACATACTTGCTGGTCATTTCTTTTGGCCAAGGATGAAGAGAGATGTGGAGAGGTTTGTTGCTCGTTGCACAACATGTCAAAAGGCAAAGTCACGGTTAAATCCCCACGGTTTGTATCTACCTCTTCCTGTTCCTAATGCTCCTTGGGAGGATATATCTATGGATTTTGTGTTGGGATTACCAAGGACTAGGAGGGGACGTGATAGTGTGTTTGTGGTTGTTGATAGATTTTCTAAGATGGCACATTTCATACCATGTCATAAAACTGATGATGCTACAAATATTGCTGATTTGTTCTTTCGAGAAATTGTTCGCTTACATGGTGTGCCCAACACAATTGTTTCTGATCGTGATGCTAAATTTCTTAGTCATTTTTGGAAGACTTTGTGGTTTAAATTGGGGACTAAGCTTTTATTTTCCACCACTTGTCATCCCCAAACTGATGGTCAAACTGAAGTAGTAAATAGAACTTTATCCACTATGTTAAGGGCTGTTTTAAAGAAGAATATTAAGATGTGGGAAGAATGTTTGCCTCATATTGAGTTCGCTTATAATCGTTCATTGCATTCTACTACAAAAATGTGTCCTTTCGAGATTGTCTATGGCTTCTTGCCACGTGCTCCTATTGATTTAATGCCTTTGCCAAGTTCTGAAAAAATGAATTTTGATGCTAAGCAACGTGCTGAATTGATGTTAAAATTGCATGAAGCCACTAAAGAAAACATAGAGCGCATGAATGCTAAGTACAAATGTGCTGGAGATAAAGGTAGAAAGCAATTGATTCTGGAACCTGGGGATTTGGTCTGGTTGCATTTGCGAAAAGATAGATTTCCAGAACTGAGAAAATCCAAATTGATGCCTAGAGCTGATGGTCCTTTTAAAGTGCTGCAACGAATTAACGAGAATGCATATAAGCTTGATCTTCCTGCAGATTTTGGGGTTAGTCCCACATTTAACATTGCAGATTTGAAGCCTTATTTGGGTGAGGAAGATGAGCTTGAGTCGAGGACGACTCAAATGCAAGAAAGGGAGAATGATGAGGACATCAACACCAGCGATACATCCTCTCCGACACAACCTATAGCTGGTCCTCTTACTCGTGCTCGTGCTCGTCAACTTAATCATCAAGTGAGTTCCATGATAAGCTCTTGTCCATCTTGTTTAGACAATGGAAACGCGTGCACTCTTGTTTTGATTAGGAACCAAGGAGAAGACCGAAAGGGAGAAGGACTCGCGCTAGCTGGATTCGGACTGCAGCAAAGCACCAACTTGTGACCGCCACCACGGTTGCATACGGATTCGGATTCAGGCGCTTCAGGACTTGTTGGAAAGCTTATCAAGTTTACTTTCATATGAATCAAGTCTCACGTCAATATCTGTTCGGTAGCAGCGGCAATGATCCAATTACCGTCGACAGGTCTTGCTGTCCAGGGTGCTGCGTCACCTCATTTTGGGCTTATGGCCCATGTATCAAGTTGGGTCCATTAGGGACGCGTCCTAGGGTTGGAGGACGACCCCAACACTCTTTTGGTCGTCAATCCATCTACTTATATCCCTCTATAGCCGCCATGGTCGGGTTGGGTTTTGTTTAGATCAAGTTTAGCCTTAGCTACTTGCTTGTAGGCGCGCGTGCAGGATCAGCCGCCCGTCTCCTTGTCTTCGGAACCCCATTGTTGATTAAGATTCAGTTTGAAACCTTCAATTTCATCTTGCAAATTCAGTGCTTGTTTCCTCGTTCTTGCTAGTTCTTCGATTGCTTGCAGGACGGGAGCCCTAGGGGCTGGTTGTCGCGCTCCACAAGATCGTGACGGCTATTGGACGTGGTGTATCGGTTGCTAAGGCGCGGTCTTGAGGGCTGTAGTCGGGCCGTGAACGTCATCTCCATCCACCAATCGAGTTATCCCCGTTTCTCATCGAAAGATCGGGCAAAAACCCTAGCGGGTTCGCATCACAATGTCCGCAGGATCATCTCACAATTCGGTTACAGCATTGCATACTTTTACAAATAACATCGGAATAAAGAGCGGAAGACTTAAATAACATTAGTTTTACAAAACAGGGTTCCAAATAAAAATTAAGGTGCAGTTATTACAAACCAAGTTCTGATAATAGAAATAGACATAGGCAACATAGTGGAGAACAGCAGAGATACTTATAATCACCCAGCCCGAGGGTGTACAACTATTCTTCGGCCTCATCGGCCTCTTCCTGGACGATGGTCACGCAGCAGGGTGCAAGACACATCGGGGACTCTGTCATACCTGCAGCATGGGTAACAAACCCTGAGTACTGGGGTACTCAACAAGACTTACCCGACTAAAGAAAAAGGGAGAAGACTCAGGAATGAGAGGCTTAGGGTAGTCAAGGTAAGGCTTAAGCAAGATCAAGTATTTTGCAGAAAAGCATTTTTGTAAACCTTATTTTATTTGGAAAGATTCAGTATTCCTCAATTTTTCATCATTCATGATTCATTTTACATTTCAAAACATTCCTAGTTGAGAACCACTCTCCGTTGACAGTCAGTGGACCAAGTCTCCATAACCGAGGAGCAACGTTAATCCGGATAAATAATACTCAGCTGAGGATCCCTATCCACACTGCATATGTAGCACCCAAGCTTGCATATGCCAACTCGTCTACCACGATTCTTCCAAGATTGGACCCGGTCCTACGCCACCCGGAAGTACAGTACACCACTCCTTTCCAGGTACGACGACCACGTGGGTACATGCTACTTCCGCCATCTCTCCACTCCCAGTGCGCGGTTGTCGGTCCCAATCAAGGATTTCTCGGAGCCAGAGCTTTCCGAAGTATGTGAATAGTTACAAGTCTTGACCAGCAGGCCCCCATACGGATGGTCCCTAATTTTTCAGCCAGAACTATACCTTGGTTATATCTCACCCAAGCGTAATAGTCCTGTCAGTTTTTCAACCCTGTCCCGGTCGGTGTCAACTGTTGAGTCCCGGACTACAACATGACGGCACCGTACGCTCGGACAACCTCTCCTCGTTATTGACTAGGTACGGATCAGATACCTAGCCAACAGCCGGGGAGTAAGACCAAATTCCCATAAACATTCCTTAAGTGATCACACTTTTAAAATTGGCATTTTATTGCAAAGTCTAATTCAATAAGCATTGCTAAGCATTTTTCTCAAATACTTTTGAACAGCAGGTATCAGGTGTATCAGTGGTCAAGGTGGATAGTGCATCAATTAGGATAGCACACAACTCCTATAAACCTAATGCAATAATTTAACTCAAAAGCATTTAAGGAAATCATTTTATAAATTCAAGGAAAGGGTTAAATGCACCGGGGCTTGCCTTGAAGAGCAAAGAGGGCAGGCTCGAAGGCGGCGGAGCAGTTGTCGGAACTCGGAGTAGCCTCGGGGACAGGTTCGTCGGCGGCTGCCTCGATCTTGACTCCTTCTTCGGTGACTATACGAATGCAATGATGCATGCACATGAGTATGCTAGCATGAACAATGCAAAACAGGGCATACAACATGAACCCTAATCACTTTCTCTATTTTCCTTAATTATTTAAAAAAGGTCATTTTATGAAGTTGTTCCAAAAATTACCAAATTAATCACATAAGTTCATTATGGTGTAGATAGATGGCAAAACAAATTTCATAATTTTTGGAGGTCATTAAGGTGCTCAAATAATTCCAGACATTAATTAACAAAAGGCACTATTTAACAATTAAAGATAAATGCTCAAAAATCAACTTGTTCTAAAAGACTTCAAAATTACACCAGAGACTAACCATGGCATAGGAAGCTTACAAAAATTAGCCTCATGATTTTTGGAGTTATAAATAATTTTCTAAAAATCCAAAACCATCCATTTATTAATTAAAAGAGGGATTTTACATTTTCAAATTCTTGCAGAAAAGTCAAGTTTCATATTTTTATAAAATACTACACAGTGCAAGGAGCATACCATAATTTTATCAGGATTTAAGGAACAACAGATTAATTCACATAAAAAAGAGAAAACAGAACACTATTCACATCTTTCAGAAAAAGAAAAGAGCACTGTGCTCCTTCTATGAAGGGCTCGGGCGAAACGGGCTCGGGCGAGTCGGAAAGTGACTGCTCCGTCCGAGGCCTGGCCCGGAGGCTCGGGCGAAGCGGAGAGCATGTGCTCGCCGAGGCTTGACTCGGGCGAAGCGGACTCGGGCGAGACGGAAGGCTGGGGCGAGACGGAAAAGCAAGCGTCCGTCCGAGGCCTAGCTCGACGAAGCGGAGGGTGCACGAGTCCGCTCGAGGCCTGGCTCGAGCGATGTGGTGAGGGTCTGTCCGCTCGAGGCTTGGGCTCGGGCGAGACGGAAAAGTGTGCTCGAGGCCTGGCTCGAGCGAAGTGGTGAGGGTCTGTCCGCTCGAGGCTTGGGCTCGGGCGAGACGGAAAAGTGTGCTCGAGGCCTGGCTCGAGCCACAGTGAACGCGTGCGCCCGAGGCCTGGCTCGAGTTTGCGCCGTTAAAAGGCAGAGACCGAGGGGGCTTCGAGGGCTTACCACGGTCGGAGACAGGGCTCGGCGGGGCGGTGGTTCGGTGGAGCTCTTTCGGCGGCGAGCGGCGAGCGGCGCTCCGACGACCCTGCGCAACACACGAGACCGCAAGGGCCTGGTCAGAGTCGCACGGAACCGAGGAAGCTGACACAGGGGTCAGGGGAAGGTATCCGTGACCGGAGAGGGAGTATTTCACGAACCCGAGCTCGCCGGGTTTCTGCCGGAGATGGGAACGGCGAGCTACGCCGGGCGATAGGAGGCGGTAGAGATGAAATTGAAGAGCGGGGAAGCTTCACGAGCTCAAGACGGAGCTGTTGGGCTAGTTGGTTGAGCGGCGGAGGGTCTGGAGTGGGCTGGCCACGGTGGCGGAGGTGAGTGAGGAGCTCGGACACCGGCGGGGCTTTTATAGAGGCGGATAGCGGCCGGTAGAGACCGTGGTGATGGCTGGATAAGCTCGGCGAGCGCACGCGCACTCGATTGCACTCTGGCGGAGGCGCTGGCGTGCAGCCGGGGCTCGGGCGCAGGCAGCGCCGGCAATGGCCACGCGGCGGCGGCGAGCAGGAGCAGTAGGGGCCGAGAGCGAGGGTCAGCGCTCGCGTGCGGGCGCGGAGGGAACAGGGAGACAGTGGCGGCAGGATAAGGGCGCATGGGGAGCAGCCGTATGCGCTGCAGGCGCAGCGCCGGCGCCATGGCCGGGCCCCCCCCTCCCCCTGGCTCTACGGGGAAGAAGAACAGTGTAGGGGCTAGGGTTTGACTTTTGGCCAGTTTTTGTATTTTGCAAATTTCTCCCAAAATTTGAACTGTGCGACAAAAACTCAAAATACCAAAGTTGCTCAGAAAAAAGAGATCTACAACTTTGTCAAAATGAGCATTTTCAAATTCCAAATAGTTTTTGAACTATATTCAAAAACAGAAAAGGGGACACTTTTCAAATTTGATTAAAATCAAAATTACTTTGGATTTCAAACTGAAACTTGAAAATCTTTATATATGAAAGTTGTTCCATTTGACAAAACCTACAACTTTGCTAATATACACTTTTTCTGAAACTCAATAGTTTTTGAATTAATTTTGAAAACTCAAAAAGGGACAAAAACTGGAGTTTGAATGAATTTGGATTTACTTCAAACTTTGTACGGAAACTTGAAAATTTGTAAATACCAAAGTTGTTTCTCTTGGCCAGATCTACAACTTTGCTTTTTGGATCAACCCCAAATTTTGAATAATTTTGAATTACAAAAAGAGGGATAAAATCCAGGGTTTGGAAATCAGGGTTTTGTAAAGGGATTTGAATTCTGATTTTGGTTTTTGAACTTTGGCCAACACAACAAAACTTCAAGACATCCAACTGAACAAGAATTACACAAAGCTAGGCACAGAGGTGAAATTACCATTTTTGCCCTTATAGGAAGATTTGGGCTTTTAGGGTTTTTGAAAAGAGATTGCTACACAAGTACTAAGCAAACATAAATGCAAGGCAAGAATGATTAATGACTAATGATGATGACATGTCAGGTTAATTACAGTTAAACACCAGGGGTGTTACAGTTTTCCTGTCACGGAGAATCGGATTTTGTTGTGCAATGCTTTCAGTACTCTTGAATCTTGATGTGTATGCTCTTGAATCTTGATGCTTTCAGTATCAATTAAACAAACATGTTTTAAGTTCTACTCGCAAATGGGTTATAATATTTTAATTAAAAGTACGTGAGCACTCCATTTTTAGGGAGATATTTTTGTGTTAAGCTATCATAACACTGCCTTTCCCGAATGGTTACATGCAACCAAGGTTATGATGTCTTGGATGGTTGCTTAATCTTCACATTCGACACTTGATGTTGGGCTTGTGACACTTTCTTTTTTCATTGATATATGAACTGGTTGTTGGGCATTTTTTTGATATATGAACTATGGACCTTTTGCTACGCATGCCTTCAATAATGCATTTTATCTTTTATTAGGTACAATATTTTTAGGTTCTGTTCCTTTCGTGTAACTGTCCTCATCCTTTGAATATCATTTCTTTAGTAAGCACAATAATTTTAGAGATACATCTCTTTTTTCTCTTGATAAATAAGAGTGTCTCTTTACATTCCTTATTCTCTCCTTGATATTTCTAATTTTAGGACTATTTTGGTTCCTTGGAGGTTCCTCACCTGATGTTGTTATTAGTGTTTAATAAGCTTTTCAATGTTTCTTATAATCCCCCATTAGCAACTTATGAATGTGACATATTGTAGGTTTAGGTATTTTTATTTTTTTTGGATGCATATGTTTTTCACCGAGCTAGCTAGCTAATCATTGATTTTTGAAGGATGCAATATTTAATTGAAAATCTATTTTTTTACTTGTGTCTCAAGTGTCTCAGGTGCTATTAGGAGAGCTGTAATGCCACCCCGAGGTGCATGTAATATGTAATTTGATATTTCTTTTGGTGTTAGACTAATAATCGTTGTTCTAAGACATCACATGTTCTAGTAATTGGCTGCAACTCATTTCACTAGCTAGAAATGTGCTTGTTGCGTCTGGGTAGGTACAGTTGATATCCATTTGTTCATCTATTGAATTTTGTACCTGTACCACAAATATTATTTTTGTGTTAGCGGGTGATGTGATCGATTATTATGTCTGGACTTATTTTGTTGCAATGTTTCACACACGAGGCTGCCGATGTTGAACCTAACTCATATTGGCCTAGTTGAGTTTGGGTCAGAGACGTTCCAACATGGCAATCTCCCTTTCTTAGTTGACAAGTCTATTCTCTTTATTTTTTAGATCATTAGGTTAAATTTTATTTGTTACTAGTGATAAGTTTGTGATGTGACAGTTCAAAGTTTATAAATTCTAAGTCTAACAGTCCAAAGTTTATAATATGATAGTTCGGAGTTTTTAACCTAACATTTTAGAGTTGGTAATATGATAGTCCAATTTTTTTTATAGATTTTTAGTATAAAGTTTTGAATCTAGCAGCACAAATTTTATAAAATAATAATTTAAAGTTTTGAACTTAGCAGTACAAAGTTTATAAAGTCATAGTTTAAAGTTATAAATTCTGAGTGTAAAGTTTTGAACTTAGTAGTATAAAGTTTGCAAAGTCATAGTTCAAAGTTTATAATTTTTAAGTGTAAAGTTTTGAAGTTAGCAGTATAAAGTTTACAAAGTCATAGTTAAAAGTTAAATTTTGAGTGTAAAATCTTGAACCTAGTAGTACAAAGTTTGTAATATGATAGTTTACAGTTTATAGATCTTAAGCATAAAGTTTTGAAACTAGCAATACAAAGTTTATAATATGATAGATATTAAAGTATTAAATGTAACCGCACAAAGTTTGTAATACGATAGTTCAAAGTTTATAAATTATTAGTGTAAAGTTTTAAGTATAGCTATAGAAAGTTTATAATATGATAGTGCAAAGTTTTAAACCTAACAGTACAAAGTTTTTAATGTGATAGTTGAATTTTTTTATAAAATTTGAGTGTAAAGTTTTGAATCTAGTAGGTGATAGTTCAAAGTTTAGCAATAATAATGTTTGTAACATCATAGTTTAAAGTTTATAAATTTTAAATGTAAATTTATTTAACCTAGCAGTACAAAGTTTATAAAGTAATAGATCAAATTATTGAATCTAGCAGTCTAAAGTTTGTAACATGATAGTTTAAAGTTCATAGATTCTAAGCGAAAATTTTTGAACCTAATAGTACATCGTTTATAATGTGATAGTTTAAAATTCTGAAACTAGCAGTACAAACTTGGTAATGGAATAGTTCAATTTTTATAAATTTTAAGTTTAAAGTTTTTAAATTCTTTATTTTTATTCTCATTCCTTAATTATTAATGTTATTAAATTTTACTTGTTGCAGGTTAATTTGAAGTTTGAAGATAACACACTAGTTGATCTGAAGGGAAAGTGATCGGCAAACTACAACAAACTTATGCTAATAAACGTATAAATAGATGTTAGTCTTTTGAAATATGTACTTTTTATATGTTCTTTATATGTGCAGATCATTTACTGGAATTTGTTCATTCGATGGAAAAAGCATTTTATTCCAACTAATGATAACCTATTAAATATTTTTTCTCCACTAGTTTTCAAATTTTATTTTGTTACTTTCTATTCTAATTTATTGCTTTTACTTATATATGTAAGTGAAACCATCCCCGCCCATTCACTACCCACACATCCACTATCCCGAAAGAAAAATATAAAAAAGCTGAAGTAAAAAAAAGTGATTTCAAAAGAGCTAGATACGAGAACCGGAGATGATCCAATACAAAATGGCCTAAATGTCACGAGAAGAAAAACTCGATGTTGTATTGAACCAGGAACCAAATTCTAGAAATTTCGGAGGCATCCACTCATGTTGTACCTCCTGCATCGTGCGTCACTGTCACGTCGAGCGTACGTGCGTTGCTACTCATCCCGGTACGCGTGCGTCGCTACTCGTTTGAGCGCGCGCTCGTAGAGAAAGATCCCCGTACGTGCGTTGCTACTCATCCCGGTACGCATGCGTCGCTACTCGTTTGAGCGCGCGCTCATAGAGAAAGATCCCCGGTGCGTCACTATCACGTCGAGCGTACGTGCGTTGCTACTCATCTCGGTACTCGTGTGTCGCTACTCGTTTGAGCGCGCGCTCATAGAGGAAGATCCCCGCTATATACAATCCTACGTACCCTAATTCTTGACATAAAATATTCTCTTCCCCCAAAGGGCCCGAAGCCCCGAACCCACCGCTTCCTCTTCTGTCCGCAAAACTAGTTTTGTTTCTCTTTCTTCCCCTCGATAGCGGCCGAATAAGATGGCGGCGGCCGCGCGCCTCCTCGCGCGAATCTCCAGGCGGGGCGTAGCCTCTGTGCCGCTGGCGGGGGTGGCGAGGCGGCGGCCGGAGGCGGCGTCGCTCCTAGGGGCGTCTGTGCTGGCGGCGGCGGAGCCCTGCGATTCGATCAAGGTGGTGTTCCAGTCCCCGTGCGTAGCTCGTGAGCAGCGGCAGCGCATCTTGCTTGTAGAATTTTTTTCTTGGATGTTGCCGAATGTGTAGAGCTATATAGGAGTAGTGCGTCTTGAGGGTCATTCCTGAGTCGGGGGATTCCCTTAGGTGGATTCTGTACTCTTTCATAGAGATTAGTGTGCAGAGCAATTCACTTCAATCATGAAATTTTGTTGTGGCTTTTAGGGTCAACATCATTTGAATAAATTTGGGAAGCTTTGTCGGGTTCTCGGTTCACACACTTCAAATAGATGAATACCTAGTTTCGTTTGCTCGTTTATTTTTTCTGGTTTTTTATTGTTATATATATTTATATAATAACCTTATTACATAATTGTTTTACAAGCAGGTCATTCCTTTGTTGAATCAGCTGGTTCCATACTCGACATCTGCATTTCAGAGGTTTGGGTTTTCAACTTCAGCCCCTCAACAAGATGATAAGGAGACTAACAAACACACAGATGATGATGGGGTTAATAAAAGCGTTGGAGCAAGTACTGAAGCTTCAAGTGAAGCAAATAATGTGCCTGGATCCGAGAAGGCACAGGAAGCAGGTTCACTTGATTCTGTATTCAAGTCTAGCAGGAATTGGAGATCTACTAAACGAACTGCATTTTCTGATTCAGATTCAGAAGACCTAGACCTATCAAAGGAGGACCTTGTGAAGCTGCTTCTTGAGAAAGATGAATTACTGAAGTCTAAAGATGAAGAGTTTAAAGATATGAAGGATAAGGTCCTACGCAGCTATGCTGAGATGGAGAATGTCATTGCCAGAACAAAGCGTGAGTCAGAGAACACCAAGAAGTATGCTATACAGGTTCGCGTTTCATATCTACTAGTTTGATGCATTGTTTTTTATGGTACAAGGATTGATATCATTTGGCTGTCCCTGGAAACTTGCTTATACTTGATGGTTCTTGGTTCCTATCTACTAGTTTGATTCATAGGTTTTTATTGTACAAGCCTACAAGGATTGATATCATTTGGCTGTCCCTGGTAAATCGCTCATACTTGATGGTTCTTATATACAGAGCTTCTCCAAGAGCTTGTTAGATGTTGCGGACAATTTGTCTCGGGCGTCATCTGTTGTCAAGGAAAATTTCTCAAAGATAGATTCATCTAACAATTCTGGTGAAGCTGTACCACTACTGAAAACCCTACTAGAGGGTGTTGAGATGACTGACAAACAACTTGGAGAGGTATTCCTTCCCCTGCATCAGTCGTACTATAATTCTGTAAATGTTGTCTTTTGCTTCTGAACATGATAAACCTTTCCTGGAATTCCACATGCATGCATATCACTTCTCCTCTGTCTATCTCTTTTTCTGGCAGTTTGGCTCCATCTGCCATGCGGGCATATAAGAAATATTATTGTCCCCTTAGATCTGACTCTAATAAGAAGCACTTGCAGGTCTTCAAGAAGTTTGGAGTTGAAAAGTTTGATCCTTTGAATGAGAAGTTTGATCCAAATAGGCACTATGCCTTTTTCCAAATTCCTGATCCTTCAAAACCGTCAGGGACTGTTGCTGCTGTTGTGAAGGTATGCATTTCTTAATGGTACTTTTTGTTTACTAGCAAACATGGCCATTCGTTGCAATGGGACGTGCAATTTATTGCATGATTCTTGTGCCACTTGAGCTATCTATTTCTGTTGGACTTAGGCCCTGTTTGGATGCATAGGGCTAATTGTTGGCCAGCTAAATTTTAGCCCTTGCCCATTCAAACAGGGGCCTAATTGGTGGACTGATTTTTTAGCCAAGCCTCAAACTAGTTGTTAGCCGACTAGCTTGCCAACCCAGCTCATTTGGGCTAATTTTTAGCCCCAGCTAATAACTAGCCCCAGATGAACCAAACAAGCCCTTAATTTATCTTGGCCCAACCTTTAATCAAATAAATTCCAAGGCCCACAAAAAATGTTACTGCATTAAAGGATTAATCCCGTATGGGAAATTAATAGGAAATTGATTCAACTTAAATGGGTGGCTATCGTGTGCACCTGTTGTGAGTTCAAGGAAGGTGGAAGGCTGCGTCCCGTGGTTGTCTGTCCCAGATTGTGGGTGGGAGATTATTGTGGTTCGTCATATGGGTCGATGCTTGGGATGGTGGTTGGGACGGCATTCCTATGATTGATGGAACAGGTGCCTGGAGTTGGATAGACAAAAGCCATCCCTTTGCAGCAGCAGCCTTGTGAAAGCAAAACAGGATGAGAATGGAAGAATCTTGTTGTGGAAGCGAAACAGGGAGGGGAAGAATGAAAGAAGAGAGGGCAGTGACTGTCTGTGTGAGAAGCAACAGAAGGACCGGATTAGGGTATAGATGTGGTGGCCTGGCAGTTCTTTAAGTGGACTGGATGGTCTGTTGAATAGAAGCACAGATCTATCCACCTCTCATTTACTTTTACTTTCCTTTTTCTTTTTAAATTTGAGCAGAACACATAAGTAGTAACTGATTGTTATGTTGATACAAATATGAATTTGTATTATTTATGTTGATATGCTTTTCAAAATCTTGACAATTTGATCTCTCTTCTGGACTAATTGTCGCAAAAATAGTTGGATCATGTTCCCCGTCTCGAACCAGCACCCTGAAGAGGTATTTGCCCCACGTACCGGGAACTTGGGAAGTATTGATCCATGTCGTGCGTACCCGTTCCTCGTTCTGTCACACCCGTGGCCGCCGCCGAGATCAAATCGGCGACGTGAGGAGGAAGAATCTCAATACGGAGGAGGAAGAATCGCTTCCTTCCCTCTATCTGTGTTTTGTGTTCTGTATTCTATTCGATGCCCCTCCCGTGCTCTCGCTACTATTGTAGAGATTGTAGAGATGACGACAGATCCTCTGACTTGGACCATGGGCTTTGTCTAGTGACACTCAGCCCACTATTGAAGCCAGCCGGTATTTGATATAGGCCGGGTGTTACACTTCTGCCCGCCTGAAAAGTTGCTTGTTCCCAAGCAACATTGTCCTGTGCAAAGCATAAATCTTCTCTGGTCATGTACAGTTTAGCATTTCTTAACTTTGTAAGAAAACTCTTCACTCCTCCAGGATCCCATGGACGTATGATGTATAAGATAACCAAGGGGTCCCTAACATCAATATGTAATACTGATATGTATATAGTGTCGTTGATGAGCAATCTGAAACATCTCTTTCCAGCAGAGAGATTACCAATGATTAGAACTCCAAAAATCATGTCCTCAAGTACCAGATCAACATCACAATTAGCATCACTCTGCGATATGCATCTCCACACCGTCCAAGTCAACAATTGATTGAGTACTGAAGCATGCAGAATATTTTCACCATGGCTAGTAACATCTTGTTTAAATTTGTACGGTTCACACAAATTTTGGCACTTAAATGATCGATGATTTAGCACTGTGCACCAACTGATAACATATGGGGTCAAGGAAAGCCTCATTTCTTTCAGGATAATGGTTCTTTCATTTCCATTTGTAGAGAGATGATGTTGAATTTGCAGTCCAGAAGCTTTCTCTAATGAGCTGACAGCAATGCGATGCTCATCTAAATCCATATCAGAGGCACACAATTCAGGTGCATCCCTTGAGCTTTGAGAAGAAGAAATTCGCAGAGTAGCCGTAATCATGAATTCCCTAGCTTCCCTCCTGGATGAGCCAAGAATCAGCACTAATTTTGTGGAATTGAGAATAGGACCAGGGATACCTGGATCCCAAGCATCTGTTGTTGATGGTTGGCAGCACTGCTCAAGACCAACCAATATTCCCCTGTCAATGTCGTTATCAAACATGTTCATGAAATATTTTCTTTGGTCTGCTATGTGACCAGCATCAAACATAACTTGAGTTGTGCTCCCTTGACATATCATTTCAGTGAGAATTTTACAATCATCAATTGTTTTTTTCCTTATCTCAAGCACAACTAGCTCACTGAACTGACATTCTGAAACTTGACAACCTTTTGCATGTAATTCAGGTTTCACATGATCCAAATCTGTTAAAACAGGCTCTGCCTTGTCTATTTGTGCAGTCACGTGTAGCTTCATTAACTCAAAGTCACTGAAAGGATCGTACCATTTATCGACCGGTGAGAGAGGTATACAGATCTTCTCACTAGCCGAACACTTCCCACCTAGAGGTAGTTGCTGTAGTACTCCATCATGTGAATCAAGGTCAAGAAACAATTCCCCTTCCCACATTGGTTGCTGCAATAGTTCGTTGAGTGTGTCCAAGTCATTGCTTCCTAATGCCAGCGTTTGCAACAATCCAGCATGGGAGCTAGCATTGTGCAACATCTCTTCATCCCACATCATTGTGTACCTATCAAACTGCAAGAGAAAGGAAGCACCACTATCAAGAGTAAACTCATCCATGGATGCCTCGCCTAGTAGCATGTTGCCCTCACCCATGTGACACTTTGCATTTTGATCTATCAACTGCAAGAAACTGTCATATGACGTGAGGTTGAATGGTATTCCCTCTGTATAGGAAATAGATGATGTTTTGGACGTGGTTTCGGTCAAACATTGGGAATATAAATCATGAATAACTTTTAAGTTGTTGAGTTTGAAAATATAAATACCATATCAATGGATTTGTCTTGAAAAATACTTTCATAAAAATATACATATATCATTTTTTGATAAATATTTTTTAGTATAGAGTCAAAATTGTACTTTGTAGATCGTATCGATGTCCAAAACATCATCTATTTCCTATACGGAGGGAGTACATCCTCATCCCACACAACCTGAATCGGAACTTCATCAAACACTTCATAGATAACATGGTTCAATGCCATTGGAGCCTGGAACAGGAGTTGATATGTTAGTGGTGCGGGTGCCAGATCACAACTAATAGAAATTTCATCCAACACCACTGGTGCAGTAGCTTTGAATATCACTGGAGCACTGTACATGATCTTCTGAGCCAACTTTGCTACATCATCCTCAAGAGGCATTTCATCTAGCACTGGAAGTGCAGTACCTTTGGATGACACTAGAGCTTGAGATCTTGGTGATTTGTCCTCTGTCTCAGCATCTATATGCTTTATGGTGAGACGAGCAACAGCCTTTCCAGCGGCTTTAATTTGTTTAACCATCAACTGTTGTTCACACAAGGTCTGCTGCACATCTTCAGCTTGAGAGTTGAAATCCATTTGTGCCTGTTGGAGTATAATGAGTCTAGGCCCATGTAACCATGACAATATTGCTACCCTTCTAGGGTTAGCCCATCTATGGATTCTCGGTTATTCTAGCATGGTATCAAGCTAGGGTTCCCTTCTCTCTCCCTCCCTCCTCTCCCTCCCTGCCGGCGCCTCCACCGACGGCCGCTGGCGCCGCCACTGCCTCCATGGCCGGCGTGCCACCTCCCCCACCTCCCCACTACTTCCCACTCTTCCCTCCCCTTTCCTCCTCTGTTTCCTGGGCGCGCCTGCACGCGGGTGACGCCGCGGCCGCGGCCGCCGCTGCAGTCGCCGCCACGGGCGTTGGCGGGCAGCTTGGCGGCACGGGCGGCCTCCCTCCCGGCGCGGCCGGCCAGATCCGCTCGCCCGCCGACTCTCTCCCAGGTGCGGGCGGCCTGAGCGGCGCGTGCACCCCGGGCGGCACGAGCGGCGCGGGTGGCCCGCCCCAGGTGCCGCCGGTTCCCTACAGCCGCCCGACGGCCTCCATCCCGGCGCCAGCGCCCTTCCCGGTGCGCCCGACGGCCTCCATCCCCGCGCCGGTGACCACCCTGGTGCGGTTCCTCGGCCTCCGCTGCCCGGTGGGTTCTTCCCAGGCGCACAGGGCCGACCGCGCGGGCTGCCGCCCCCCCTCCACCACCTGCTGTGGGCGCGGGCGCCGCTGGCGCTGCTGGCACTGCTGCCGCCGTGGACGCCGCTCCTCCACGTGTTGCTGCGGGCGCAGGCGCTGCTGGCCCGGTCACCGCGGGCGCCGTTCCTCCTCGCATAGCTGCCGCGAGCACTGCTGCCACCGGCACGAGCGCACCCCACGTAGGCGACGCTCCTCGCGCCGCTGCTGCTGCGGGCACTGCTGCCGCCGACACGAGCGCAGACCACGTGGGCGCCGCTCCTCGCCCAGCCGCCGCAGGCGCTGCTGCTTGCATGAGCGCAGGCAACCCTCTCCTCTTCCCCTCGTGCGCCGGCCTGCCCACGGCAGCTGGTGCAGCAGCTGCTGCTGTGTGCGCTGCAGCCGGGCTGCCCTTCGGTGCGACCTCTCCCGGTGCGGGCGGCCTCCTCCTCACTGCCGCCGGTGACTCCCCCCTCACTGTCGCCCTCGTCGCTGCCCGAACTGCTGCCGCGGAGGGCCAAGCGCGTGCGCGCGTGGCTGCTCTCGCCTGGGAGCGGGAGCGCGATGCGGCTGACGCGTTGGCTCGTCGCATCGCCGAGGCAGAGAGGTTCCTCGCCTTCCCCGCGGTCGGCGCCATCTTTCTCGGTCCGTCGCTTCCCCTACCGTCGCCTTCGCCTCCGTTGTCTCTTCTTGGCCCTCCTACACCCGGTCCCAGCGGGTGCCGGGGGGGGGGGGGGGTCGTGGGGTACACCGGTGGCCATGTTCGCTGGAGCTGTCCCATTCCCGTCGCCGTGGACTCCACCTCCCGGGACCCTGCCGGGGCCTGTCGGTTGGGATCCGACGGCCTTGGCCCGTTCTTTCAGCACCCTGGGCCTGCAACCACTAGTCAGTTCCGACTGGATCGCTGACTCGGGAGCCACCTACCGCACCACTCCCAACTCTGGTCTCCTCTCTTCCGTTCACCCTCCCTCTTTGACTCACCCTTCGTCTATCATGGTCGCGAATGGCTCTTGCCTTTCGGTCACGTCCGTGGGTGCCGCTAACACTCATGGCTCCTTTCATCTTCTCGATGTCCTTGTTGCTCCTAATATGGTTCACAACCTTCTTTCCATTCGCCGTTTCACAGCTGACAATTTCTGTTCTGTTGAATTCGACCATTCTGGTCTTACTGTAAAGGATCTGGCTTCGTGGCGTCCTCTTCTTCGCTGTGACAGCACAGGGCCCCTTTACACTCTTCGGTTTTCTGCTTCCGCTCCATCGTCTTCACCTCCCACTGCGTCAGTTGCTTTCACCACCACCTCCTCTACTACTTGGCACCGTCGCCTTGGTCACCTTGGCCGCGATGCTTTGAAACAACTTCGTCGTAGTTCCGACATACCTTGTCCTCGGGATTCTGATGAGCACTTGTGTCACGCGTGCTAACTGGGTCGTCATGTTCGTCTCCTTTTTCCTACCTCTTCCTCCCATGCGGCTCATATCTTTGGCCTTGTCCATTGCGACCTGTGGACATCTCCTGTCCTTAGCATTTCAGGCTACAAATACTATCTTGTGGTGGTTGATGATTTCTCTCACTATTCCTGGACTTTTCCCTAGCGAGCCAAGTCTAATGCTTTCCCCACGCTCCACTTTTTCGCCTGGGTTTCCACTCAGTTCGGCCTCCCCATCAAGGCTGTCCAGTGTGACAATGGGCGTGAGTTCGACAGCACCACCTCTCGTACTTTCTTCCTCTCTCATGGTGTCCAGTTACGCATGTCTTGCCCCTACACCTCCTCCCAAAACGGCAAGGCTGAGCGCATGATTCGCACCACGAATGACACCATACGCACCCTTCTGCTCCAGGCCTCTCTTCCCGCTCGGTTTTGGGCCAAGAGCCTTAACACCTCCACCTATCTCCTTAACCGCCTATCTTCCACTGTCTGCCCCGCTTCCACCCCACACCACGCCCTCTTTGGTACCCCTCCACGTTACGACCACCTTCGTGTCTTCGGGTGTGCGTGTTACTCTAACACCACTGCCACTGCTCCTCACAAGCTGGCTCCCCGATCGACCCGGTGTGTCTTCCTCGGCTACTCCCCGGACCACAAGGGGTACCGTTGCTTTGACCTTTCCTCCCGTTGCGTCCTCATTTCTCGTCACGTTGTGTTCGACGAGACTGTCTTCCCTTTCTCCACCATCACCTCCCCTCCCACCACCACCCCACCACCCACCTCCGACCTTGACCTCTTCTCCCTTTTTCCCACTAACGCGGTGGTCCAGCCACCTTTGCCATTTTGCCCTGCAGGTCCTCTACCGCGCCCTCCGCCGGGCCCGTGCCCCGGCTCTCCTGCTCTACCGCGCCCTCCGCCGGGCCCGTGCCCTGGGCCGCCGTCCTCCGGGGCTGCGCCGGCCCCTGCGCCCTGTGCAGGTCTAGCAATCACGTCCCCCGATGCTGTGCCTGACCCTGCGCTCGCCGCGGGTCCGGCGTCTTCGGCACCTCGCGCGCGCTTTGCCCAGCCGGTGCGTGTCTACCAGCGTCGTGCGCGAGCGGCCTCTCCGCCTCCGGTGCGGGACCCGTCGCCGTCGTCGCCACCTCGGTCACCTCCTGTGGCATCTTCTCCGCCGTCGACACCTAGGTTGCCGCCTCCGCCGCCGCCGGCTGCCCGGGTCGAGCCGCCCGTGTACCACCCGCCTCTTCTTCACCGCCACCCGCGTCATATTCACCCCATGGTGACGCGGCAGGCGGCGGGTGTGCTGCGGCCCCGGGCTTTCGTCGCGACGCCCGGCGAGCAGCGGGCTTCTCCGGTACCCTCTTCCGTGCTCGACGCAGCCGACCCTCACTGACGTAGTGCGATGGAAGAGGAGTACGCGACTCTTCTCGCCAACCAGACCTGGGATCTGGTGCCCCGTCCACCTGACTCCAATGTTGTTACGGGCAAGTGGATCTGGACACACAAGCGGCGGGCTGACCGCACTCTTGAGCGGTACAAGGCTCGCTGGGTTCTTAGGGGTTTCACTCAGCGGCCTGGAGTTGATTATGATGAGACATTCAGTCCAGTGGTGAAGCCTGCTACAGTCCGCACCGTCCTCTCACTTGCTCTATCTCGCTCCTGGCCTGTACACCAGCTGGACGTCAAGAATGCTTTTCTCCATGGGACACTTGCTGAGACAGTCTACTGCAGTCAGCCTGCGGGGTTTGTTGACTCTTCTTGCCCTGACTTGGTATGCCGCCTCAACAAGTCCTTCTATGGCCTCAAGCAGGCCCCTCGGGCGTGGTACTCTCGGTTTACTGCCTTTCTGCTTGCCCTGGGATTTGTAGAGGCCAAGTCAGATACTTCTCTGTTAATATATCACCACGGCGGGGAGACTGCCTATCTGTTGCTCTATGTTGATGATATTGTTCTCATAGCTTCCAGCCCGACTCTGCTGCGGAGGATCATCACCTCTCTTCAGCAGGAGTTCGTGATGAAGGATCTCAGTGTTCTCCATCACTTCCTCGGGGTCACCGTTGAGACTCGTCCAGGGGATCTCTTTCTTCACCAACGACAGTACACTCTTGACATCCTGGAGCGAGCTGGGATGACTGACTGCAAGCCCTGCTCCACCCCAGTTGACACTCATGCCAAGCTGTCAGAGACCGAGGGCATCCTAGTTACTGACCCCACTGCGTACAGGAGTCTTGCAGGGGCGCTTCAGTACCTCACCTTCACCCGCCCGGACATCACTTATGCCGTTCAGCAGATTTGCCTCCACATGCATGATCCGCGCAAGCCTCACCTCACGGCTCTTAAGCGCCTCCTCCGCTACCTCCGCGGCATTGTCGACTACGGCCTGCTCCTCCACAGGTCTGCCTCCACCGAGCTCGTGGTCTACACCGATGCTGACTGGGCTGGGTGCCCAGACACTCGTCGGTCCACCTCCGGCTATGCTGGCTTCCTCGGCGGCAACCTGGTGTCTTGGTCATCCAAGCGCCAGCCGGTGGTCTCCCGCTCCAGTGCCGAGACGGAGTACCACACTGTTGCTAACGGCGTGGCTGAGGCCTCCTGGCTCCGGAGCTCCTCGGTGAGCTCCACAGTCCCCTGACCCGGAGCACGCTGGTCTACTGCGACAACGTGAGTGCGGTGTACCTCTCCACCAACCCCGTTCAGCACCAGCGGACCAAGCATGTGGAGATCGACCTACACTTTGTCCGCGATCGGGTGGCCATCGGCGATGTTCGGGTCCTCCAAATCCCGACCACTTCCCAGTTCGCCGACATCTTCACCAAGGGCCTCCCATCCTCGACGTTCTCCGAGTTTCGCTCCAGCCTCAACATCACTAGTGGCTAGTTGAGTCTGTGGGGGGCTCGTGTATTGTGCTTTTCGTGCTCAGTCTTGAAACTCCGCTGCGTCGGTAGTTCAGACTGCGGGGGGGGGGGGGGGGGGTGTTGGAGTATAATGAGTCTAGGCCCATGAGGCCCATGTAACCATGACAATATTGCTACCCTTCTAGGGTTAGCCCATCTATGGATTCTCAGTTATTCTAGCAGTGCCTACAATTGCTGCTGCGTGGAGTTAATTGTCGTCACACGAGCAAATAAGAGGTGCAGACTCTCCATCATCTTGTCCCACTTCTCATCCTTTGTTGCCATTATGAGATTAACATCCTGTACATTATCAGTATTCCCCGAAGGAAAAATATCGTCAAAGCGGAATGCATATGGAGTTGATGTGATATTTGTAACTTCTGTATCGAACTCTTGTAATAATGATAGTCCAGCAACTTTGTTATCCCACAATGCAAAATTGTTTAGTACCAAGATGATCTCCTCTGTGAGGTTCTCCATCTCATTACCAGAGCCTTCGACATTGGGGAGTACCAGAAAGTCCTTGGTGAGTGGCTCTACCACATGATCTACATCCAAGCTCATGTCATTTGGTGGCTTAGTAAAATAATGTGGATCGTCATCCCACACAGGGTTTTCATCAAACAACTAACCTAAGACATCCTTTGTTTCCACTTGAGTCTTGCAAGGGACTGGTTCAGCCATTGATTTATTGTCCATGCCAATAGAATACTCGCCATGAACTACTAGCTCCAATAAACTGTCCTGTGACTCCCCACCTTGTGGCAACTCATCATCCTACACCACCTTGCTTCAAAGTTCATCAAACACCCCATTATTGACATCACTCTGGATAGCACTGGTGCTGTGAATATTACCTGCTTGCACTGCATTAGATCAGTCATCACTTCATCTGACTGCTCTAGTTCCTCATCCCAAATCACTGCTGAATGAGGCAGTACATCGAACAACTCATGGGCATCCCCCTTGCAGTACATTTGATCCTCAGTCCCTTGAGAGAGTTGCTGCAATAGATTTTGTGAATCAAAGGCATGCTGAAATTCCTTATCCCAGATAACACCTGCTGTATCATTGTCCCTAAGTGGCATATCATTGAACAAGCCATGAGTGCCACTGTTGGGTGCAAGTGGAGCTCTGAATATTTCCTTCTCTAGATGTGCTTCTGCCTGGGCTAGTTCATGTGCCATGGGCCATTGATACATAGAACAGACAGTTTTCAGCAACAACTTTGGCTTGCCCTTGGATGACGAAACTGCATGCTCCACCTCCCTGCTAGCCAAACCCTTGAGCCTTGTGATTGCTTGAACATTAGCTTCCAATTGTTTCACCAGCACTCGCTGCTCACGCACAGCCTGCTTGGAATTTCCTTCCATTTCCTCGAGGACGAACCCAGTGTGAATTAACGCAAATCGAACGCACGTGGGAAGGAATTACAGGTGCTCAATTCCGGCTAGGTGCACGAAATCGATCTGCCCAGACCAACCCAGTTTGCGTGCTCAGATCGACGGAGTATCAATTCACAAGGGAACGTACCTGACTGAAATAGAAACGGAAACACCCCACTGATCCTCCACCGCCAATCGCCTCGGTTCCTCAGCCACCCACTTCGCAGATAGCACCGCCCAATGATGTTGCGCCACAGGAGCTCGAAGGCACTGGAGCGCTGACCGGAAATACTGCGCCGCCGGTTCCGCCGTCGCCACAAACCACCAGCTCTGCAGAGATCGCCAAGTCCTGCCGCCAACGCCAGCCGTCGCTGATCTGGACGAAGAGGAAGTGG
The DNA here is from genome assembly GCA_009763385.1 of Coix lacryma-jobi var. lacryma-jobi. Taxonomy (NCBI): domain Eukaryota; kingdom Viridiplantae; phylum Streptophyta; class Magnoliopsida; order Poales; family Poaceae; genus Coix; species Coix lacryma-jobi. The sequence continues at coordinate 87,122,209 of CM019828.1, read as the reverse complement.
ATAACTAGCGTCGGAGTGGGAGCAGACACTGCCCGCCGCCCACGCTGAGGAAAGCTGTCTCTGATACCACCTGTCACACCCATGGCCACCGACGAGATCAAATCGGCGACGTGAGCAATCACAGGGATAATCTGAGAAGGATGATCTCGATACGGAGGAGGAATAATCGGCTTAATCGCTTCCTTCCCTCTATCCGTGTTTTGTGTTCTGTATTCTATTCGATGCCCCTCCGGTGCTCTCGCTACTACTCTTGTAGAGATTGTAGAGATGACGACAGATCCTCTGACTTGGGCCATGGGCTTTGTCTACTGTCTAGTGACACTCAGCCCACTATTGAAGCCAGCCGGTATTTGATATAGGCTGGGTGTTACACGTTCCTGTCGTACTGGAAACTTTATGAGACATGACGGACCAAGGGACGGAATAGGAGTTAGGTAAGGACAGGAGGAGGGAGAGTGAGAACGGAAGAAAGAAATTTACCGCTTTTTAATACGTATTAAGTATATATAGATTTTTCTGATATTCATAGCATTAAGATTGAGCATTTGACCTGGTTCAATTGTGATGATGAACTTTCCTGGGATGCTAGTTATGCTGATAACTTTCCACACTTTTTCTTAATGTAATCTTTCTCTATGGATGAAGTTTACCGGACACATAGCATGAGTTTAAAACCTGTGGGCTTTGATAAGTTTCGTCAAAAGCTTTAAAAATGTAGAATACTGCCTTCACTTGAAACCATATGTGGGCTTTGATCTGTGTTCAAAAGGCGCTGTTCAAAGCTCGCCTAGGCGTGCCTCTTTACTGGGCCAAGGGGTACCGCCTTGCCTAGGGTGCATCTACCCTAGGCGGCACCAGCCCGGTTGTGGCGGTAGGCACGTTGGTCACCGTTGGTGGAGGAGCAAGGTGCGTCGGGTGGAGGTTGCTGGTGGGGGTGGAGCAGCGTCAGGCGGACTCGGACGGCGGGCGCGGGTGGATGCGGGCGGCGACGGGCGTGGACTGAGGGAGATGCAGGAGAGGGAGAGGAACTGGCGGTAGGCGCGGACTGAGAGAGGGAGGGAGGGAGCTGATGCGGACTGAGAGAGATGCTGAGACGGAGAAGAACTGGCGGTGGCCACTGTTATGCGGTAGAGGCTCAGAAGACGAATTGGGCTTTGGGCTGTTTGATGGGCCTTTCTCTGTAATGATATTCTATTTTTTCTTTCTTTTTTAGACATATATGTGTGTATATGATAATATCAGAGAACGCCTTGGTAACGCCTAACCTCACCTAGGCTCTAGGCGGAGGGTCACTGCCTAGAGAGCGCGCGCGTTTTGTAACCTTGGCTTTGATAGAACTATGTGCATATGACCATCTGATTTGCTAATACATTATGAAGCTGACCTGACAAATAGCATGGGCATTGGGTTTAAGAAAATAAGTTGCGTCTGAAATTGTTAGCATAGAATTTGGTGATCACATGAAAAATCAGTGGGCTCTAAGAGCTATATAGCTCTGTAATTAGTTGTGTTATAAAGAATATATATATAGCTTCTCTGCACTCAGCAAGGAAGAGTCTTTTACATTTATTATTACATATAAGGTAAGATGAAGGTGAGAAATAGTAAGGAAAGCTTCACATATTTTCATCAAAACTAGATACAGAGGTAAGTCACATACCGTCATCAGGTGTTAGAAACTACTAACTCCCAATGCATTGCTAGGAATAGCTTGGGTTTTTTTTGAAAGTGCAGGAGAGCTGCGATTCATTGCATTAAGAGAAAGATGGTCCTCAAGAGGATCCTCACTCATACGAGGACCAAATATGAGTGAGGCAATTACACAGATTCAAGACACTTGCACATGGTAAACACACAACTCGACTACCCTAGATAGAAACAGTAAGACCTAGACCCTGCAAACACTTTGCACCAGCCAAGCACCATAAACCATGCTCATCCTTCAGCTCACCCAAAATCGTGTCAACCGAAGGAGAAACCCCCTCAAACACACAAGCGTTTCTATGTTTCCAAATATTCCAGGCGCCGAGAATAATTAGAGTGTTCACTCCTTTCTTTTGCTCCTTTTTGACTCTTTTCATCGTCTTGCGCCACCAATCTGCAAAGTTCCTTTCATTTTGTCGGGGGACTAAATTTGCTAGATGCAACGGATGGAGCAATCTGAACCAAACTTGTCTTGCCACAACGCACGTTGTTAAGAGGTGTTGTATCATCTCAGCTTCTTGATCACATAAAGGACATTTATCTGGATGAGGGAGGCCCCTCAAAGCAAGCCTATCTGCTGTCCAACATCTGTTTCGAATTGCCAACCATAAAAACATTTTGCATTTGGACGGGGCCCAGGTTTTCCACAATCTGCGCCATGGCTCAAAGGTCACCGCACCTAGGAAATAGGCTTTATAGGCAGATTTGGAGGAGTATACCCCGTTAGCATCAAGCCTCCAAATGTGTCGATCCTCTTGCTCAGTCAAGACAATTTCTGTGAGGCAGTCCGATAACTGTAAGAATTCTATAATACCAGCCCAAGAAAAGCCGCCTTGGCATTCAGGTATGCAAAGAGATTAGATATTTTTGTCAACAAAATTTAGGAAGTGGATTCATGTGAAGGTGGAAGCCCTAAGGGCCCTATGCAGTCCTAGAGCATCTCCAATAGTTTGGAAAAATGACTTGCTATCCTTGTTTTATTGGGAAAAGAAGAAAAAATGTTCTCCAACAGATTGGTATATGACTTGCTAAATTTTTCCAAGTTGGAATCGGAGGCAATCTACTTGGTATATTTACCAAGTCAGCTTCACTTGCTATCCAGCGTTTCTATGTTATTTTTACTAAGTTGGAATCCGCTGCCACTTTTCCCGCGCCACTTTTCTATGTTATTTTTACCAAACTATTGGAGATACATGAAAGATTTACTTGCCAAGAGTTTTAGCAAGTTGCTAAATGACAACTTTTTTCAAGTCAATTTTTCCAAACAATTGGAGATGCTCTTATAGGCTATTGAATTGGCCAATATATATATATATATATATATATATATAGTCTTTTTTTAAATTAGAAGGCATATTTCTTTTTGCCAGGACAAGACTTTGATCAACAATTACTCTATTAATGTGATTTATGTGACATAAAATCAAAACGAGTAACTTTTATCATGAATGTTATGACATCAATTTTGTTTAACAAAAAAAAGTATTAATTAATAAAGAAACATTTGGTCAGAAGGCTTACCGTAATGAAACGAAATGCACCTGTTAATTTCTTTTTTTTTTTTGGGGGGGGGGGGGGGGGTGGGGAGGTATTTGGATCACTATTAAGAACAGATGCAACCTGCAACTGTTCAAGAGACATTTGTAACAGCCCTCAAAATGTTTTAAGAATTCTGTGGAGTAGGGTTTTGAGATCTACTAGATGCACCAGCCTTTTCCCTCCATACAAAGAAACAATGCTTAGCTCCGCAGTCTTTCTAAAGATAACAATTATGATTTCCTTTTTTCAGGTTGGCTACATGTTACATGATCGAGTTCTTCGCCCCGCTGAAGTTGGTGTCACTGAAGGTGGTCCAACTGAAGAAGAGCCAGAGAAATCTAGCTAATAAACTGAGGATATGTTTTGACTAACTGAAGAAGGCTACACGCATATATGACTACTTCCCTTTTTTGGTTGGATATCATATCATAATCATATTGGTTATGTTTTGACTAGATCTGTGACTCTGTGAGACAAATCACCATTTTTGTAGTATGTTCAACGAGCCAATTTGTTGATGCTAGTCCAGAATTCTCTTTTTCTTGGTCGGTAATAAAAATGTGATTGTAGAACATGTGCATTACTGAAATTGCTTGCCAAAGACGGATTATTGCAGCCTGCATTAATAGGATTACTGGCAATGAATATGTCACAATCAAAGGTTGATCAGAGTACGGTTGTACCGACCTTTTGATGGAGAGATAAATTTACAGCATGTTTGGTTTGTATCACCATATGATCTGGAATGATCCGATCCAAAAACCGAAGCTAGTTGTGTCGTTTGGTTTGCCAGCTAGTTGTGTCGTTTGGTTTGCCACATCAGATGGATCCATTTGTCACCGACTAATTTATACGCAAGTCATTTCTTGTAACCATCCCACTCCTCAGAAATCAGCAGACGACCACATTCTCCGTCTGTCCGATCCAAGCTGAGGTGGTGGACCCACGAGGGATGAACCTATTCGACATGATACGGATCCTTGAACCAAACACGACATGGATGGAGATGTTGTCACGGCCCGACTACAATTATCTAAGCTGCTTGTGATCTTGTGGAGCATCGAACATCACTGCCAGTGGTTGATTGTGATGTTGTGGAGCACGTACAATCAGCCACGAGGGTACTTGTGCTGCACGTACAATCAGCCACGAGGGCACTCGGCTGCAAGCAATTAAAGAACCATAAGGGCACTGGGCCTGTAAACAATTGAAGAACCAGCAAGAACAAGAACTGAAACTATAACTCTTATAAAGGAAAGTTCCACTAACTATTTATCTTATCATGCAAAATATCCAAACAGCATCCACTAGAATACTCCACTATCTAACATATCTAACTATCTCTCCAATACAAAGTGTTCACATCAGCATCCACTAACACATATCATTATGTTTTTATTCAAGCTATTTACATGAGCAAACCAGATTAATTACTAGCATATATTGTGATATTTATTTATTCATATATATTAGTAAATATAGATAGTATAATTTTACCGGTAATTTTTACAGCAACGTGCGGGGTATTCTCCTAGTTACTAGAGAAATACGAAGGTTTTAATTGAAAACACAAGATGGTGAGTTTTGAAGACAATACGACGGACGGTTTATCAAATATACACGCCGAAAGACAATAGCAATGGCTAACTCGATGAAACAAAACCCGACTGAGTGGCGGCGGCCGTAGGAGTCTTAAGTAATTGAGAGGATGACCAGAGGGGTGTTGTGATCATGCTCTAACCTAGGATGCATCTCTAGTAGACCCAACTTGATACATGAGTTATTGGCTCAAAATAGGGTAACTCAACACTATAGATAAAAAAGTCTCGATAATAAAACAATGATTACACCTAACTCAAATGTGATTTGAATATAAGGTTGGATATGTTGTAAAGTAGACTTATCCATCAAGTCCTAGAACATCCTAATTAGAGTCTGTATAACTTACTTCATGATAAAGCACTTGCACCCAGACACCCTAAAGTGAGACACCTTGGGTACCCATCCAAACTACAATTCATAAGAAGTCTTTTTTCATGAAAGTACGAAGAAAGATGCGATTTGAAACATGGCAAGCAGTGTTGATCGTCTCGGCCCAAAAACGCTTAGGAGTTTTATGCTCATCAAGCATTGTCCTGGCCATCTCAACAAGGGTCCGGTTCTTGCGCTCAACAACACCGTTCTGCTGGGGGACATAAGGAGAGAAAAACTGCTGCTCAAGTCCGAATGAAGAACAAAAAGAGGCAAACTGAGAATTATCAAATTCAGTACCATTGTCACTGAGTATAGCTCTAATGTTATTAGGGGGAAACTCAGTTTTCAACCTCAAAATCAAGTCTCGAGCATGCAAAAAAACCTCATCCTTGCCCTCCATAAAGAACACCCAAAAATACCTCGAAAAGTCATCCACGATCACTATAACGTACCACTTCTCACCCGCTGATATAACACCCTAAAAATTGGTTTCTCAAATAAAGTAATTAAATTGAGTTTTTATTTAATTTTTGGTGCACATAACATAGGCCAAATAATCATTTTTGGGTTATTAAAATAAAACATGAGGTTTAGAAATATTTTTGTTGCATTCATGCCGGTTGTCTGAGTCTAGGGTTAGGTTGGTTGTGTTCAAATTCAAATTTTGTTTGAATTTGATCAAAACTCAAGCTTTGCAGAAATGCAAAAGCTTTCCTTTTATTTCCTCACTCTCTCCCTTCCTATTTAACCCACCAGTGAAATCAGCCCAGCCTGCACTCCCTCTCTCTCCCATTTTCCTTTCAGTCCGACACCTACGGTGCTGGCCCCAGCTTGCGGCCTGGCTGGTTGGCCCGTTCTCCCCTCTCCTTCCTCCCTCACTCGCATCGCGCTCGGCCCATCCTGGAGCTTGCGGCTCGGCCTACCCGCTCCCTCTCCTCTCTCTCTTGAGCAAGCCGCGGCCCGCTCCCGGCCCAACTCCATCCTCTTCCCACTTGCGCGCGCGGGCCTAGTTGCGGCCTGCTCGGCGGCCTAGTGGCTTGGCCACGCCTGCCCGCTCACCCCTCTCTTCCTTTCTCTCACAGCGCAACAGGGCCCAGTCGCTAGCTGCAGAGAGCAGCACCCACCCCTTCCTTCTCTCTCTGGTCCACGGGACCCACTCGTCAGCGCTCCACCCCATCTTCCCCACCGAGCCGTCACCCCCAGCCATTACCGCCCCTCCTTTATTCGATTGCTTCAAGACCGTGCATTGAAGGCCATCAAGCCCTGTCTTGATGCCGGTCGTAACCGCCGTCGCCGTCTTCTCCCCTACCGAGCCCCATCGCCCTATAAATCCTTTGGACGAGCCCCTTCTCTCCTTTTCCCTTTTGCCAAGCTCACCATCTCCCTCCGGCGCTCATCCCTGTGGCTCGGGGTTTCAATCGACGATGAAATCGTATCCCCGGTAACTATCTCTTCCTCCCAAGCCTTCTTCTTCTTCGAGTTTAGGGCACGAGAACGCTTTATCAGTGAGTTCCAGATCGTCGTTCATGGCGCCGCCACGCGGAGATGCTGCTCCGGCGATCCCCATCCCCGATTTATCCCCTTCTCGAGTTCGCCTCGCCGTGCTCGTCTTTCCCGTGTGCCTGGGGTCGAGAAAGACGGCCGGAAACGCCGTTCCGGCGGTCCGCCGCCGAGCTCCGCCGGCTCCCATGGCACCCGCTACCGTGGGGAGCGCCGCCCAGCCAGCCGGCTCCTCCCTTGCTTGCCCAGCGCCGTCGATCTCCCCTCGGACGGCTCAGATTAGAAGTTACCCTTTCGGGTGCATAATCGGTCCACCGAACAGCCATGGACTCAGTCCACAGCTCCTGCCCCTCCTGTCCACAAGCCTCGTGGTGGACCCGGCCAATCCAGTGGCGCCATGTGGCTGCCAGATCAGCAACGACCTGGTCAGCAGTCCACGGGCATGCCAATCAGAAAAGCCCTCGAAGTTTCCCGGAATCAACCCGCGCTCCACCTCAGTTCAAAGTAATTCTTTTTAAGCCCTGTTTTCTTTCGGTTGAGACCCTGCAGTTTTGGAAAATAGGACGCGCCATCTAGTTTGCGCAGAAAAGGCGAAATTTATTTGTTTTAATTCAAAATCGACTCCAGTTTATTTACAAGAGTGTCATTTGAACCTTGTTTTCAACATAACTTTTGATTTAAAAGTCCGATTAGAGTGATTCTTGCGCTCACGTGTTCGTAGAAATGCGTAGAATAGTTTTAGAAGCTTTTTACCTTGTTTTAATACTGTTGGTGTACTGTTCTAATAAAATACTATTTGATTGCTTGTAGTGATTGGATTGGAGCCTTGTATGGTGATTTTATCCACATTTAGGGCGTGATCTCTCAGTGTTTACCGAGGAGCAAGTGTCTGGATTTCAAGATCAGCTATAAGCTAAGGATTTGAGACAGGCAAGTGTAACATGAGATCCCTTGTTACCTAATAATCATTTAATCATCTTTTCATATGCATGTGTCTAATATGATGAATCCCTAAGGATTTTACCTAGAATTGATATATCTATATCCTTGTTACCTATGGGTTTGTGCATATGGTTAGACTGGCTTAGTTTGTTATCACCAAACAAAATATTCTCTAATATTGATTAATGATATATTGCAACTATTGATTAAAATATGCTTTTTAGCAACATGGATATCAGGGGGCTAGAGCATTGGGCCTTTTTGGGTGCTCTAGTCTATCCTCCGTCTGGACTCAAACTTAAAGCGACAACCCAGGACATTCAGTGCAACCCCAAGCTATATGGCTCTGGCTTGACTAAGTACCAGACTTCTACTAGTTTGTGGCAGCTTATCGAAAGGCGCAAAAGGGGCTCCGATTAGTTTGATCTCGGTCTACCAAGGGGGTGCATTGTGGTTTCTTGTACACCTCTTGTAGAGGGGATCTTACTTCTTGATGGTGAAACCTAGCGGGTTGCTACTTATTAGTGGGGCCTGTGAACGGTCTCGTAGTGAAACCCTTCTTGCTCACCTTGGAAGTGTTATGGGGCTCGCGACCCCAGGCAAATGGGAATTATGACTTGTGGGTAAAGATGTACACCTCTGCAGAGTTATAAACTGATATATTAGCCGTGCTCTCGGTCATGAGCGACCTGGATCCTTTTTGAGATAGTTCTCTGGATGGTTTGAGTGATGATAATCTTGTTGATAATTAATTATACTTTCACCATGGGAGCTTAAGCATAACCTAGAGACATAGGTCTAATAAATAAAATATGACCAACTAAAAATGCTTATCGCAGTTTAGTTGAGTCTAGCCTTTTGAGTCTTGCATCCCCTCATGTTATACTTGTTGAGTATGGTGCGCTCACACTTGCTTTTCATACAATCAATAAAAATCCCAGATGGGTACCAGTTGGTGGATTCAAGAAAGGAGTTACATAAGATTTTGCAAGAGTACTAGGCGAGTGTTCCCCCAGTCAACCGTCCTTGTGGAATTTGGAGTCCCGAAGAGTAGTTATAGAACAGTTTCCGCTAGGCTTTGTAATGGATGTAAGCCTTGTTTTAACTATGTTTCGATTTGTAATAAAGCATTGCCTTTGGTAATTTCTATATTTGTTGCTATATGTGTCTTGTGGACTTCCTGGGCACACATATAGTTAGCGCTTGGTATTCTTCAGAAAACCAGGTGTGACAGCTGAGTAGACCCGAGCTGGACCAACAGTGTCCATGTGTAAAAGCTCGTCGGGTCGCTTGATCATCACCTGGTTCACAGGTGGGTGAGAAGCGGCAACCATCTTCCCGTGACAACAATGGTGATAGACAAGGTCCTTCTGAAACTTAAGCTTGGGCAATCCTTGGATTAGGCCAAGTGAACTAAGCCTTGCAAGCAAGTCAAAGCTCAAATGTCCAAGTCTCCTATGCCACTTCCACAAATCAGAAGAAGGACCTACCACCAAACATCTAGAAGAGCCGAAAGAGCGAGAAAAATAGCTCAGAAGACACGACCAAACGGGACGATCCAACAAACAAGATCGCCCCGAGAATCCAAAACTCTACACATGCCGGTCTTAAAGCGCACCTCAAATCCGTCCTCAAGAAGTTGCAAAACAGAAAGCAAATTGAAGTGCAAATTTGAAACCAAAGCAACATCCTTGAGAACAAAATTCTCGTTAAGTCGAATTGACCCACGAGAAACAACCTTACCTCTACTATTGTCCCCAAATGTGATGTATTCCTTGTGGGGCATGGAGTTCAGGCTGGAGAACCATTTCTTGCTTTGGGTCATGTGGCACGAACACCCGGAATCCATGAGCCACGTGTTCTCCAACCTGAGTTACTGCATCAATAGAAAGACAGAAAATGAGCATATGGCACAACACTGAGGTTAGTTTACTGAGAAGGATACCAGTGTTGTGTCATAGGCCCAGAAAAAGTGTTAGAAGGAACACCAAACTGACCTGGTCCCATGGGGTATAGCAATCACTACCAAACTGAAAAGGTGGTCCGCTATGGGATGGAAAACCTCCAAACTCACCTTGTCCCATCTAAGGATAGCGATCACCACCAGGCTAGAAAGGTGGTCCACTATGGGATGGTGCAGCAAAGCTTCTTACACCCGGCTCACGATCGTATTGAGCATGACTGGAACCGTGACAGGCACGATCACCACCCCGTGGTCTAGCTGCCTGGGGTCTAGCCGCCTGAGGACGAGCACCTCCAGGCCTAGCCCCCTATCTCTGAACTCCCTGACCCTACACACCATGGAAAGGGTGGTGCCTGGCCTGGTTGTTTAGCTCCAACTCTCTCCTAGCGTCTCTCTTCCTTTGAAAGCAAAACTCAGCTAGGTGACCCTCACGATAGCAATACTCGCACTCAAACCTCACCACTCTCTTGGGTTGTTGGTTTGCTTGGTTGCGGGGTTGCGCACTCTAGCTGGTTGTTTACCTCTCAGAAGGGGATCACTAGAGATGCCAGGGAGAGTGTCAAGTGTGTTCCTGAAGGACCGAATTGGCGACCAGAGGGGGGGGGGGGGGGGGTGAATGGGAGCCTCAAATTTCAACTCGTGAAATGGATGGCCCGTGTCCCAGAAAATCACCCCAAAAGCAAAACCGGTAAACGTGATGTCCACGACCCAAATGATTGGGTGGATGTTCCCTAGGAACACAACAGGACACCACAAGAAAGCTCACACAAAAGTTAGATCGTAAGTCGGATGAACACCGAAGAAACTGCGAACGAAAACGCACAGATCAGCACTGACCGGACTCAGGGGTGCGTCCGGTCAGGGTTGAACCCTTCTAGAACCTCTCTATTCACGACCGGACTCTGCACCGGGGAGCGTCTGGTCAAATGAACAGAGCATCCGGTCAGCAACGCTATTCAGTGAACAATGTCTGCAGTGCGTCTGGTCAATCAATCCTAGTGAGTCTGGTCAAGTTCGCACAGACTATGCCGCTCGACCTTCAATGATCGGACGCACAGGGTCAGCGTCCGGTCAGTTCGAAGCCAGCGTCCGGTCACCCTGAAACAGTGCAGTTCGTCCACCGATTTGACTCGATCTCCCTCAAATCGAAAGTACTAAGGCTCAAATTTGGTGAGGGGAGTTACAAGGAGGTTAGTGAGCTACTCCTAGGAGATCATGGATCGAACCTAACTCCAAATCGATGAATCAAAGAAGTTCGGGGCAAAAGGGAAGTAAAACCGATCCAACACAAAATCAACCCGATCTGCTAGCTCGTGAGATTAGGGAAGAATTCCTTCGGTGAAAAGAGAGAACTCACGTCCTAGCATGATCTAGTTCAAGTGAAATCGAAAACCTTCTCTTGGAGAGGGAGAATGAGGCAAATCTCCGAGAAGGCAAAAACCGAAACGCAAAGAACACAACACCAAAACGTGAATCGATCACGATTTCAACCGGAACTCATCCCCACAAGGAGACAATGGAATTACGGTCCCATTTTCTCAAAATCACAAGTACACAGAGGTAACGTATTGTATCTGTCTCTGCGGATCGCAGGCAGCAGGTGGAAGAAAACCTAGCAAGGGCTAAGAGAAAGAAATGCTGCAAGGATCGATTGAGAGGAGGGGCTACCTCTCTATTTATAGCCTAATACACTTATTCCCCTTCTACCCCTAGATACATAGAGCGAACAGGCCAACCCTAGGGGTATCCCGGTCCAACTCCGCCAAGTCTTGATCCGACGGCCACGCGCCTTCCTCATCCTTCGCTTAGCCTCGACGATAGCCTCAGGATGCCGCCACGTGCCGTCCTGTCGACCGCCGCGCCTTCCTCACCGATAGCTTCGCCGCAACGCAAGCCTCTCGGCGCTGCCACGCGTTGACTGTTCCTTTTGGAACCTCCCCCCGGTTTTGAGGCCAAAACCAGGAAACCAGTGTCCTCGGCTGAGTTTTGTGGCCCAAACTCAGAAACTCGCCAGCCCAGGTTTTGAGGCCCAAACCTGGAAAACCGTCCACCCCGAGTTTTGAGGCCCAAACTCGGAAACCGGCCAGCCTGAGTTTTGAGGCCCAAACTCAAAAATCGTCGAGGGTAGTTTTTCGAGGCTCAACTACCAAACCCGCACCATAGACGGAGTGTGGTTCGCACACCCCGATCATCGGCACCGATGCCGATGCATGTCCAGCCTCCACGCCGGGCACAACGCCTTCGCCTTCCTTCTTGACTCGGTCGATCCGGCCTCCCACCAAGTGTCACGATGCCATCGTCTTCCTCCCGACTCGGTCGATGCATTGCACATCCCCATGTGCTCTCGTTTGGCGATGCCACGTGCCAGCTACCACAGCTGATCCTCCGGCCTCCTGGTCCGTCGGTCCAAGCTTCACGTCCGCCCTTCACCGCTCTTGGTCTATCGGCACGACACGTCTCTACTTGACCTTCACCTCACCATCGACCACTGTCTTCGAGCTCCACACCTGCACATCAACACAACCAAGAGACACATGTTGCCCGTTGACCGATCACTCATCACTCAGGAAAGAAACCATAAGGGCACATATCAACCTTGTGTTCGCAGTTCCTGAGATGGTTAGGTTTAGGAACCCACAATTGTTTGCGAGGAGGAGCTTTGGGGGGTTCTTCAAAGACCCCATCTTTGGTCATAGGCTTGGGAGGCTCAGGTGGGGTGATCTTGGTGAGCTTAAGGGTAGTGGAAGGCTTCTCACATGGGTTCTGTCGTCGTTAAAATTTGTATCTTCGGCGTCAAGCACACTACAAGGCCCTCAGAGACCGTGTGAAGCAAGAGTCCTGATCTCCTGAACCTCCAAGGGTGAAACCTGGCTTGATGATTCGAATCTGAGGCGTACCAGTCAATTTGTCCTGCAATTGACAAGGAAAAGAAACAAAAACATCAAATTGTGGAACCTGCCGGTTTGGTGCCAGACAGTTCCATAATGTACGGCTCTGAAATATCCATTATCAGAGGAAATTGACTATAAAGTCAACTCCTAACATTGCAAAGCACATAATTATTGAAACTGTAAAACAACTACTCAAGACATGTAAATAGAACAAAGATAGAACTAGCCGATCTAGTTTAGCTGATACAAGTATAAGGGTCCTACATATACAACAAAAACCAAAGTAAAACCAACAGATTGACTAAATATGCTAGCAATTCTGGTTATTAACAGTGGGGTGTTTTCATACAGCCATAACAACAACCAGATTGACAAAATAGCTTGATTACCAACAGTGGGGTGTTTTCATGTAGCCATAATGATAATCAAGCTAATTCATGTCCAACATAATCAATAGATCTACTAGTCTTAAATCAGTGCATGCGTACATGTTATGGATGAAAGCATAACTGGATCGGCTATTTAGCCGATACAGGATCCATGAGGCACGAACAAGATCTATCTACTAAGCTACGGTTTGATCCAAAACTAGGCAAGTTTGATTCGACATACTTATCAGTGGGGTTCGAAAATACAGCCATAATGAGTATATTAAATCAAACCACCTTACTTTTGGATCAAACTATAACTAAGCGGATATCTCGAACGCACAACATGTAACAATCGTGTAAGTGCAATCAAGCCCTAATTGTGGGTTTTGGTGATAATGATCACACGATTGGAGAACTAATGAGATTTATCAAGATGACAAGCAGGTTAATGATGAGAAAGGATGGTGCATATGTGTTGGTGGACCCCTCATACGTTATTTCATCGATTCCGGACTCAAAGTGCTACAACAAGCTTTTTCATAAGTATTTGAGTTATAGGATTGCCGTACTATCAAGGGGGAATGCAAATGCATCGCTATGGCTGAATGATATGTGCTCAAACCAACCCAAGCCATCCTTGTTTCTAACCAAAGACAGCTGCACAAAATTCTGATCTATCTCTGTCTGTTTGGTAGGCGCGGCAGTGCCGCTCAGGGCGCGGCAGTGCCGGGCCGCGGCACTGCCGGGCTTCAGCCGGCACTGCCGTGACTTGTTATAACCGTTGGATGGCAGGGGGTATTTACTTCACTCCCCTGCCACCCCAACAGTCACCCACGACCATTTACTCATCTCCTACCTCCAGACAAGGCTCTCTCTCCCCATTGAAGGCTCCCAAGCTCTCTCTCACCAAATCTTCGATTCCCATTGATTCCAAGTGAGTTAGAGCCTCAAACCTTCACCGAAGAGAAGCCCTAGCTGAGATCTACTGCCTAGAGCACTTGATTTGAGCCATAGCCGGTGGATTTGCTTCTATTACTCTTGGGTTCTTGGAACCCTAGCCGGCTAGGCATCGCCCTTGAGCTAGCCAACTTGTGTGGCGGCCTTGGGAGGTTTGTAATCACTCGTGCAGCTAGTATTATTACCCCTCACTTCAAGGATTTGGTTCCTTGACTTGAGAACGAGGAAGAGTTGCAAAGCTCATGACCTAAGTGGTCAACCTCAACAACGTGGAGGTAGGCAAGCCTTGGTGGCGAGCTGAACCACGAGATAAATCACTTGTCTCTTGTGCTTACTTACTTTCATTCTTCATACTTGTGAGCTTGTGATAGATTCTAAGGTTTGGCCCGATCTACTTCATACTACATATTTGGCTTGGTTGAGTTGGTTCTGCTGTTTCAGGGAACCTAGTGCTACACTTCCATTCATATATATTTGGTTCGCTGTGGCTGGATTTCGAATTGCAGGCTTAGGCTAGTTCTCTGCGCGGCAGTACCGGGCTGAGGCCGGCAGTGCCGGGGAGCGACAGTGCCGGGCTCAGGGCGGTAGTGCCGGGACTCGCTAACTAAGTTTTGAGTTGTGATTTTTGACAAGCCTATTCACCCCCCTCTAGGCCACACAGGTCCTTACAAGTGGTATCAGAGCCTGGTCTCTCAACAGCACTTCACCGTGCGAGAGAATGGCCACCGACGGAGGAACGGGTGGTACCGGTGTTGTGCAACCCAATCCATTCGACGTGGATTTGCACACCACTAGCAGCAGCGAAAGCATCTCCACAGCAAGTGGAAGGACACTTCCTCAATTGGATGTGTCGGCCGGAGAGCTTGCAAGAAGAAAGGAAGAAAGAAGGTTGAGAAGAGAAGCAAGAGCCAAAGCAAGAGAAGATGCAGCGGCTCTCAAAGCAAGAGAAGAGAAGGCTCAAAGAAAAGAAGAGAGAAAGATTAGAAGAGAAGAAAGAGCCAAGAGAAGAGAAGAAAAGAAGAAGAAGGATGAGCTCCAAGCTAAGAAGAGTGTGAACTTGAGTGATGACTCAAGTAGCACTGAAGATGGAGATGATGACAACTCCTATCTCCCCAAGGGCAGCAAGAAGAAGAAGGAGGAGACCAAGAAGTCATATGGAGCCGTATCCTTTAACTACTCTACTTTGACTAACCATGATCCTAGGCCTCTCATCAATGTGCCCGCGGGCAAGTTACCTCGTTTCGACATGACTAACTTTGCCAAGTGGAAGCACATTATGAAGACCTATCTTATTGGTCTCCATCTAGGTATTTGGGAGATAGTGCACAATGGACTTGAAGCACCGGTTGATCCGAAGAACCCCACTCAAGATGAATTCCGCAACATTCATCTCAATGCCCAAGCCACTAGTGTGCTACTTAGTGCCTTGGATGGTGATGAGTACAACAAGGTCATGGGAGTTGAGGTTGCTAAAGAAATTTGGGACACCTTGCACATTGCTCATGAGGGAGTTGACAAAGTGAGGCAATCCAAGATTGACTTGTTGATGGCTAAGCTCAACCGGTTTGTGATTTGTGATGGGGAAGGTCCACAAGAGATGTTTGATAGATTGATGGTCATTGTTGGCAAGATTAGAGGGCTAGGTGGAAGTGAAATCAATGATCACAAGGTTGTGAAGATCTGGTTGGAAGCATACTCACCAAGAAATGAGACCGTAGTGACATTGATTAGAGACAAGAAGAAGTTTGAGCAATTCACACCTAGTGATGTGCTTGGGAGGATCATTACCTTTGACATGCAAAGAGAAGAGGCAAATGAAAGGAGGAAGCTTGGGGAGTTGCAAGCTAGGCTAGATGGAATGAAAATCAAGGATGTGGCACTCAAGGCTAGCAAGCCAACAAGGCAAGCAACATCAAGCAAACCAAAATCAAGCAAGCAAGCCTCTACAAGCAAGCCCAAGCAACAAAAGAAGAAAATAGAAGTTGAGGACAACACATCATCCTCAAGTGAAAGTGGAAGTGAAGGTGAAGAATTTGAAGCAATTGGAGACGTAGCCCTATTCATGAGAAGATACCGCAAGGGGCTCAAGAAGGAAGGTTACAAGTTTGTAAAAAGAAGGTTTCCAAACAAGAAAAAGAGAACTTGCTACAATTGTGGTAGCACCGAACATTTCATAGCTCATTGCCCACATGAGAAGAAGGACAACAATTTCAACAAGGGCAAGAAAGATGACAAAGCCACTTACAAGAAGCACAACAAGAGATACATGGGAGAAGCTCACGTTGGATATGAATGGGATTCAACCGCACAAACCTCAAGTGAAGAAGATGAGAAGATAGCAACAATAGCATTTCAAAAGTCATATCCTTCACCAAGGCTATTCAACAACTTGTCCGATGATGATGATGGCAACTCCCACACTTGTCTCATGGCCAAGAAAGAGAAGGTGAAAAAGGCTCACACTCCTAAACCTTCTCTTCCACCTAGCGACATCTCTAGTAGTGAACTTAGTGATTCCTCTAGTGATGATGATTCTAGTGATGAAGAGATAAATATGATAACTAAAAATTTGGACAAGAAAACCAAACTCTTTATCACTAAGCTAATGGAGGAATTAGAGAGTGTACAAGCTGAGTTAGCAATAAGAGAGGATGCCCTCATCAAACAAGAGGACCTCTATATTGCTTGCAAGGAGGCTCTTGCATTAGAGAGAAGTGAGTTGGACATCTTGCATGAGGCCTTGGCCAAAAAGCAAGATGAACATGCTTCCCTAAAGAAGGCTCATATTGCACTCAAGGAAAAATATTGTGGCTTGGATAAAAAGCATAAAGAACTTGAGCTGCAATATAATCTTCTTTGGGAAAGCAACTCAACTCTCCCTAAAGCAAATGTCACTTCTATTCCCTCCACTAGTGAAGGTTGTGGAAAATGCTATAATGTTGATTTGAATGCCTATTCCACTAACCTTGTGAACATGGAGACCATGAGAAAGGAGATAGCAAGATTGACCAACATCATCACAAGTGGTTGTGTCAAGTCTACCACAAGTGCTAAAGAGAAGACTCAAGAGAAGAACATGCACAAGTTCAAAAATGGAAGACGACCTTCCATAAAGGATGGGTTGGGGCACGAAAAAGGAGCCCAAACCAATGGAAGAAAAACAGTGAATGGCTATGAGTGTGTGAGGTTTGAGAAGAAGGGTCAGATTGGTACAGTTCAGCCTGCACAGATCGCGGCAGTGCCACGCCAGAAGGCGGCAGTGCCGGGCCCCGGCAGTGCCGCCCCCAGGCCGGCAGTGCCGCACCCCAAGAAAGGGAAGGCTACCAGTTTCCCTTCTGCTCAGTCTCACACACAGCACAAGCAGGTGCCCAACCAGAAGCAAGGATCTCAGAAACCAAAGGAATCTATTTGGGTGACCAAGAACAAGTTTGCACATCAACCCAAGATAGAAGCCCCAAGGAAAAGCATGTCAACTTGTTACATATTAGAGCACAACAACAGTGGTAAAGTTGTTGCGAAATATGTTGGTGATAACAAGAGGACAGCCGACAAGTTTATTTGGGTTCCTAAGATACTTGTGACTAACTTGCAAGGCCCCAATATCAATTGGGGACCTAAACCTAGGAACTAAACTTGTTTTGTAGGCATACTCCTCCGGTGGATCAAGTTGGGTGCTTGATAGCGGATGTACAAATCATATGACCGGAGAAAGGAGTATGTTTTCATCATATTCCCCAACTTCAAATGCAAGTGAAAACATCATTTTCGGTGATAACTCCAAGGGGGATGTGTTAGGACTTGGTAAAGTTGCCATTACACTAGAGCATTCAATTACTAATGTCTTACATGTTGATTCGTTGAGTTACAACTTGCTATCCGTCTCACAATTGTGTGGGATGAGTTTCAATTGTCTCTTTACGGATAAGGGTGTGGAAGTCTTTAAAAGGGAGGATTCCTCTATTGTCTTTACGGGTCGTTTGAAAGGGAAGCTTTACTTAGTTGATTTCAACAAAAGTGAAGCCAAACTTGAGACTTGTTTAGTGGCAAAATATAGCATGGGTTGGTTATGGCATCACCGACTAGCTCATGTTGGGATGAGGAACTTGGCCAAACTTCAAAAAGACAACCATATCCTAGTACTAACAAATGTTGATTTCGAGAAAGACAGAATATGTGGAGCTTGCCAAGCCGGAAAACAAGTAGGCGTACCTCACCCACCAAAGAGCTATGACACTACTACACAACCATTGGAGTTGATTCATATGGATCTCTTTGGACCGGTAGCCTACCTTAGCATCGGCGGTAACAAACATGGTCTTGTTATTGTTGATGATTTTTCTCGTTTCACTTGGGTATTCTTTATGCATGACAAGAGTGTAGTGCAAGAGAAGGTCAAGATGTTCATACAAAGAGCCCAAAGGGAGTTCGGTTTCAACATCAAGAAAGTTCGTAGTGACAATGGAACCGAATTCCGAAACACCCAAGTGGATGAGTTCCTTGATGGTGAGGGCATCAAGCACGAGTTTTCAGTTCCATATACCCCTCAACAAAATGGCGTGGTGGAGAGGAAGAATAGAACACTCATTGACATGGCAAGGACGATGCTAGATGAGTACAAGACACCAGACATCTTTTGGGCCGAAGCCGTCAATACCGCTTGTCATGCAATCAACCGCCTCTACCTCCACAAGAGAAGAAAGAAGACCTCCTATGAGCTGCTCACCGGTAACAAGCCAAAGGTGTCGTACTTTAGAGTCTTTGGGTGCAAATGCTTCATATTGAACAAGAAGCCCAAAGCCTCTAAGTTCGCATCTAAGGTTGATGAGGGTTTTCTTCTCGGTTATGGGTCTAACGAGCATGCCTATCGTGTTTTCAACAAGGTCTCTGGCAAGGTTGAAATAGCGATAGACGTGACGTTTGATGAAACTAACGGCTCTCAAGTAGAGCAAGTTGATGAAGTTGCTGTAGGAAATGAGGAACCACCTTGCGAAGCAATCAAGCAATTAGCCATTGGTGATATCAGACCACAAGAACAGCAGGCTACTGATAAGGATGGTCCTCAAGCTGAAGACCCTGCTGGGACTGGTGATATACAGTCCCCGGCAGTGCCGGCCCCAACCCCGGCAGTGCCGGGCCCCGGTAGTGCCGGGCAGAGCCCAGCAGTACCGGGCACTCCCAGGGCAGTTGCAGCTACTCCACTTCATGGAGTAAACCTACAACCTATCTTCGAGCAAAATGAAGAAGATGCAGAAGATGAACCAGAACCCATTGATCATCCAAGGCTCAAGCAAACTGTTCAACGAGATCACCCCGTTGACAACATCCTTGGGAGTCTTCGAAAGGGGGTAACGACAGGCTCTCATTTGGCAAATTTTTGTCAATATTACTCGTTTGTTTCCTCTTTGGAACCCCTCAAGGTAGAAGAAGCTCTTGAAGATCCAGATTGGGTGATGGCCATGCAAGAGGAGCTTAACAACTTCGAGCGTAATCAAGTATGGTCACTTGTGGAAAGACCAAATACCAATGTTATTGGAACCAAATGGGTCTTCCGAAATAAGCAAGATGAAGAAGGTGTGGTGACAAGGAACAAGGCAAGATTGGTAGCTCAAGGGTTCACTCAAGTAGAGGGTCTGGACTTTGAAGAGACATATGCACCGGTTGCTAGACTTGAAGCCATTCGGATTCTTTTAGCCTATGCGGCCCATCACAACTTCAAGCTATATCAAATGGACGTGAAGAGTGCATTTCTCAATGGCCCTATACAAGAGTTGGTGTATGTTGAGCAACCACTGGGTTTTGAAGATCCCAAGTTCCCCAACCATGTCTTCAAACTCCAAAAGGCGCTCTATGGGCTTAAACAAGCACCTAGAGCATGGTATGAATGCCTTAAGGAATTCTTGCTCAAACAAGGCTTTGAAATAGGCAAAGCCGATCCTACTCTCTTCACTCATAAAGTCAATGGAGATAATTTTGTGTGCCAAATATATGTCGATGACATAATATTTGGTAGTACTAACAAATCCTTTTGTGATGAGTTTAGTAGGATCATGACCAAGAGATTTGAGATGTCTATGATGGGTGAGCTCAAGTTCTTCCTTGGTTTTCAAATCAAGCAATTGAAGGAAGGGACTTTTCTTTGCCAAACCAAGTACACCCATGATATGTTGAGGAAGTTTAACATGGTGAACGCCAAGCCTATCAAAACTACCATGCCAACTAATGGACATCTTGATCTCAATGTGGAAGGGAAAGCCGTGGACATCAAGGTATATCGCTCCATGATCGGCTCTCTACTCTACTTATGCGCATCTAGGCCCGATATTATGCTTAGTGTGTGCATGTGTGCTAGATTTCAAGCTAACCCGAAAGAGTGTCACCTAGTGGCCGTTAAGAGAATCTTGAGATATCTAATTCACACTCCAAACCTTGGCTTGTGGTATCCTAAGGGCTCCAAGTTCGAACTACTTGGCTATTCGGATTCCGATTACGCCGGTTGTAAAGTAGATCGAAAAAGCACTTTGGGGACATGTCAATTCCTTGGACGCTCCTTAGTGTCTTGGGGTTCTAAAAAGCAAAATTGTGTAGCCCTTTCCACAGCCGAGGCCGAGTA
The DNA here is from genome assembly GCA_009763385.1 of Coix lacryma-jobi var. lacryma-jobi. Classification (NCBI taxonomy): domain Eukaryota; kingdom Viridiplantae; phylum Streptophyta; class Magnoliopsida; order Poales; family Poaceae; genus Coix; species Coix lacryma-jobi. The sequence goes on along the minus strand of CM019828.1, from coordinate 87,101,758 downwards.
TGTTGCAGCAGGTGCATGTTGTGCGCAACTACTTTGGATGAGGCAAACCCTTCGTGATTTCGGATGTCATTTTACCCATATCCCACTCCTGTGTGACAATGAAAGTGCCATAAAACTTGCAAACAATCCAGTGAGTCACTCAAGAACCAAACATATAGACATCCGACATCATTTCTTGAGAGATCACGAAACCAAAGGTGTATCGCAATTCGTCATGTGAGCACCGACAAACAACTAGCCGATATCTTCACTAAGCCTCTCGATGAGTCAAGGTTTTGTACTTTGAGGAGTGAACTAAATATCCTTGACTCTCGTAACGTAGTTTGAAACCTAGTATGCTTGATTGATCAACTAGAATGACCTAGGCAAAACCAATTTCAAAACTTTCATACATTGTGTTTCAAAATCTTTAAGAAAGAAACTTGCTTGAAATGACCATTGTTTTGTAGTGATTGATTGTCACTGGTCATAACATGCAAGCAGTGCTTGTCCACTCCAAAGAAGAGATATAGTAACCGAGAGATTAAACCTGTTCTGTGGTAACAGTCCAGCAGTGCCGGGCCAGCCGCGGAAGTGCCAGGCCCCGGCAGTGCCGCGGCGGGCGCGGCAGTGCCGCGACTTGTCGATTCAGAAGGAATCGCCCAGTTACCGTGTGGGGCCAAAGGGAAAACCCTTTTCTATCCTACCCTGCGGTTCCACCCCCCTCTCTCTCTCTCCCTCATTCTTATCCAGCCGACCGCATCTCTTTCTCCTCTCTCTCTTGGGCGGTCAAGGGGAGAAGAAGGGTGAGGCTTCACCGGCCGTTTTCCCGGCAACTCCGGCCACTGGAAGTGCCGCTCGGGATCTCCTTTGGTGCAGCTCCCGTCTCCCCCCTCCAAGGGTCTCCTTCCCTCCATCCTCATCTCAAGGTGAAAACTTCAAATCCCTAACCCTAGTTTTCCCGTTTTGAAAAATGCGCTATGGTTATTGTACTTAGAGGTTGTAGAAGGGCTTGTAGATGATAGGGAGATAGTAGAGATGATGGATTTGGTGTTTCTTGGCTCAGACCTGGCCTGCCCGCGCGGCAGTGCCGCGCTCTGCGCGACAGTACGGGGCCCCGGCAGTGCCGCTCCCCGAGCGGCAGTGCCGGACCTTGAGCAGGGGCTTGATCCAAGGAACACCCTATCCACCAAAGTCTATTACCTCACTATAACCTACTATCTCTTATACGCTCTTCAAATTCATAGTTTCCATTTTTTAGACGTCGGGAGGAGGAGATGATGAGAGAAGGGTGAAGCAGAGGATGGATCCGCTCAGGGGGAGGAGCAAGCCGTGGTCTCGCAGAGGTGGTTCTAGCTCTCAGGGAGATGATGTGACTGCACGACAGCAGATCCGTGATGAGGTTCGCCTGCAGATGCAAGGGCGACAGATTCGGGATGATCTCTATCCCAACACTCCAGAGCATCTTGCAGAGGTCAGCAGGACTCACTTGCAGCCATACACAGAGGACGTGCAGGAGAGGCCTCCATAGGACACCAAGGACAGGCAGCCCGTGTCTTATTATCAGCAGTTCAGCTCAGTGAAGACACAACGCCAGCTCAATCCATACAACTCTCAAAAGGATATGGGCATTGACTATAGGTTCTGGAATGAGTTTCATTCTGACTTCTACCGTTCAGTCCTGTACAATGCCAAGAAGCAGAAGATTCTAAGTATGAAGTATGTTGATTGGGAGCACTTGGAGGCCAAGCATGATCGTGATATTGACAGGGTGGTGGCAGCTTGCAAGGCAAGGAATATGTATGACTTGATGGGTTTCAGCTACATTTGGAACACATAGATCATCCATCAGTTTCATGCCACACTCTATGTGGATAATGTGGTGGAGGAGATGTATTGGATGACCGAGGGTCGTCACTACAAGGTCACCTTTGAGACCTTTGCTAGGATCCTCGGTTTGGGCAGCGAGGATAGAGAGCTGGACAGTCTGCACCAAGGGAGGACATTGACTGACAATGAGATAGCTTTCATGTATGAGGATCCTCGGAAGGCAGACGGGTTGGTCAAAGGGCTGAAGGGCTACTATTACATGTTGAACAACCTGTTCAGGCAGACTCTCAACCCCAAAGGGGGTTCCCATTCTAACCTATATGGATATGGCAGGAATATGTTGGCTAGAATGGCTCCCAGGGCAAATCACTTCTCCATCTCCAGTTTCATTTGGACTGAGCTTCAGGTGGCAGCCAAGGATGCTAGGAAGACAGTGCTCTATGCCCCCTACATCATGTATATCATAGAGATGGTCTCCGGCTACACCTTCACTAAGGATGGGTTGCATGAGCCTTATAGAGCAGAGAAGAAGAGGGCAGCAGCAGCAGGGGCAGCAGCAGTTGACAGGCCAGAGAGCTCCCACCCTTCCTCCCAGAGGAAGAAGAAGAGCAAGCTGGCCAAATGGATTAAGGCCATCTTCTCTACTTGCACCTACGCAGCCCAGACAGCTCACCAGGCACTTGTTGAGCAACGCGTAGAGCGAGAGCGGGCGGGTCGGTCTCCGTTACCTCCACCCCGCTCTCCACCACACTTTGATCTCTCCAGCCTTGATTCAGATGATATAGACTCCGACGGCGACGAGGAGCAGGAGGAGATAGTGCCTGAGCCATCTCGTCGTTCTACACGCACCTCGACTCGCTACACCAGCACTACCCATCGCCATGGGAAGGCCGTTGTAGAGTCCGACGACGACGACGACGACGACGATGATGATGAGACCGAGGAGGTTCAGTGGGACAAGATAGCTTCGGACGATGAGTGAGTGTTTGGACACTCTTCTCTTCTCTCTACTTCTCTCTTTTTGGTGACTTGTTGCCAAAGGGGGAGAATTAGGTGAAGAAAAGGGGGTCCAACACTTTCTTTTTCATGTCCCCATCTTTTAGTTGTGAGAGAGTTTGATTCGATCAAAACTCTATTTTGTAATATTACTCTATGTTGCTACTTCTTAGACTTGGATGTGGACATGTACGTTTATCTGCTTATCTAGCTTGTCATATTCTGTTTAGACCTGTTGATTATTATTGAAAGGACCGTGACGCCTAAGAGGGGGGGGGGGGGTGAATTAGGCAACTTAAAAACTACAACTCTAAACTATGGCCTCTAATTTTCACTTAAGCAAAACCTATGCAAGAGAGAAAACTAACCAATGTGCAACTAAGGTTTTGCTAAGTGTGTTTGCTATCTCTACCGTAAAAAGAGTTATGCTATCTAGTTTCCAAACCTATCAACTAGCAAGCAAGCTATGAAAGGTAAAGCACATGAACTAGATAGCAATGTAATGCGGAAGGTAAAGAGTGTGATAGAGATGCAAACTCCCGTCGACGACTCCGGTATTTTTACCGAGGTATCGAGAAGCGCGCAAGCTTCCCCCTAGTCCTCGTTGGAGCCCCTCGCAAGGAATCCCTCGCAAGGGCCAAGCTCCCAGTCGGATACTCCGTGGATAGCCCCGGTCCTTCCCCACACGCAAGTGGGTCTCCGGTTAAGCCACTCGTGGCAAAGCCTCTCCCGGATGCTCTCCGCCGTCTTCACTATCAAGTTTCCGGCCGAAGCGCCGCGGGCCTTGTTCCCTTCGGTACACGGAGGCGGCCACACCACAAACTCGGTTGGTGTGATCTCGCAAGACTTACAAGCCCCACCGATGTACAACCACGGTGCGCGCAAGCACCGGTAGATAAGAGGTTTTCAAACCTCACTAAACACTAGGCCTAACACCTAGAGCAAGCGCAAAGCGGTGGTCTAACTAGCCTAAGCACTTCGCAAAGCACCTACACTAATCACCTAGTATATTCACTAAGCACTTTGGTGGCTAGAGCAACTAAATATGTGTCTATGCACTAAGATCACTTCCTTGAGCTCCAACCCGCCTATTTTGGCCGGCCATGGGGGTATATATAGAGCCCCAAGCAAATAGAGCCGTTGGGGAGAAGGATGGGCTTCACTGCGAGGCATCGGACGCTCCGGTCGTAACCATCGGACGCGTCCGATGCTGCATCGGACACTCCGGTCGATACCATCGGACGCGTCCGATGCTCCTTCAACGGCTAGATGCCGACCAGGCACTGTTCAGCAACGGCTAGTCAGCATCCGATGCGTTTGGACCGGACGCGTCCGATGCCGCCAGAGCCTTTCTGGAACCTCTCTGTTCAGGCATCGGACGCAGGTCACTGTAGCGTCCGATGGTGCATCGGTGCGTCCGATGCGCATCGGTGCGTCCGATGCTTTCGGACAGGCACGTCCGATGCTCCTGTTTGCGCTGTACACGAGCTAGGGTTTACCACCGGACGCGTCCGGTGCTTTTGAGCAGCGTCCGATGAGTGCGTCCGATGCACCATTTGCATCGTTTCTTCGCGATTTCTTGCGCCGTCTTGGTTCCATTTTTGTGCCTTGGACTTTGCTTGATCTTGAGGGTCTTCTACTGATCTTCTAATGTCTTGCTTGAGGTGTTGATCATGGGATCACACCGTCGCCTTAGTCCAAGTCACATTTGCACCCTATTGAACTACAAAACAAACACTTGGAAATACATTAGTCCAATTTGGTTATGTTGTTCATCAAACACCAAAATTCAAAGTTAAATGGGCCGAGGTCCATTTTCCTTACAATCTCCCCCTTTTTGGTGATTGATGACAACACAACCAAAGCAAGCAAATAATAGATACAAAATTTAAAATGCAATCTACTTGCTAGGATGCAATGCAAAGGCAAGATCATGTGATGTTAAAAGATACCAAAATGAAAAGACACTTTTATAACTTATCTTGCCCTTGCCATTAAGTCCCTTTGTGGCATTATGGATTCAAGTCTCTCACTAACTCCATAATCCACTTCCTCCCTTTTCTTGGACCATCCCAAAAGATATAACCATAAAATTTTAAATTTTGGTTTTGGTTTGCTTTGGTCCCTCAAATTCTCCCCCTTTGGAATCAAACACCGAAAAGGAAGACATTAGTAGCACAAGGGAGGGTCAAATTTTGTGATCCTTTTTATGTGGAGTGGAATAGATCACAAAACTTGGCTCTCACATTATATAAACTAAACTCCCCCTAAGTATATGCATACATATGATGTATGGCAAAGCATATGCATAACCGGCAAATTAATGCACAAAGGAGTTTAATCTATATAATGTATGGAGAAAGCATAATAGAATCAATTGAATAAAACATGATGATATCGGTTAGGAATACCACATGTAGATGCCAATTGAATTGTCGCCACACACGATGCTTGTCTCCAGGGACTCCATTTTCCTTGCAATGAGACTACTACACACATGATAAACTTGAAAGTGATGTTAGTCTCAAAGCTTCCAAATTGTAGAGTAAACTCCCTCTAAAAGTGTGCATACAAGTTTGAAATACTTGTAGGAGACATGCACATTGACTTGTAAGGTCAAATTACCATTTTACAAGTTGACATCACTAGAAATGTGACACCAAATTGAAGATGGTAATAGGGGTAGTTAATCTACAATTCGGTGTTTGGCACATATGAAATAAAGCAATTAAGAGAAGCTATGTGCCATGCTCCTAAACAATTTAAACCATGTAGTTTTGCTCCAAAGATGAGAGTGACACCGAGCAAAACTACCATATGACAAGCCTAGAGATATGAACATACTAATGCAAACATAGGCAATGAAGGAACTAGATGTTAAATTGCAAGAAAATATACCATTGAAAGTAATTGCAAGAATTTAAATCTAGTTACCTAACATGGGAAGGGGAACTTGGGTCCATTGTATCCACTTACATACTTGGCGATGACATGATCCAATGCGATTCACCCCATGATATGGACCCAAACTTTGCCAAGTCTCCAAATTCCCCGTAGTCCACTTGACTACTTACTTCCCTCTCGGGACCCAAACCTTTTTGGTGCTCTTCATGGTGGAGATAATGTCCTTTGGCACCCAAATGCGTTTGGCCCCATTGTTGGCTTGCTTGTTCACCTTGATGGCCACCACCTTGTTATTTTTCTTTTTCTTCAAAAGGTAAGGTGTGGAGGCCTTCTTGTTCACTTTGTTTGTGTAGGTGTTGGAGAGCTTGCTTGTTTGCTTTTTGTTTTTCTCTTTCTTCTTTTCTCCCCCATGCTTCACCTTGCACTCATAGGACTTGTGGCCTTCCTTGCGGCAAAGGTAACAAACCACGGTTTGCTCCTCATCAAGCTTCTTCACTCCCTTGACGGTGTTATCTTGATGAGTTCGGGTTTGCTTCCCTTTACCTTTTGCTTGGTTCAAGTCCTTGGTGAGGCGAGCCACTTCTTGCTTTAGTTGCTCATTCTCCATTGCAATTTCTTGTGTGCAAGTATCTACAATCACATTCTCAACACAAGCTTGTTTGCACATGGGTGAGTCTAAATCAAGTAAATCAATGCAAGAAGTAGAGGCATCCTTTTTAGGCAAATCAAAGATTGATTTTTCAATTTTAGGTGCCTCGATGGGGTTTGCTCCGATGGCTTCTAGATTAGCAACTTTGTTAGTTAGCTCATCACAATGCTTGCACATGATTTCCATTTTAGCAAGCAAACTTTTGTAAGCATCTTGTGTGCTAGCTAACTTTGCTTTTAGTTTTTCATTTTTCTTAGCAAGTTGCTCATCATTGCTTGTGCTATCATATGTGCTTATACTACCCTCAAGTTTCTCAATTTTATTAGATAGCTCAACATTCAAATTTGAAAAAGTTTCATATTGATCTAGCATAGCATTGTAGGCTTGTTGAGAACTATCTAATTTTTCTTTTAAGATATTAATCTTCTTTTGTTGGCTAGTACAAGCTTTAGCATATTTAAGATTATCTTGCACAAGTTGATTGTAAGAAGGTAGCTCATCATCACTATGACTATCACTATCACTAGAGATAGGGGTTGTGTTACCTCGTGCCATAAGGCACATACGTGAGGAGCTTGATGATGAGTGCTTGTGGCCGTGCCTTTTGTGTCGGGCTTCATCATCACTTGATGAATCATCCCATGTCTTGATGGTGGTGAGGGCTTTGGCCTTGCATCCCTTCTTCTTGTCATTGGGTGTGGGCTTTTGTTTTGGACAATCTTCCACAAAGTGCCCTTTCTTGCCACATCTATAGCATCCCTTTTTTCTTTGCTCTCTTCTTTGATTGGTGAAGAGGCAATCTTCTATGGTGATGGGCACACCCTTGACATTGAGCTTGCGGATCATCCTCTTTACTCCCTTCATGAGCTTGATTGTTTCTTCTTCATCTAAGGAGGAGTCGGAAGAGGTGCAGGCTTGATCATCATCACTTGATTCTTCATCTTCATCATCCTCTTCTTCACTTGAGGAGCTTGAGCTTGTTTCAACTTGCTTCTTGCTCTTCATTTTTTTGTGCTCACATGAGAGAGCGGTGTCTTTGCTTGATGAAGTAGCTTCTTCTTGACCCATCTTGTGTGACATCTCAAATGCCACCAATTTGCCAATGACAATGGCCGGGGACATGGTGCTCAAGTCCTCCATGTTGTGGAGGATGGTGATGATGGTTGCATATTTGTTCTTTGGAAGCACGGAGATGATCTTCCTCACAATATCCGCATCACCTAGCTTTGTGATTCCTATAGAGTTGAGCTCATTGATAATTAGATTCAAACGAGAATACATATCACGAACAAGCTCATTATCATTCATTTTAAAGGAATCGTAACATGATTTAGCTAGATGATATTTTTGCTCTCTAACATTACTTGTACCATCATGGAGCTCATGGAGTTTTAACCAAATATCATGAGATGTTTGCAAAGTAAAAACTTGGTTAAACACATCCATGCTAAAAGATTCAAACAAGCAATTCTTAGCTCTAGCATTAAGATGAATTTCTTTTTCATCACTCGCGGTGGGCTTCTCGGGATTCTTGAGGGGTTTCATCCCGTCGCGAGTGACTCTCCAAACACCTAGATCAACGGCTTCTAAAAAGCAAGCCATTCTAGCACTATAGTATGGGAAGTTTGTGCCGTCAAAGTGCGGAGGCCTAGAGGTATCCATCCCAACCACTCTTAGGGCGTCGGCTCGAAGGCGATGAAACCAAGAGTCCACAAATGAGCCAACTTGGCTCCGATACCAATTGAAAGGACCGTGACGCCTAAGAGGGGGGGGGGGTGAATTAGGCAACTTAAAAACTACAACTCTAAACTATGGCCTCTAATTTTCACTTAAGCAAAACCTATGCAAGAGAGAAAACTAACCAATGTGCAACTAAGGTTTTGCTAAGTGTGTTTGCTATCTCTACCGTAAAAAGAGTTATGCTATCTAGTTTCCAAACCTATCAACTAGCAAGCAAGCTATGAAAGGTAAAGCACATGAACTAGATAGCAATGTAATGCGGAAGGTAAAGAGTGTGATAGAGATGCAAACTCCCGTCGACGACTCCGGTATTTTTACCGAGGTATCGAGAAGCGCGCAAGCTTCCCCCTAGTCCTCGTTGGAGCCCCTCGCAAGGAATCCCTCGCAAGGGCCAAGCTCCCAGTCGGATACTCCGTGGATAGCCCCGGTCCTTCCCCACACGCAAGTGGGTCTCCGGTTAAGCCACTCGTGGCAAAGCCTCTCCCGGATGCTCTCCGCCGTCTTCACTATCAAGTTTCCGGCCGAAGCGCCGCGGGCCTTGTTCCCTTCGGTACACGGAGGCGGCCACACCACAAACTCGGTTGGTGTGATCTCGCAAGACTTACAAGCCCCACCGATGTACAACCACGGTGCGCGCAAGCACCGGTAGATAAGAGGTTTTCAAACCTCACTAAACACTAGGCCTAACACCTAGAGCAAGCGCAAAGCGGTGGTCTAACTAGCCTAAGCACTTCGCAAAGCACCTACACTAATCACCTAGTATATTCACTAAGCACTTTGGTGGCTAGAGCAACTAAATATGTGTCTATGCACTAAGATCACTTCCTTGAGCTCCAACCCGCCTATTTTGGCCGGCCATGGGGGTATATATAGAGCCCCAAGCAAATAGAGCCGTTGGGGAGAAGGATGGGCTTCACTGCGAGGCATCGGACGCTCCGGTCGTAACCATCGGACGTGTCCGATGCTGCATCGGACACTCCGGTCGATACCATCGGACGCGTCCGATGCTCCTTCAACGGCTAGATGCCGACCAGGCACTGTTCAGCAACGGCTAGTCAGCATCCGATGCGTTTGGACCGGACGCGTCCGATGCCGCCAGAGCCTTTCTGGAACCTCTCTGTTCAGGCATCGGACGCAGGTCACTGTAGCGTCCGATGGTGCATCGGTGCGTCCGATGCGCATCGGTGCGTCCGATGCTTTCGGACAGGCACGTCCGATGCTCCTGTTTGCGCTGTACACGAGCTAGGGTTTACCACCGGACGCGTCCGGTGCTTTTGAGCAGCGTCCGATGAGTGCGTCCGATGCACCATTTGCATCGTTTCTTCGCGATTTCTTGCGCCGTCTTGGTTCCATTTTTGTGCCTTGGACTTTGCTTGATCTTGAGGGTCTTCTACTGATCTTCTAATGTCTTGCTTGAGGTGTTGATCATGGGATCACACCGTCGCCTTAGTCCAAGTCACATTTGCACCCTATTGAACTACAAAACAAACACTTGGAAATACATTAGTCCAATTTGGTTATGTTGTTCATCAAACACCAAAATTCAAAGTTAAATGGGCCGAGGTCCATTTTCCTTACAATTATGCTTTGTGATTGTGTTAAATTCCACTGCGTTTGCTGTCTGTAAGCTTGCGCGGCAGTGCCGCTCCAAGGCCGGCAGTGCCGGGCTCCGGCAGTGCCGCGCCTAGAGCGGCAGTGCCGCTCTGGCAGACAGGCCGCAAACCCCTCTGATGTGCATAAACTGTCATTCGCATCACGTATTTATTCTTGACACAGTTTCTCTGCACCCCACAAAGCTATTAGATGTGAAACTGAACCTACGTTACACTTTTAATATGTGAATGATTGGCCTCTAATGCCAATTTGGGATTTCAGCTCTCATTCACACATTAAGGGGGAGGTTTCACACCTAAGCTTCTAAATCTCAAGTATTGAACTATTCTCTTGTAAGCTTCAATTGTGTTGTCATCAATCACCAAAAAGGGGGAGATTGTAAGTGCAATCAAGCCCTAATTGTGGGTTTTGGTGATAATGATCACACGATTGGAGAACTAATGAGATTTATCAAGATGACAAGCAGGTTAATGATGAGAAAGGATGGTGCATATGTGTTGGTGGACCCCTCATACGTTATTTCATCGGTTCCGGACTCAAAGTGCTACAACAAGCTTTTTCATAAGTATTTGAGTTATAGGATTGCCGTACTATCAAGGGGGAATGCAAATGCATCGCTATGGCTGAATGATATGTGCTCAAACCAACCCAAGCCATCCTTGTTTCTAACCAAAGACAGCTGCACAAAATTCTGATCTATCTCTGTCTGTTTGGTAGGCGCGGCAGTGCCGCTCAGGGCGCGACAGTGCCGGGCCGCGGCACTGCCGGGCTTCAGCCGGCACTGCCGTGACTTGTTGTAACCGTTGGATGGCAGGGGGTATTTACTTCACTCCCCTGCCACCCCAACAGTCACCCACGACCATTTACTCATCTCCTACCTCCAGACAAGGCTCTCTCTCCCCATTGAAGGCTCCCAAGCTCTCTCTCACCAAATCTTCGATTCCCATTGATTCCAAGTGAGTTAGAGCCTCAAACCTTCACCGAAGAGAAGCCCTAGCTGAGATCTACTGCCTAGAGCACTTGATTTGAGCCATAGCCGGTGGATTTGCTTCTATTACTCTTGGGTTCTTGGAACCCTAGCCGGCTAGGCATCGCCCTTGAGCTAGCCAACTTGTGTGGCGGCCTTGGGAGGTTTGTAATCACTCGTGCAGCTAGTATTATTACCCCTCACTTCAAGGATTTGGTTCCTTGACTTGAGAACGAGGAAGAGTTGCAAAGCTCATGACCTAAGTGGTCAACCTCAACAACGTTGAGGTAGGCAAGCCTTGGTGGCGAGCTGAACCACGAGATAAATCACTTGTCTCTTGTGCTTACTTACTTTCATTCTTCATACTTGTGAGCTTGTGATAGATTCTAGGGTTTGGCCCGATCTACTTCATACTACATATTTGGCTTGGTTGAGTTGGTTCTGCTGTTTCAGGGAACCTAGTGCTACACTTCCATTCATATAGATTTGGTTCGCTGTGGCTGGATTTCGAATTGCAGGCTTAGGCTAGTTCTCTGCGCGGCGGTACCAGGCTGAGGCCGGCAGTGCCGAGCTCATGGCGGTAGTGCCGGGCCTCGCTAACTAAGTTTTGAGTTTTGATTTTTGACAGGCCTATTCACCCCCCCTCTAGGCCACACAGGTCCTTACAAATCGAGATCGACAAATTAGCCGATACAAGTCTTGCTCGATTACTCTGATGAGAAGCTTAGAGCGAAAAGTCTAGATGACGTTTAAGCTTGGTCTAATTTATCAATCTCGATTGGGAAAGATATTGTTGTAATAAATAAAACTAAAATAAATAAACAATATCGATAACTTGATGAATCTATTAGATTGCCAAATCTAACAGAGCTGATAACTAGTCAAGATCGACTATTTGCAAGAAGTTGATCTTAGCCAATGCAGCCTTACAAATGACGAACTTAAACCGATAACTAACTCATATCATAGCTTAACAAGAGTTTGGTCTAAGCCAAATACAACCTTATTAAACAATAACACGAGCCATGACAATACTTACAAGCAAATCGGAGGTCGATTCAACCGATTCAGCTCTGTTTGTTTGAAGGTCTCATCGAGATCTACTTTACTCCTACTCCTAAGGTTTTGGCTGAAGGCTGAAAGAGGTTGTTTGATTGATTGTTGAATAATCCTTTTACAATAGATGGGACTTAACTATTTATAGCCCAAAAGACTCCTAACGTAATACGACTAGGTTACAACATGATATATTAAACAAATAACTTGGACTCCAATTCTTCTTCAGCTGAGTTCGACACGTCTTCAAATTTGCCGATTCTGGTCCAAATAGCTCTCCTCAAAATGTGTATTTTACCAAAACAAGCCCTTTCCTTATTTAGCCGTCTTCCTTAATCAAACCGGCTATTTGGACCCACAAATATAAATTCTTTCGGCCAAAAATCTGGTGTCCACAGGTTCACACCACTACACTCACCGATCTTGCCAAAAGAACTAGCGCCCTTCCCACCTAGAGCAAAGCCTACTCCTGGACCGCCAGTTTCCCTCTTGAACTGACTTGTCATCAGGCCCAACTGCAACTCGTTGCATGACACCCAACTCAAGATGGACCGAAGGTATGTGTTTTCCTCCTCGGTTTGCATCTTGTCATGCTGGCAATTGGCAATCTCAAGCTCCATCCCCTCACATTGCTCACACGGAGCGAAAATGGTGCTAACTAAGCTGGCCTTCACTACTTCAGCAAGCTTGACACTAACTTCTGCCAACTCAGTTCACAAGCCTGAATAGGACTTGCACACACCCAACAAGGAAGGCCAAGCCTTCACTTCCTCCAGCTCCTTCTTCAGTGATGGACACTCTTTACAATCACCCACCATGTCTAGCCTCGCCTTCGGCTCATCATAGACTTCTATCAAAGAGGCGTGTACTTGGTTTGAAGGGTGGTAAAGTTTGTCATGTGCATAGTGCACTCATCACACTCCTCCTCGGTCACTTTCACCTCTGACTGGGCAAACTCAAGCTCCTTAAGCGCCTCTGCTAGCCTAGCATTAAACTCATTACGCTCCCTAGCAACACGCTTAAGCAACTTGTCCTGACTAAGCAGCGTGGCAGTCATAGACTAAAGCTCGGCAGAAAGACGATCGACAGTGGAAGAAGTAGATACCTCGAAAGAAGAGTCGTCGTTGTCATCGTCGGTGTGCTTGTCTGAACGCCTGCCAGCCTCCTCGCCCAAAGCCATGGTGCAGTAGCCATCGGTGGAGTTATCGAAGAAGCAGAGCCCGTTGAAGCGCTCCTCCGTCTTGCGCTCGGACTGGTCATCGCTAGAGTCGTCATCGGAGCTACGCTCATGCGAACACAAGGTTGATATGTGCCTTGTGGTTCCACCCTAAGTGATGAGCGATTGGTCAACAGGCTCACCAGGAGGGGTGAGTGGCAACATGTGTCTCTTGGCTGTTGTTGATGTGCAGGTGTGGAGCTCGGAGACAGTGGTCGATGGCTAGGTGAAGGTCAAGTAGAGACGGGCCGTGCCGACGGACCGGGAGCTGTGAAGGATGGGCGTGCCGTGCGGCGGACGTGCCATGCCGATGGACCCGGAGTAGTGAAGGGCAGACGTGAGGCTTGGACCGACTGAAGGGTCGAGATGGCGGACTAGGGGGGGTGAATAGCCCTTTCTAAAATTAATCGCACTGGCTAACCGAAACAAATGCGGAATTAAAACTATCGGTCTAGCCAAGATAAACCCCTCTACCTATTAACTTTAGCACCTTACAAAAGATCCTAAACAAAGTAAATAAGGTGTCGGGCTAGCTAGAGCTCACCTAATCAATCTAGCTTGCAAGGTCACACAAACCTATGCAACTAGTACTCTAATCAAACCGGGGAGCTCCTACACATGCCACTAAGTAAAAGCACAAAGCCTAAGCTCACTAGCAATGCTCAATAATAAGGCTACACAAGCCGAATTAGAGAGCTCAACTTAGCTACACAAACTAAGCAATGTAACTAGCAAGACTACAAGTCAACTAGTCACTCACGAGATCAACTTCTATGCTACACAAGCAATGAAAGTAACTAGAAAGCTACACAAGCTAACTAATTACAAGAGTAACTACACAAGCACAATATATATGGAAGTAAATACAAGCTTGTGTATGAGGAATGCAAACCAACAGGATGAACAAGGTTGACACAGTGATTTTATCCCGAGGTTCACTTGGTTGCCACCAAGTTAGTTCCCGTTGAGGCAAGCCCAAGGTTACCGCCGATCCTCTTGCTAGTGGTGACCCCAAGTCACACTCTCCACGATGGAGTGCTCACCAAGAGCTCTAACTTCCGATCCAGCCGGACCACTTGGCGCTCTTCACACCTCGCTCAACTAGAGTTGCTCTTCGCGATCCCTGCGGGGCGAGCACAATGCCCCTCACAAAGCCTTCTCCAGAGCCACGCACAATCTTCTCGCGGGCTTCACGACGGAGACTCGATCACCAAGCCGTCTAGGAGGTGGCAACCTCCAAGAGTAACAAGCACCACCGGCTTGCAACACGAACACCTAGTGCCAACTCTTACAATCTCTCATGCACCGTACTAGAATCGCTCTATCACAAAATCGGATGAACACTATCAAGCATATATGAGTTAGAGGGCTCCTAAGCACATCCACACAAGCCACAAAGGCTCTAGAGTGCTGAGCAACAAGCTCAAGGGCCGGCCACCACCGCTATATATAGAGAGGAGAAACCAACTATCTGTTTTCCCCTTTTTCCCGAGATCCGGAAGGCTTACTGGTACTTCCGGTGAGGGCCACCGGTACTACCGGTCGCTGACTGGTACTTTTTTTTTTTGTGACTGATCTCATTCATTAATCAGATGCAGAGTTACAATCTGTAGTCAACAAAACTGAGATACAGTCTGGTGCAACTTGCCACCACCTAGACTGTGAATCGCTTGTGACCTGTTTTGCTAGAACATGAGCTACTTTGTTACAGGTTCTGCTAATAAAAGAGAATTTAAAATCAAGAAACAAGGAGCTCAGCTCTCGGATCTCTCTCAAAATTGTCAGCATGCTAGATCGTTGTTGCTCCCCTGCTGACCACAACTTCAAAAGCTCCTGACTGTCTGATTCTAACCATATCCGCTGGACACCCTCCTGCTGTGCCAGCACCAGCCCATCACGGCAGCCTAAAGCCTCCATCGTTAGGGGGTCCAAACCATTATCATACCACTTGGCACTACCCCTGAGAAAGTCACCATTCATATCCCGTAGCACAACACCCGTTGCCCTTGTCCAATTCTCATAGAAAGCACCATCAGTATTACATTTAGTCCAACCAATTGATGGTTTCTTCCAACCTGTATCAGGTTTCGTCGTGGTTGTTCCCTAAGGCCGCGTGAGGTGCCAAAGGTCAAAAGCCATGTCTGCTACCCACTGAATTGCAGCGTTGATAGGCTGAGACTGCTCTCCATGTCTCCTCTTGTTCCTCTGCATCCACAAAGAGTACTACATACCAATGATGATCAACGACTGGTTCCTTTCAGAGCCTGCCCTCCCGCTTAGCAAGTCCCTTGCCCAGGTTTCCGGATGGAGCGCTGGGAGTTTTACATTAGTGAGATCTTTGGCCTGATTCCAAAAAGCTCGAGCCATCGTACAATCGATCAAGACATGCATAATTGATTCCTCCGCAGCGCCACAAACCTCACAGTTTGCCAACGGCTCAATATGTCTCTGTGTTTGTCAAGTTGGAAGGAAGTCATGGATCACTCTCCACTAGAAAACCCAAATTTTGGGAGGAACCTTTAGTCTCCAAATCTTCTTCCAAACATCATTCTCTGATGTGCTTACCCCATTCACATCATCTTCTCTTATTCGATTTGTATCAAGTAACCTGTAGGCTGATCTGACTGAGTAAACTCCATGTTTTTCAGGCTCCCAAGCCCACACATCTTCATACCGAGGTCGCGCTGGAGTTCGCAAGATAGCTGTTGCGTCCACCGGGAAGAAAAGTTGTTTGATTGTATGCTCGTCCCATTGTCCATCCGCCAGCAGCAAGTCAGACACCATCGACACCTGCTGGCCAACCTCCGGTGTGAGAGGTTTGCCCCCAAAGTGGTTCGGGAGCCACCTATCATGCCAGATGCTTGTCGAAGTTCCATCTCCAATTCTCTTGATAAGCCCTTGTGCTAAGACCTCCCTACCAGCAAGTATCGCTCTCCAAGTATGACTTGAGCGCTTCTTCCTGGGGCAAGCAAGAAAATCACAATCGTGGAAATATCTCCCTTTGAGGACCCTAGCACACAGGCTTTCCGGATTAACCATCAAACACCACCCCTGTTTACCAAGCATCGCTTTATTAAAATTCCCCAAATCACGAAAGCCCATACCTCCCAACGCCTTCGGATAGGTAAGTCGTTCCTAGCTCTGCCAGTGAATGTGTTTACTATCCGTTGAGCTGCCCCACCAATAGTTGGTGATGGGGGACTTCATCTTCTTGCACGTCGTCTTCGAAAGCAAGAAGCAACTCATAGAATATGTTGGCACTGCCTGGGCTACAGATTTTAGAAGGACTTCCCTCCCAGCACAGCTAGCTTCTCTGCCACTCCAATTTCCAATCAAATTTCGGATTCTAGATGGCATGACTTCGAAGGCCTCCGAAGTTGACCTACCAACTGCCGTCGGTAGTCCCAGATATTTTTCTGCCAAAGCTTCCTTTTCAATGTTCAGAGTTTGGCGAACCTCGTCCTTCATGTTATCAGTGCAATTCCGACTAAAAAATACTGCTGATTTATCACGGTTCACCAGCTGCCCTGAACCACGACTATATATATCAAGCACTTCTTGAAGCCGTAGAGCCCCCCTCTGTGATGCTTCTGAAAAGATTATGCAATCATCCGCAAAGAGTAAGTGTGAAATCCAGGGGGCGTGGACACCCACGCGCACACCTCAAGATAGATACACCGGCCCGGTTGACTTCAGAAGACAAGAAAGCCCCTCGGCGCACAGCAGGAACAGGTAGGGTGACATAGGATCACCTTGTCGAATCCCCCTGCTTGGCCTAAAGCAATTAGTTAGAGAACCATTGACTTTAATAGACATAGACACTGTCGTCACACATTTCATGATCAGCGAAACAAAAGATATATGAAAGCCCAATTTCAGCAAGATCTTCCTCAGGTACTCCCATTCAACTCGGTCATATGCCTTGGCCATATCCAACTTTATTGCACATGCGCCAAGTTTCCCTTTCTTTCTCTGCAGGTAATGGGTACATTCATAAGCTATTAACACATTGTCCGTAATTAGCCTCCCGGGGACGAAGGCGCTTTGCTCCTCGGACACTATCTCATTAAGGAAAGGTCGCAGTCTGTTGGCCAACACCTTTGAGCATAATTTGTAAATGACATTGCAGAGGGATATTGGTCTGAAATTTTTCATATCATGCGGGTTCCTTACTTTTGGAATCAAAACAATTGTTGTTTGATTAATCTCCTCCGGCATAATCCCACCATTAAGAAAATCAAGGATCCCACTAGTGACGCTTGGGCCTAAGAGATTCCAATGGTGTTGGTAAAAACCAGCCGTAAAACCATCAGGCCTTGGGGCCTTATTAGCCCCCATCATAAACAAAGCCTTTCTCAACTTCATCTGTCGTAAAGGGCTTGGTCAGCTCTTCATTCATGTGGTCTGTTACCTTTGCTGGAACACAGTCAAGGACTGGTTCAGCTTGTAGAACATCATGCCTCGAGAAAAGCTCTGAGTAAAAAGCCATGGCGACTTCCTCGATATCTTTCTGCTCAGTTACTATAGTGCCATCTTCACGTACTAGAGCATTGATCCGATTAGATTTGGCCCTCTCCCTTCATTTGGCTTGAAAGAAAGTGGTATTGCGATCACCCTCTTTTAACCAATCAATCCTGGACCGTTGCTTCTCCATCATCTCTTCCCTGGACAACATTTCAGAAATCTCTTTCATCAGTCTCCTTTCCTCCCTAGACGGCCCAGACCCAATGGACTGTCCACGAACGCGTTCTAAATCTAGACGGAGCTGTGCCAGCCTCTTCCTTACTGAGCCAAAGGTGTTGTATTCCCAGTTACCCAGTGAATGCCCCATTGATCTGAGGTACTGTGCCAGCTGATCCAGAGTTATATTATTTGACGGGCAACACCATGCCGCCTCCACCGCCTGTGAATAAGATGGGTCTCGATGCCACATATTTTCATATCTGAACTGACGTCTACCACGTCATCTCCTCGACGAACCTTCCAAACATTCCAGCACAAGACAACAGTGGTCCGACTCCGTGGTCTGGACATGCCAAACCTTAACATCCTTGAACAAATTGAGGAAGGTCGAAGATGCAAGACCCCTATCCAGCCGAACCTTCACATTGTCATTCCCTTGTTGTCTATTATCCCACGTGTAGGGCAAGCCGATGAAACCCAGGTCTGAGAAACCGCAAGAATATGCTGCTTCCCTAAACCCCTCCATCTGTCGTTCTGGCCTTATCTGCCCTCCGAACTGCTCATGAGCCTCCAACACCTCATTGAAATCTCCCGCACACAACCATGGGAGATCACTTTGGGTGTTAAGATATTTCAAGCAATCCCAGCTTCTATACCTCAACTCCCGCCTAGACTCACCGTAGAAACCGGTGAACCTCCACCTTTCCAATTTTGACACAGGATCAAGGATTGTGACATCAATGTGTAACTTGTCACAACTCTGAAACTTCACATCAATCTCACGGGACCAAAGGAGTGCCAAGCCACCTCCTCGTCCAAAACTTCCCACCCCCAAGCCATGTGGAAAGCCAAGTGATTGTTTTATTCCATCAACTCGATCAGAAAACAAGCGTGTTTCCGACAAGAAGACCAGATAAGGGAGATGTAGCTGAACCAAGCTACAAACTTCTTGAACTGCCTTGGATCGCCCCAGACCCCGGCAGTTCATGCATAGGATTTTCATGGCGCCCGGCGGGGGCTGCCTTTCACAGCCGCCGCCGATGTTGCAAACTGTTCAGAGGTACCACACTTCTGCTTCTTTAAAGTCTCAATCATGCTGTCACCACTGTGCTCCACACAACTATCTAGCTGATGGACCCGAGAGTTAACCAAACCCACCGGTACAATGGCACTGGATCCGTCCAAGGGAATGTTCAGATCAGGTGTCTGCACAGGTGAGCTAGGGACCTTCAACTTCCTCTTTCTCACGGCCTGATGTCGCTCAACATCTTGCATCACAAGCTATCTATTAGCACCACGTCCACCTTTGCCCCTCTGCTCCGAAGGAGCACTGTCACAGTGTTTCAGCGGTGACTGCACCTCCTGATTCTCTGGCTCCTTCACAAATCCTGACGAAGAGTGGCATGAGCCACCACCCCTACATCCCGCCGATCGTCACTCGACTTGCTCTGCTGGGCTCTAGGCGGCCGAGATGCTGATGAAGACCCACTCCCATATGATTCAGATGCAGCACTCGCAAAGGATTGGATCCTTCTCCTCCTCTCCTCTGGCGCTCTTAGCTGAACATCGTAGGGCAGGCGCCCTTGAGTATCACGCTCCACCGGGTGGAGGCATTCTACCTCTGAATGCCTCATCACTCCACAAGCAAAGCAGTAATAGGGCAGCTTCTCGTATTGAGCCTGGAACCAGCGCAACTCCTCATTCCTGTTCATGCGCAGTCGGACTCCCCTTCGAACTGGTTTGTCAAGCTCAATGGCAACGCGGGCACGCAGGAACACACTGCTCGCCTTTCCATCTGAGTCCACATCCATATTTACAACATGCCCAATTAGATTCATAGCCCAGATGCCCCTCTGCTGATTCATCCAACCAAGGGGAAGGTTCAAGATGTGCACCCATAATTCCATCCGATCAAAAATGATCTCTGAAGCATGCAGATACATGGGTGTATGCCGGATCTTGAGTGATGAGTGATTGTCAACGGGTTTGATGCGCATGTTCTTTGGCTTGTGTTGTACAGGTGTCGAGCACGGAGACAGTGATCGAAGGCAAGGTGAAGGTCAAGTAGAGACGTGTCATGCCGATAAACCGGGAGCGGTGAAGGGCGGACGTGAGGCTTGGACTGAGGGACCGGTGGCCTGAGGATCAGCTGTGGTGGCTGACAGCCTTGGACAACGACGAGCGGAGACTTGCGGGGCACGGTTTTGCTCGGGTCGAGGACCTGGGGACACGTGTCGGTGGACGGGGTGCACGGGCGGTGCATCCCCTCTACAGCATCGGTTTGATGGTTGAGCCACAGAAAAACCATCGGGTGGACGGTTTCCAGGTTTGGGCCACAAAACCTGGGTGCTGCGAGTTTGCCGAGTTTGGGCCACAAAACTCGGGCTGAGGACGGTTTCCAGGTTTGGGCCTCAAAACCTGGGCGTTGGCGGGTTTCTGAGTTTGGGCCACAAAACTCAGGCGATGGATGACAGGTTTCTCAGTTTGGGCCTCAAAACCGGGGGTTGGTCGTGAAGACAGGTTTCCCGGTTTTGGCCTCAAAACTGGGGGCGAGGTCCGTGAAAAGGGCGAGCAGAGCGGTGGTGACACATGGCGGCAATCGGTGAGGTCGCGTCGAGGCGAAGCTACCAATTGTGCGGGCGTGGCCGTTGGATCAACATCTACTTCGAGTTGGTCCAGAATAACCTTAGGGTTTAGCTGGTTCACTCTGTAATTAGTAGGGGTAGAGTGGGAACTAGGATTAGGATAAGTAGGGGGAGACACCCACCTCCCAAACCATCTCAGTCATTGCTATTTTCATTCTAGGGCTTCCTCTCTCCCATTCCCTGTTGTAGCTACTGAGATCCGTAGAGAAGACAATCATACCTCTGTGTTCGTGAGATTTTGAGGAAGTGAGACCGTAATCTCACTATTGTAGCATGTGGTAGCCACACGGTTGCAAATTCGTGTTTGTGATTCGCGTTTTGAACTTGTTCTTCGTGGTTTGCTTTTCTCCATGAATTTCCCGTTGGTTGATCTTCCTCCTCGTTGTGTCTTTTGCAATTCCATTTGAACTGAGTTGTTCTAGATCGTGAGGCGCATCTTTCCACTAAAGTAATTCACCTCTAACCTCACGAGCTAGTAGATCGATCGATTTTCGTTTTGAATCGGTTTTTATCTCCCTTGCCCCAAAATTCTTCCGATTCGCTGATTTGGAGTTAGGTTCGAGCCATGATCTCTTAGGGGTAGCTCACTAACCTCCTTGGAACTCCTCATACCAAGTCTAAGCCTTAGAGCTTTTGATTCGAAGGAGATCGGGTTGAATCCGCGGAAGAACTGTGCTGTTTTGGGGGCATCGGACGCTCAGGTCAGGGGCATCAGACGCTGAGTTCGTCACACCGGACGCTCAGGTGCCACGTGTCAAAAGTCAGCGTTTTTGAAGGGGCATCGGACGCTGACCATCGGACCGTCCGTTGCCATCGGACGCGTCCGAAGGTTGAGCATCGGACGCTGATCTATCACTGTAGCCAGCGTCCGATGGCTATGCAGTAAGGTTCCAGAACTTGTCATTTCGCATCGGACGCGTCCGGTGCTTGTGCAACGGACGCTGGCCAGCGTCGGATGCAGGGACTTCTGCACTGTTTTGTCCGTAGTTTGTTCGTCCAACTTCGGATTTGATTTTGGGTTTTTGCGTTGAGTTTCTAGAGTCGTGTAGTGTCCCGCTGTGCTTCTTGGAAGCATCCACCCTACATCTAGGGTTGTGGACTCTATCGAGCTCTAGGTTTGCTCATGGGGTTGATTTTCGGGACAGAGGCTAAAAGTTTCTGAAAAAAATTTTGAGGCTCCCATTCACCCCCCTCTGGTCGCCTTGCCTTAGCACTTTCGGTCCTTCAATTGGTATCGGAGCAGGTTAAGGATCTTCCACCTTAGCCGGTTCCAGATCCATAGAAGGCGACATGGATCGCGGCGTGGGCAAACCGCCATTTTTCGATGAGACGAATTATGTGTATTGGAAGATACGCATGTCGGCCTATCTTCAGAGCATGGGTGCTTCTGTCTGGGAGATTTGCAACAAGGCAGATTACGAGGTCTTGGCTGCTCGTGTGACTCAGCTGCAAATCGATGAGCACGATGCCAATAGCCGAGCCCGTAATGCTCTTTTCTCATGTTTGAGCATGTCTGAGTTTGATCGCGTTTCTCACCTCCCTACGACTCGTGAGATTTGGGTGACCCTCATGCGCTTCCATGAGGGAACCACTCAAGTCAAATCCCATCTCTACGAGTCGCACAAGCGGGAGTATGAGAACTTTCGACACATGCCTGGCGAGAGCATAGAAAGTTTATTTGCTCGCTTTCAGGTGATTGTCAACAGGATGAGGGCTAACAAGGAGTTGTTGCCTTTCGACGATCATGAGAGGGCTCTCAAGCTTTTGCATACTCTCGATCGGTCGGTGTGGGACTCTAAGGTTTAGGCGATCATCGAATTGCCTAACTATGAGACTCTCACGTGCGACGAGCTCTTTAGTAAGCTCAAGTCCAGTGAGATTGACGCCATGACGAGGGCTTCTTATGAAAATCCTTCTGGCCCGTCTATGGCTTTGCTTTCTGGCTCTTCTGCTAACCCCTCTGGAGGCTTTGCACTTTCTTCTCTTCTTTCTATCACAGAGGAGCAGCTGGAGTTCATGGGAGATGATGAGTTGGCTTTGCTTGCCAACTGGTTCTCGCGGTTCCACAACAACCGCATGAACCGTCGCTGCGGAGGAGGACGCTCTGGATGTTTCGAGTGCGGCGATCCCGATCACATCATCGCCAACTGTCCTAAGAAGAACAAGCAAGCTTTTGGGAAGGGCGATCATGGGCACAAGTACGACTCCAGCAAGCGCAAGGAGAAGTACGTCCCCGTGAAGCACAAGCGGAAGGGCGACTTCAACAAGGAGTATATCAAGAAGAAGTACTTGGAGAAGGCCCAGGCTGAGCAGCGTGCTTTCTTCGCCACGCTCAGCGACGTTGACGACTCGGATGACGACTCCGCTTCATCAAGCGATGATGAGTCCGAGAAGAAGAAGAGGATCGAGGACAAGCTGAACGGTCTCTGCTTCTTCGCCGACAACGAGGGCTTTTGCACCATGGCCCTCGGCAAGGAGGTCGACAGCCAGCTGGAGGAGACCCCTCGGAACGATGACGACAACGACGACACCTCCCAAGTATCTCAAACACCTGAGGAACTTTCTGCTGAGGTCGATAAGCTTACTGCTGCTCTTCTTAGTCAAGATAAGTTGCTTAAGCGTGCTGCTAGAGAGCAGAAGGAGTTTAGGCAGAAGTGGGAGGATACGGTGAAGGAGCTTGAGTTTGCCAAGTCCATCATAGTTGTCTCTGAGGAGGGTGAGTGTGAGATGTGCACCAAGGACATGACTGACCTTCTCACTTTGAGAGGTAAGTATGCTGCTTTGGTTGGAGATGTGGATGAGCTTCGGGCTAGACCCGCGTTGCTGGGTGCGTGCAAGTCTTGTGCAGGCTTGCAATCCGAGTTGGCAGAGAAGAATGCCAAGATTGTGTCTCCTGAGAAGGCCAGCTCGGGTAGCACTTGTGTGTCTAGGTGTGCTTTGTGTGAGGGCTTGGAGATAGAGATTGCGAATGTGAAGCATGACAAGATGCAAACCGAGGAAGAAAACACATACCTTCGAACCATCTTGTCATGGGTGTCTTGTGGTGAGCCGCAGCTTGGGATGATGATTGCCCAGTTCAAGCGTGCTGCTGGAGGTCCAGGTGTTGGTTTTGCTCAGGGTGTTGAGTGCGCTTCTTTTGGCAAGGTTGGAGAGTTTAGTGGTCTTAACCCGAGTGAGAAGCCTAACTCCACCACTACTCCCAAACTTACTAAGATTCCACCCAGATAGCCTCTCAAGCCTAACAGCAAAGATGGAGTGTACGAGGAACCTCCGAGAGCTCCACCCAAGAAACAAGTGTGGTCTCCCAAGCCCAACCACTTGAAAAACAAGCTGGACACCATGCCACCTATCCAGGAGGAGCTTATGCCACAGAAGGGCAACGTGATCCATACCCACTACCGTGAGTACCAACAACCCCCTATGAGAGCGGTGAGGTACCATTGTGAGCACTGTGGGAGAGATGGACACTTGAGGGAGTTTTGCCTTCGACGCAAGAGAGAGGAGCGCCGTGTCAGGGAGATGAACATTGCGGACATGTACCATCCTTTCCATGATGTACATGTGCCGAATGTTCAGAGGAGAGCTGCTGGGCCTAGTAGGCCAATGCCTCAAGGTCCTAGGCCTCAGGGAGGTTTTGCCCGGCGGGATCCTGGCTTTGCAGGATATGGACCCCGTGGCGGTGGCTTTGTTGAGCGTTTCCCTCCACCGCGTTTTGAGTATCGCGATGGACGCTCTTCCCTTAGCGGACCATGTTTTCCTGTGCGTGGTGATCGCTTTCCCTGTAGGCGTGCTAGGAATGGTTTTTCTACTAACCGTTCTTTTGAGCAGCCGGCCCAACACTGGTACTCTTCCTATTTCACTCACCCCAGTGTTGGACCGTATGCTCACCCTATGTCTTTTTATTGATGTAGGTAAAATGATTGGAGGACATTTGGTTGGTGGATTCCGGGTGTTCGAGGCACATGACCGGAAACGCCAAGTGGTTCTCCAGTCTTGGTCCTGTTGCCTGAAAGGAGTTTATCACCTTCGGCGACAATAGCAAAGGTAAAGTGTTGTCTCGTGGGTCGGTGCGAGTTAATGTGCACTTTGTGTTGTGTGATGTTGCTCTTGTTTCTAACTTGCATTTTAACCTACTTTCTGTTTCGTAACTTTTTGATGATGACTGAGATTCATTTTAAGTCGAATCTCAGTCGTATTTTAGATCCTCAGGGCGATCTTGTATGTTTGATTTTGCCCTTTGGGAAAGTCTTTCGTGCGAATTTCTCGGAGTCGTTTGGAATTTCCCGTTATCTTGTGGCTGGTCCTTCCTCCTCTGATCTTTGGAAGTGGCATAGGAGACTCGGTCACCTGAGCTTCGACTTGCTTGCAAGGCTTAGCTCACTTGGCCTAATCCGAGGATTGCCCAAGTTGTGCATGGAGAAGGATCTTGTTTGCCATTCTTGTAGACATGGGAAGATGGTTGCCACTCCCCACCATCCAGTGACTCAGGTCATGACTAAGCACCCTGGAGAGCTTTTACACATGGATCATGTTGGTCCGGCTCCGGTGAGCTCAGTTAGGGGGAAGTGGTATGTACTTGTTGTTGTTGACGATTTTTCAAGATATTCGTGGGTTTTCTTTTTGGCTGAGAAAACTGAGACTTTCTCTTTTGCTCGTAATCTGATTTTGCGTCTTCAGAATGAGTTCCCTAAGAACTCGATGCGAGCTATTCGTAGTGATAATGGTACCGAGTTCAGAAACTCGGACTTTGAGAAGCTTTATAACTCTTTGGGTTTAGAGCATCAGTTTTCTTCCCCCTACACACCACCACAAAATGGTGTTGTAGAGAGGAAGAATCGAACCCTTGTTGAGATGGCCAGGACGATGCTTGATGAGCATAGGACTCCTAGGCGGTATTGGGCCGAAGCTATGAACACTGCATGCTATATTTCTAATCGCATTTTTCTCCGAGCTTTCTTGAAAAAGACCTCTTATGAGTTGCGTTTTGGAAGACAGCCCAAAGTGAGTTATTTTAGAGTTTTTGGTTGCCACTATTTTATACTAAAAAAAGGCAACCTGGACAAGTTTGAGTCTCGTTCTTCTGACGGTGTATTTTTGGGTTACGGCACTCATACTCGTGCGTATCATGTACTTAACCTTGATACTAACCGAGTCATGGAGACATCCGATGTCACCTTCGACGAGACCATGGTTTGTCCTTCTTCTAGATTTGAGCATGCAGGTGATCACGAGGTTGGCGAACCTCTTTTTGATGATGAGGACGAGGGTGCTGAAGGCATTGGTGACCCAGCACCACCTCCACCTGCTGTGCCGCTAGTTTCGACTTCTACTACGTCGACTCACGGCCCCGACCCTTCTTCCTCGACTACTTGGGGGCAGTGGGATCCGCCACCTCAGGCTGTACCGTTTGTACCCGAGGAGGGACCAACTGCTGTTGAGGGGGAGGTTTCTTCAGCTCGGGAGGCGCCACGACACATTCAGCGCCAACACCCACCTCAACAGATGATCGGCAGCATCAACGAACGTGTCACTCGGTCAAGGTCACAACAAATTTCTCACTTTGCTCATTCTGCATTTCTTGCTGATTTTGAACCTCGAGATGTTGGACACGCTTTATCTGATCCGGATTGGGTCAATGCCATGCATGAGGAGTTAGAAAATTTTGAAAGAAATCGGGTTTGAGTTTTGGTTCCACCTCCTCCAGACTGTAATCCTATTGGGACAAAATGGGTTTTCAAATACAAACAAGGAGAGGATGGCCACATTGTGAGAAACAAGGCCAGACTTGTAGCCCAGGGGTATAGTCAGAAGGAGGGGATAGACTATGAGGAGACTTTTGCTCCTGTAGCTCGTTTGGAGGCAATTAGAATACTCTTGGCTTTTGCTGCATCCAAAGGGTTTAAACTTTTTCAAATGGATGTCAAGAGTGCCTTCTTAAATGACTACATAGAAGAAGAGGTGTATGTAAAACAACCCCCCGGTTTTGAAAATCCCAAGTTTCCAAACCATGTTTTTAAACATCACAAAGCTTTGTATGGTTTGAAACAAGCCCCTAGAGCCTGGTATGATAGGTTGAAAACCTTTTTGCTTGCTAAGGGTTTTAAAATGGGATGTGTGGATAAAACGCTTTTTCTCCTCAAGCAAGGCAGTGACACTCTCTTGGTTCAAATATACGTGGATGATATCATTTTTGGTGGTTCTTCTCACACTTTGGTTGTCAAGTTTGCAGATCTTATGAGCAGGGAGTTTGAGATGAGCATGATGGGCGAGTTGACTTTCTTTCTCGGGTTGCAAATTAAGCAATCCCGAGAGGGGACGTTTGTGCACCAGGGCAAGTACACCAAGGACATTTTGAAGAAGTTCGATATGGGTGAGGCCAAGGCTCTTTCAACACCCATGTCGACCATGACTGTGACAGAACCGACCAATTTATACCAGATTAAGCACCCAAACCTCTGCTTTCGCAAAGATTAATGTGTACTTAAGCTCGTACAAACCCGGTAGTCCGGAAATCTCGAAGGATTTCAAATCATTTCAACGACAGCCAAGACTATACTAATTCAGTGAACGTGTCCACAAGTTACAACACCGTTTGCACATAGTTCAAATATATCGGAGTTTGAAACAATATTACAAACCATAGTTTGGAAATAGTAGCGGAAGCAACATAGTCTTAAAACATAAGTTTATAGTTCACAATACGGTGCCAATGCCTGATCAGTCCACAAAAGCATCAGGTGAGGAGAAGAGATGACCATGCCCCTAGTCTATTCATCACCTGTAACAGGGTACAGGCAGTTCTCACAGTAGCCGAAGAAACACTGGCCATCTGCAACAACAAGGGATAAAATCCTGAGTACAAGAAGGTACTTAGCTAGACTTACCCGTCATAAACCAGAAATAAGTGACACCAAGGAGTATGCAAGGCTGTATCTGGGGATTGGCCATACATACTCTTTTTGCATGAAAGCTCTTTTGTAAGTAAAACCTTAACTTAGGGTGTTGGCATTCATTTTTAATAATTAACTCTGCATTACTAGGTTTGCACCTGGTCTACAACAAGCACTTGACTAATTACTCAAACAAGAGTGACTGTTTCATCAATAGCCTTTCAGATTCCATAGCATAACCATATTTAGTTCCATAAGTTCTATGGGCGATGATCTATAGTCAACTGCTCACTGTCCAGGAGCGATGGCGATTATAATCGATTCCTACCAGCTGGGGATAAAATGTCTCACACTCGCCCGACACATCCGGCTATGGCAGTCGTAAGCTGCCACTCAGGAGATTCGAGAACACAACGCGCAGGACGACCATGGGCCCTTCTACACCGGGGGTTATCTCAGTGCCAGGTCGCTCAAGCTATAGCTGCCCACGGTCATGCCAGGTCGATCAGGCCCTGCCTGCCCTCGGACCATGCCAGGTCGTTCAGAATAGTTGCCCACGGTACAGCTGAGGCCCTGGGTGTTAGGCGTCAACATCTCCATCACTGGCTCGAATAACCTTACTCGGCTTCATGGGAGGTACTCCGACCTACTCCGTTAAGTGATTGACGCGTTCAATTTGACTGAAGGGACATTCCCGAACGGGTCCTATACGACACATACGGAAGACTACTAGCACACAGAACCCATGTCCTGCTGCTCCTACATCCCGCCTCTGTCTCAATTTCATTATCACATGGTTATCTCCATGATAGCACCAGGCTAGTCATGATCAGTATCCACCTATATGCGGGAGACAGGAAATCACCCGACTTTTACCGGTCTAAGCAGGGCTAAGCATATAAATCGAACCTAGACCTATAGGGATATCAAGATGATAATTGCGGTGGATAAGGTATAGTAATAATGCATCAACGGTAGCAATCAACTCCTATAACTTAATGCAACAGTCATCATCAGGTTATTTGTAAATCATTTGCAAACCATAGGAGTTAGAATGCTCCGGGGCTTGCCTTTTTCGAAGTGAGAAGGACGGTGGTCGCGGCACTCGTGCAGTTCTTCGACGTCGGTCCCTCCAGCTTCTTCGGTCAGAATCTCCTCCTGGCTGAGCTCTTCCAGTTGCGGTGGGTTTTGGGTCTCTTCTGCCGATCCTGTATGATGCATAACATGTATGAATAGGATGAATGCACATAGAATGTATACGTGATGCAACTGGGCTAACAACAATCAGGAGATAAGCACACGTCGTCTACTGCATTTTCTTCAACAAGGTAGTCAATATCATCCTAATGATTATAAAAGACCTTAGCATCCAACAATCATTTAACCTTCCTACTTAACCATTTAAAACATATAATTACCACAACAACATTTTCTAAATTAATTTATTCTCCATCAATTGCTTGCTTTAATAATCCCATTTAACTATGCTCATAACAGCTACTTAACTTAAACTATTTCAGAAAAAGCCACAAAAATTACCCTAGGTTGACAACATGCAAAACAGACTACTGTCCAATTTTTAAGCCATTTGGATTTAAACACTATTCTCTATGAAAAAGACAAATATCATAATGGAAAGGTGCTTTGAACTAAAAATCATAACAGAATGTGTCAAACAACAAATTTCATATTTTTCTTCTAAACTTCTTAGCACAAGAGCAGTTCACAAAAATTATCAGGTTCATGTTCCTTATATTTTAATTACTACATATTATACAAGAAAACACCATTTAGCCATTTTAAATGCTACTGCCAACATATTTCACAGAACATCTCTATTTTACATTTTCCCCATAAACTACTTATCTACACAAGGTTAACAAAATTGGAATCATATTTTTCTGAGTTACACAGAATTAGTTATGCATTTTCTAAGTTAACAGCAATTTCCTAAATTAATTCAAACTATATATAAAAGTATCACTAAAAATGCATCTAACATTTTTCACTGGTAGATCTATTCATGCTTAACACAACAAAATTTGTTTCACAGGATTTGGACTTAAAATGAGCCTTGCATGAATTTTTGAAGCTTAAACACTATTTCTGCAAAAACTAAACAAAGAAAACTTAACTAAAAACGCTACGGACACCCAACTTCCAGCACCTGCAGACACAAGCAAAAACGCTACACGCACCCGGCTATCCTGAGCGCTAGCGTACCCAGGCTTCTCTCCTTCTCTCTTTCTCTCACTGCCAGTGGGCCCCGCTGGTCAGATGACCCCACTCGTCAGTGGTCAACGGGCCCACGTGACAGGGACACCCTGCTCCCGCCGGCGCTGACCGGCGTTAGCTCGCCGGCGGCGAGGTTTCCAGCGACACCAAGCCTACCACTGGACTCACCTTCGCACGGCGGACACGGTCGGCTAGGTCTCGTGGCCAGAGCATCACCGGAGCAAGCTCGACGGCGGCAATGGCAGAGCGACGGCGCGGCTACTTGATGGCGAGGTGGCTCCTGGCCAAAACAAGGCTTGACGACGAGAGCATTAGCTCTAGCACACCCTAAGCAACCTATTGGGCAGACTATCGAGCCTTGCCGACTTCGGCATTGCTCGGCGCCACGCACGGCGGCGGTCATGGCCATGGCATGGCCCTGTTCCGGTCGAATCAAGGCGAGAGAAGAGTCTCCATCTAACCCTAAGCATCTACGGAGGAAGGCGAAGCTAGGACGGGGCTTGGCTTGAGTTGGCTTAGCCAGAAATGGCCGGACCACGCTTTGGTCATGGCGGCAGCCATGGCGAGAACCCGAGGCTTGCACTCGACGTTCCACCGGCTAGAGAGGAGAAGAGGAGAAACCAACCCATGATGGTGAAAGAGAAGGTTAGGGCGGAGAGGTTGACGGGAGGAATCGGGCGGTGGTGCGGTGAGCGGCGAGAAATTGCTCGCCGGAGTTCGGCGGCGGCGGCGGCGTTTGCAAACTGGAGATGATGAGCGGAGGGAGAAGTCGAGCGCGTGAGTGAGAGGCTCGGCTGACTCGTGCGCGAAGTGGAGAAGGCAAGAGCGGGCTTGGCAGCGGGTGCATTGCACCTAGCCGGCTCCCGTCGGAGCGGCGCTCCCGACCGGCGCGGCGGCGTCAGGCTTTGGCGGCCACGCGGCGGACACGCGGCGTGCAGGCAGGTGGGCAACGGGGCAACGTGGCGAGGTTTGCGCAAACCACGGGCGGTGAAGTCGGTGGTTTGGCCTGCCGGCGAGGCGGTTTCGCGGCGGCGGGCAGTTTCTGCCGGCGCGGAGGTGGCCGGCGCGCGCGGGGAGGAGAAGAGGGTCTGACAGGTGGGTCCCACTAGGGTTTAAACTAATGAGGTTTTGTTTATTTCTTTGGTGCTCCATAACTCCCAAACTAAGGTGAATTAGGAAAAGGTCCTAAAAACAAAGTTGCTTAAAATTTTGTAAGGAACAATTCATCTTTAAGGCTCAAGTCCAAATTCTGCTTAGAAAAAGAATTTTACTTCTAAATCATTTTTCTAATGCAAGAAATAACATTTAAATGACTTTTTCTGAGAAAGTGCTTTTAAGCAAAGTTGTTGCTCTCATCAAGATCTACAACTTTGGTTTAAGGCACTAGGTCAGAAACAAAAAGCAAAACATAGCTATACTAGAGGCTAAACAGGGACTTAAACACTATACACACAATTGCACATGAAATGATGAGATGATATGCTCATGCTATGTCAAATTATGCACTTTAGGATTGCTTAACATCTAGGGTGTTACAACGATGACCCTGGATGCGGATATAGATGGAGAAGATGTGGACCAGAAGGAGTACCGAAGCATGATCGGGTCGCTGCTGTACCTGACGGCGACATGCCCGGACATTCAGTTCGCCGTGTGTCTTTGTGCACATTTTCAGGCGTTGCCGCGCACCTCTCACCATCAGACGATCAAGCGCATTATGAGGTACCTTCATTTCACACCTGAGTTCAGGATTTGGTATTCAGCTTCCTCCACCCTCTCCCTTTGCGGTTATTCTGATGCCAATTTTGCTGGTTGCCGACTTGAGTGCAAGTCCACTTCTGGGACTTGTCAGTTTTTGGGTTCTTCTCTTGTATCTTGGTCTTCTCGCAAGCAGTCTAGTGTCGCCCAGTCTACCACAGAGGCTAAGTATGTTGCTGCGGCTAGCTGCTGCTCCCAGTTGCTTTGGATGATGACCACTTTGCGTGATTTTGGTCTGAGCTTTTCTCGAGTGCCTTTACTTTGTGACAGCACGAGTGCTATTAGCGTTGCTAAGAACCCCGTGCTGCATTCTAAGACCAAACACATTGATGTGCGCTTTCATTTTCTGTGAGACCATTTTGAGAAGGGTGATATCTTCCTTCGCCATGTCGATACTCATCATCAGTTGGCAGATATTTTTACCAAGCCTTTGGACCCATCAACCTTTAATAGGTTGAGAGGTGAGCTTGGTGTGTGTTTTCCCTTTTAGTTGGGGGAAACATTTTGGTTTTTGTATCATAGACTGACTCTTTTTCTTTTCTTTTGTTTTTGGTTTTGATAGGTTAGTCTTTGCATTTCATCATGCTTCTTTGCATTTCAAGCTTCATGTATATAATCTTTAGAATGCGACTATGCTCTGTTTAGTGTATGCTCTGATGATACGTGATGATGCTTGTAGCTTAGGCTCCTTTTGATCACTGATACATGTTGTGAGCTGAGCTATTTTATGAATGGTGAATATGCTTAATGAACTTAAAATTTGAAAATTGTTCACCATTGAGATTGGCAACTAGCATGTGAAGAATGTGTTGAAATCACTTGTGCTTTTCATATATGCTAGGTTGCTATGTCTCTAGTTCTGAGTCATTCACTTGCTTGGTCTATTCATATTCTGTTATAAAATTGAACCAAGTTTTTAAGTGATTTGAAAAGATCGAGATGGGATTGCTTGTCAGCACATCACGGTATCGAGACTGTTTCTCATTGCACATTGAGTTAAACTTGAGCCGTGTAGTGTATGACCGAAACCGATGCTTTAAGCTTCTGATTGCATATGCATAGGCTTAGCTCAGTTGAAAAGTTAGGCAATGACAAGCTTTCAACCTCTCGCAATCACATGCTAATATTTGAACTTGTGTAATTTCATCGCTGCAACTCCGATAAAATTTTGAAAGCACAAGTTTATGTTTCATTCTATAGCATGATGATTGAACTTTGCTAGGGATAGTTCACCTTGTATACATGTTTAGCACTTGTTTGACTTCCTGTCTATACATGTTCAGTGCTAATTTTGTGGTGAACATCCTTTTCTGAATGGTTAAAACTGCTCACTTTGCTCATATGTTCATATTTCGTATTTAGTGATCAGTTTGAGCCTTTGCTAGCATGTATGCTTTTGTTGAGTCATCGGATCTGCACTCTGCAGAGCATCTTTTCACTATATCGAGTATATTCCTGAAGCTGCTAACTTGCATCTTTGACTCATATGCATTTGGAAGGGAGAAGTCTGCTTGATAGTGCATTATCAACTAAGGGGGAGAAATATTGTCAAATCATATCTTGGTTGTGTGCATTATTGAAGGGGGAGTTTGCTCGTGTATAGTGTTGGAGTATTTTTCAATTGGCTTGGCTTTTCAATTGGTTTGAAGCTTTTCCTGCTCAATTGGTTCAGAGCTTCAATTGGTTCAGAGCTTTTCTGCTAGTTGTGTTGAGCCTCTATGCCTCTATCTTGAGGGACTAGCAGTTTTGCTTCGTGAATATGTTTTCCAATTGGTATCGAGCTTTCTCTATAGCTTCTCAATCGATATCGAGCTCTTTTTCCTTTCAGTTGGTTAGTTGGTATCGAGCTTTCTTGCTAGCGGTGTTGAGCCCGTTCTGCCTCTTCTTGAGGGCTAGCTCTACTTTGCTTGAATTTCAATTGATATTTCAGTTGGTATCGAGCTTTCCTGCTAGCGGTGTTGAGCCTGTTCTACCTCTTCTTGAGGGCTAGCTTTGCTTTGCTTGGTAGCGTCGAGCCGTTGCCCATGTCTTTGGGGACCAAGTTGTTTTGCTCATTCCACTTGACCTTCTTTCGGCTTTGCTATGCTTTTGGGTCATTTGGTCAAGTTCTCTCTCTTCCTTCTTCCTTCTTCTTCTACATTCATATGATTTGTGTTGGTAGTTGACAATGCACACATCAAGGGGGAGATTGCGGATACATGGGTGTATGCTGGATCTTGAGTGATGAGTGATTGTCAACGGGTTTGATGCGCATGTTCTTTGGCTTGTGTTGTGCAGGTGTCGAGCACGGAGACAGTGATCGAAGGCAAGGTGAAGGTCAAGTAGAGACGTGCCGTGCCGATGGACCGGGAGCGGTGAAGGGCGGACGTGAGGCTTGGACTGAGGGACCGGTGGCTTGAGGATCAGCTATGGTGGCTGACAGCCTGGGACAGCGACGAGCGGAGACTTGCGGGGCACAGTGTTGCTCGGGTCAAGGACCTGGGGACACGTGTCGGTGGACGGGGTGCACGAGCGGTGCATCCCCTCTACAGCGTCGGTTTGATGGTTGAGCCACAGAAAAACCATCGGGTGGACGGTTTCCAGGTTTGGGCCACAAAACCTGGGTGCTGCGGGTTTACCGAGTTTGGGCCACAAAACTCGGGCTGAGGACGGTTTCCAGGTTTGGGCCATAAACCTGGGCGCTGGCGGGTTTCTGAGTTTGGGCCACAAAACTCAGGCGATGGACGGCAAGTTTCCCGGTTTGGGCCTCAAAACCGGGGGTTGGTCGTGAAGACAGGTTTCCCAGTTTTGGCCTCAAAACTGGGGGCGAGGTCCGTGAAAAGGACGAGCAGAGCGGTGGCAGCACATGGCGGCAATCGGTGAGGTCGCGTCGAGGCAAAGCTACCAATTGTGTGGCATGGCCGTTGGATCAGCATCTACTTCGAGTTGGTCCAGAATAACCTTAGGGTTTAGCTGGTACGCTCTGTAATTAGTAGGGGTAGAGTGGGAACTAGGATTAGGATAAGTAGGGGGAGACACCCACCTCCCAAACCATCTCAGTCATTGCTATTTTCATTCTAGGGCTTCCTCTCTCCCATTCCCTGCTGTAGCTACTGAGATCCACAGAGAAGACAATCATACCTCTGTGTTCATGATATTTTGAGGAAGTGAGACCGTAATCTCACTATTGTAGCGTGTGGTAGCCACACGGTTGCAAATTCGTGTTTGTGATTCACGTTTTGAACTTGTTCTTCACAGTTTGCTTTTCTCCACGAATTTCCCGTTGGTTGATCTTCCTCCTCGTTGTGTCTTTTGCAATTCCATTTGAACTGAGTTGTTCTAGATCGTGAGGCGCATCTTTCCACCGAAGGAATTCACCTCTAACCTCACGAGCTAGTAGATCGATCGATTTTTGTTTTGAATCGGTTTTTATCTCCCTTGCCCCGAAATTCTTCCGATTCACCGATTTGGAGTTAGGTTCGAGCCATGATCTCTTAGGGGTAGCTCACTAACCTCCTTGGAACTCCTCATACCAAGTCTAAGCCTTAGAGCTTTTGATTCGGAGGAGATCAGGTTGAATTCGCGGAAGAACTGTGCTGTTTTGGGGGCATCGGACGCTTGGGTCGGGGGCATCGGACGCTGAGTTCGTCACACCGGACGCTCAGGTGCCACGTGTCAAAAGTCAGCGTTTTTGAAGGGGCATCGAACGCTGACCATCGGACCGTCCGTTGCCATCGGACGCGTCCGAGGGTTGAGCATCGGACGCTGATCCATCACTGTAGCCAGCGTCCGATGGCTATGCAGTAAGGTTCCAGAACGTGTCATTTCGCATCGAACGCGTCCAGTGCTTGTGCAACGGACGCTGGCTAGTGTCCGATGCAGGGACTTCTGCACTGTTTTGTCCGCAGTTTGTTCGTCCGACTTCGGATTTGATTTTGGGTTTTTCGTTGAGTTTCTAGAGTCGTGTAGTGTCCCGCTGTGCTTCTTGGAAGCATCCACCCTACATCTAGGGTCGTGGACTCTATCGAGCTCTAGGTTTGCTCTTGGGGTTGATTTTTGGGACAGAGGCTAAAAGTTTCTGAAAAGAAATTTGAGGCTCTCATTCACCCCCCTCTGGTCGCCTTGCCTTAGCACTTTCGGTCCTTCAAAGCACTGAGCTTTTCATTGTACTCCTTGAGGATAACAGCATGTCGCCCCACCATCCATGGAGTTCTGGCCAAGGCCCTCTCCATGTCCACACTGCTCCCGAATTCCGCCACAAACAAGTTGTCACTTTTCTCACCGATAGCACGGATCTTCAAACCGACAGGGTTACCCCATGCTGGTTTCATCGCCGCCCTTACAGTGTTCACATGGATCGCCGACGGTGAGAGCACCTTCCTGACGAGTGCCCACTCCATCGGAATTGGTACAGTCTCCCCTTCATCATCACTGAAGTCTGCTACCTCCTCTTCCTCTTCTTTCAGATTAAGACGCTGCAGCAGATCAGTTACATTGGGTCTGGAATTATCCTCCCCGTCTCCTAGACGTCCACCTCCAACAGATGCCATGGCAATCTGAGTGGAGAGGAAAAAACCTCATGATCTGCTTTGAGGAACGAAGCAGACACAACACGATCCACCACTAAAACCCTAAGCGGCACTTAGACCCTAATGGGGAAAGTTTGAAGAAAAACTATGTGGTCGACTAGAAGTCAGAGACGGGGCGTGGATGCCGGGACCGGAGTGATCACTGGTGCTTGCAGGCCTAGGATCACCGGGGAGGTGGCCTAGGATGGTGGTGGATTCGTGATCGCCAACGAGATCACCTGGGGGACAGCTCCCGGAATTACGGATCTGACCGGTACTTCCGGTCATGACCCTAAACGTCCGTTGGAGAAGAAAAGCCCACTTCTGGGCACCTGACCGGTACTACCGGTCGCCCGACCGGTACTACCGATCACTGACCGGTACTACCAATTGCAGCCTGAGCTCTGCACTAAAACGGCCATAACTCTTAGCTCCAAACTCTGATTTTGATGATCTTAGACATTTTGGAAAGCTTATTCAGAGGACTACACAACCATCATTAATA
This sequence comes from Coix lacryma-jobi var. lacryma-jobi, assembly GCA_009763385.1. Taxonomy (NCBI): domain Eukaryota; kingdom Viridiplantae; phylum Streptophyta; class Magnoliopsida; order Poales; family Poaceae; genus Coix; species Coix lacryma-jobi. The sequence continues at coordinate 87,065,544 of CM019828.1, read as the reverse complement.
TATGATCCAAAGCACAAAGTATCAGTATAGATTTCCAATCCAAGAACCATCACTTCTCTTTTTCAACCAAAGTTTTCTCCAAAAACTTCTCCAACTTCTTCTCCTTTGTAAATGTGCCAACACCACCAAGTGTACACCATCATGTGCATGTGTGTTAGCATTTTCACAATCATTTTTCAAAGGATTAGCACTTGCACTCACCATGCCACTCGATCCTAGTAACATCGCAAAGTTAGATCGCTCAAGTGACACTAGATGACCGATATGCAAACAAGTTTTCTCCTCTTGATAGTATGGTCATCTATCCTAAACCCGGTCATCAACTTCTCTACACACCTATGACCGGTGAAATGAAATGCCCTACAAATATACCTTTATCTTGCGCATTCTATTCCATCTCCTCCATTGTTGATGCAACACATGCACCAACCTAGATCAAATGATATGATCCACTTCATATCATCACATGGCCTCCATGGTCCATCGATCTTGACCTCACTTGCTCTTCACCATTGCTTTGGTCCTTCGGCGCTAAGTCTTTGCTCAAGCTTCCCGACACTCGGTACCAACAACTTCAAAGCCTCTAACTTGCCCTTCACCTTCGCAACCGGTCCATCAAGCCAAGTCTTGCCTTGATCTTCACCATCTTAGCCACATGACTCCATGTCATTTCACATATGAAATAAGCTCCTTCATCACATGTGTACCTGTGGACTAATCTCATGTGTATCTCACATAAACACAATTAGTCCACCTAAAGTTGTCACTCAATTACCAAAACCAAACTAGGACCTTTCACCGACGGACCGGAGGGCCGGAGGATCAGCTGTGGTAGCTGGCACTTGGCTTCGACAAGCAAGAGCACATGGGGATGTGCGATGGCATCGGCCGAGTCGGGAGGAAGACGATGGCGTCGTGGCACTTGGCGGGAGGTCGGACACAGGCTTGCGTGCGGCGCAAGTGCCGTTGACTGAGTCAAGAAGGAAGGCGAAGGCGTTGTGCCCAACGTGGAGGCTGGACATGCATCAGCATTGGTGGTTGGGGTGTGAGAACCACACTCCGTCTATGGCACGAGTTCAGTAGTTAAGCCTCAGAAAGCTACCCGACAGTTTCTGAGTTTGGGCCTCAAAACTCAGGGTGGACGGTTTGCCAGGTTTGGGCCTTAAAACCTGGGCTGGCGGGTTTCTATGAACATAAGGTTGATATCTGCCCTTGTGGTTCCATTCCTGAGTGATGAGCGATCGGTCAACGGGCAACATGTGTCTCTTGGCTGTGTTGATGTGCAGGTGTGGAGCTCGGAGGCAGTTATCGATGGTGAGGTGAAGGTCAAGTAGAGACATGCCGTGCCGATGGACCGGGAGCGGTGAAGGGTGGACGTGAGGCTTGGACCGATAGACTGGGAGGCCAGAGGACCAGCTGTGGTAGCTGGCATGTGGCATCGGCGAGCTAGAGCACATGGGGATGTGCGGTGCATCGGCCGAGTCGGGAGGAAGACGATGGCGTCGTGACACTTGGCGGGAGGCCGAGAAGGAAGGCGAAGGCGTTGTGCCCAGCCTGGAGACTGGACATGCATCAACATCGGTGTCGGTGGTCGGGGTGTGCAAACCACATCCCGTCTATGGCGCGGGTTTGGTAGTTGAGCCTCAAAAAACTACCCTCAACGGTTTTCGACTTTGGGCCTCAAAACTCGGGGCGGCGGGTTTCCGAGTTTGGGCCTCAAAACTCAGGGTGGACAGTTTCTAGGTTTGGGCCTCAAAACCTGGGCTGACGGGTTTCTAAGTTTGGGCCACAAAACTCAGCTTGAGGACTGGTTTCCCGGTTTCAGCCTCAAAACCGGGGGGGAGGTCCAAAAAGGACGGTCGACGCATGGCGGCGCCGAGAAGCTTGCGTTGCGGCGAAGCTATCAGCGAGGAAGGTGCGGCGGTCGACAGGACGACACATGGTGGCATCCTGAGGCTTGCGTCGAGGCGAAGCTAAGGATGAGGAAGGCGTGTGGCCGTCGGATCAAGACTCAGCAGAGTTGGACCAGGATACCCCTAGGGTTGTCCTGTTCGCTCTTGTATCTAGGGGTAGAAGGGGAATAAGTGTATTAGGCTACAAATAAGAGAGGCAGCCCCTCCTCTCTCCCTATCCTTGCAGCTTTCATTCTCTTAGCCTCCGCTTAGGTTTTCTTCCATACCGCGCGCCTGTGATCCGCAGAGTGTGAGACAATACCTCTGTGTACTTGGGATTTTGAGGAAGCGAGACCGTAATCTCGTTATTGTCTCATGGGTTCGAGACACGGCTGAATTTGTGATCGATTCGCGTTTTGTTCTTGTGTTCTTCGCGTTTCAGTTTTTCCTCTCTCGGAGATTTGCCTCGTTCTCCCTCTCTGTGAGATGTTTTTCGATTCCACTTGAATCAGATTGTTCTATGTCGTGAGCTCCTTCTTTCCACTGAAGGATTTCTCCTCTAACCTCTCGAGCACATAGATTGGGTCAAAATCGTGTTCGTTCTTTGTTCTTCCCCCTTTTCTAGTGTTCTTCAGATTTCTCATGATTGACATGGTTTGGTGCGATGATTTCTTAGGATTAGCACCCCAATACGTAGAGGAACACTTGGGAGAAGTTTCATCGAAGTCCCGTTCAATTTGGTAGAGTTGCAATCGATTTGGTGTTTTGCCCCGAGCAGTTTTCTGCTTTCTGTTAATCCGCGGATAGTCCGCGCCCCCAGCGGCGGACAGTCCGGGACTCGGGACTCATCGGGTTTAGAACAGCGCAGCGTGACACTGTTCTCGGTCAAGTGACTGGTTGACAGTCCGCCAGTGACCCGTGGACAGTCCGGGGTCATATCGGACGCTGCATAGGGCCAGCCTCGGATGCTAGGGTTTCATTGTTCACTTGAACGGCGGACAGTCCGACATACAAACCGCGGACAGTCTGGGACCTGTCCAGGGCTATTGCAGAACAGTTCGGTTTCGTGAGTTTTGCCGGTGGATAGTCTGGATCCCCAGTGGTGGACAGTCCGTGAAGGACCGAGAATGCAAAAGCAAGGCGACCAGAGGGGGGGGGGGGTGAATGGGAGCCTTAAAAATTTCTCTCGAAACTTTGGCCTTTGTCCCAAAAATCAACCGCCAAAAGCTTCGACCGAAACGTGATGCCCACGACCCTTGGAAGAGGGTGGATGATCCCTAGGATCACAGCGAGGCACCACCAAGCAAGAGCGAGCCAAACACCAAAAGCTTCGGCTCAAGTTCGACCCCCAAAACCGATCCTCGAACGTAGATAGAAGGCTACGTCGAGAAATCTCCAAATACCTATGCTAACAAGTAGCAAAGATACCTAGAGAGGTTTCTTGGTTAACTCTAGGGCCAAACGAGAAGTCCGAAAACCAAGCGGAAAAGCCGGGAGACCAAATGCACTGAAAAGCACAAGTTTGCGAAGTCCCGGACTGTTCGCGAGTACGGTCCCGGACTGTCCTGCCCTACTGCGGACTGTCCGCGATCGGATGGCGGACTGTCCGCCGGCCAAAAAACAGAAATAACAACTCTACTGAAACCTTCTTGGACAGTCCCAGACTATCCGCGAACTTCAACGGCGGACTGTCCGCCGGTCAATCAAAAACACTTCGGCCGAAACACGCAGACTCTGACCAGGCTCATCCCCGATGCGCGGACTGTCCGCGCCGTGGGTGGCAGACTATCCGCCAACACCTAGAGAGGGCGATTTCGGTCGCCCTTCACCCAAATCTTCCCAAATCCGATCCAAATCAAAATCCCATGATCCCAAACTTGGAGAAGATGATCACGAGGTAGTTGGGAGACTATCCTCAAGAAATCATCCGCTCAAATCAACTCAATCAACGGGAAATCAAAGGGGAAGGTGTATGAACCAAAAAAGTGCCACGAAACTTGAATCGACCCGATCTACTTGTTCGTGAGGAGTTAGATGAATTCCTTCGGTGGAAATGATCTCCTCACATCAAAGAACAAGTTGGTTCAAGTGGATTCGAAAAAGACGCATCATAGAGGGAGTTCGAGTGACGGGAAAACATGGAGAAACGAAGAACGCGAAGACAAATTCAAAATGCGAATTCAAACCACGAATTGCAACCGTGTGGCTACCACACGCTACAATAGTGAGATTACGGTCTCACTTCTTCAAAATCTCACGAACACAGAGGTATGATTCCGTCTCTGCGGATCTCAGTAGCTACAGCAGGGAATGGGAGAGAGGAAACCCTAGAAAGCAAATAGCAAATGACTGAGATGGTTTGGGAGGTGGGTGTCTCCCCCTACTTATCCTAATTCTAGTTCCCACTCTACCCCTACTAATTACAGAGCGAACCAGCTAAACCCTAAGGTTATTCTGGACCAACTCGAAGTAGATGCTGATCCGACGGCCACGCCCGCACAACTGGTAGCTTTGCCTCGACGCGATCTCACCGATTGCCGCCACTTGCCACCACCGCTCTGCTCGTCCTTTTCACGGACCTCGCCCCTGGTTTTGAGGCCAAAACCGGGAAACCTGTCTTCATGACCAACCCCCGGTTTTGAGGCCAAAACCGGGAAACCCGTCGTCTATCGCCTGAGTTTTGTGGCCCAAACTCAGAAACACGCCAGCGCCTAGGTTTTGAGGCCCAAACCTAGAAACCGTCCTCAGCCCGAGTTTTGAGGCCCAAACTCGGTAAACCCGCAGCACCCAGGTTTTGTGGCCCAAACCTGGAAACCGTCCACCGGTGGTTTTTCTGTGGCTCAACCACCAAACCGACGCTGTAGAGGGGATGCACCGCCCGTGCACCCCGTCCACTGACAGGTGTCCCCAGGTCCTCGACCCGAGCAACACCGTGCCCCGCAAGTCTCCGCTCGTCGCTGTCCCAGGTTGTCAGCCACCACAGCTGATCCTCAGGCCACCAGTCCCTCAGTCCAAGCCTCACGTCCGCCCTTCACCGCTCCCGGTCCATCGGCACGGCACGTCTCTACTTGACCTTCACCTTGCCCTCGATCACTGTCTCCGTGCTTGACACCTGCACAACACAAGCCAAAGAACATGCGCATCAAACCCGTTGACAATCACTCATCACTCAAGATCCGGCATACACCCATGTATCCGCAATCTCCCCCTTGATGAGTGCATTGTCAACTACCAACACAAATCATATGAATGTAGAAGAAGGAAGATGAAGGAAGAGAGAGAACTCGACCAAATGTCCCAAAAGCATAGCAAAGCCGAAAGAAGGTCAAGTGGAATGAGCAAAACAACTTGGTCCCCAAAGACATGGGCAACGGCTCGACGCAACCAAGCAAAGCAAAGCTAGCCCTCAAGAAGAGGTACAACAGGCTCAACACCGCTAGCAGGAAAGCTCGATATCAATTGAAATACCAATTGAAGTTCAAGCAAAATAGAGCTAGCCCTCAAGAAGAGGCAGAACGGGCTCAACACCGCTAGCGAGAAAGCTCGATACCAACTGAAAGCAACTGAAACGCAAAAGAGCTTGATACCAATTTAGAAGCAAGAGAGAAAAGCTTGATACCAATTGGAGAACATATTCACAAAGCAAAAACTGCTAGTCCCTCAAGATAGAGGCACAGAGGCTCAACACAACTAGCAGAAAAACTCTGAACCAATTGAGCAGGAAAAGCTCCGAACCAGTTGAAGAGCCAATCCAATTGAAAAATGCTCCAAAGCTACACACGAGCAAACTCCCCCTTCAATAATGCACACAACTAAGATATGATTTGACAAAATTTCTCCCCCTTAGTTGATAATGCACTATCAAGCAGACTTCTCCCTTCCAAATGCATATGAGTCAAAAATGCAAGTTAGCAGCTTCAGGAATATACTCGATAGAATGAAAAGATGTTCTACAAAGTGCAGATCCGATGACTCAACAATAAGCATATATGCCAGCAAAGGCTCAAACTGATCACTAAATACGAAATAGGAACATATGAGCAAAGTGAGCAGTTTTAGCCATTCAGAAAAGGATGTTCACCACAAAAATAGCACTGAACATGTATAGACAGGAAGTCAAACAAGTGCTAAACATGTATACAAGGTGAACTACCCCTAGCAAAGTTCAATCATCATGCTATAGAATGAAACATAGACTTGTGTTTTCAGATTTTATCAGAGTTGCAGCGGTGAAATTACACAAGTTCAAAAATTAGCATGTGATTGCGAGAGGTTGAAAGCTTGTCATTGCCTAACTTTTCAACCGAGCTAAGCCTATGCATATGCAATTAGAAGCTTAAAGCAACGGTTTTGGTCATACACTACACGGCTCAAGTTTAACTCAATGTGCAATGAGAAACAGTCTCGATACCGTGATGTGCTGACAAGCAATCCCATCTTGATCTTTTCAATTCACTTAAAACTTGGTTCCATTTTATAATAGAATATGAACATACCAAGCAAGTGAATGACTCAGAACTAGAGACATAGCAACCTAGCATATATGAAAAGCACAAGTGATTTTAACACATTCTACACATGCTAGTTGCCAATCTCAATGGTGAACAGTTTCAAATTTTAAGTTCGTTAAGCATATTCACCATTCATAAAATAGCTCAACTCACAACATGTATCAGTGATCAAAAGGAGCCTAAGCTACAAGCATCATCATGTAACATCAAAACATACACTAAACAGAGCATAGTCGCATTCTAAAGATTATATACATGAAGCTTGAAAATGCAAATATGCATGATGAAAAGCAAAGACTAACCTATCAAAAATGAAAACAGAACAAAAGAAAAAGAGTCAGCCTATGATACAATAACCAGAATGTTTCCCCCATCTAAAAGGGGAAACACACACCAAACTCACCTCTCAACCTATTAAAAGTTGATTGGTCCAAAGGCTTGGTAAAGATATCTGCCAACTGATGATGAGTATCGACATGGCGAAGGTCGATATCACCCTTCTCAAAATGGTCTCGCAGAAAATGAAAGCACACATCAATGTGTTTGGTCTTGGAATGCAGCACGAGGTTCTTAGCAACGCTAATAGCACTCGTGCTATCACAAAGTAAAGGCACTCGAGAAAAGCTCAGACCAAAATCACGCAAAGTGGCCATCATCCAAAGCAACTGGGAACAGCAGCTAGCCGCAGCAACATACTCAGCTTCTATGGTAGACTGGGCGACACTAGACTGCTTGCGAGAAGGCCAAGATATAAGAGAAGAACCTAAAAACTGACAAGTCCCAGAAGTGGACTTGCGCTCAAGTCGGCAACCAGCAAAATCAGCATCAGAATAACCACAAAGGGAGAGGGTGGAGGAAGCTGAATACCAAATCCTGAACTCAGGTGTGAAACGAAGGTACCTCATAATGCGCTTGACCGCCTGACGGTGAGAGGTGCACGACGACGCCTAAAAGCGCGCGCAAAGACACACCGCGAACTGAATGTCTGGGCGTGTCGCCATCAGGTACAGCAGCGACCCGATCATGCTTCGATACTCCTTCTGGTCCACAACTTCTCCATCCACATCCGCATCCAGGGCCGTCGTGGTCGACATGGGTGTTGGAAGAGGCTTGGCCTCACCCATATCGAACTTCTTCAAAATGTCCTTGGTGTACTTGCCCTAGTGCACAAATGTCCCTTCTCGGGATTGCTTAATTTGCAACCCGAGAAAGAAAGTCAACTCGCCCATCATGCTCATCTCAAACTCCCTGCTCATAAGATCTGCAAACTTGGCAACCAAAGCGTGAGAAGAACCACCGAAAATGATATCATCCACGTAAATCTGGACCAAGAGAGTGTCACTGCCTTGCTTGAGGAGAAAAAGCGTTTTATCCACACATCTCATTTTAAAACCCTTAGCCAGCAAAAAGGTTTTCAACCTATCATATCAGGCTCTAGGGGCTTGTTTCAAACCATACAAAGCTTTGTGAAGTTTAAAAACATAGTTTGGAAACTTGGGATTTTCAAAACCAGGGGGTTGTTTCACATACACCTCTTCTTCTATGTAGCCGTTTAAGAAGGCACTCTTGACATCCATTTGAAAAAGTTTAAACCTTTTGGATGCAGCAAAAGCCAAGAGTATCCTAATTGCCTCCAAACGAGCTACAGGAGCAAAAGTCTCCTCATAGTCTATCCCCTCCTTCTGACTATACCCCTGGGCTACAAGTCTGTCCTTGTTTCTCACAATATGGCCATCCTCTCCTTGTTTGTTTTTGAAAACCCATTTTGTCCCAATAGGATTACAGTCTGGAGGAGGTGGAACCAAAACCCAAACCCGATTTCTTTCAAAGTTTTCTAACTCCTCATGCATGGCATTGACCCAATCCGGATCAGATAAAGCGTGTCCAACATCTCGGGGTTCAAAATCAGCAACAAATGCAGAATGAGCAAAGTGAGAGATTTGTTGTGACCTTGACCGAGTGACACGTTCGTTGATGCTGTAGATAATCTGTTAAGGCGGGTGTTGGCGCTGAATGTGTCGTGGCGCCTCCCGAGCTGAAGAAACCTCCCCCTCAACAGCAGCTGGTGCCTCCTCGGTAACAAAAGGTACAACCCGAGGTGGCGGATCCCCATGGCCCCCAAGTAGTTGAGGAAGAAGGGTCGGGGTCGTGAGTCGACGTAGTAGAAGCCGATCCTAGCGGCACAACAGGTGGAGGTGGTGCTGGGTCACCTATGCCTTCAGCACCCTCGTCCTCGTCATCAAAAAGAGGTTCGCCAACCTCGTGATCACCTGCACGCTCTAATCTAGAAGAAGGACAAACCATGGTCTCGTCGAAGGTGACATCGGATGTCTCCATGACTCAGTTAGTTTCAAGGTTAAGTACACGATATGCACGAGTATGAGTGCCATAACCCAAAAATACACCGTCAGAAGAACGAGACTCAAACTTGTCCAAGTTGCTATTTTTGAGTATAAAACAATGGCAACCAAAAACTCTAAAATAACTCACTTTGGGCTGTCTTCCAAATCGCAACTCATAAGAAGTATTTTTCAAGAAAGCTCAGAGAAAAATGCGATTGGAAATATAGCATGCAGTGTTCATAGCTTCGGCCCAATATCGCCTAGGAGTCCTATGTTCATCGAGCATCGTCCTGGCCATCTCTACAAGGGTCCGATTCTTCCTCTCTACAACACCATTTTGTGGCGGTGTGTAGGGGGAAGAAAACTGATGCTCCAAACCCAAAGAGTTACAAAACTTTTCAAAGTCTGAGTTTTTGAACTCAGTACCATTATCACTACGAATAGCTCGCATTGAGTTCTTAGGGAACTCATTCTGAAGACGCAAAATCAGATTATGAGCAAAAGAGAAAGTCTTGGTTTTCTCAGTTAAAAAGAAAACCCACGAATATCTCGAAAAATCGTCAACAACAACCAACACATACCACTTCCCCCCAACTGAGCTCACCCGAGCCGGACCAACAAGGTCCATGTGGAAAAGCTCTCCAGGGCGCTTAGTCATGACCTGAGTCACAGGATGGTGGGGAGTGGCAACCATCTTTCCATGTCTACAAGAATGGCAAATAAGATCCATCTCCATGCACAACTTAGGCAATCCTCGGATTAGGCCAAGTGAGCTAAGCCTTGCAAGCAAGTCGAAGCTCAGGTGACCGAGTCTCCTATGCCACTTCCAAAGATCAGAGGAGGAAGGACCAACCACAAGACAACGGGAAATTCCAAACGACTCCGAGAAATTCGCACGAAAGACTTTCCCAAAGGGCGAAATCAAACATACAAGATTGCCCTGAGGATCTAAAATGCGACTGAGATTCGGCTTAAAACGAATCTCATAGTCATCATCAAAAAGTTGTGAAACAGAAAGAAGGTTAAAATTCAAGTTAGAAACAAGAGCAACATCACGCAACACGAAGTGCTCATTAACTCGCACCGACCCATGAGACAACACTTTACTTTTGCTATTGTCGCCGAAGGTGATAAACTCCTTTCCGGCAACAGGACTAAGACTGGAGAACCACTTGGCGTTTCCGGTCATGTGCCTCGAACAACCAGAACCCACCAACCAAATGTCCTCCAATCGTTTCACCAATATCAATAAAAAGACATAGGGTGAGCATACGGTCCAACACTGGGGTTAGTGAAATAAGACGAATACCAGTGTTGGGCCGGCTGCTCAAAAGAACGGTTAGTAGAAAAACCATTCCTAGCACTCCTACGGGGAAAGCGATCACCACGCACAGGAAAACGTGGTCCGCTAAGAGAAGAGCGTCCATCACGATACTCAAAATGTGGTGGAGGGTAACGCTCAACAAAGCCACCGCCACGGGGTCCGAATCCAACAAAGTTTGGATCCCGCCGGGCAAAACCTCCCTAAGGCCTAGGACCTTGAGGCATTGGACCTCTAGGCCTAGCAGCTCTCCTCTGAACATTCGGCACATGTACATCATGGAAAGGATGGTACATGTCCGCATTGTTCATCTCCCTTGCACAGCGCTCCTCTCTCTTGTGCCGAAAGCAAAACTCCCTCAAGTGTCCATCTCTCCCACAGTGCTCACAATGGTACCTCACCACTCTCATAGGGGGTTGTTGGTACTCACGGTAGTGGGTGTGGATCACTTGGCCTTTTGTGGCATGAGCTCCTCTTGGATAGGTGGCATGGTGTCTAGCTTGTTCTTGAGGTGGTTTGGTTTTGGAGCCCATGTCTGTTTCTTGGGTGGAGCTCTTGGAGGTTCAACAAACACCCCATCCTTGGTGTTAGGCTTGAAAGGCTCTTTGGGTGGAATCTTGGTCAGTTTGGGAGTAGTGGTGGAGTTGGGCTTCTCACTCGGGTTAAGACCACTCGACTCTCCAATCTTACCAAACGATGCAGCACTCTCCATCCCCTGAGCAAAACCTACACCTGGACCTCCAGCAGCACGCTTAAACTGGGCAATCATCATCCCAAGCTGCGGCTCACCACAAGACACCCATGATAAGATGGTCCGAAGGTATGTGTTTTCTTCCTCGGTTTGCATCTTGTCATGCTTCACATTCGCAATCTGCATCTCCAAACCCTCACACAAAGCACACCTAGACACACAAGTGCTACCCGAGCTGGCCTTCTCAAGAGACACAATCTTGGCATTCTTCTCTGCCAACTCGGATTGCAAGCCTGCACAAGACTTGCATGCACCTAGCAATGCGGGTCTAGCCCGAAGCTCATCCACGTCTCCAACCAAAGCAACATACTTACCTCTAGAAGTGAGAAGGTCAGTCATGTGCTTGGTGCACATCTCACGCTCACCCTCCTCAGAGACAACAACAGTCGACTTGGCAAACTCAAGCTCCTTCACCGTATCCTCCCACTTCTGCCTAAACTCCTTTCGCTCTCTAGCAGCACGCCTAAGCAACTTATCTTGACTAAGAAGAGCGGCAGTAAGCTTATCAACCTCAGCAGAAAGTTCTTCAGGTGTCTGAGATACCTGGGAGGTGTCATCGTCGTTGTCGTTCCGAGGGTTCTCCTCCAGCTGGCTGTCGACCTCCTTGCCAAGGGCCATGGTGCAAAAGCCCTCGTTGTCGGCGAAGAAGCAGAGGCCGTTCAGCTTGTCCTCGATCTTCTTCTTCTTCTTGGACTCGTCATCGCTTGATGAAGCGGAGTCGTCGTCCGAGTCGTCGATGTCGCTGAGCGTGGCAAAGAAAGCACGCTACTCAGCCTAGGCCTTCTCCAAGTACTTCTTCTTGATGTACTCCTTGTTGAAGCCACCCTTCCGCTTGTGCTTCGCGGGGACGTACTTCTCCTTGCGCTTGCCGGAGTCGTACTTGTGCCCATGATCGCCCTTCCCAAAAGCTTGCTTGTTCTTCTTGGGACAGTTGGCGATGAAATGGTCGGGGTCGCCGCACTCGAAACATCCAGAGCGTCCTCCTCCGCGGCGACGGTTCATGCGGTTGTTGTGAAACCGCGAGAACCGGTTGGCAAGCATAGCCAACTCATCATCCCCCATGAACTCCAGCTGCTCCTCTGTGAAAGAAAGAAGAGAAGAAAGTGCAAAGCCTCCAGAGGGGTTAGCAGAAGAGCCAGAAAGGAAAGCCATAGACGGGCCAGAAGGATTTTCATAAGAAGCCCTCGTCATGGCATCAATCTCACTGGACTTGAGCTTACTGAAGAGCTCGTCGCACGTGAGAGTCTCATAGTTCGGCGATTCGATGATTGCCTGAACCTTAGAGTCCCACACCGACCGATCGAGAGTATGTAAAAGCTTGAGAGCCCTCTCATGATCGTCGAAAGGCAACAGCTCCTTGTTAGCCCTCATCCTGTTGATAATCACCTGAAAGCGAGCGAATAAACTCTCTATGCTCTCGCCAGGCATGTGTCGAAAGTTCTCATACTCCCGCTTGTGCGACTCGTAGAGACGGGATTTGACTTGAGTGGTTCCCTCATGGAAGCGCATGAGGGTCGCCCAAATCTCACGAGCCGTGGGGAGGTGAGAAACGCGATCAAACTCAGACATGCTCAAACAGGAGAAAAGAGCATTACAGGCTCGGCTATTGGCATCGTGCTCATCGATCTGAAGCTGAGTAGCACGAGCAGCCAAGACCACGTAATCAGCCATGTTGCAAATTTCCCAAACAGAAGCACCCATGCTCTGAAGATTGGCCGACATGCGTATCTTCCAATACGCATAGTTCGTCCCATCGAAAAACGGCGGTTTGCCCATGACGCGATCCATGTCGCCTTCTGTGGATCTGGAACTGGCTAAGGTGGAAGATCCTTAACCTGCTCCGATACCAATTGAAGAACTGAGAATGCAAAAGCAAGGCGACCAGAGGGGGGGGGTGAATGGGAGCCTTAAAAATTTCTCTCAAAACTTTGGCCTTTGTCCCAAAAATCAACCCCCAAAAGCTTCGACTGAAACATGATGCCCATGACCCTTGGAAGAGGGTGGATGATCCCTAGGATCACAACGAGGCACCACCAAGCAAGAGCGAGCCAAACACCAAAAGCTTCGGCTCAAGTTCGACCCCAAAAACCGACCCTCGAACGTAGATAGAAGGCTACGTCGAGAAATCTCCAAATACCTATGCTAATAAGTAGCAAAGATACCTAGAGAGGTTTCTTGGTTAACTCTAGGGCCAAACGAGAAGTCCAAAAACCAAGCGGAAAAGCCGGGAGACCAAATGCACTGAAAAGCACAAGTCTGCGAAGTCCCGGACTGTTCGCGAGTACGGTCCCGGACTGTCCGGCGCTACTGCGGACTGTCCGCGATCGGATGCCGAACTGTCCGCCGGCCAAAAACCAGAAACATCAACTCTGCTGAAACCTTCCTAGACAGTCCCGGACTATCCGCGAACTTCAACGGTGGACTGTCCGCCGGTCAATCAAAAACACTTCGGTCGAAACACGCAGACACTGACCAGGCTCGTCCCCGATGCGCGGACTGTCCGCGCCTTGGGTTGCGGACTGTCCGCCAACACCCAGAGAGGGCGATTTCGGTCGCCCTTCACCGAAATCTTCCCAAATCCGATCCAAATCAAAATCCCTTGATCCCAAACTTGGAGAAGATGATCACGAGGTAGTTGGGAGACTATCCCCAAGAAATCATCCACTCAAATCAACTCAATCAACGGGAAATCAAAGGGGAAGGTGTATGAACCGAAAAAGTGCCACAAAACTTGAATCGACCCGATCTACTTGTTCGTGAGGAGTTAGATGAATTCCTTCGGTGGAAATGATCTCCTCACATCAAAGAACAAGTTGGTTCAAGTGGATTCGAAAAAGACGCATCATAGAGGGAGTTCGAGTGACGGGAAAACATGGAGAAACGAAGAACGCGAAGACAAATTCAAAATGCGAATTCAAACCACGAATTGCAACCGTGTGGCTACCACACGCTACAATAGTGAGATTATGGTCTCACTTCCTCAAAATCTCACGAACACAGAGGTATGATTCCGTCTCTGCGGATCTCAGTAGCTACAGCAGGGAATGGGAGAGAGGAAACCCTAGAAAGCAAATAGCAAATGACTGAGATGGTTTGGGAGGTGGGTGTCTCCCCCTACTTATCCTAATTCTAGTTCCCACTCTACCCCTACTAATTACAGAGCGAACCAGCTAAACCCTAAGGTTATTCTGGACCAACTCGAAGTAGATGCTGATCCGACGGCCACGCCCGCACAACTGGTAGCTTCGCCTTGACCCGGTCTCACCGATTGCGGCCACGCGCCGCCACCGCTCTGCTCGTCCTTTTCACGAACCTCGCCCCCAGTTTTGAGGCCAAATCTGGGAAACCTGTCTTCATGACCAACCCCCGGTTTTGAGGCCGAAACCGGGAAACCCGTCGTCCATTGCCTAAGTTTTGTGGCCTAAACTCAGAAACTCGCCAGCGCCCAGGTTTTGAGGCCCAAACCTGGAAACCGTCCTCAGCCCGAGTTTTGAGGCCCAAACTCGGTAAACCCGCAGCACCCAGGTTTTGTGGCCCAAACCTGGAAATCGTCCACCGGTGGTTTTTCTGTGGCTCAACCACCAAACCGACGCTGTAGAGGGGATGCACCGCCCGTGCACCCCGTCCCACCGACACGTGTCCCTCGTCGCTGTCCCAGGTTGTCAGCCACCACAGCTAATCCTCAGGCCACCAGTCCCTCAGTCCAAGCCTCACGTCCGCCCTTCACCGCTCCCGGTCCATCGGCACGGCACGTCTCTACTTGACCTTCACCTTGCCCTCGATCACTGTCTCCGTGCTCGACACCTGCACAACACAAGCCAAAGAACATGCGCATCAAACCCGTTGACAATCACTCATCACTCAAGATCCGGCATACACCCATGTATCTGCAGTCCGACGTTCACTGGACAGTCCGGGATTCTGCTGATTGTGCAGTTTTTGTTCCGTGGCTTTGGCACTTGGTTTTCGGGGTTCTCCGGTAGTTCTGCTGTACCACTTGGACATCTCCTAGGGTATCCACCTACTTGTAGGTCGTGAACTCACTGGTTGTTTGAGCCTTCGCTTTTTGGGTGATTTTCTAGGACAAGGGCCATCATTTCTCGAGAAGAAATTTGAGGCTCCCATTCACCCCCCCTCTGATCGCCAATTTGGTCCTGCAATTGGTATCGGAGCCAGTTAAGGATCTTCTCTACCTTAATCGGTTTCAGATCCTAAGGGCGACATGGATCGAGGGAACGACAAGGCTCCCTATTTTGATGGGACAAACTACTCCTATTGGAAGATTCTGATGCTTGCTTATCTCAACAGCATCGGATCTTCTGTCTGGGAGATATGCGAGAATGCAGAGTATGAGGTCCTTGCAGCTCGTGTGGGTCAGGTCCAGATAGACCAGCACAAGTCAAACTCTAAGGCCTGTAACGCTCTGTTGGCCAACATCTCCCTTCCTGAGTTCGAGCGTGTCTCCGAGCTTCAGACGACACAAGAGATATGGGTGAAGCTTCAAAGCTATCACGAGGGGACCATCCAGATCAAGACCAGACTCTTCGAGACCTATAAGCGGGAGTACGAGAACTTTGTTTAGATGGAGGGAGAGACGATTGATGCTATGTTTGCTCGTTTCCAAACGATTGTGAACAAGATGCGTGCCAATCGGGCCAACCTACCTTATGATGATCATGAGAGGGCACTCAAGTTGCTATATGCCCTGGATTGGAAGGTATGGGAGTTGAAGGTGTCGACTATCATTGAGTCTCCAAGCTATGACACCCTCACCGTGGACGAGCTGTTCAACAAGCTCAAGTCTACCGAGATCGATCACTTGACTCAGGCCAAGCTGAAGACCCATATTCACATTCCATGGCTTTGGTCTCAGGCAAGGGTGGATCGACTCTTTCTGCTGACGCTTCACCTCCTCTCTTTGCTTTGTCTTCTTTGCTTTCAGTGACATAGGAGCAGATGGAGGCGTTGGGAGACAACGAGCTCGCCCTCATCATCACCCGGTTCTCACGGTTCCAAAACAACCGCTTGAATCGCCGGCGTGGTGGCGCATGTGAGGGCTGCTACGAGTGTGGGGATGCTGATCACTTCATCACGAACTGCCCCAAGCGCAACAAAGGTTTCCCCGGCAAGAACCACAACTCTAGGCGCAAGGCCAAGCCGGAGAACAAGGCCGGGAAGATGAAGACCAAGTGCAGCTACCGCAGGGAGGATCTGGAGAAGGCTTTTAACGCTGGTAGGCGTGCCTTCATCGCCTCCTTCAGTGATGCTGAGAAGAGCTCCGACGGTGACACCAGCGATGATGAGTCCGAGCACAAGATGGAGGATCGCTTCAATGGACTTTGCTTCTTCGGCAGCTCCACCGACGGCTTCTGCACCATGGCCTTGGAAGAGGAGGACCGCAAGTGCCAGGACAAGCACACCGACACCAACGACGATGATGACGCATCTGAGGTATCGAATTCTTCTCTTGTCGAGCGTCTTTCTGGTGAGCGTGATACTTTGGCCGAGATAGTCCTTGATCAAGACAAGTAGCTTAAGCGTGTCACTAGAGAGCATAATGAGTTTAAGGCTAAGCTAGGCGAGGCGCTTAAGGAGTTTGAGAGTGCTAGGTCCAAGGTGAAGGTGACCGATGAGGAGGAGTGTGATGAGTGCACGACACACATGACAAACTTTTCCACCCTGCGAACCAAGTATGCCTCTTTGATCGAGGTGTATGATGAGCTGAAGAGTAGGCTAGATTTGGTGGGTGATTGTCAAGAGTGTCCCTCCCTGAAGAAGGAGCTGGAGGAAGTGAAGGCGAGGTCCTCTTTGCTGGGTGCATGCAAGCTTTGTCCTAGCTTGCGAACTGAGTTGGCAGAAGTTAGTGCCAAGCTAGCTGAAGCCATGAAGGCCAGCTCAGTTAGCACCGTTTCCGCTCCATGTGAGCGATGCGCGGGGATTGAGCTTGAGATTGCCGACTGTCGGCATGACATGATGCAAACCGAGGAGGAAAACACATACCTTCGGTCCATCCTGAGTTGGGTGTCATGCAATGAGCCGCAGTTGGGCATGATGATCAATCAGTTCAAGAGGGGAACTAGCGGTCCGGGAGTAGGCTTTGCTTCAAGTGGTGAGGGTTCCAGTGCTTTTGGCAAGATCAGTGAGTTTAGCGGAGTGAACCAGAGTGAGAAACCATCCACTCTCCCTAGGCTTATCAAGATCACCCCACCCGAGCCTCCTAAGCCTATCACCAAGGATGGCATCCTTGTTGAATCTCCCAAGGCTCCACCTCGCAAGCAAGTGTGGGTTCCCAAACCTAACCACCTTAGGAACACACTTGACACCCTTCCGGGTATCTCTAGTTATCCCCTTCTGAAGGGCAAGTAGCCAGCCAAAGTGAACAACCCCCGCAACCAAGCAAACCAACAACCCAAGAGAGTGGTGAGGTTTGAGTGTGAGTATTGCCACCGCGAGGGTCACCTAGCTGAGTTTTGCTTTTGGAGGAAGAGAGAGGCTAGGAGGGAGTTGGAATTGAACAACCAGGCCAGGCACCACCCTCTCCATGGTGTGCAGGGTCAGGAAGTTCAAGGGCAGAGGTCTAGGCCTGGAGGAGCACCCCCTCAGGCGGCTAGGCCCCAGGCAGCTAGACCACGGGGTGGTGGTCGTGCCCGTCGTGGTTCCGGTCGTCCTTAATACGATCGTGAGCTGGGTGTAAGAGGCTTTGCTGCACCATCCCATAGCGGACCACCTTTTCAGCATGGTGGTAATCGCTTTGCTCAAATGGGACATGGAGGTGAGTTTGGAGGTTTTCCATTCCATAGCGGACCACCCTTTCAGTTTGGTGGTGATCGCTATCCACCCATGGGACGAGGACAGTTTGGTGTTCCTTCTAACACTTTTTCTGGGCCTATGACACAACACTGGTATCCTTCTCAGTATACTAACCCCAGTGTTGTGCCACATGCTCATTTCCTGCCTTTCTATTGATGCAGGAACTTCGGCTGAAGAATATGTGGCTCATGGTTTCCGGGTGTTCGCGCCACATGACCGGAAAGAAAGAATGGTTCTCCAGCCTAGACCCCGTTGTACATAAAGGGTATATCACATTTGGGGATAGTGGTAGAGGTAAGGTTGTCTCTCGTGGGTTTATCCGACTTAACGAGAACTTTGTCCTCAAGGATGTTGCTTTGGTTTTGAATCTGCACTTCAATTTGCTTTCTGTTTCACAACTACTTGAAGACGATTTTGAAGTGCGCTTTAAGAAAGGCCTTAGTAGAGTTTTGGATTCTCGGGGAGACCTTGTTTGTTGGGTCGTCCCTTTTGGACGTGTTTTCCGAGCTGATTTTTCTCGCTCTTTCGGCTCTTCTAGATGTTTGATGGCTGGTCCTTCTGATTTGTGGAAGTGGCACAAGAGGCTTGGTCACTTGAGCTTTGACTTGCTTGCAAGACTTAGCTCACTTGGCCTAATCCAAGGATTGCCCAAGCTTAAGTTTCAGAAGGACCTTGTTTGCCATCCTTGTCGTCATGGGAAGATGGTTGCTGCTTCTCACCCACCTATTAATCAGGTGATGACAAAGCAACCCGGCGAGCTTTTACACATGGACACTGTTGGTCCAGCTCGGGTTTGCTCAGCGGGTGGGAAGTGGTACGTTCTAGTGATCGTGGATGATTTTTCGAGGTATTCTTGGGTGTTCTTCATGGAGGCTAAGGACGAAGCTTTTTCTTTTGCTCGAGATCTGATTTTGAGGTTGAAAACTGAGTTTCCCCCTGATACTATTAGAGCTATTCGTAGCGATAATGGTACTGAGTTTGTTAACTCACAGTTTGTCTTTTTCTGTTCTTCTCATGGGATCGAGCATCAATTGTCTTTGCCCTATGTCCCCCAGCAGAACGGTGTTGTTGAGCGCAAGAACCAGACCCTTGTTGAGATGGCCAGGACGATGCTCGATGAGCATAGGACTCCTAGGCGTTTTTGGGCCGAGGCGATCAACACCGCTTGCCATGCTTCAAATTGTATCTTTCTTTGAGCTTTCATGAAGAAGTCTTCTTATGAGTTGTGTTTTAGATGGGTACCCAAGGTGTCTCATTTTAGGGTGTTTGGGTGTAAGTGCTTTATCCTAAAACAAGGCAATTTGGATAAGTTTGAATCTCGTTCTACTGATGGTGTGTTTCTTGGTTATTCTTTGCATTCGCGTGCTTATCGAGTCCTTAACCTTGAGACTAACCAGATAGTGGAGACCTGCGAGGTCACATTCGACGAGACTATGCCTTGTGTTTCTTCTGCTTTTGATGTTGCAGGAGAACAAGAGCTGGGAGAGACAATCTTTGTGGAGGAGCAGGAAAATGCCGATTGGGGTGTGTTGACACTGGTTATCTATCAAAATTAAAGGATAAATAAATATAAAAAGGGCATGAATTCAATCACCAATAAAGGTTTAGGGTTTTAATTGACAATATTCCATGAGTTTTGGTGAATTGTGATTCTACAGGGACTAAACAGGAAAACCAGCACTGATTACTTCTCCTAGAAGGAAACCGACGGAAGATTATGGAACCGGCACGTCAGGAATACTCTAGAAGGACCTAGAGGACACCAAAGAACATCACGAGGCGGGACACCCCGAGAGGCTTCCAGGTGGGACCGACCGGTCCCACCCCATGACTGACCGGTGGGCCCACGGGGCCCCTCGCCTCTGTCTTCTGGAACCTTCCTCTACCACCTTTGAGGATCCATCTCAGCCCTACGTGAAGTCGGTTTGATCTAACGGCCGCGGTTGATCCCTCAGGGCTATATATACAGGCCCCTAGGCCCCAGGGAAGATCAAGTCTCTCTTTAGAAAAGTCTACGCCTCATTTAGAAACCCTAGAAGAAGACTTCAAGAGCCAGCTTTCAAGTAGAAGACTAGATACCCCTCTAGTTTAGGTTTAGAACCTAGTCTTATACTAGAACTAGAAGAGGGAGAGAGAGAGGAAGAGATCAAGAAGGAGCTCCGGCCTGTCGGATCAACTTCTTCATCTTGTACCCGTGGATTCAAGTTCATCTTCAACTTGCTTCAGCGATTGTTTCGGTAATCAACGTCTATATTTAAGTTTGAGCCATTGTTCTTATTATTCTTAAGGTTTATGACTCTCTTTTGAGTACTTTAATTCTAGTTGCGCTAGAGTTAGAGTAGTTGGATAGTGTAAGCGTGGTGCTTAGACTTGATAGCTCATAATTGCCTCCTATAACGCCGGTAGTGGTTGTTCGCAAGGGTGACTCTTATAGCCTTGTTGATTCTTCTATAGTCCACTTACCTGTGTGTACGCTCGGTAGGATTATACATTTGCATAAAAGACTCATACTCTGTTTGTGACCTTTTATGGCAACTTCCCCACTAAGAATAATATAAACATATCACTCTTAAATTGGAATTAGACAGCCTTAGTGATCCCCTCTCTATTTCTAGATTCTCCGTCCTTGTTAGCTACTCAGGGGATAGACTTTAAGACTTAACACTATCCGTTCCTTTGGGTTCGATATTAAAACTGGGTTACTCCGGTGAAGTGCTACATCGGTAGATTTTATCTGTTCGCTTGCGGATAAAGTAGAGTGTGTGTTAATTTATACCAACAGGGTGATCCTGAGCCAACTCCACTGGCTGCCCCTGTCGTCCCTGCGACGTCTACTTCAGCTCGAGGACCTGATCCCACTGATTCCACTACTTAGGGTCCTCTAGAGCCACCTCTTCAGCGAGCACCAGCTGCCGCTTCTTGTGCTTCGCAGCTTTTATGGATGGTTGCTACTTTGCGTGATTTTGGTCTAGATTTCAGTCAGGTTCCTTTGCTTTCTGATAGCACGAGTGCCATTAGTGTAGCAAAGAACTCTGTTCTTCACTCCAAGACCACACACATCGATGTTCACTTTCACTTTCTTCGTGATCACTATGAGAAATGCGACATTGACCTTAGGCATGTAGATACCCATAACCAGGTTGCGGATATTTTCACCAAGCCTTTGGATCTCTCAACTTTTGCTAGGTTGAGAGATGAGCTTGGTGTATGTTTCCCCTTTTAGATGGGGGAGGCATTTTTGATGTACCATAAACTGACTTTCTGGTCCTTTTTGTTTTTGGTTCTTGAGTCTTTTTGGTTTTGTTTTTTGCTCCGATTCTGACTTCATCATGTATACATCTTGCATTTTTGAACTTCATGTCTATATGCCTTAGAATGAACTTATGCTCTGATTAGTGTATGCTTCGATGATATATGATGATGCTTGTAGCTTAGGCTCTCTTTGATCACTAATACATGTTGTGAGCTAAGCTATTTTTCAGAATGATGAACATGCTTAATGAACTTAAAATTTGATACATGTTCACCATTGAGATTGGCAACTAGCATGTGTAGGATGTGTTGAGGTCACTTGAGCTATTTCATATATGCTAGGTTGCTATGTCTCTAGTTCTGAGTCCTTCACTTGCTTGGTATGTTCATATTTTGCTAAAATTTGAACCAAGTCTAAGTGAAATTGAAAAGATCGAGATGAGATTGTTTTGTCAGCACATCATGGTATCGAGACTGTTTCTCATTGCACATTGAGTTAAACTTGAGCCGTGTAGTGCAAGACCGAAACCGATGCTTTAAGCTTCTGATTTCATATACATAGGCTTAGCTCGGTTGAAAAGTTAGGCAATGACAAGCTTTCAACCTCTTGCAGTCACATGCTGAATTTGAACTTGTGTAATAACCGCTGCAACTTCTCCCATAAAATCTGAAAACACAAGTCTATGCTTCATTCTAGAGCATGATGATTGAATTGTGCTAGGGGTAGTTCACCTTGTATACATGTTTAGCACTTGTTTGACTTCCTGTCTATGCATGTTCAGTGCTATTTTGATGGTGAATCCCTTTCTGAATGGCTTAAAAACTGCTCACTTAGCTTATGCATTCATATTTCGTATTTGGTGATCAGTTTGAGCCTTTGCTAGCACTTTTGCCTGTTGCTTAGTAGTCGGATCAGCACTTCCTAGAGCATTCTTTCACTCTATCGACTATATACCTGAAGCTGCTAACATGCATTTTTGATTCATATGCATTTGCTTGACTCCAATAGGCATGGCCTAGCTCCATTTTCGCTTAATTGAGCTCTTTTCCTTCTCTTTTGATTGGATATTGCCCCCAAGTGGGAGATTTTTTCAAAGGGGAGTATGTTTTGATGTGGTGACAATTTGCAATTTGTGCTTCACTTGCTGAGGGGGAGTTCTTTGAGTGAGGGGGAGCTTTTCTGCTTTGCTCCGAGTTGGTGTTCTTTTGGTACCAATCCTTCAGCTGGTTGTGTCGAGCCTTTGTGCCTCTGTCTTAAGGGACTAGATGTTTTCATCATGTTTTGGTTCTTCTTGATTGGTATCGAGCTTACTGCTAGTTGTGTAGAGCCTCTGTGCCTCTATCTTGAGGGACTAGCAGTAGTTGCTTTTATGCAGTCTTCATTTGGTATCGAGCTTTCGGCTAGTGGTGTTGAGCCCTTTCTACCTCTTCTTGAGGACTAGCTTGATTTTGACTTGGTTACGTCAAGTCATTGCCCATGTCTTTGGGAACCAAGTTTCATGCTCCGATTTTGATCGAGTTTTGCTCTTTGATGAGTTTTTTCTCCGATCTTTTGCTTGGTTGTGTCGAACCGTTGCCCATGTTGTTGGGGACCAAGCTCTACTTATCTCGATTTGTTCCTCTTCGACCTTTTTTCGGCTTTTGGACATTTCGAGTGAGTTTTCTCCTTCTACCTATTTCTGTTTTTCCTTTTATTTTTTGGTTACGGTTACTATGAGTTGACGATGCACTCATCAATGGGGAGATTGCGAACACAAGGTTGATATGTGCCATTGTGGTTCCCTTCCTGAGTGATGAGTGATCGGTCAACGAGCAACATGTCTCTTGGTTGTGTTGATGTGCAGGTGTTGAGCTCGGAGACAGTGGTCGAAGGTGAGGTGAAGGTCAAGTAGAGACGTGCCGTGCCGACGGACCGGGAGCGGTGAAGGGCGGACGTGAGGCTTGGACCAATAGACCGGGAGACCTGAGAACCAGCTGTGGTAGCCGGCATGTGGCATCGGCAAGCAAGAGCACATGGGGATGTGTGGTGCATTGGCCGAGTCGAGAGGAAGCTGATGGCGTCGTGACACTTGGCGGGAGGCCGAGAAGGAAGGCGAATGCACTGTGCCTGGCGTGGAGGCTGGACATGCTCTGGCATCATTGCTGGAACTCGGGGTGTGCGAACCACATCCCGTCTACGGCGCGGGTTTGGTAGTTGAGCCTCAAAAAGCTACCCTCGAAGGTTTCCGAGTTTAGGCCTCAAAACTCGGGGTGGCGGGTTTCCGAGTTTGGGCCTCAAAACTCGGTGTGGACGGTTTCCAGGTTTGGGCCTCAAAACCTGGGCTGGCGGGTTTCTGAGTTTGGGCCACAAAACTCAGCCAGAGGACCGGTTTCCCGGTTTCAGCCTCAAAACCGGGGGGAGGTCCAGGTTTCCCGGTTTCGGCCTCAAAACCGGGGGAAGGTCCGCAAAAAAGACGGTCGACGCGTGGCGGCGTGGAGAGGCTGGCGCGGTAGCGAAGCTATCCATGAGGAAGGCGCGGTGGTCGATAGGACGGCACGTGGCAGCATCCTGAGGCTTGCACCGAGGCAAAGCTAAGGATGAGGAAGGCGCGTGGCCATCAGATCGACAATCAGCAGAGTTGGACCGGGATAGCCCTAGGGTTGGCCGCTTCGCTCTTGTATCTAGGGGTAGAAGGGGACTATTGTACTTAGGCCATAAATAAGAGAGGCGCCCCTCCTCTCACTCCATCCTTGTAATCATATGCTCCTGAGCTTTCTCTCTCTAGCCCCTGCTTAGGTTCTAATCATACCTCGCTGCAAGTGATCCACAGAGGACTCCAATCATACCTCTGTGCTTTGGGATTTGGAGGAAGTGAGACCGTAATCTGACGTTTGTCTCGTGTGGTAGCCACACGGTTGAAATCCTGAATCAATTCGCGTTTTGTTCTTGTGTTCTTCGCATTTTTTAGTTTCCCCTTCCCGGAGATTTGCTTCGTTCTCCCTCTCTGAGGAACGGTTTTCAATTCCACTTGAACACAATTGTTCTAGATCGTGAGGCACATCTTTTCACCGAAGGAATTCGTCTCTAACCTCACGAGCTAGTAGATCGGTTGATTCTTGTGTTGGATCGGTTTCTCTCTCCCTTGCCCCAAAATTCTTTGATTCACCGATTTGGAGTTAGGTTCGAGCCATGATCTCTTAGGAGTAGCTCACTAACATCCTTGTGATCTCTCAGATCGAGTCTTAGCCCTAGAGCTTTTGATTCGGAGGAGATTGGGTTGAATCGGTGAAGAACAACACTGTTTTTGGGGGCATCAGACGCTGAGCACGGGAGCATCGGACGCTGTTGTTCATAGCATTGGACGCTCTTGTGACACGTGTCACTGTCTGTGATTTTGAGTGAGCATCGGGCGCTTAGCATCG
Organism: Coix lacryma-jobi var. lacryma-jobi; assembly: GCA_009763385.1. Classification (NCBI taxonomy): domain Eukaryota; kingdom Viridiplantae; phylum Streptophyta; class Magnoliopsida; order Poales; family Poaceae; genus Coix; species Coix lacryma-jobi. The sequence goes on along the minus strand of CM019828.1, from coordinate 87,041,263 downwards.
GACGCTCCGACGCTGAGTGGTTACTGTAGCAACGTCCGATGGTCATGCAGTAAGGTTCCAGAACGGTCCTGTTTGCATCGAACGCGTGAAGGACCAGATTGGCGACCAAAGGGGGGGTGAATGGGAGCCTCAAAATTCAACTCGTGAATTGGATGGCCCTTGTCCCAGAAAATCACCCAAAAACGAAGACTCGGAACGACCGGAGAGTTCACGACCTATGAGTAGGTGGATACCCTAGGAGATGTCCTAGTGGTACAGCGGAACCTCCGGAGAAACCCCAAAACCAAATGCAAAAGCCCCAAAGCAAAGCTGCACATTCTGCAGAGTCCCGGACAGTCCGCAGTCAGGCTCCCGGACAGTCCGGTGAAGGCCGGACTGTCCGCCACAAGGAGTCCGGACTGTCCGCCGGCAAAAGAGCCCAAAACAGACTGTTCTGCACAAGCCCTGGACGAGTCCCGGACAGTCCACGGTTTGAACGCCAGACTGTCCGCGGTTCACGTGAACCACTAGCGTCCGATGGCAGGGCTGTGCTACGTCCGATGTGACCTCGGACTGTCCGCGGGTCATTGGCGGACTGTTCGCCGGTCACGAGACCGAGAACAGTGTCGCGCTAGGCTGATCTAAACTTGCCAAGTCCCGAGCCCCGGACTGTCCGCCGCTGGGGGCGCGGACTGTCCCCGGATGAACAGAGAGCAGAAAAAGTGCTTGGGACAAAGGAAAATTTGATCGAAACTTACCCAAACCAAAAGGGACTTCGATCAAACTCCTCCCAGGTGTTCCTCTAAGTATTGGGGTGCTAATCTTAAGAAATCATCGCACCAAACCAAGTCAATTGAGAGCAATCCAAAGAACACCGGAAAAGGGGAAAGAACGAAGAACGAACGCGAAATTGGCCCGATCTATGGATTCGTGGGGTTAAGGGAGAAATCCTTCGGTGGAAAGAAGGGCCTCATGACCAAGAACAAAATGATTCAAGTGGAATCGAAAACCATCTCGCGGAGAGGGAGAACGAGGCAAATCTCCGGGAGATGAAAAACCAAAACACGAATCGATCCGGGATTTCAACCGTGTGGCTACCACACGAGACAATCGTGAGATTACGGTCTCACTTCCTGAAAAACCCAAAGCATAGAGGTATGATTGGAGTCTCTCTATGGATCGCTAGCAGCGAGGTATGATTAGAACCTAAGCGGGGGCTAGAGAGAGAGAGCTCAGGAACAACTAACTGCTAGGATAGAGAGAGGAGGGGTGCCTCTCTTATTGATAGCCTAATACAATAATCCCCTTCTACTCCTAGATACACGAGCGAAGCGGCCAACCCTAGGGGTATCCCGGTCCAACTCTGCTGATTGCCGATCCGACGGCCACGCGCCTTCCTCACCCTTAGCTTCGCCTCGACGCAAGCCTCAGGATGCCGCCACGTGCCGCCCTGTCGGCCGCCGTGCCTTCCTCGTGGATAGCTGCACCGCCGTGCCTGCCTCTCCACGCCGCCACACGTCGACCGTCCTTTTTGCGGACCTCCCCCTGGTTTTGAGGCCGAAACCGGGAAACCTAGGCCTTCCCCCGGTTTTGAGGCTGAAATCAGGAAACCTGTCCTCCGGCTGAGTTTTGTGGCCCAAACTCAGAAACCCGCGTGCCCAGGTTTTGAGGCCCAAACCTGGAAACCGTCCACGCCGAGTTTGGAGGCCCAAACTCGGAAACCGGCCACCCCTAGTTTTGAGGCCCAAACTCGGAAACCGTCAAGGGTAGCTTTTTGAGGCTCAGCTACCGAACCCGCGCCGTAGATGGGATGTGGTTCACACACCCCGTGTTCCAGCACCAATGCCGGAGCATGTCCAGCCTCCACGCCGGGCACAGTGCATTCGCCATCCTTCTCGGCCTCCCGCCAAGTGTCACGACGCCATCACCTTCCTCCCGACTCGGCCGATGCACCACACATCCCCGTGTGCTCTTGCTTGCCGATGCCACGTGCCAGCTACCACAGCTGATCCTCAGGTCTCCCAGTCCATCAGTCCAAGTCTCACGTCCGCCCTTCACCGCTCTCGGTCTGTCGGCATGGCACGTCTCTACTTGACCTTCACCTCACCTTCGACCACTGTCTCCGAGCTCCGCACCTGCACATCAACACAGCCAAGAGACATGTTGCCCGTTGACCGATCACTCATCACTCAGGAAGCAAACCACAAGGGCACATATCAACCTTGTGTTTGCAACGCGTCCGCCAGGTTGGCATCGGACGCTGCCAGCGTCCGATGTAGTGACAGTTTCACTGTTTCATCCGTGGTTCGTTCGTCCGACTTCGGATTTGGTTTCCAGCTTTTGCGTTGGACTTTTTGAGTTGTGTAGTGTCCCGCTGTGCTTCTAGGAAGCATCCACCCTACATTTAGGGTCGTGGATCACTCGCAAGTCCGTGTATTGCTTTTGGGGTGACTTTCTGGGACAAGGGCTATCTATTTCTCGAGAAGAAATTTGAGACTCCCATTCACCCCCCCCTCTGGTCGCCAATTCGGTCGTTCAATTGGTATCGGAGTTGGTTAAGGATCTTCTCCACCTTGATCAGTTTTGGATCCTAAGGGCAACATGGATCGTGGGAACGGCAAGGCTCCCTACTTCGATGGGACGAACTATCCCTATTGGAAGATTCGGATGTGTGCCTATCTTAGCAACATCAGTTCTTCCGTTTGGGAGATATGCGAGAATGCTGAGTACGAGATCCTTGCGGCTCGTGTGGGTCAGGTCCAGATTGACCAGCACGAGGCCAACTCCAAGGCTCGTAACGCGCTTTTTGCCAACATCTCCCTTCCTGAGTTTGAGCATGTTTCTGAGCTTCAGACTGCTCGAGAGATCTAGGTGAAGCTTCAGAGCTATCACGAGGGGACCGTTCAGGTCAAGACCAGACTCTTTGAGACATACAAGCGGGAATACGAGAACTTTGTTCAATTGGAGGGAGAGATGATTGACGCTATGTTCACTCGTTTTCAGACGATTGTGAACAAGATGCGTGCCAATTGGGCCAACCTACCCTATGACGATCATGAGAGGGCTCTCAAGTTGTTATACGCCCTAGATCGGAGGGTATGGGAGGTGAAGGTGTTGACTATCATAGAGTCTCCATCCTATGACACCCTCACGGTGGATGAGCTATTCAGCAAGCTCAAGTCCACTGAGATCAATCACTTGACTCAGGCCAAGCTGAAGAACCCATCTTCTCAATCCATGGCTTTAGTCTCAGGCAAGGGTGGATCGACTCTTTCCGCTGACGCTTCACAACCTCTCTTTGCTTTGTCTTCTTTGCTTTCAGTGATAGAGGAGCAGGTGGAGGCATTGGACGATGACAAACTCACCCTCATCATCACCCGGTTCTTTGTTGACGGTCCTTAATGTCAATATTATACCATCAACTAATGCATAGAATGACATGAAATGAACCATAAAGCATAGTTGTAGGGTTTGATTCTAACAGGTTCCACGAGTTTTAGTGCTCTCACTTGTTTTGTAGGACATCCATGTTTTTACCATATAAAAGTATCTCAAGTGATGAAACAGAGCACACCATTGCGAAGACCTCGTCGAGACGATCGAAACGGACATATGATTTGCTATATTTGGAGTCCCGGAGCGAGAGTCCTCGATGGATACGACTTGGAAGATTCTAGAACATTCCAGAACATTCCAGAAGACACGAGAAGGCGACCCACGGAAGGCGGGGCCCACCTGTCATAGAGGCAGACCGATCGGTCTCCCTCCTGGACCGACCGGTCTGGTATAGGGCCCAAGCTTGCTCCCCTTCGCGTGACGCACTCCAACCGACCTCTCCAACACGTTTTGGCCCATTAAGGCCCATGTGCATATGACGAAGGATTTAGTACTACATCGCTTGCCCAAGGTGGAGGGGAGGCCAGGAGCCCCTGTATAATAAACCCAGGACCCCCCTGAGACAACACATCATCATCTGGGAGTCTTTGTAGAGGCGTCCCTCGAAGGACAACCTCTCCTCTCTAGAGAATTAGGTTTAGATTTTCCAATGTAATAGCTTAGCTTTAGTCGGGAGTTAGGGAGAGCGGAGCTGCGCTCCAGTTCCGGAGGAGTCTTCAGAGTTTTGGTATGTCTTGTATCTTTTCTTTGTAAGACTTATGCTTTAATATATTTATCTTCTTTATTTACTTTATGCTTTATTATATGATTAGTATAGTTGTTATATCTTGGCATGGGATCTTCGCTCGTATTGAGTGCTCTAGTTATGCTAGGTAATTAGAGTAGTAATCGATAGATTAGACATGGTGTTTAGTCTATAGGTTACCTGAGGTTGCGCTCAATCCCACGGAATAGTTGTGGTAGCCCCAGGGGTGACAGCTCTGTTAGGCCTTCGTAGTCCACCACGTTCGGATTGATGTTTTCGTAGAGCTTTTGGCAGCCTTCCCCTGACTACTTTCTTCCCAGTCTTTTTTGAGAGTTAGAAAGGTACTGTTGCTCGAAAGTGTCAATGTTTATGACTGCTATATCTTTTCACCTTTGTTACCTTAGAACCCAAGTAATAGAGAAGTACGTAGGAACCTTGATCTCTCCCGTTGTCCTCCCGCTATAGTTATCTATACATTTATCATGAATTCTCTTTGATGTGCTTTCATTATTATATCATATATCATCTACTCCTACTTTAGTCTAATTAGTACTCTAAGTTAGTAGATGCATGATAGTAAGTTATTAGATTCTTGACCCTAGCTTCCCAGTGGAAAAATATAAATAACGATCCTGGAATACTCCCGGTAAAATACTACGATGGTGTTCTGTGCGCTTGCGGAATCTTTCATATTCTATTTGCACTAACAAACGTCAACATTCTCGCGGTTTCACAACAACCGTCTGAATCGTCGGCGTGGTGGCGCACATGAGGGCTGCTACGGGTGTGGAGACCCCGATCACTTCAACGCGAGCTGTCCCAAGCGCGACAAGAGCTTCGCCGACAAGAACCGCAACTCCAGGCGCAAGCCCAAGCCGGAGAACAAGGCCAGGAAGAAGAAGAAGGGTAGCTACCGATGAGAGGACGTGGAGAAGGCTTTCGACGCCGGTCAGCGTGCCTTCCTCGCCACCATCAGTGACGGAGAGAAGACCTCCGATGGCGACTCCAGCGACGACGGGTCCGAGCACAAGATGGAAGAACGCTTCAACAGACTCTGCTTCTTCGGCAACTCATCCAAGGGCTTCTACACCATGGCCTTGGATGAAGAGGATCGCAAGTGCCAGGCAAAGGACGACGACGCTTTTGAGGTATCAACCTCTTCTCTTGTTGATCGTCTTACCGGTGAGCGCGATTCTCTGGTCGATATAGTTCTCGGTCAGGACAAGCAACTCAAGCGTGCTATCTGAGAGCGCAATGAGTTTAAGGCTAAGATGGAAGAGGCGCTTAAGGAGCTTGAGTTCGCTAAGTCCGAGGTGAGAGTGACCGGTGAGGAGGAGTGTGAGGAGTGCACGATGCATATGACAAACTTTGCCACCGTGCAAACCAAGTATGCCTCTTTGATTGAGGTGTATGATGAGCTGAAGAGTCGGCTAGACTTGGTGGGTGATTGCAAAGAGTGTCTCTCCCTGAAGGAGGAGCTGGAGGAAGTGAAGGCGAGGCCTTCTTTGCTGGGTGCTTGCAAGACCTGTCCAGGCTTGCGAACTGAGTTGGCAGAAGTTAGTGTCAAGCTTGCTGAAGCCGTGAAGGCCAGCTTAGTTAACACCTTGTCTGCTCTGTGTGAGCGATGCGTGGGGATGGAGCTTGAGATTGTCAACTGTCAACATGACAGGATGCAAACCGAGGAGGAAAACACATACCTTCGGTCCATTCTGAGTTGGGTGTCATGCAATGAGCCATAGTGGGGCATGATGATCAGTCAGTTCAAGAGGGGAACTGATTGCTCGGGAGTAGGCTTTGCTTCAGGTGGGAAGGGAGCTAGCATCTTTGGCAAGATCGGTGAGTTTAGCGGAGTGAACCCTAGTGAGAAGCCATCTGCTATCCCTAAGCTTACCAAGATCACCCCACCTGAGCCTCCCAAGCCTATCACCAAGGATGGCATCCTTGATGAACCTCCAAAGGCTCCACCTCGCAAACAAGTGTGGGTACCTAAACCTAACCATCTTAGGAACACACTTGACACCCTTCCTGACGTCTCTAGTGATCCCCTTCCGAGAGGCAAGCAGCTGGCTAGTGTGCACAACCCTCGCACCCATAGGAACCAACAACCCAAGAGAGTGGTGAGGTTCGAGCGTGAGTACTGTCACCGTGAGGGTCACCTAGCTGAGTTTTGCTTTCGGAGGAAGAGAGACACAAGGAAGGAGTTGGAGCTGAACAACCAGGCTAGGCACCACCCTCTCCATGGTGTGCAGGTTCAGGGAGTTCAGAGGCAGAGGACTAGGCCTGAAGGTGCACCTCCTTAGGTTGCTAGGTCCCAGGCAGCTAGACCACGGGGTGGTGGTCGTGCCCGTCGCGGTTCCAGTCATCCTCAATACGATCGTGAGCCGGGTGTAAGAGGCTTTGCTGCACCATCCCATAGCGGACCACCATTTCAACATGGTGGTGATCGCTTTGCTCAGATGGGACGAGGAGGTGAGTTTGGAGGTTTTCCGTTCCATAGCAGACCACCCTTTCAGTTTGGTGGTGATCGCTACCCACCCATGGGACGAGGTCAGTTTGGTGGTGCTTCTAACACTTTTTCTGGGCCTATGACACAACACTGGTATCCTTCTTAGTATACTAACCCCAGTGTTGTGCCATATGCTCACTTTCTGCCTTTCTATTGATGTAGGAACTTCGGTTGGAGAACATGTGGCTCATGGATTCCGGGTGTTCGCGCCACATGACCGAAAGAAGGAATGGTTCTCCAGCCTTGACCCCGTGGTGCACAAGGAGTACATCACTTTTGGGGATAGTGGTAGAGGTAAGGTTGTTTCTCATGGAGCTATTCGGCTCAATGAGAACTTCGTTCTCAAGGATGTTGCTTTGGTTTCTAACTTGCATTTTAATTTTCTTTCTGTTTCGCAACTTCTTGAGGATGATTTTGAAGTGCGCTTTAAGAAGGGTTTGAGTCGTGTTTTGGACTCTCGGGGAGACCTTGTTTGTTGGGTTGTCCCTTTTGGTCATGTTTTCAGCGCCGATTTTTCTCGTTCTTTCGGCTCTGCTAGATGTTTGATGGTTGGTCCTTCTTCTGATTTGTGGAAGTGGCATAGGAGGCTTGGTCACTTGAGCTTTGACTTGCTTGCAAGACTTAGCTCACTTGGCTTAATCCAAGGATTGCCCAAGCTTAAATATCAGAAGGACCTTGTTTGTCATCCTTGTCGTCACAGAAAGATGGTTGCTGCTTCTCACCCACCTGTTAATCAGGTGATGACAAAGGAACCCGACAAGCTTTTACACATGGACACAGTTGGTCCAGGTCGGGTTTGCTCAGCGGGTGGGAAGTGGTACGTTCTAGTGATTGTTGACGATTTTTCAAGGTACTCTTGGGTGTTCTTCATGGAGGCTAAGGATGAGGCCTTTTCTTTTGCTCGTGATTTGATCTTGAGGTTGAAAACTGAGTTTTCCCCTGATACCATTAGAGCTATTCGCAGCGATAATAGAACTGAGTTTGTTAACTCACAGTTTACCTCTTTCTGTTCTTCTCATGGAATTGAGCATCAGTTGTCTTCTCCTTATGTCCCCCAGTAGAACGGTGTTGTTGAGCGCAAGAACCGGACCCTTGTTGAGATGGCCAGGACGATGCTCGATGAGCATAGGACTCCTAGGTGTTTTTGGGCCAAGGCAATCAACACCGCTTGCCATGTTTCAAATCGCATCTTTCTTCGAGCTTTCATGAAGAAGACTTCTTATGAGTTGCGTTTTGGGCGGGTACCCAAGGTGTCTCATTTTTGGGTGTTTGGGTGCAAGTGCTTTATCCTGAAGCAAGGCAATTTGGATAAATTTGAATCTCGCTCTGCAGATGGGGTGTTTCTTGGTTATGTTTTGCATTCGTGTGCTTATCGAGTTCTTAACCTTGAAACCAACCGGATAGTGGAGACCTGCAAGGTCACATTCGATGAGACTATGTCTTGTGTTTCTTCTACTTTTGATGTTGCAGGGGAACATGAGCTAGGAGAGACGATCTTTGTGGAGGAGGAGCAGGAAGATGCCGATTGGGGTGATCCCGAGCCAACTCCATTGGCTGCCCCCTACGACCCTGCGATGACTATTTCAGCTCGAGGACCCGATCCCACTACTTCGACGTCTTGGGGTCCTCTTGAGCCACCTCTCTAGCGAGCACCGGCTGCACCTGAGGGAGCGACAGCATCTGGCGAGGGGGAGGCGACTTTGGTGAGGCAAAGCACCCCAGAGCGTCCAGCATGCTCATCCCCCGTAGCAGATGATCGGCGGCATCGACCAATGAGTCACGCGGTTGCGAGCGTATGAGATCTCACACTTTGCTCATTCTGCATTCGTTGCTTCTTTTGAGCCCAAAGATGTTGGACACGCTCTTTCTGATCCTAACTGGGTTAATGCCATGCATGAGGAGTTAGAGAACTTTGAGCAAAACCAAGTCTAGACCCTAGTTCCACCTCCACCAGAATGCCACCCTATAGGTACCAAATGGGTTTTCAAAAACAAACAGGGTGAGGATGGGATGGTAGTGAGGAACAAGGCTAGGCTAGTAGGCCAGGGTTTTTGCCAGAAAGAGGGGATAGATTATGAGGAAACCTTTGCCCCTGTAGCCCGTTTAGAAGCCATTAGGATCCTTCTAGCTTTTGCTGCTTCGAAGGGTTTTAAGCTGTACCAAATTGATGTCAAGAGTGCTTTCTTGAATGGGTATATAGAGGAAGAGGTCTATGTTAGGCAACCCCCTAGTTTCGAGGATCCCAAGTTTCCAAACTATGTCTTTAAACTTTCAAAAGCTTTGTATGGTTTGAAACAAGCCCCGCGAGCGTGGTACGAGCGTTTGAAAACCTTTTTGCTCTCCAAGGGTTTTAAAATGGGACGGGTAGATAAGACTCTTTTTCTCCTCAAGCAAGGCAATGACACCTGCGGATACATGGGTGTATGCCAGATCTTGAGTGATGAGTGATTGTCAACGGGTTTGATGAGCATGTTCTTTGGCTTGTGTTGTGCAGGTGTTGAGCACGGAGACAGTGATCGAAGGCAAGGTGAAGGTCAAGTAGAGACGTGTCGTGCCGATGGACCAGGAGCGGTGAAGGATGGGCGTGCCGTGCGGCGGACGTGCCATGCCGGTGGACCCAGAGCGGTGAAGGGCGGACGTGAGGCTTGGACTGAGGGACCGGTGACCTGAGGATCAGCTGTGGTGGCTGACAGCCTGGGACAGCGACGAGCAGAGACTTGCGGGGCACGGTGTTGCTCGGGTCGAGGACCTGGGGACACGTGTCGGTAGACGGGGTGCACGGGCGGTGCATCCCCTCTACGGCGTCGGTTTGATGGTTGAGCCACAGAAAAACCATCGGGTGGACGGTTTCCAGGTTTGGGCCACAAAACCTGGGTGCTGCGGGTTTTCCGAGTTTGGGCCACAAAACTCGGGCTGAGGACGGTTTCCAGGTTTGGGCCTCAAAACCTGGGCGCTGGCGGGTTTCTGAGTTTGGGCCACAAAACTCAGGCGATGGACGTCGGGTTTCCCAGTTTCGGCCTCAAAACTGGGGGTTGGTCGTGAAGACAGGTTTCCCGGTTTCAGCCTCAAAACCGGGGGCGAGGTCCGTGAAAAGGACGAGCAGAGCAGTGGCGGCAATCGGTGAGGTCGCGTCGAGGCGAAGCTACCAGTTGTGCGGGCGTGGACGTCGGATCACCACCTACTTCGAGTTGGTCCAGAATAACCTTAGGGTTTAGCTGGTTCGCTCTGTGTATAATTAGGGGTAGAGTGGGAATTAGAATTAGGATAAGTAGGGGGAGACACCCACCTCCCAAACTATCTCAGTCATTGCTATTTTCATTCTAGGGTTTCCTGCTCTCCTATTCCCTGCTGTAGCTACTGAGATCCGCAGAGACGGAATCATACCTCTGTGTTCTTGAGATTTTGAGGAAGTGAGACCATAATCTCACTATTGTAGCGTGTGGTAGCCACACGGTTGCAAATTCATGGTTTGATTCGCGTTTTGAATTTGTTCTTCGCGTTCTTCGTTTCTCCATGATTTTCTTGTCACTCGATCTCCCTCTACGCTGCGTCTTTTTTGAATCCACTTGAACCAACTTGTTCTTTGAAGTGAGGAGATCATTTCCACCGAAGGAATTCATCTAACTCCTCACGAACAAGTAGATCGGGTCGATTCAAGTTTCGTGGCGCTTTTTCGGTTCATACACCTTCCCCTTTGATTTCCCGTTGATTGAGTTGATTTGAGAGGATGATTTCTTGGGGATAGTCTTCCAACTACCTCGTGATCATCTTCTCCAAGTTTGGGAACAAGGGATTTTGATTTGGATCAGATTTGGGAAGATTTGGGTGAAGGGCGACCGAAATCACCCTCACTGGGTGTTGGCGGACAGTCCGCCACCCAGGGCGCGGACAGTCCACGCATCGGGGACGAGCCAGATCAGTGGCTGCGTGTCTCGGTGAACAGTGCCAAAATTTGACCGGCGGACAGTCCGCCGTTGTGATCCGCGGACAGTCCGGGATCACACAGGAAGGTTTTAGCAACACTGCGTTTTGGGGTTTTTCACCGGCGGACAGTCCGCCATCCCTTCGCGGACAGTCCGCAGTTGAGCCGGACAGTCCGGGACCGTACCTGCGGACAGTCCGGGAACTCGCTGTGTGCTGATTTTTAGTGCGTTTGCTCTCCCGACTTTTTCGCTTGGTTTTCGGACTTCTCGTTTGGCCCTAGAGTTAACCAAGGAACCTCTCTAGGTATCTTTGCTACTCGTTAGCATAGGTATTTGGAGATTTCTCGACGTAGCCTTCCATCTACGTTCGAGAGTCGGTTTTTGGGATCGAACTTGTGTTGGTAGTATGCCCTAGAGGTAATCATAGAGATGATAATGCTATGATTGTATCCATGATATACTTATGAGTTTATTGAATATCCATTAAAGACAACTTGTATTGATCAGCAGTTATGTGAATTGTTTGTGAAACTCATTTACTTGTATGGCTATTATATACTTGTCCCTGATCGGAGTACGTGTAGTAACGTACATGTATATTAGATCAGCACATTATTAGTTGATGACTATGTTTCACAAGTCATAGACATAGAGATGTCAAACTAATAATGTGGGCACATGTATGACATGTTAGCTGGACTGACCCAACGTGAGAATTGTCTCTATTCACAACATGTACGTTATGTCCTTAGACCTGAGATTGTTGTATGTGCTCAAGATGTGAAATGACTTACTTAGGGACTATCAAACGCTACTCCGTAACTGGGTAGTTATAAAGGTAGTCTTCGGGTTTGTCATGAAACATGCTGTGAGACATAAACAATCAAGATGGGAATTGTCCCCCTCCACATGAGAGAGATATCACTGGATCACTCTGATGATTGGATCAACAAATGCAAGGCCGTGCTTAGGTTAAGTGTTAACCTATGAGTGAACTATATATCGAGTGACAAGGGAATAACATGTATATGCTATTGTGGTGGTTCGTCTGATTTGATCTTTGCGCACACATAGGAGTTGACACGTCTTGCTAGAGGCCGCTGTCAACTATTGGACGAGTAGGAGTATTCGGGCCATGTCTATGTGTACGTGAACCCATAGGGTCGCACGCTTAAGGGCCAGGAAGCCTAATTCGGGTTGGACCCGAGTTACACTAGGTTTAGGGTCGCTGATGGGCCTCCAACTCGAGGCACACCAGGGCGCCTATATAAGAGAGGGGTGGGCGCGAGGCTAAGGGGGAGGACCCCCCTGCCTGCAGTCGTCGCGCCCCCACGCTCACGCCTATTGCATCTCGCGGATCTAGCAGTCCGGAGGCACATCGCTTCCTCCCCGCACGTGTGGGATTCCTCGGAGGTGCTGCATTTGGAGCACAAGGACGAGCTGCTCGGCTATTCGGGTCGGCACTGCTGCGACGCGTTCGACTACATCAAGTCGTCTCCGCTGCATCTGCGCGTCGAGTGGTAATCCCGTAACCTGTAACTAGCCGTAGATCCTGGTTTATGAGGTCGATTTTTGATTTTGTCAGCTAGCGTAGCAACCTCGTAACCCAACAAATTGAGCCGGAGCTTTTGGTGTTTGGCTTGCTCTTGTTTTGTGGTGCCTCGCTGTGATCCTAGGGATCATCCACCCTCTTCCAAGGGTCGTGGGCATCACGTTCTGGTCGAAGATTTTGGGGGTTGATTTTCGGGACAGAGGCCAAAGTTTTGAGAGAAATTTTTAGGCTCCCATTCACCCCCCCCTCTGGTCGCCTTGCTTTTGCATTCTCGGTCCTTCAACACCCTGTTAGTCCAGACTTACGTGGATGATATCATCTTTGGTGGCTCCTCTCATGCACTTGTTGCCAAGTTCACAGATACTATGAGCAGGGAGTATGAGATGAGTATGATGGGTGAGTTGACCTTCTTCCTCGGGTTGCAAATCAAGCAAACCCGAGACGGGTCGTTCGTGCATCAAGGCAAGTACACGAAGGACATCTTGAAGAAGTTCGACATGGGTGAGGCCAAGCCTCTTACAACGCCATGGCGACGACTATTGCGATGGATGCGGACCAGGACGGAGAGGCAGTTGACCAGAAGGAGTACAGAAGCATGATCGGCTCACTCCTGTACGTGATGGCAATGAGGCCGGATATACAGTTTTCTGTGTGTCTGTGCGCTCATTTTCAGGCGTCCCCTCGGACTTCCCACAAGCAGGCAGTCAAGCGCATCATGAGGTACCTCCGATACACTCCTGAGTTTGGACTTTGGTACTCTTCTTCTTCGACTCTCTCGCTTTGTGGTTATTCCGATGCGGATTTTGTCGGCTGTCGGCTTGAGCGCAAGTCTACTTCTGGGACTTGTCAGTTTCTTGGCTCTTCACTGGTTTTGTGGTCTTCTCGCAAGCAGTCAAACGTAGCCCAGTCTACTACTGAAGCCGAGTATGTTTCTGCTGCTTCTTGTGCTTCGCAACTTTTATGGATGGTTGCTACATTGCGTGATTATGGTCTATATTTCCGTCAGGTTTCTTTGCTTTGCGACAACACTTCTGCCATTGGTGTAGCAAAGAATCTTTTTCTTCACTCCAAGACCAAACACATCGATGTTCGCTTTCACTTTCTTCGTGATCACTACGAGAAAGGCGACATTGATCTTAGGCATGTAGACACCCATAACCAGGTTGCAGATATTTCACCAAGCCTTTGGATCTCTCATCTTTTGCTAGGTTGAGAGGTGAGCTTAGTGTGTGTTTCCCCTTTTAGATGGGGGAAGCATTTTTGCTTGATGTACCATAGACTGACTTTCTGATTCTTTTTTGTTTTCGAGTCTTGAGTCTATTTAGTTTTTGTTTCTACTCTGATCCTGACTTCATCATACATCTTGCATTTCCGAGCTTCATGTCTATATTCCTTAGAATGAATTTATGCTCTGATTAGTGTATGCTTCGATGATATATGATGATGCTTGTAGCCTAGGCTCTCCTTGATCACTGATACAGGTTGTGAGCTAAGCTATTTTTTAGAATGATGAACATGCTTAATAAACTTAAAACTTGATACATGTTCGCCATTAAGATTGGCAACTAGCATGTGTAGGATGTGTTGAGGTCACTTGAGCTATTTCATATATGCTAGGTTGCTATGTCTCTATTTCAGAGTTTCTCACTTGCTTGGATTATTCATATTCTGTTTTAAAATGAACCAAGTATTAGTGAATTGAAAAGATCGAGATGGGATTGCTTTGTCAGCACATCACGGTATCGAGACTGTTTCTCATTGCACATTGAGTTAAACTTGAGCCGTGTAGTGCAAGACCGAAACCGATGCTTTAAGCTTCTGATTGCATATGCATAGGCTTAGCTCGGTTGAAAAGTTAGGCAATGACAAGCTTTCAACCTCTCGTAGTCACATGCTGAATTTGAACTTGCGTAATAACCGCTGCAACTTCTCCGATAAAATCTGAAAACACAAGTCTATGCTTCATTCTAGAGCATGATGATTGAACTATGCTAGGGGTAGTTCACCTTGTATACATGTTTAGCACTTGTTTGACTTCCTGTCTATGCATGTTCAGTGCTATTTTGATGGTGAATCCCTTTCTGAACGGCTTAAAAACTGCTCACTTAGCTTATGCATTCATATTTCGTATTTGGTGATCAGTTTGAGCCTTTGCTAGCACTTTTGCCTGTTGCTTAGTAGTCGGATCAACACTTCCTAGAGCATTCTTTCACTCTATCGAGTATATACCTGAAGCTGCTAACATGCATTTTTGATTCATATGCATTTGCTTGACTCCGATAGGCATGGCCTAGCTTCGTTTTCGCTTAATTGAGCTCTTTTCCTTCTCTTTTGATTGCAAATTGCCCCCAAGTGGGAGATTTTTTCAAGGGGGAGTATGTTTTGATGTGGTGACAATTTGCAATTTGTGCTTCACTTGCTGAGGGGGAGTTCTTTGAGTGAGGGGGAGCTTTTCTGCTTTGCTCCGACTTGGTGTTCTTTTGGTACCAATCCTTCAGCTGGTTGTGTCGAGCCTCTGTGCCTCTGTCTTAAGGGACTAGCTGTTTTCATCATGTTTTGGTGCTTCTTGATCGGTATTGAGCTTACTGCTAGTTGTGTAGAGCCTATGTGCCTCTATCTTGAGGGACTAGCAGTAGTTGCTTTTATGCAGTCTTCATTTGGTATCGAGCTTTCAGCTAGTGGTGTTGAGCCCTTTTTGCCTCTTCTTGAGGACTAGCTTGATTTTGACTTGGTTACGTCGAGTCGTTGCCCATGTCTTTGGGAACCAAGTTTCATGCTCCGATTTTGATCGAGTTTTGCTCTTTGATGAGTTGTTTCTCCGATCTTTTGCTTGGTTGTGTCGAACCGTTGCCCATGTAGTTGGGGACCAAGCTCTGCTTATCTCGATTTGTTCCTCTTCAGCCTTTCTTTCGGCTTTTTGACATTTCGAGTGAGTTTTCTCCTTCTACCTATTTCTGTTTTTCCTTTTATTTTTTGGTTACGGTTACTATGAGTTGACGATGCACTCATCAAGGGAAAGATTGCGAACACAAGGTTGATATGTGGCCTTGTGGTTCCCTTCCTGAGTAATGAGTGATCGGTCAATGAGCAACATGTCTCTTGGTTGTGTTGATGTGTAGGTGTTGAGCTCGGAGACAGTGGTCGAAGGTGAGGTAAAGGTCAAGTAGAGACGTGTCATGCCGACGGACCGGGAGCGGTGAAGGGCGGACGTGAGGCTTGGACCAACAGACCGGGAGACCTGAGGACCAGCTGTGGTAGCCGGCATGTGGCATCGACAAGCAAGAGCACATGGGGATGTGCGGTGCATCAGCCGAGTCGGGAGGAAGGTGATGGCGTCGTGACACTTGGCGGGAGGCCGAGAAGGAAGGCGAATGCACTGTGCCCGGCGTGGAGGCTGGACATGCTCCGGCATCGGTGCTGGAACTCGGGATGTGTGAACCACATCCCGTGTACGGCGCAGGTTCGGTAGTTGAGCCTCAAAAAGCTACCCTCAAAGGTTTCCGAGTTTAGGCCTCAAAACTCGGGGTGGCGGGTTTCCGAGTTTGGGCCTCAAAACTCGGCGTGGACGGTTTCCAGGTTTGGGCCTCAAAACCTGGGCTGGCGGGTTTCTGAGTTTGGGCCACAAAACTCAGCCAGAGGACAGGTTTCCCGGTTTCAGCCTCAAAACCAGGAGGAGGTCCAGGTTTCCCGGTTTCGGCCTCAAAACCGGGAGAAGGTCCGCAAAAAGGATGGTCGACGCGTGGCGGCGTGGAGAGGCTGGCGCGGCGGCGAAGCTATCCATGAGGAAGGCGCGGCGGTCGACAGGACGGCACGTGGCGGCATCCTGAGGCTTGCACCAAGGCAAAGCTAAGGATGAGGAAGGCGCGTGGCCGTCGGATCGACAATCAGCAGAGTTGGACCGGGATACCCCTAGGGTTGGCCGCTTCGCTCTTGTATCTAGGGGTAGAAGGAGACTATTGTACTTAGGCTTTAAATAAGAGAGGCGCCCCTCCTCTCACTCCATCCTTGCAGTCATTTGCTCCTGGGCTTTCTCTCTCTAGCCCCCGCTTAGGTTCTAATAATACCTCGCTGCAAGTGATCCACAGAGAGACTCCAACCATACCTCTGTGCTTTGGGATTTTGGGGAAGTGAGACCGTAATCTGACGTTTGTCTCGTGTGGTAGCCACACGGTTGAAATCCCGAAACGATTCGTGTTTTGTTCTTGTGTTCTTCGCGTTTTTTGGTTTCCCCTTCCCGGAGATTTGCTTCGTTCTCCCTCTCCGAGGAACGGTTTTCGATTCCACTTGAACACGCTTGTTCTAGATCGTGAGGCACATCTTTTCACCGAAGGAATTCATCTCTAACCTCACGAGCTAGTAGATTGGTTGATTCTTGTGTTGGATCGGTTTCTCTCTCCCTTGCCCTGAAATTCTTTGATTCACCGATTTGGAGTTAGGTTCGAGCCATGATCTCTTAGGAGTAGCTCACTAACGTCCTTGTGATCTCTCAGATCGAGTCTTAGCCCTAGAGCTTTTGATTCGGAGGAGATAGGGTTGAATCAGTGAAGAACAGCACTGTTTTCGGGGGCATCGGACGCTGAGCACGGGAGCACCGGACGCTGTTGTTCATAGCATCGGACGCTCCTATGACACATGTCACTGTCTATGATTTTGAGTGAGCATCGGACGCTCTGTTGGCCATTGGACGCTCCGATGCTGACACATCGGACGCTGAGTGGTTACTGTAGCAGCGTCTGATGGTCATGCAGTAAGGTTCCAGAACGGTCCTGTTTGCATCGGACGCGTCCGCCAGGTTGGCATCGGACGCTGCCAGCATCCGATGCAGTGACAGTTTCACTGTTTCGTCCGCGGTTCGTTCGTCCGACTTTGGATTTGGTTTCCGACTTTTGTGTTGGACTTTTTGAGTTGCGTAGTGTCCCGCTGTGCTTCTAGGAAGCATCCACCCTACATTTAGGGTCGTGGATCACTCGCAAGTCCGTGTATTGCTTTTGGGTGATTTTCTGGGACAAGGGCTATCTATTTCTTGAGAAGAAATTTGAGGCTCCCATTCACCCCCCCCCTCTGGTCGCCAATTCAGTCCTTCATTCTATAGCATGATGATTGAACTTTGCTAGGGGTAGTTCACCTTGTATACATGTTTAGCACTTGTTTGACCTATACATGTTCAGTGCTATTTTGATGGTGAAACCCCTTTCTGAATGGCAAAAAGCTGCTCACTAAGCTTATGTGTTCATATTCTGTATTTTGTGATCAGTTTGAGCCTTTGCTTGCACTTTTGCTTGTTGCTTAGTAGTTAGATCAGCACTCTTTAGAGCATACTTTCACTTTAATGACTATATACTTGAAGCTATTAACCTGCATGTTAGGCTCATATGCATGTTTCTTGCTCCGATAGGCATGGCCTAGCTCCGTTTCGCTTGTGTGAGCTTTTTTCCCTTCATAATTAGTTGCAAATTGCCCCCAAGGGGGAGAATTTTCATGGTATGGTGACAATTTGCAAATTCTGTGCTTCACTTGTTGAGGGGGAGTTCTTTTAGCGAGGGGGAGTATTTCTGCTTTGCTCTTTTATGTGCCTGAGTCTCGATTGGTATGGAGCTTTCAGCTAGTTGTGTCGAGCCTCTGTGCCTCTATCTTGAGGGACTAGCTGTTTTCGCAAGTTTTGATTGGTATGGAGCTATCTACTAGTTGTGTTGAGCCTCGGTGCCTCTATCTTGAGGGACTAGCAGTTTTGCATGTTTATGCGTTTTCAGTTTCAGTTGGTATCGAGCTTTCAGCTAGTGGTGTTGAGCCCTTTTCTGCCTCTTCTTGAGGACTAGCTTGTTCTTGACTTGGTTGCGTTGAGCCGTTGCCCATGTCTTTGGGAACCAAGTCTCTTTCTCTGTGTGATCGAGTTTTGCTCTTTGTTGAGTTGTCGCTCCGATCCTTTGCTTGGTTGTGTCAAACCATTGCCCATGTCTTTGGGCACCAAGCTTTGCTTATCTCGATTTGTCCTTCTTCGGCTTTTATCTTGGCTTTTGGACATTTTGAGTGAGCTTCCTCTTCCATCTACTTCTATTTCTTTTTTTCCTTTGATTATGGATACTCTATGTTGAAGATGCACTCATAAAGGGGGACATTGCGAACACAAGGTTGATATGTGCCCTTATGGTTCCATTCCTGAGTGATGAGAGATCGGTCAACGGGCAACATGTGTCTCTTGGCTGTGTTGATGTGCAGGTGTGGAGCTCGGAGATAGTGGTTGATGGCGAGGTGAAGGTCAAGTAGAGACATGCCATGCCGACGGACCAGGAGCGGTGAAGGGCGGACGTGAGGCTTGGACCGACGGACCGGGAGGCCAGAGGACCAACTGTGGTAGCTGGCACGTGGCATTGGCGAGCGAGAGCACATGGGGATGTGCGGTGCATCGGCCTAGTCGGTTGGAAGACGATGGCGTCGTGACACTTGGCGGGAGGCCAAGAAGGAAGGCGAAGGTGTTGTGCCCGGCGTGGAGGCTAGACATGCATCGACATCGGTGTCGGTGGTCGGGGTGTGCGAACCACATCCCGTCTACGGCGCGGGTTTGGTAGTTGAGCCTCAAAAAACTACCATCGACGGTTTCTGAGTTTGGGCCTCAAAACTCGGGGTGGACGGTTTCCAGGTTTGGGCCTCAAAACCTGGGCTGACGGGTTTCAGAGTTTGGGCCACAAAACTCAGCCTGAGGATTGGTTTCTCGGTTTCAGCCTCAAAACCGGGGGGAGGTCCAAAAAGGACGGTCGATGCGTGGCGGCGCCAAGAGGCTTGCGTTGTGGCGAAGCTAACGGCGAGGAAGGCGTGGCGGTCGACAGGACGGCACGTGGCGGCATCCCGAGGCTTGCGTTGAGGCGAAGCTAAGGATGAGGAAGGCGCGTGACCGTCGGATCAAGACTCGGCATAGTTGGACCGGGATACCCCTAGGGTTGGCCTGTTCGCTCTTGTATCTAGGGGTAGAAGGGGAATTAGTGTATTAGGCTATAAATAAGAGAGGCAGCCCCTCCTCTCTCCCTATCCTTGCAGCTTTCATTCTCTTAGCCTCCGCTTCGGTTTTCTTCCATACTACACTGCCTGTGATCCGCAGAGTGTGAGACAATACCTCTGTGTACTTGGGATTTTGAGGAAGCCAGACCGTAATCTCGTTATTGTCTCGTGGGTTCGAGACACAGCTGAATTTGTGATCGATTCGCGTTTTGTTCTTGTGTTCTTCGTGTTTTGGTTTTTTCTCTCTCAGAGATTTGCCTCGTTCTCCCTCTCCGTGAGATGTTTTAAGATTCCACTTGAATCAGATTGTTTTATGTCGTGAGCTCCTTCTTTCCACTGAAGGATTTCTCCTCTAACCTCACGAGCACAAAGATCGGGTCAAAATCGTGTTCGTTCTTCGTTCTTCCCCCCTTTTCTAGTGTTCTTTGGATTTCTCACGATTGACTTGGTTTGGTGCAACAATTTCTTAGGATTAGCTCCCCAATATGTAGAGGAACACTTGGGAGAAGTTTGATCGAAGTCCCATTCAATTTGGTCGAGTTGCAATCAATTTGGTGTTTTGCCCCGAGCAGTTTTCTGCTTTCTATTCATCCGCGGACAGTCCGCGCTCCCAGCGGCGGACAGTCCGGGACTCAGGACTCATCGGGTTCAGAACAGCACAGCGCGACACTGTTCTCGGTCAAGTGACTAGCGGATAGTCCGCCAGTGACCCGCAGATAGTCCGGGGTCACATCGGACGCTGCACAGGGCCAGCCTCGGACGCTAGAGTTTCACTGTTCACTTGAACGGCAGACAGTCCGACATACAAACCGCGGACAGTCCAGGACTTGTCCAGGGCTGTTGCAGAATAGTTCGGTTTCGTGAGTTTGCCGGCGGACAATCCGGACCCCCAGTGGTGGACAGTCCGACATTCACCGGACAGTCCGGGAGCCTGATGGCAGACTGTCCGAGATTCTACTTATTGTGCAGTTTTTGTTCCGTGGCTTTGGCACATGGTTTTCGGGGTTCTCCGGTAGTTCCGCTGTACCACTAGGACATCTCCTAGGGTATCCACCTAATTGTAGGTCGTGAACTCACTGGTTATTTGAGCTTTCTCTTTTTTGGGTGATTTTCTGGGACAAGGGCCATCATTTCTCGAGAAGAAATTTGAGGCTCCCATTCACCCCCCCCCCCCCCTCTGGTCGCCAATTCGGTCCTTCAGTTTCTGAGTTTGGGCCACAAAACTCAGGGAGGACGGTTTGCCAGTTTGGGCCTCAAAAGCAGGCGGAGGTTCCGATGCAGAACGGGTCGACGCGTGGCAGCACCGAAAGGCTTGCGTTGCGGCGAAGCTATCGGTGAGGAGGCGTGGCGGTCAACGGGATGACACGTGGCGGCATCCTAGAGCTTGTGTTGAGGTGAAGCGAAGGATGAGAAGGCGCGTGGCCGTCAGATGAGAACCTGACAGAGTTGGACTGGAATACCCCTAGGGTTGGCCTGTTCGCTCTTGTATCTAGGGGTAGAAGGGGAATAATTTATTAAGACAATATATAGAGACGCAGCCCCTCCTCTCATTCTATCCAAGCATTTTCATTCTCGCAGACACATTTTCCTTCTATTAGGTCTTCCTAGTCTGTAGTTGCTTGTGATCCGCAGAGTGCCACAATTCCTCTGTGTATTTTGATTCAAGGAAAAGGGACTGTAATCCCTTTGTCTCCTCATTGGAGATTTTGCTGAAATTGGAGTTGAAATCACGTTTTGGTTGTGTTCTTCACGTTCCTCTTTTCTCCTCATTTTCCCATGGCTTGATCTCTCTCTCCGGTGACTTGTTTTTTAATCCATTTATTTCTACTTGTTCTTTGTCGTGAGAGGATCATTTCCACCAAAGGAATTTGTACAAATCCTCACAAGCAAGTAGATGGAGTTGATTTAAGTTTCATGAATGATTTTTCGTTCTTGCACCTATCTTCTTTGTTTCTCGGAGTTTGAGGATGTTTGAGCGGTTGATTTTCCAGGATTAGTCTCCCAACTACCTAGAGATCAACTCCTCCAAGTTTGAGATCAGTGGGTTTTGATTTGGTTTGATTTGGAGAGGTTTGAGGAAGAGGCGAAATTTTTCGACCTCTCTGGACAGCCGCGGACAGTCCAGCGTTCAACCCCGGACAGTCTGGGCATTGGGTTTCGGCCTGAGCAGTGGCCGGTTGCCTCGCTGCTTGGCTGTCATGGCATCGGCGGACAGTCCGCCACTAGGGCGCGGACAGTCCGGGCCTCGAGCAGGGAAGTTCCAGCAGCAGTGTTGATTTGCTCTTTTGATCGGCGGACAGTCCGCCAGGAGCCCGCAGACAGTCCGGCGTTGGTGCGGACAGTCTGGCACTGAGGGTGTGGACATTCTGGGCCTGGGCTGCTTCCCACTAGGTATCTTTGTGCGTTTGGGCTCCTGACTTTTTGGCTTTGTTTTTGGACCTCTCGTTTGGCCTTAAAGTTCACCAAGGAACCTCTCTAGGTATCTTTGTCACTTGTTGGCATAGGTATTTGGGAGAATCTTGAGATAGCCATTCATCTACGCTTCAAGGTTAGGTTTCTTGGGTGTTGTCACAACTCTGAGTTGGTGAGTCTTGGGTTGCTTGGTTTTCGGCTTTCTCCGGTAGTTCCGTTGTACCTCTAGGACATCTCCCAAGGTATCCACCTATTCGTTACAGCGTGAACTTGCCGGTTGCTCAAGTCTTTGCTTTTGGGGTAACTTTTTGGGACAGAGGCCATCTATTTCTCGAGAAGAAATTTGAGGCTCCCATTCACCCCCCCCCCTCTGGTCGCCAATCCGGTCCTTTAATTGGTATCAGAGCCGGTTAAGGATCTTCATTATCTTAATCGGTTTTGGATCCACAGGGCGACATGGATCGAGGGAACAGCAAGGCTCCGCTTTTCGATGGCACCAACTACCCCTATTGGAAGATTCAGATGCGTGCTTATCTCAACAGCATCGATTCTTCCGTGTGGGAGATTTGTGAGGATGAGCACTATGAGGTCTTGGCAGCTTGTGTTGGTCAGCACCAAATTGACCAACACACTGCGAACAACAAGGCTCGCAATGCTCTTTTGGCCAACATCTCCCTTCCTGAGTTTGAGCGTGTTTTTGAGCTTCGGATTGCTCGAGAGATCTGGGTGAAGCTTTAGAGCTATCACGAGGGGACCGCACAGGTCAAAACTAGACTCTTTGAGACATACAAGCGGGAATATGAGAACTTCACGCAGTTGGAGGGAGAGACGATTGACGCTATGTTCGCTCATTTTCAAACGACTGTGAACAAGACGCGTGCCAATCGGGCGAACCTACCTTATAATGATCATGAGAGGGCTCTCAGGTTGCTATATGCCCTAGATCGGAAGGTATGGCAGGTGAAGGTGTCGACTATCATTGAGTCACCAAGCTATGACACCCTCACCGTGGACGAGCTATTGAGCAAGCTCAAGTCCACCGAGATCGATCACTTGACTCAGGCCAAGTTGAAGAACCCATCTTCTCATTCCATGGCTTTGATCTCGGGCAAGCAAGGATCGATCCTTTCCACTAACACTTCACCCTCGTCTTTTGCTTTGTCTTCTCTACTTACAGTGACAGAGGAGCAGGTGGAGGTGTTAGGCGATGACGAGCTCGCCCTCATCATCAGCCGGTTCTCACAGTTTCACAACAACCGCTTGAATCGTCGGCATGGTGGCGCACGTGAGGGCTGCTATGGGTGTGGCGACCCCGATCACTTCGTCGCAAGCTGCCTCAAGCGTGACAAGAGCTTCCCCAGCAAGAACCACAACTCCAGGCGCAAGGACAACCGCGAGTACACCGCCAGGAAAAAGAAGACAAGGGGCAAGTTCAACAAGGAGGCATACTACAAGAACGCCAAGGCACAGGAGCGTGCCTTCCTCGCGTCGACCAGCGACCTTGATGACGACTCCGTCGGTCACAGCTCCAGCTCCAGCGACGACGAGTCCGAGAGGAAGACGGAGGAACGTCTGACTGGCCTCTACTTCTTCCGCAAGTCCACCTTCGACGGATTCTGCACCATGGCCTTGGACGAGGAGGCTGGCGAGCGCACTGACAAGCACCCCGGCGACGATGACGACACATCTTCAGAGGTATCATCCACTTCCACTATCGATCGTCTTTCTGCCGAGCTTGAGCATATGAACGTCACGTTGCTTAGTCAGGACAAGTTGCTTAGGCGTGCTGCTAGGGATCATAATGAGTTTAAGGCTAAGCTAGCAGAGGCGCTTAAGGAGCTTGAGTTCGCTAGATCCGAGGTGAAGGTGACCGATGAGGAGGAGTGTGAGGAGTGCACGATGCACATGACAAACTTTGACACCCTGCAAACCAAGTATGCCTCTTTGATCGTGGTGTATGATGAGCTGAAGAGTAGGCTAGACTTGGTGGGTGATTGCAAAGAGTGTCCCTCTTTGAAGGAGTTGGAGGAGGTGAAGGCGAGGCCTTCCTTGTTGGGTGCGTGCAAGTCTTGTCCAGGCTTGCGAACTGAGTTGGCAGAAGTTAGTGCCAAGCTTGCTGAAGCTATGAAGGCTAGCTCAGTTAGCACCGTTTCTGCTTAGTGTGAGCGATGCGTGGGGATGGAGCTTGAGATTGCCAACTGTCGGCATGACAGGATGCAAATCGAGAAAGAAAACACATACCTTCGGTCCAGCCTGAGTTGGGTGTCATGCAGTGAGCCGCAGTTGGGCATGATGATCAGTCAGCTCAAGAGGAGAACTGGCGGTCCGGGAGTAGGCTTTGCTTCAGGTGGGAAGGGCGCTAGTGCTTTCGGCAAGATCGGTGAGTTTAGCGGAGTGAACCCGAGTGAGAAACCATCTGCTACCCCTAAGCTTACCAAGATCACCCCACATGAGCCTCCCAAGCCTATCACCAAGGATGGCATCCTTGATGAACCTCCCAAGGCTCCACCTCGCAAGCAAGTGTGGGTTCCCAAACCTAACCATCTTAGGAACACACTTGACACCCTTCCTGACGTCTCTAGTGATCCCCTTCCGAGAGGTAAACAGCCAGCTAGAGAGCGCAACCCCCGCAACCGAGCAAACCAACAACCCAAGAGAGTGGTGAGGTTTGAGTGCGAATATTGTCACCACGCGGGTCACCTAGCTGAGTTTTGCTTTCGGAGGAAGAGAGATGCTAGGAGGGAGTTGGAGCTGAACAACCAGGCCAGGCACCACCATCTCCATGGTGTGCAAGGTCAGGGTGTTCAGAGTCAGAGGGCTAGGCTTGGAGGTGCACCCCCTCAGGTCCCTAGGCCCCAGGCAGTTAGACCACGGGGTGGCGGTCGTGCCCGTCGCGGTTCTGATTGACCTCCATACGATTGTGAGTCGGGTGTAAGAGGCTTTGCTGCACCGTCCCATACTGGACCACCTTTTCAGCATGGTGGTGATCGCTATCCTCAGATGAGACGAGGAGGTGAGTTTGGAGGTTTTTCATTCCATAGCAGACCACCCTTTCAGTTTGGTGGAGATCGCTATCCACCCATGGGACAAGGTCACTTTGGTGTTCCTTCTAACACCTTTTCTGAGCCTATGACACAGCATTGGTATCCTTCTCAGTATACCAACCTCAATGTTATGTCATATTCTCATTTCCTGCCTTTCTATTGATGCAGGAATGCGGATACATGGGTGTATGCCGGATCTTGAGTGATGAGTGATTGTAAACTGGTTTGATGCGCATGTTCTTTGGCTTGTGTTGTGCAGGTGTCGAGCACCGATACAGTGATCGAGGGCAAGGTGAAGGTCAAGTAGAGACGTGCCGTGTCGATGGACCTGGAGCGGTGAAGGGCGGACGTGAGGCTTGGACTGAGGGACCGGTGGCCTGAGGATCAACTGTGGTGGCTGACAGCCTGGGACAGCGACGAGCGGAGACTTGCGGGGCACGGTGTGGCTCAGGTCGAGGACTTGGGGACACGTGTCGGTGGACGGGGTGCACGGGCGGTGCATCCCCTCTATGGCGTCGGTTTGGTGGTTGAGCCACAGAAAAACCACCGGTGGACGGTTTCCAGGTTTGGGCCACAAAACCTGGGTGCTGCGGGTTTTCCGAGTTTGGGCCACAAAACTCGGGCTGAGGACGGTTTCCAGGTTTGGGCCTCAAAACCTGGGCGCTGGCGGGTTTCTGAGTTTCGGCCACAAAACTCAGGCGATGGATGATAGGTTTCCCAGTTTCGGCCTCAAAACCGAGGGAGGACTTGAAGTCTGGTTTCTCGGTTTTGGCCTCAAAACCGGGGGCGAGGTCCGTGAAAAGGACGAGCGGAACGGTGGCGGCACGTGACGGCAATCGGTGAGGTCGCGTCGAGGCGAAGCTACCAGTTGTGCGGGCGTGGCCATCGGATCACCATCCACTTCGAGCTGGTCCAGAATAGCCTTAGGGTTTAGCTGGTTCGCTCTGTATCATTAGGGGTAGAGTGGGAATTAGAATTAGGATAAGTAGATGGAGACACCCACCTCCCAAACTATCTCAGTCATTGCTATTTTCATTCTAGGGTTTCCTGCTCTCCAATATCCCTGCTGTAGCTACTGAGATCCACAGAGACGACAAATCATACCTCTGTGTTCTTGAGATTTTGAGGAAGTGAGACCGTAATCTCACTGTAGTCTCATCTGTTCGAGACACGGTTAAATTGGTGGTGTTGATTCGCGTTTGTTCTTCGCGTTCTTGTTTACTCCATGATTTTCCTGTGACTCAATCTCCCACCTCGCTGCGTCTTTCTCGAATCCGTTTGAATCAACTTGTTCTTTGTTGTGTGGGAATCATTTTCACCGAAGGAATTCAACTCAAACCCCATGAACAAGTAGATCGATCGGATTTTCGTTTTGGATTGGTTTTCTCCTCTTTTGCCTCGAATTCTTCGGATTCACCGATTTGGAAATAGGTTCAAGCCATGATCTCCTAGGAGTAGCTCACTATCATCCTTGTGACTCCTCTCACCAAGTTTGATCCCTAGAGGATTCGTTTTGGGTGAGATCGAGTCAAATCGGTGGATGAACTGCACTGCGTCGGGGTGACCGGACGCACGAGTCGGGGTGACCGGACGCTAGGTAGAGAGTCTGGTCGTTGAACATCTTCACTGTTCTGCTCTGCGAGTTGACCGGACGCTCCTTTCCTACGGTGACCGGACTCTACGTTCGCACTGTTCATCGTTCGCTTCTTCTGACCGGACGCTATGCGTGTTGTGACCGGACCCTCTCTACCATGAGTCCGGTCCAACTCATAGAGCTTCCAGATCGCTCTTGAGCTGACCGGACGCGTCCGATTCAACCTGACCGGACGCTCTTCAGAGTCCGGTCAGTGCAGTTTCACACATTTTCATCCGTAGTTCGTTCGTCCGTCTTCTGAATTGAGATCCGCCTTTTGCGTTGGATTCCTGACTCCGTGCTCTACAGAAATCGGGCTTCTCGCTTTGCAAAATAGCCTGAATCCCCCTCGCGTTGCTCAGGGGAGGTCGAGGTTACCCAAAGTTCATCCTGTCACTAGTTGACCTGCGTGCACTTGGGTGTGTGAGCTTTTGTGGTGTCCCGCGGTGTTCCTAGGGAACATCCACACAATCTCTTGGGTCGTGGACATCATCTGAGTCAGCCTCGCTTTTGGGGTTGATTTTCTGGGACAGAGGCCTAACATTTCGAAAGAAAATTTCAGGCTCCCATTCACCCCCCCCCCCTCTGGTCGCCTTTGTGTAGCACTTTCGGTCCTTCAAGGAACTTTGGTTGGAGAACATGTGGCTCATGGATTCCGGGTGTTCGCGCCACATGTCTAGAAGCAAGAAATGGTTCTCCAGCCTGAACCCCATGCCCCACAAGGAGTACATCACATTCGGGGATAGTGGTAGAGGTAAGGTTATTTCTCGTGGGTCGATTCGACTTAACGAGAACTTTGTTCTCAAGGATGTTGCTTTGGTTTCAAATTTGCACTACAATTTGCTTTATGTTTCGCAACTTCTTGAGGACGGTTTTGAAGTGCGCTTTAAGACCGACATGAGCAGAGTTTTGGATTCGTGTGGCGATCTTGTTTGATGGATCGTCTCCTTTGGTCGTGTCTTCCGAGCCAATTTTTCTCGCTCTTTCAGCTCTTCTAGATGTTTGGTGGCTGGTCCTTCTTCTGATTTGTGGAAGTGGCATAGGAGACTTGGTCATTTGATTTTCGACTTGCTTGCAAGGCTTAGCTCACTTGGTCTAATCCAAGGATTTCCTAAGCTTAAGTTTTAGAAGGACCTTGTTTGTCACCCTTGTCATCACGGGAAGATGGTTGCTGCTTCTCACCAACCTGTGAATCAGGTGATGACCAAGCGACCCGATGAGCTTTTACACATGGACACTGTTGGTCCAGCTCGGGTCTGCTCAGCGGGTGGGAAGTGGTACGTTCTAGTGATCGTGGATGATTTTTTGAGGTATTCTTGGGTGTTCTTCATGGAGGGTAAGGATGAGACTTTTGCTTTTGCTCAAGATTTGATTCTGAGGCTGAAAACTAAGTTCCCCCCGATACTATTAGAGCTATTCGTAGTGATAATGGTACTGAGTTTGATAACTCCCAGTTTGCCTCTTTCTGTTCTTCATTTGGACTTGAGCATTAGTTTTCCTTTCCATATGTCCCCCAGCAGAATGGTTTTGTTGAGTGCAATAACCAGACCCTTGTTGAGATGGCCAGGATGATGCTCGATGAGCATAGGACTCCTAGATGTTTTTGGGCCAAGACGATCAACACCGCATGCCATGTTTCAAATCGCATCTTAATTTCTTCGTGCTTTCATTGAAAAGACTCCTTATGAGTTGTGATTTGGACGGGCACCCAAGGTGTCTCATTTTAGGGTGTTTGGGTGCAAGTGGTTTATCCTGAAGCAAGGCAATTTGGACAAATTTGAATCTCATTCTGTTGTTGGTGTGTTTCTTGGTTATGCTTTGCATTCTCGCGCTTATCGAGTTCTTAACCTTGAGACTAATCGGATAGTGGAGATCTGCGAGGTCACATTCAATGAGACTATGCCTTGTGTTTCTTCTGCTTTTGATGTTGCAGGAGATCGGGAGCTTGGAGAGACAATCTTTATGGAGGAGGAGCAGGAAGATGCTGATTGGGGTGATCCCGAGCCAACTCTATTGGTTGCCCCCGTTGACCCTGCGATGACGACATCGACTCGAGGACCCAATCCCACTTCTTCCACTACTTGGGGTCCTTTTGAGCCACCTCTCCAGCGAGCACCGGCTGCACCTGAGGAAGCGACATCATCTGGCGAGGGGGAGGCGACTTCAGCGAGGCAGGCGCCCCAGAGCGTTCAGCAGATCCACCCTCCGCATCAGATGATCGACGGTATCGACCAACGAGTCACGCGGTCGCGAGCGTATGAAATCTCACACTTTGCTCATTCTGCATTTGTTGCTTCTTTTGAGCCCAAAGATGTTGGACTTGCTCTTTCTGATCCTAACTGGGTTAATGCCATGCATGAGGAGTTAGAGAACTTTGAGCGAAACCAAGTCTGGACCCTAGTTCCACCTCCACCAGAATGCCACCCTATAGGTACCAAATGGGTTTTCAAGAACAAACAGGGTGAGGATGGGATGGTAGTGAGAAACAAGGCTAGGTTAGTAGCCCAGGGCTTTTGCCAAAAAGAGGGGATAGACTATGAGGAGACCTTTTCCTCTGTAGCTCATTTAGAAGCCATTAGAATCCTTCTAGCTTTTGCCGCTTCGAAGGGTTTTAAACTTTACCATATGGATATCAATAGTGCTTTCCTAAACGGGTACATAGAGGAAGAGGTCTATGTGAGACAACCCCCAAGTTTTGAGAGTCCCAAGTTTCCAAACCATGTGTTCAAACTTTCAAAAGCTTTATATGGTTTGAAACAAGCCCTGAGAACATGGCATGGGCGTTTGAAAACCTTTCTGCTTTCCAAGGGTTTTAAAATGGGACGGGTAAATAAGACTCTGTTTCTCCTCAAGCAAGGCAATGACACCCTTTTAGTTGGTGTGGATCGACGACGGCAGCGTGCGAAAACAAGGTTGATATGTGCCCTTGTGGTTTAGCCCTTTGTGATGAGTGATTGATCAACAGGTTCACCTAGAGGGGTGAGTGGCAACATGTCTCTTGGCT
Organism: Coix lacryma-jobi var. lacryma-jobi; assembly: GCA_009763385.1. Taxonomy (NCBI): domain Eukaryota; kingdom Viridiplantae; phylum Streptophyta; class Magnoliopsida; order Poales; family Poaceae; genus Coix; species Coix lacryma-jobi. Next base: position 87,012,076 of record CM019828.1, on the reverse strand, counting down.
ATGTTGATGTGCAGGTGTGGAGCTCGAAGGCAGTGGCCGATGGCGAGGTGAAGGTCAAGTAGAGACGTGTCATGCCGACGGACCGGGTGCAGTGAAGGGCGGGCATGAAGCTTGGACTGACGGACCGGAGGACCAGCTGTGGTAGCTAGCACTTGGCTTCAGCAAGCAAGAGCACATGTGATGTGCGACTGCATCGGCCAAGTCGAGAGGAAGATGATGGCGTCGTGGCACTTGGCGAAGGCCGGACTCAAGCTTGCATGGGAGATGCAAGTGCCGTCAGCCGAGTCAGGGAGGAAGGTGAAGGCGTTGTGCTCGGCGGAGGCCGGACTTGCATCGACATCGGTGTCGGTGGCCGGGGCGTGAGACCCACGCTCCGTCTTCGGCGCGAGTTCGGTAGTTGAGCCTCAAAAAGCTATCCGCTACGGTTTTTGAGTTTGGGCCTCAAAACTCAGGGTGGACGGTTTCCAGGTTTGGGCCTCAAAACCTGGGCTGGCGGGTTTCTGAGTTTGGGCCACAAAACTCATGGTAGATGGTTTGCCGGTTTGGGCCTCAAAACCAGGCGAAGGTTCCTCTGCAGGACGGTCGACGCGTGGCGGCACTGAGAGGCTTGCGTTGCGGCGAAGCTATCGGTGAGGAGGCACGGTGGTCGATGGGATGGCACGTGGCGACATCCTGGAGCTTGTGTCGAGGTGAAGCGAAGGATGGCAGGGCGCGTGGCCGTCAGATGAAGCCTTAACAGAGTTGGACTAGAATACCCCTAGGGTTGGCTAGTTTGCTCTTGTATCTAGGGGTAGTAGGGGACTAATGTATTAGGACTATAAATAAGAGAGACAGCCCCTCCTCTCTCTCTATCCAAGCAGTTGTCATTTCATTTCAGTACTCATCCATCTATTAGGCTCTCTCCCTCTAGCTGCTTGTGATCCACAGAGACGACATAATTCCTCTGTGTATTTTGGATTTCAAGGAAAAGAGACTGTAATCTCCTTGTCTCTTCGTTGGGAAGACTTTTGGCTGAATTCCTTCGTCGATTCGCGTTTTGTTCTTGACGTTCTTCATTTTCCCTTCTCTTTAATTTCATGAGAACCTTTGATTGGAGGGATGATTTGCGATTCCATTTGAACCATCTTGTGCTAGGACGTGAGAGGCATCTTTCCACCAAAGGAATTCATCTAATTCCTCACGAGCACATAGATCAAGCGGATTTCATTTTCGGTTCTAAACTTTTCCCATTTGCATGAGATCTACGATTCACGAATTTCTAGTTGGGTTCGAGCCATGATCTCTTAGAGATAGCTCAACAACATAGTTGTGATCATTTGCGCAAAATTTGGTGAAGTTTGGAGTTGATTTGACTGAGTTTTGGTTTGATTTGGTGTTTGAACAACGCTGTTTTCGGGCTGACCGGATGCTGCTACAGTACGACCGGACGCTACAGTAATTTGCTACAGTGTGTCCGATGCTACAGTAACTGCTACAGTAGCGGTCGGGCCTGATGCTGCTTTTTGACCGGACTCTATGTTGTCACTGTTCATGCGTCTGGTGCTACAGTAACTACTACAGTGTGTCCAGTGCTACAATGATCGGACTCTACTGTAACAGTGACCGGACGCTACAGTGCCAGCGTCCGGTCAGTGTTGTTTTCGCACTGTTTCGTCCGTAGTTTTTGCGTTTGAGTTCCGATTCAAGTTCCGTTTGTTGCGTTGGTTTCCTAACTTTGTGAGGAACATTCTAAAGTAATTTTGTCACCAGTTGACTCAAGTATTTTTGGTTGGGCACTTGCTTCTTCTCCATAGGAGTGTAGTGCTTCCTGTTCAGAGCTCTGGTTTTGGTGACGTGTTTGGTTGATCACGTGTGTGTTGTCCTGCTGTGTTCCTAAGGAACATCCACCCAATCTTTTGGATCGTGGATATCACGGTTTGTGATCTTTGCTCTTGGGGTTGTAGAATTGAGACAGTGGTCAAATATTTCTGAAAAGAAATTTGAGGCTCCCATTGACCCCCCCCCCTCTGGTCGGCCTTTTTGGTCCTTCACGGCGGCGGCGGGTTAGAGTTCCGGATGGCGGCGACCTGTGGATGGGCTCACCGAGCCTGCAGATGGGCACGATGGGCTCAACCTGGGTTTTTTTCTTTTTTTCTTTTTCTGAAATTATTAACCATGGTAGACACATCTAAGGTGCTTGTTGCGGTAAATCAATTTACGGCAACGGGCAAAGGCGCCTGCCACAATGGTGGCCACGATTAACTATGGCCTTGCCATCGCAGCGGACGCCTTTGCTCGCTGCCGTAAACCATTTTCGCCCATTGCAATTAAAATGACTATAGTAGTGGGGGAGGAAATTGTGGAACCAAGTATATTTGGGGAGGAATTTGAGGAAGAATCCAAACCTTCCAAGTCCAAGTTGATAAGAACCTTGGTTCTTTTGTGATGATTGTTTGACAATTTGTTGAAAATGGTTTTTGAGTGCCTTTTGGGATTTCATGAAGCTCTTGTCTCCTCTTGACTCTTCGGTTTGTGTGGAGGCTTTGCCCACTTTTTCCTGTTTCTTTAGGGACCAAGAGTTTTTATTTGGAGCTTTCATGATCGTTCCTCATTTCAAATGGCATTGTGTTTGCTTTTACTTTGCTTTTGGGCACTTGAATGGCCTTCAAACCTTTCCTTGTTGGGTTTTATTGTTAGTTAATGCATTCATCTAGGGGGAGATTGAGAACACATGGTTGAGAAGTCCCCATGTGACATGGTTGAGAAGTCTCCATGTGACATGGTTGAGAAGTGCCCATGTGTGTGTGATGAATGATTGACACTTGTGAGGAAGGTTTGAGGCTTTTCTTGGTCGAGTCTATTTCATATGTGCTCGCTAATGTTAATGACTAACCAGTGGTGTTGAGTTGTGGTGTGTTACTTTGTGTTGGTGTGCATGTGCAACATGTATCTTGTGATGTGAACAAGGGTGCTCAATCTTCTGAAAGGTCCTGATAACTATCGATTTGGCAGAGATGTGACACAATCGATCCGGCTTCCGAACAACACTATCCAAAACCCCGCAATCAGAGCTCCACGTCTCCTCTGGTTATCAACCGGTGTTGCACGGTTGACCTCGCCAAGAAGGCTAATCCTTGCCTGTGAATCGAAGAACACAAGCAAAAACAAGGAAGAATGCAACCAAATTACAGATGAATGATTAAGCTCACGAGTTGGGGTCTCACAAATCGTAGAAATGGTGAAACTATTCTTGATAGATTAATCCAAGCAAAACCCAAACCCTAACATGGGCAGCGACTACTGATAATATAGCCTAAGGGGCATGCAAACACCCTTACTCACGTCCTCCTTATGGGCCCATACGTTACATGGCCCAACGACCCAAAAGACGGCGACACAGCACCCTGACAGATTATAGACGTCAACTTGTTTTGACTATTCGTGTTGATTCCGATGGAGTTTTAACCTCAAACCATATTCATTGGTTATCTTATCAAATTATCTGTCCATCCACATGTGGGTCATCGAGAACGGAGTCCGTATGTGACCTGGGCGTCCGTTTTACCGCTGGCTGCACCTGGATTTTTAGATTTTTTTTGAGCCAAACCTGGATTTCTAGATGGACTCGAACTTGATATGGATTGGGCCTCCAACTTGGGTTGGACGACTTGGCTGCCCTCCTAAGGTGGTGGCCAAGGAGGAGGACGTCCATGAACATCCTTGTGCTCTTCTCCACTTTGTTTTGGGCGTGCTCCCACTTGGGCTAGGGTCCCAAGGTTGCATGACAAGTCCATGCCGACATCGTAGCACCCGACAGAAATAGTAGCAAATTGTCGTGACGATTTGAAGACCTTATCGACGTGATATTGAGGTGGGACTAGATCTATTTGAAAGCTTACCAAATAAGCTTTTCCATCAAGTGCTCATTGACCACAATCGCAATCTGGATGGATGAGTTATGGTCTTTCCACTGAAGCATTGTCGGGCTGCCAACGAACCGAATGTTGGACTTTGATGAGCTTGCACTTTGAGACATGTTTATACCTATAAGCAAATAATGACATGTACATGTGGAACCAAGCGAATTGTGCCAAAAATCATTATGCAAATATAGAAACAAGCTCACCTTATAATCAACCGTCGTATCCGAAGGTGTCATGTCCTAATCATCTTAGTTGTGTTTGTGTGCAGGTGTGGAGCTCGGAGGCAATGGTCGATGGTGAGGTGAAGGTCAAGTAGAGACGTGCCATGCCAATGGACCGGGAGTGGTGAAGGGCGGACATGAGGCTTGGACTGAGGGACCGAAGGGCCGGAGGACCAGTTGTGGTAGCTGGCACTTGGCGGCAACAAGCAAGAGTACATGGGGATGTCGGCGACATCGGTCAAGTCAAGATGGAAGACGATGGCATCGTGGCACCTAGCGGAGGCCAGACACAGGCTTGCATAGGAGATGCAAGTGTCGCCGGTCGAATCAGGGAGGAAGGCAAAGGCGTCATGCTTGGCGGAGGCTGGACATGCGTCGACATTGGTGTCGGCGGCCGGGGCGTGAGACCCAAGCTCCCTCTTCGGCATGGGTTTGGTAGTTGAGCCTTAGAAAACTAACCGACAGTTTTCAGATTTGGGCCGCAAAACCTTGGGGTGACTAGTTTGTGAGTTTGGGCCTCAAAACTCAGGATGACAGGTTTGCCGATTTGGGCCTCAAAACCCGGCAGAGGTTCCTATGCGGAATGGGACGACGCGTGGCAGCGTCGCGTGGCTTGCGTCGAGGCGAAACTAGCGGTGATAAGGTGCGGCGGTCGTCGGGACGACATGTGGCGGCATCGGGGAGCTTGCGTTGCGGCGAAGCAACCGATCAGGAAGGCGCGTGATCGTCGATGAAGAAACTCATAGAGTTGGATGGTTTTACCCCTAGAGGGTATTTGGGTTGTGTGCTTCATGTATGGGCATTTTTCTCTTTCGATGTGCGCCTATATATATGTGAAGGGGTTGTTGGGGCAGCCATCCTTGGAAGCGTGTCACTCTCATTTTGTTGTTGTGAGAGGAGGCTAGGGTTAGAGAGAGGAGGGCTCTTGTTCTTGAGCTTTTTGCCATCCATAGCTTTGTGTTGCTAGGAGTGGTCTGTATCCCAACACCATAAGCTGATACAATCATACATTTTGTTGAAATCCAAGGATCAAATTTGTGCTCCTCTTTGTCTTGCGATTTTATTCTTTATGTTCTTCATTTTTCCCTCTTTGTGATTTCATGAGTTCTTTCGATTCGAGGGATGGATTATGATTCTGTTTGAACCATCTTGTGCCAGGCTGTGAGATATATTTTTCCACCAAAGGATTTTCTTAGATTCCTCACGAGCACATAGATTGGGCAAAATTCGTTTTCGTTCTCCAAACTGTCCTCTTTTTACGTGATCTGAAATATCTCTTGATTTAGTTGGGTTTGAGCCATGATTTCTTAGGAATAACTCACCAACATGTGCAAGATCATCTGAGTGAAGTTTGGTTGTAAGTCCTTTTGATTTGGTCGAGATCCGATCAAAGTTGGATTTTGCCCGAGCTGTTTTTAAGCTTTCTGGGCATTCCCGGAGAGTCCGGGACTCAGCCTCAGACAGTCCGCATCTCGGGATTTTGCCCAGGTAGCTGGCTATTCAGCGCCGTCCACGCTGAGTCTGGTGAACTGCGGGCAGTCCGCCATCAGACCGTGGATAGTCCACTAACAGTTTTTAGACGAGGAATAGTTCACTGAGTTGCACTGCTCAGTTGAACCCCGGACAGTCCGACGTGCAAATCATGGACAGTTCGGGACCTGTCCAAAACTATTTCAAAACAGTTGTGTTTTGGGGATTTTGCCTGTGGACAGTCCAGTGCATACCCTGGACAGTCCGGCAGTGAGTCCTGGACAGTCCGCGACCAGTTCCCGGACAGTCCGGCATCCTGCTGCTTGCTGGCTTTTGAGTCCCTCACTTGGCGCTTGTTTGTGGTGCTTCTCCGGCAATCCCGTTGTACCTTTAGGACATCTCCTAAGGTATCCACCCACCAGTTAGGTCGTGGACTTGCCCTGTTCTCGTGGCTTTGCTTTTGGGGTGATTTTCTTGGACAAAGGCTATCTATTTCTGAAAAGAAATTTGAGGCTCCTGTTCACCCCTTCTCTGGTCGTCATTTTCGGTCCTTCATCATGAATGGCTTGAATATAGTATCAAGAAGGATTCTGTATTTTTCTTTATTTGCTACTTGTTCAAGAAGGGTACTGGGTCAATTACATTTATTATTGATGGATGGAATAATTGGAATATAGGAAACAATGGCACTTCTCAAATATAATGGTTCTATGGCACACAATGTAGCTCAGGAGAGATACATTGGTTTTATGAATCCCAAGGTAGCAATTGATTATCACATTAACAAGTGGACTGATGAGGTTCTTCGTCTTTACAAGAAAAGGTTGACATATTCGCTTAGATGTATCAAGTTTCTTTTGCATCAATGATTGACATTCTATGGACATGATGAAAGTGAAAAGTCTAGCAACACAGACAACTTCATTGAACTTTTGAAGTTTCTTGCGGGAAATAGTGATAAAGTGAGTATGTATTGAACAATGCTCCAGGTAATTGCACTTTAACTAGCCCGAAGATACAAAAGCAAATAATTCATTGTTGTGCCATATAAACTAGAAAGAAAATAATTGAAGAAATAGGTGATGAGCCCTATATGCAATTTTAACCGATGAATCTAGTGATATGCATAAAGAACAACGGGCTCTTTGCTTGCGTCATGTTGATAAACTTGGAAGGCCTTGTGAGCACTTCATTGGAGTCATCCATATAGATGATACTACATCTTTGTTATTGCGAGTGTTGAAAAGATATTTTCTGCATTGGTTATAGTGAAAACAAAGTCAAGGAATAAGCTAGGTGATAGTGTTTTGGATGATTGTCTAGTCGCATTCATTGAGCGGGATATTTTCTTCCAAGTTAATGAAGATTATATAATCTAGACATTCATGAGTAAGAAAGCGGTGGATAAACACGTAATATTGTAAGTCTCTTCTATGACTATATGCCTATATTTTTTAACTATTTTCATTTTATTTGAATAATTATATCGAGATTTATCATCATTTCTAGCTTAATCCTTGAATTGAATTTAAGGCTCATCATTTTATTTAATGTATCTGGTTTTACCAAATTAAAATATGGTTTACCAAATTACATAATTTTTTTGCGGCATACCCTATGCCAGACCAGCGGCGTCGGCTTTGTGAGGGTGCATGGCAGTGCACGGGGTGACACGTTAGCCGTGGCGCCTGGGATCGACGGCAGCGAAGGTCCAAGGCCCGGTGACCTCTGTTGGATGTGTAGTGTGTACTGTGTTGTTTGCAATCAACTGTTCTATGGTTTATAAACCAAAAAATCAAACTAAAAACCGAAACCAAAATTATCGTGTCGTGTTCATTTGAGTTTATAGTTAACCCTACTTTTCAGTCGTATAACAATGTTTTATCTCATAACAAAAACAGAATCAGCCATAATAAATCCAGCCAAAACAGTCGCGATTCTGAACCTTTTTTCAACTGATTGGCTCTCGTTCGCTGCAAACTGAAGTTCTTGAAAACCGAAAAAATTGAACGCAATTGTTGGTTTAGAGAGTGTTTAGTTGGTGGGTCAAAAGTTTTTGAGTGTCACCTCGGATATTACATTACTAATTTAGTTTATTAAAAATAGACTAATAAAAAAATTACATATTCCGCTAGTAAACCGTGAGACGAATTTATTAAGACTATTTAATTCATCATTAACACATGTTTACTATAGCATAATATTGTCAAATCATTGACTAATTAGGCTTAAAAAATCGTGTTGCAAATAGTTATCACACTCTGTGTAATTAGTTGTTTTTAGTATAAATTTAATATTCTATGCATGTGTCTAAATATTTAATGTGATAGGTCAAAAGTTTTTGGGTGGTAGTAAGGATTAGATATGCAAACAGCTCAACTAAAGTTTATTTAAGTTTAACTATTCCAAAGCTTATTCCAACGCTGAGAGAGTATATGAATTCAAGACTAAAATTTTAGCCATGTCACATCAGATGTGTTGACGCAGAAATCTGGTCTAGAGCGCCAACACACTCGCTGCGCGGTCCTCAGAGGGCGTACAGAGCAGGGTCCTGACCTCCTGGACCTTCAAAGGGTGGCGGTACCGAATCTAGGTGAGAGCGACCTCGGACGTGCCAGTCAATTTGACCTGTAATTGACAAGGAGAAGAAAAAGTTATCAAATTATGGAACCTGCCGGTTTGGTGCCAGACAGTTCCAAATTATGCGGCTCTGATATAGCCATTGTTTATAGGACATTGACTACAAAGTCAACTCCCAAAAGATTACATAAAAGTATCGATAAAGATATAAAGTAAAACGGCTATGGTATAGGTAAAGAAACACTTTGAATCAAGTGAACAGCCGATAAGCTTAAGCATGCGAAAAGAAAACAAAGATCTATGTGTACGTTTAAACGGTGTGAAAATAACGTATCGACTAATTGCACAGGCGGTTCTATCTATAACAGTGGAGTGTTTCCATGCAGCCATAATAACAAATAGATCGATAAAATAGCTTAAACATCAACAGTGGGGTGTCTCCATACAGCCATAATGATGGCCAAACTAGATCACGTCCTATGCAAAGAGTAGATCCGTGAATTCCAAGTCATTCAAAAGTACACATTATGAAGAAAGCATAACTGGATCGGCTATTTTAGCCGATACAGGGTCCATGAAGCACGAACAAGATCTATCCGTTAAAACCAGGGTTCGACTTAAGATCAAACAAATCTAATCTATCGTATATATCAGTGGGGTTCGGAAATACAGTCGTAATAGATATGCTAGATCAAATCTATCTGCTCATAGATCAAACCGCGACTTTATCGGATATCTCGAACGCACAACATGTAACAATGAAGATTGACAAAATAGTCGATGAGAAGCTTAGATCGGCTATTTTCTTTGATGTAAACGTGTAAAGCCTCTGGATAGCCGATACTCAAACAACTTTTAAGCTTAAGCTACTTTGTCAATCTTGATTGGGCAAGATATTGTTTAAATCTAAATAAAAATATTAAAGTATAAACAACATCGATAACTTAATGAATCTATTATCTTGCCAAAGCCAATAGAGCCGATAACTAGTCAAGATCGACTAAAGCAAGAGATTGATCAGAGTCAAGACAGTCTTACAAAAGGCGAACTTAGACCGGTAACTAGCCATGCCATAGCTTAACAAGAGTTTGGTTGATGCCAAATACAGCCTTATTGAACAGTGACACAAGCCATTGGTGAAACTTACAAGCAAACCGGAGGTCGGTCAAAGCCGATGCAGCCCTGCCTGATTGAAGGTTCCGCCGAGTTCTATGTTACTCCTACTCCTAGGGTTTTGGTCGGTGGCCGATGTGTTGATTGATTGGATCGTGTTTTACAAAAATCGGGTTTCTAGCTATTTATAACCCGGTTGACTCCTGTCCTAACACGACTAGGTTACATAACGACAAAAACGACCCGGACTCAAACTCCTTGGCCGAACCCAACATGTCTTCGAAATTGTCACGTCTAGTCCTCATGAACTTTGGTTGTGTCCGGGTCCAAACACCCACTTTTATTTTTCTGGCCGATTTCTTTACTAACAAAATCAGTCGTTTGTGTTCACAAAACAATAATCCTTTTGGTCCAAAATCTGGTGTAAACACATGCCCCCCAATTTTGGGATAAAATTCATTTTATTCCAAAAATGCTATTTCTTTACTTGGGGTCCGATCGACTAATTCCTTCTTAATCAGTCAGCCGAGCCTTCTTCCCAACCGTTATTCCTCTCTTCTAGGGCCATTCTCAAACCCTAGCCTTTGAAGACATCCGCCGCCACTCAATTCAAGCAAAAACCTTTGAGAACTCAAAATCATTATTTCCGCAAATCAAATGGCAACTCAAGATTCTATCCCTGAGGTAAAATTCGGGCCCCTAACATCTCCCTTTTCTGATGATCTTCTACTTCCGCACTTTCCTCATATTTGAATTTTTAGGCGCTTCACGACCAAATCCTCATTCCGATTCAAGACAGTCCGAATGACTTTTTCCTCGGCCCAGTAGGCAATCTTGATCCTACTGAAGCCATCATCGCTGAAACCCAGAGGATCCCTTTCAAGAATGCGGATTTTGCTTCAAAGCACTAGGGCAAGACCCCTTTCAGGAACTGGCCATCAATCATTTCAGGCTGGAGGGATTGGCTAATCAAGGTAGAAGCTAAGAAGAAACCAGACTAGATCCTTCGCAGCTTAGACCAGTGCATTACTTTATCTCTGGTGGACATCAAAAGGAATGAGCCAATGCTGAAGGCTGCTTGTTACTTTTGGTCTGGAACCTTCAATGCTTTCATGTTCAGGCAAAGACCGATGACTCCAACTTTAGCCGATATACATATGCTGACCGGCTTAAACATCACTGGATCAATCAACCCCCATAGCCTTCAAGTCAAGCCCTCCATCAAGCTTGGAAACCCCAAAACTGGTGGTTGGTCCAGTTACATTGCCACTTTCAATACCTCCCAGTCTAGTGTTTCAGAGCGAGAACATATCATTTTTCTGAACATGTGGTTGGAGAAATATTTATTCTGCGGGCAGAGCTGCGGTCCAACTTCCAATTTTTTGGCCTTAGCAGAAAAACTACCTGTAAACTCAGACATCCCTTTGGGAAAGTATCTCCTGGGCGCTTTATACAATATGTTGAATAAAGTAGCTCAAAGTCTGATGGAGAGCAAAGGTATCCCAGCAATAACTGGACCTTGGTGGTTGCTTCAGCTTTGGCTCAATCTTCATCTCCACAGACTGACAACCCCGGACTTGAGAACTCTATCTTTCCCCTCATTGTATCCTGATGGCCAAGAAAAGCTATTGGCTGATGATGCCAAGGTGAGGAGATGCACCTCTTTTGGAGAAGCTGCTGCCATGATATTTATTGATGAACCAGCCAGCTTCTTCTTCAAGATTTTTTACAGAGGATTCCCTGCAGCTATCTTCAACTAGTTTTAATATCCAGATATTGCAGAATTTGAGAATCCATACAACTTCAGATTTCAGAGAGAATGTGATGATGAAGGTCTGAAAATCTTATGCCAAATAATGAAGTCCTGTCTGCTGCCTACTGAAGTTAGGCATGGTAGGGAAAAACCTCCCATGTCCTATGAATTCTATCATCCTGTCATGGCAGTCAGACAAATAGGCTTTGGCCAAGTGCCCCCAGCTCTCTATTTTGCTGATAAGCTCAGACCAAGGGAAGCAGTAGACTCTACTCTAGAGTATAACAGAATATTTCAGCTAGAGCAATCTATTTCCCTGAAGATGGTTAAAGAATGGAACTGTCGACCCTTCTCCTCATCTTCTTTCCAAAACTGGTGGCAGCAATGGGTCATTCATCTTTTCAATGAAGCTGTGGCCACCTACTGCCTCTAGCTAAATCCAGACTTTCAATTAACTGATGAGGTATGACTCAATTCTTCTCAAGCTCCATATTCTTACTATCTGTTTTCTTCTGAGATCATATGGCAAATACTTGCAGGATTTAGCCACTCTGGACCCACCAAAAATAGATTACAATGTGTGGTGTCCAAATCCAAGGATTGGCTGTGATGCTCCTTCTATCAAGACCTTGATGAAGAGGAAAGTTTCTGATATCCCAGATGATCAGACTCTTAGCACCTTCATAAAAGAAGTTGGCTTCTCCAAGAAACAAAAAACTGACAAGCCAACCATTAAGGTTATATCTAAAAAGAAGAAGAAGGACACCTCTGATGGCAGCCAATCCTTGACTGAAAATGTTAATATAGAAGTAAGAAAAGATGTCTTCCCTGCTCTCATCATCTAGTCTGTAACTCTCTCTACCTTTTAATTTTCAGGAGCAGGTTGATACTCAAAATGTTGAGTTTCTTCAGGAGCAAGTTGATACTCAGAATGTTGAGTTTGAAACACCTCCCTTCCCTGACATTGATCAAGAGCCTCCTCAAACAGGTATAACTTTGGCCGATGATCTTATTTTTCAATAGGTGATCTTAAAATCTGATAAAAAACTTTTCAGATGCACTCCTTGAGTCTTCATCGGCTATTCCCAAGCTTCAAATTATCCCATTTGACCAGGTGCTTTAAATAACACCAATCCTCCTTTTAACAACCTTTCATTTGTGATCACTTACATATCTGCCCTTTCAGGAGCAAGGAGAGCCTTCTTCCCCTATCATCCCCTTCAACTTGAAAGATTACATGGATGAAGAGGAAACCCCTGCACCAAGATCTCCAACAGGACTCCCTGAAGAAGTTAAGCTTCGGCTTCAACCCTTAATCCCTCTTCTGGAAGTCAATATAGCCGATTTGGTACAAGATGCAAGGGGAATCAGAGATATTCTGGACCTGGTTAAGGATGATGTACCAGAAGACCTAAAAGAAACCTTATCTTATGTCGCCCATATAGAATTTCTTGGGTCAAAACTCTTCAAGGCCAAGGCCAAACTCAGGGCACGTGAAGCTCAAGCACACCTGCCAGCACATGAGCAACGTTGTATCTCTGATATGGTTGCTGCAAAGGATACTATAGATCAACTAAATTCAGATTCCACTGTCCTTATCGGCAACCTGTCATCTCTAGAGGCCGATAGGGATCAGTTGCTGAGCAGGCTCCAGGCCATCAATGAATAGATCAGATCAAAGAAAAAGAGTCTGGACAATATTCCTGTTGCTCTTCACGAGCAAAAGAAAAAAGATAGCACTCCTCCATGGTGAGCTCCAGGACGTCAAAGCTAAGAAAAAGCCAATCCCAGGTTCTGTCGAAGAAGATCAGAAGGAGATTGATGACATAGACGCCATCCGTCTGAATGCTCTGAATGTACTAAAGTCTGTACTAAACATATAACTCTGCTTGTCTGTAATCCCTGGCTCTTGATCCTTCCTTGTAAACATTATATTTTTCATCAGTTAGTTGGTGTTAAGATACTTTATCAGCTATTCCTTTAGCCGACGCTATTCGTTCGTTTCATCACCCACCGTTTAGCTGATCAGTATCAAAACGGCTCTCGCATCCATTAGTCGATTCGCCTTAGGATTTGGATCTGAGGGTTCTCAAACTCAATGCCTCTTCGCCTCCTTTCTTTTTACCTATAAATACGAAACACCGGCTTCTCGAACACACTACGCATTCATCGCCTTACTCTTTGGCTTTTGCTCTCCTCGACCGGCGACTGCTCTTCTTTTCCGAACAGCAACCAACACCAATGGCCGACAACCATGGTAAGCGCCCCGCCGAGGAGTCGGAATCCGTCGACGGCCCTCTGGCGATCCGCCGTCGCGTGCTCGGGGAATAGTCTCTTCCTCGATGATCCTTTCTATGCTCCAAAACTCCTTATTTATCTGAGGAAACCCCTAACCTCCTTGTAGTCCCTCTCCTCCGGCGGACGGCCAAGGTCCTAGCCGACCTCTGGCGGGCCACGGATTAGCATTGGATGACAACGCTTGGGCCTTCATCTGAGGCTACTCCAATACCCGGCGCCTCCTGGAGGAAGAGCGCCGCCGAGCCGCCCATGCCGAGGAGGAGCGAGAGATCCTCCGCGCTCGCCTCAATAGTGTTCTAGAACACTTAGAGGCGTCCGACGCCAGGGTCGTTGGTGCACCTTTTTCAAACTTTTCGACTCATTATTTCAATCACCTTTGCATAGCTGTTCTAGTCAATCTTTTGGTAACTGCCCGTCTGAATATTTAGCTGATCTGTTCTTATATTCGATTAAATCGGCTATCTTTTAACTTCAATTCCTTTTCTGTTCAACCGTAGAACTTCAACACTAGCTTGACTGGCTCCCGGGGCAGGCCACGGCGATTGCTGATCTCATGAACGCCCGAGGAGAAACTCTGAAGGCGCGCCTTGAAGACGTCGGGACGCGCATCAGGGAGCTGGCCCTCCACGCCATTTGCCACGGTGCCACCTTCGCCCTTGCCGGAGCAGAGCTCAGCGGTGCTGAGATCTCTGGGGCAGTCTTTCCCTCCTTCGTCGGCACCAGAACAAGGGAAGACTTCAGGGAGCTGGTGGAGGAGTTCCAACCTCTGGGGCTCGCCGTGACGGAGGTGTCGCACTTGGAGGACCTCCTGAACAAGCTCCATTTAGATTAGTTTTGTTTTAATGTTTCTTTTGTAAATCCGGCCTCTTGGCCGAACAAACTGAACAGCTACGAGACTGTCCCTGCATCGTCAGGCTTGAATAATTTTGTTAAATATTTCTTCCTGACATCTATCATGCTGTTACCGAGTCTTCAAAAACTTTTCCTTTGATTTGTCTTTCCATTGATTGTTCTAAAGGCGATACTTCCTCAGTATCGACTATTAATTAGCATTTCAAAGACGATACGTACATATCGGTTGTTTTGTTCTGGAGGCGATACATCAGTATCGGCTATATAAGTCGAAACAAAGCTAATCTCTACTCAAACTTTCAAAAAGAAAATAACTCTGACTACTTAAAAATACATCGGACTTAACTTTTCACAACCACTTAAGCCGATGCAAATCCCTTACTAATTAGTTAATCCACTAAATACATTTTTTGAAGCCGACTGCTTGGATCGGCTGCTGACTATCATCAGATGTTTGGAGAAAGCCTTCTTCGAGAATCTTCCCAGAAAAGCAGTCCACGTTATCAAAGTTCCAAACATCAGAGTCTGAATAAGCAACGCTAACAGTTCAATCGGCTGGTACCACTTCCACAGTGTCGCCGATCCACTGAATCATATTCTGATGCATGGTAGATGGAACACAGCAATTGGCCTGGATCCAATCCCTTCCAAGAAGCACACTATATGACCCTTTTGCATCGACCACAAAAAAAGTAGTCGACAAACTTTTGCTACCAACTGTTAGCTCAACACATACAGCACCCTTAGTAGTCGATACGTTACCAGCAAAGTCTGTCAACCTCATATCGGTTTGGGTCAAGTCTTCTGCAGTCTTACCAAGCTTCCTGAATGAGGCATATGACATCAAATTAACAGCTGCACCCCCATCAACTAACATCCTGTTCAGAGGCCTTCTATCGACAAACCCTTTCAAATATAACGCTTTAAGATGTGAATGCTTTTCAGGTTTTTGAAATGTAGCCCCTTCTGCCTGATAGATCCACTGAGCAATTGCTTCTTCATCATCAGATTCTTTTTCATGGTCAGAGGATCTGAACTCAGCAGGTAGCATGAACAGAGCAGATATATTAGCCGATGACTCTCCCTTATCGGCTACTTGCTTTACTTGCCAGACTTTGGGTATCTTTTTCTGAATCTCATCATTCCTTAGTCTTTGAACCCGCCGTTTCTGGCTTTTGGTTAAACCACCAGGACACCATTGTCCCTCTTGCCAAGAATGGTCTTGATCAGCTAACCCTTTTCCAAGCCGATCATGAACACTTTCATTTTTTATGCGCCGATCTGTCTTTTCAAATCTTAATCTTCCATGTACAGATCGGCGGTTGTCTCTCGACTGCCTATACTCCCAATACTGTCACTGCATTCTGGGCAATTACGAAGAGTAGGAAGCTTCAAACCTTCATTCCAACAATGTCTGAAGAAAGGGCAATCCCAATGATTCTTTTCTTCATCTCTAATATGTCTTTCTTCTGCACGAGACCTTATATACTCCTCCTCTTCAAGCCACTCTTGATACTCTTGTTCATCTTTCTCTCTTTGTATCTGGTTTCTTTCTTTCTGACGTTGCCACTTATTTAATAAGATTCTGATAGTTGGACGTCTTCTTGCTTCTCCAGCCCTTGAAATCTCAGGTTGATCATGTTGATCAGTATTCTTCTTGCCTTTCATCTTCTGAAACTCCTTGGTCATCAGCTGCTTCTTTGGATCGATTGTCCCAGCTGTCTTGGCTTTGTCAGAAGTTAGCACCTTGATTTCACTCCGAGGTGCAGGAGCCACCATGTTCTGTGGAAAAGGATGACCATTGATGCTCATACCCTTGGCCTTTTCTAAGCCAATTCTTCCTTTGACAATAGCTCTCTGGATTATATCTCTGAAAACTCGGCAATCGTTAGTAGTATGAGTACCAGAGTTATGAAATTTGCAGTACCTTTTATTTTTGAGCTCTTCAGCCGATGGGATATTGTGGTTCCCAGTTAACTTGATTTGACCTTTTTCTAACAAGTAGTCAAATATCTTATCGGTCTTAGTGATGTCAAAACTGTACTTTACATCCTTCTCGGTACTTTTAGCCTTTGCCCAAGGAATGTATTCATTATTCCCCCAAGCCCAGTCAACAGCAGCTACCTCATCTTCATTTTCATCGCCTGAATTATCTTCATCTTCTTGTAAGAAGAAGTGACTCTCTGCATTGTAGGCTTTCTTGGGCTTAAAGACTTGATTATATCTGTTCTGAGCATCAATATTTGCCACCTTCTTGGCCAAATCAGCCATATTGTTACAGCCGAAGCCGATCTTTTCTCTTATGGCCGGTATTAGCCCTCGAATTGCAATGCTAACTATTTCTGAATCTGGCAATGACAAAGTATAGCATTGATTCTTCATCTCTCTAAATCTCTGAAGATACTGGCATCCAGTCTCATTATTTCCTTGCCTTGTATCGACTAAATCCACAAGACCTTTTTCCAATACTCCAGAGTCAAAGTATTTATGGAACTTATCTTCCAAATCATCCCAGCCTTGAATGGAGTTGGGTGGCAGGGATGAAAACCATGAGAAAGCTGAACCGAACAGGGATAAAGGAAACATCCTGACTTTAAGTGCTGGTTCATCACCAACTTCCCCGAGCTGGACTAAGAACTGAGTTATATGTTCCATAGTTGTCACTGAGCCGGTTCCTGTGAATTTGGTAAAATCAGGAATTCTATATCTTGGAGGGAAGACAACCTGATCATACAATTCTGAATACGGCTTCTTGTAACCAGTCAAAGTAGCCTTTGGTGTCAAACCAAATTGTTTTTGAACCATGTCGGTGACCCGACTCATCAACTGGTCTACTTGATTCACCGGCCCTTGATAGCCGATGTCCTACCCCCCCCCCCCCCCGAGCGCATTACCGTGATATCTCGGATTCTCTTGAGCATCCAAGGTATAAAAATCCGAAACATAATGATATCCAGGAGGAATGTCACCAGGCATTACATTTCCTTGATAAGGTGGTGCATTGAAATCCCTGGTAATCCGTCTTGCATGGGGAGCTATTTTTGTAGCTGATGAGTATATGTTATTACTCATATTCGGCTGTTGCATTGGCTGCGGTGTCACGCCCCCAGGGCTAACAATCATTTGGTTTCCGTTGCCATTAGGACCGTTTATTTGCAGCCCACCAGAAGTCCCAGCTCCTTGATTGCTTCTAACCGTATATGTGGACCTCTTCTATCATCGCCTGAGTTGAAAGCTTCCTTAATGGCATTTGTGACACTATTGAGGAATACTTCATTGTGATTCATCAGAGTAGCAGACATTGCTTTGCTGATCACTTCTTGCATGACATTATGTTGGATCTAGATCATTAGATCTACATGTCCTTCCAGAACCACTCTTGGGAGATTAGTTTTCTAGATAATCTTTTTATCTCTGTTTCTGCTAAAGCTCAACAAACACATGTAACGATATTGCTCAACAGTTTCTTCTACCAAGCATCGAAGTTCGTCTGGAAGTTCCTCCATCGTCACGTTCAATACATCCTCATTATTGACTGTCATGATCAGACGATTGTGTCCCACCAGGCGTGCCAAAAGAATGTGTTGACGCAGAAATCTGGTCGAGAGCGCCAACACACTCGCTGCGCGGTCCTCAGAGGGCGTACAGAGCAGGGTCCTGACCTCCTGGACCTCAAAGGGTGACGGTGCCGAATCTAGGTGAGAGCGACCTCGGACGTGCCAGTCAATTTGACCTGTAATTGACAAGGAGAAGAAAAAGTTGTCAAATTATGGAACCTGCCGGTTTGGTGCCAGACAGTTCCAAATTATGCGGCTCTGATATAGCCATTGTTTATAGGACATTGACTACAAAGTCAACTCCCAAAAGATTACATGAAAGTATCGATAAAGATATAAAGCAAAACGGCTATGGTATATGTAAAGAAACGCTTTGAATCAAGTGAACAGCCGATAAGCTTAAGCATGCGAAAAGAAAATAAAGATCTATGTGTACGTTTAAACGGTGTGAAAACAACGTATCGACTAATTGCATAGGCAGTTCTATCTGTTAACAGTGGAGTGTTTCCATGCAGCCATAATAACAAATAGATCGATAAAAATAGCTTAAACATCAACAGTGGGGTGTCTCCATACAGCCATAATGATGGCCAAGCTAGATCACGTCCTATGCAAAGAGTAGATCCGTGAATTCCAAGCCATTCAAAAGTACACATTATGAAGAAAGCATAACTGGATCGGCTATTTTAGCTGATACAGGGTCCATGAAGCACGAACAAGATCTATCCGTTAAAACCAGGGTTCGACTTAAGATCAAACAAATCTAATCTATCATATATATCAGTGAGGTTCGGAAATACAGCCGTAATAGATATGCTAGATCAAATCTATCTGCTCATAGATCAAACCGCGACTTTATCGGATATCTCGAACGCATAACATGTAACAATCAAGATTGACAAAATAGTCAATGAGAAGCTTAGATCGGCTATTTTCTTTGATGTAAACATGTAAAGCCTCTGGATAGCCGATACTCAAGCAACTTTTAAGCTTAAGCTACTTTGTCAATCTTGATTGGGCAAGATATTGTTTAAATCTAAATAAAAACAATAAGCATAAACAACATCGATAACTCATTGAATCTATTAGCTTACCAAAGCCAATAGAGCCGATAACTAGTCAAGATCGACTAAAGCAAGAGATTGATCAGAGTCAAGACAGTCTTACAAAAGGTGAATTTAGACCGGTAACTAGCCATGCCATAGCTTAACAAGAGTTTGGTCGATGCCAAATACAGCCTTATTGAACAGTGACACGAGCCATTGGTGAAACTTACAAGCAAACCGGAGGTCGGGCAAAGCCGATGCAGCCCTGCCTGATTGAAGGTTCCGCCGAGTTCTACGTTACTCCTACTCCTAGGGTCTTGGGCGGTGGTCGATGTGTTGATTGATTGGATTATGTTTTACAAAAATCGGGTTTGTAGCTATTTATAACCCGGTTGACTCCTGTCCTAACACGACTAGGTTACATAACGACAAAAACGACCCGGACTCAAACTCCTTGGCCGAACGCAACGTGTCTTCGAAATCGTCACGTCTGGTCTTCATGAACTTTAGTTGTGTTCGGGTCCAAACACCCGCTTTCATTTTTCTGGCCGATTTCTTTACTAACAAAATCAGCCGTTTGTGTTCACAAAAACAATAATCCTTTTGGTCCAAAATCTGGTGTAAACAAGATGTTACAACACTTATTTAGTCTATTAAAAATAAAATAATTATAAGACTAATTACACTACTATACATTAATTAAGAAGACAAATCTATTAAGCAAAATTACTATATCATTAGCAAATATTTATTGTAGCACTATATTATCAATCATTAACTAATTAATTTTAATAGGTTTCTCTCGTGAAATAATTTTCGGCTCATAAATTAATTTTATAATTAGTTTTCCTTATTTTTATAGATTAATTAGAACCCAATATAACATGCTAAAATTTTGGACTGAAAACAAACACCTACTGTCTGCTGCTGCAGCAACACTGCAACAGACGCGAATGGGCCTATGGTCCAGTGGTAGGACAGTCCAGTGGGACGCTATCTATCAGGGTTCAAACCCTGGTGTCGCATCTTTTTTTGGATTTTTTTCCAGAATTTTGCACGTACACGCACGCGTGCGCGTTCGGTGGTACTGCGCGTTTCCCGCGCACTGGAGGCGACGAGCTTCGCGTTCGGTGGTACTGCGCGTTTCCCGCGCACTGGAGGCGGCGAGCTTCCTAATCTCTTTTTATGTGTGTACGGACGCGCACGCGTGTGAGTGCGTGTGGAGTGCATAGGTTGTGTCGGTACAAATTGTACATGAATGAAAAAAAACACCGCAACAGACAACCCAAGCTAGTCCGGCAGTTGTGGCGGAGACGCCTCCGCCTCCCAATCACCCGAATCACACAACAACCACCGATGGCGTCGGCTTCGCGGCTGCTCCCACCCGCGCCTCCTCCGGCCGCACAGCTCCGCGGCCCGTGGGACCGCATCGCCGTGCCGCGGCTCCGGTGCCGCGCCGCCGCCGCCGCCTTCGCCTCGACCACTGATGGCTCCGTGCTGCTGGAGCGTGGCGGTTCCGCGGTGGTGGCCGTGCGGGAGTTCGTCACGCTTGACGAGCTCCGCGCCGCCGTGCGCCTCCGCGTCCGCACCTTCTACGAGTACGCTGTCGACTCCGTCGGAACCGAGGTGATTGTTCCCTCCTCCTCTGTTTTCTGGCGTTCTGTCTGAATGGATCGCGAGGCTGTTCTTGGTTCTATGATTTCTTAGTCGGGAAGGGTCGAGGAACTGGACGTCTCGGTTGATTATCCCTTTAAGTGTCCGGTGGGTTGAATGAATCAATTTGTGTGATTTGGTATTAGTTTCGAAGAAGGCAAAATTTGCCAGAGGACACCCTAAAAGACATCCTAAATCTGAACTTATATGTTATTCCCTCCATCTCAAATTACAAGTCATTCCAAGAATCTTAGAGAACCAAAAATTTGCATGTTTGACCACATTTATATTATAAGATAATAGCATTTATGATACCAACTAAGTATTATTGGATTCTTAATTAGTTATATTTTCATAGTATACCTATTTGATGTCATAAATTTTTGTATCTCTCTATAAATTTTGGTCAAACTTGCTTTGACTTTCCAAGATTCTTGGGATGACTTATAATTTGGAATGGAGGGAGTACAAGATACCAAACACATGAAATGACGATATGCCCGCCTTTTATCTTCTTCTCGAACGGCTCGTATGCTCGTGGCATCGCACAGCAAGGAAGAAGGCGGCAGCATGATGCACCTCTTCCCCGCCGCTGCCAGCAGCACTTGCAGATGGTGGCAGCAGTGTTGTTTCACGGCGGCTGCGGCACCTGGCGACAGCTGCGTGACGACGTTTACGATGGCACGCGGAGCAACAGGATTCTTGCTGACGCTGATGTCCAGAGGCGGCGCGTGACGGCGTTGATCCGGACGGACATGTGCAGTGGGCGGAGGTGGACCTCACGCCACAGCCAGATGTGGTACAGGTACATACATGATGGGAGGAGCAGGCTGAGCGGGATGAGCGCAGGTTCAAGATGCCTTCCCTTGACTCCATGATTGACCAGGCAAGTACAGGAACCCAAAGCTACCGAACGACTCTAGCTAGCACAAGCAAGCGCAAGAGGCTATGTGCAGGATGCTTGCTAGTTGGGGCTACTTGTGTCCCGGATCAGGCGTCTAAAGCTGTCTGTCTGCGGGTACCGCTGGTGGGAGAGAGAAGCGCTGCACCGTGCAACCGCCTTCTTCTACGCCTTTTCCGTGCGACTGCAACGCGAGCGTACGAGGCCAGGAAGAGGATGAAAGGCAGGGCACATTCGTCATTTTGTGTGGCTGTTTCTTTAAAATCAAATATAATAACAGGCTCAGTGTCTTGTAGCATATTAGTTCAGATTTATGATGTCTTTTGGCAAATACAAGTTTTTTAAGTGGCCTATGGCAAAAGACACATTTTAACGGTGTCCTCTGGCAAATTTTGCCTTGGAAGAATTCTGTGAAATATTCACCACAGGTGTTGTAAATTGGTCTTTGATTTGTAAGTTTCAGTTTCGGAAGTTATGTTAGGATACTATTGTCACGTCATCAGAGGCGTTTTACCTGTTTCAGACTATCGCTTTAGAGTCGTGCTGCAGTCACATTGCCGCAATACCACAGCTGCGCTTGTTTCTAGCCACAAGTTATGAACGAGCATGTGGAGCGCATCGCCACATCCTAATCTTGATGGAAGTTTTTTTAATGAAAGAGTAAAGCTCAACTTCACCGATTCCAGGCTTCCTCTGAATCAAATTTTTCTGCCCAGTCCAAGAATGACACATTGTCTTCTTTCCTAACAGGTTCGGGATTTTGGGGCTTACCTGAATCTGGCGGGCTTACAAGGATTGCTGGGGAGGAGGCTGGCCCGGTGGTGGTGGCGGTGTGGGTGTGGTTTGGGGTGAGGCAGCGGTGGCGCCGCTGGCCAGGCAGTGTGGGAATGGGGAAGGCGGTTCGGCGGGACAAAGACAGCGGTACAAAGAGACAGCCTGTCAACCTCGACTAGGTTAGCATGGCGGCGGTCAGCGGCGGCTGCGGATGTGGATGCGGTGGGCACCGAAGCTTGGCAGGAGGCGGTGCCGGCAGGGGAGCTCGGCTCGAGATGAAGAAGGTGAGGAGGCACATCCAACGGATTTAGGGCCAGGCCGTGCTGGTTGGTGGTGGGTACGGCGGTGGAGGATCCACTGTAACCAGGCGGGCAAGTGGCGCGTCTGGGTCAGAGTTGTGTGTGGGCACCAGCGCGGGCGGTGGAAGAAGGGAAGCAGATAAGGTGGAGAGAGAGATAGATTCAATCTAGGCCCTCTATTTTATATCTAAGGGCCAAAACTATCGAGTGATGGTTGCCCTTGGATTACTCATAGAAAGCCTACAGAAAACAGTAAGGGAACTGTGATGTAGTGTGTAGCGACACGAGATTAGCTGCTGCAATTAGCATTATATTTCCTTTAATTAAACAAACCAAGTAGGAGAGCTGCGGATTGTATAAAAGGTAGGTTTAGACTGGGCAAACAATTATAATCAGAAAAGTTCTCAAGCTCTCGACGAATTCTGGTAGGTGCTAGACTTAGTCCTCATGCCCTGAGGTCAGATGACGCCACCCAATGTCCCTTCCACCGAGCTCTAGTGGCCACAATGGGAACATGATGAACAGGGGGCTAGTGATACACCATGTGGTAAAGGAGGTCAGAGGCTTAGCAAAATACCAATGGTCAAGAAGGAAAACTAAAATGAGTGGTCCTTTTTGATGAAGGTAAAGCTCCAGATGCATGATCCCTAAGATGCCATTGAGATTGGTGCCGTCAACTTGCAAGAGGAACTGGTGCTTGAAACCATTTCCAACGTAATGCTGATGGAGATAATATCCATGCTGGCTGGACAGACTGGTGCTTGAAACACGCGCTATGACATCTTCCTTGCACCTAGACTTCAATCAAAACAGTAACTAAATGTAAAGACACTGGTCTCTGGTGAAGCACTGGAGCATGACAAGTTTACAATAGAATACTAGAAAGCTGAGTAGATACTTGGTTTTTCTGTGATGAACTGCACCAAGCTTTATTATTTTGTTAACTGACTGGTCCTTCATCCCTACCTTGCTGTGTATCACATTGTTCTTTTAAAGAGACAAATGTAGTGTTCAGGTTAACCAACATTATTTGGGAAAAGAAAGGGATTGAAATTGAGCGTGTGTCTCACTAATAGATAGTTTGTTTTCTGGAAATCACACTCTGGTCAGGTCTATTTTGGTTGTTAGCTGAAACAAGTTTCCAAAGTTTTCTTGTTGAAAACAATACAATATTATTAGACTGAATCATGACTTCAATACCTTATTGTTGTTTTGTTTAGGCTGTGTGCTTTTATGCAGAGGCCGGAAGTGAGTTCATAATTATTGTATCAACTTCATGTGATTGTGAATTAATAAAATCCTTTCTTTATAAAAAAACGTATTCTGCAGGATGTAAATACCTGTTTAGTTCTTACTAGTTCCGTATTCACTTTCCATGCAATTTTCTGTTTCTTTTTTTCTCTGATTGCACTACTGCATATGATTGTATCGGTCCAGTAATGACTTTAAATTTTACTCAATGCTGTTAAGTTCTGTTAGGATCACAGAAAGGCTCTTGCAGATAGGGAGTTTGAAGCATTACAGGATAGAATTTCTGGGAAGATGATAAATTTTCAAAGAGTTTCTTGCATAAATGCGACTGTTCCACTGTCCTCATCATTAATGTCAGCTGAGGAACTTTGTTCTATTTGCAAGGTACAGATTGTATTTCCTCACTTTGTTCGTTTTTTTAGCACTGTCCTTTTCCATTTCACCCAACAGGATTGCATGATATTGGTAGACAAAATGTTTTATATTTATTAATTATTATATGTTCTAAACAGGTATTGCAAAATAGTTTCTGATACAAATCTACACATAATCTTACATGTTTCTAAACTATATAATTTAAAATTTATTGTCCTACTGATGTTTGTAGTATTTAAGGTTTTACTAAATCTTAAACGACATGCTTTTATGACTGGAGAGAGTAATTTATTTTGTGATCACTTATTTTTGGAGTAAAAGAACAACACAAACTAATATGCCACTGTGAGGCGGCAGCCGGCGAGGAGGGTTGGGGCGGCGGCGGCTCGGGCGACACCCTAGGGCTACCGCGCGGGGGCAGGGACGGGCGGGCGGCAGCGCCTGCTGCTGGTGCGGCGTGCGCGTGGGGGAGCAGGGGCAGGGGCAGCCGCTGCAGGGGATAGGGAGGCAGGGAGCAAAAGGGATGAACCTAATTCTTTATTAAGTTTTGAGGGAGTACATAACCCTATATTTATAGTCGAGTAAAGTCGGCTGGCAGACCCTAAACTTGCACGGTTGTGTCAAGCCGGTCCCCGAAGTCGTAAAACGGGCGTTTAGGTACGTAATCACTGTTCGGGTTTCATTACAGTCCAATCGGGTGCCGGCGCGCGTGCGCTTTTTGTATTAACCCCCTGCCGTCTGTTTACCCCCACGCGCCGTTTAGGTTCCGTCGATGCGTATGACTGAAGCCGCCGGCGCTGGGTGCTGATGCGTATGACTGCCTGACGAACTGAAGGTAGCCATTCAGTACACACCACTGACGAACTGAACAACACTCATCACTACATCTGAACAGCTCAACCAACAAGCATAATACTGAAGAAATCCATTCGAAAAAAGGCAAGCATATTACTGCATCATCGTATTTGACATAAGAGTCTGCATATGAACAGTACACATGCTTACTAACTACTGAAGAGTATTTTGGTGCATCTTAACAGTTTGATGCATACTAAATGGCCTGACAAAAGTATAGGTGCGTGAACACATATTTGGTGCTTACAAAATGGCCTGACAAAAGTACAGATGCATATTAGTAACCATAACTACAGCTAGGGGACATTTGAATTGCCGGTGCCTTCCTGATGACCTTCCTGTTCTAAGTTCCCAGATTTCTTTGTAGCCATGGATTTCTTCTTAGCTCCTCCCACATCAGTTTTTCTAGTTGGTGCCTTTCTCTTGGTACCTGCTACTGCTTTCCTGCCAGCCTTGGTACAAGTAGACAGTGTTTGTGGCCTCTCTACCGGTTGTTTGTTTGTTATGAATTGACTGTCAGGCAAAGGTCCAATGGTCTGTGACTGCCTTGTAGCAATGGTTTCCTACATAAGCATGCTACCAGTTAGTACAAGTCATATGAATGACTGAACAAGTTGTGTAGTCCAATTACCTGTGTCAACATCTGATCCAGCAAGGTGATTGTGCTGCCTTGTGTGTTTGGCACCTCTATGTCATCTTGTGTGAAGACTTGTATAAGACAACACATGGATTCTTAAAAGTGGTATTTAGTGATGCAATGATACAAGACATCACATAGGTTTTGTTGATCACTTGGTTTACAGGTTGTTCTAGCACCTCTTCTTCCATTTGTTGAACCTCTGGATTGACTGAAGCAGCTTGTTGAGCAGCCTCTTCAGCCTCCCTTTGCAGCTGTGCTTGTGTATTTGCAACTAGCTTTTTTGCCTCTACAAAAGTGAATCCCATCCTTTTAAGTTTGCAACCACCACTGTTGTGGTTTGCTTCTGAGCAGTGACTGCAGTGAATTGTTACACCATGCTTGTTAAATTTTGGCCCATTCTTCCCTTGTACCTCATGTGGTTGCTTTTTTCTGGACTTAGGTGGCCTACCAACCTTCTTTTCATACACTGGAGGTGATACAGAAGGACCATTCACATGTTCCCACTCACTTTTATCCCTACACGGCCATATACTGAATCCATACGCTTTGTTAAATGTTTGAACAGAGTAGCAGTCTGGGAGCACAGTCTCTGATTGGATTCTTTCATGCCTCAAACATGCAATTGCGTGGCAGCAAGGGATTCCAGTAAGTTGCCACCTTCTACAGTCACAGGTCTTAGCAAATATGTCAACAATGTGACTGTACTCTCTAATTTGTACTTGAAACACACCATGACTAGAAGGCAAAGCAAAGCATAAGTTTGCAAATTCAGCATTCCTAGCAACTTTGGTTCTAATCTAGGACAAAAGTTTCCTTTAAACCCTTCTCCTTCCTTTTGCTTGCTGTAATGTCTTGTCATTAGTTGTGTTTTAATCCTCTCAAACATGCTGAGTATAGGTAACTCTCTTGCTTCTAAGATATATTTATTGAATACCTCACAATTGTTATTAAGCAGTATGTCACACTTAGGTAATTCAGAGAAAAAAGCTCTTACCCATGTCTTGGGGTCCATCTTTTCCAACCATTTATGACCATCTGCATTCAAGGCTTTCATCCTATCCATGTTTCTATTAAACTGTTGAACAGAAGAGGACCTTGCACAAGCCCATAGTTGGTTCTTCAGAATCTCACCTTTGAACTTCTCTTGAAAATTGGAGTATAGGTGTCTTACACAGAACCTATGTTCTGATTCAGGGAACACCTTTTTGACAGCTGGAATAAGACCCTGCAGAGAAACAAGAATCACTTAGTATAGTAGAGACAAGAAACACTACAGTAAATGCAAGGATCATTACGGTAAAGACAAGTTGGCCAATACCTTCTGCTTATCAGTCATTATGGTCCAAGGATATGTGTTATCTATCCCAAGTTCCTTTCAATGTCTCCAAGAACCACTTCCGTGAAACAAATGACTCCACCTCGACCACAGCCATTGCTATTGGGAAAATACAATCATTTGGGTCCATTCCCACAGCTGTCAACAGTTGGCCTCCAAATTTTGTCTTGATATGACAACCATCAAGACAAATGAGGGGTCTGCACCCAACCAAGAACCCTCTTTTGCAAGCATCCAAAGCCATGAAACAAGTACTGAATAGATTTCCTGCTAAGTTCAAATACAGTGAGCTCCCAGGGTTACTCCTAATCTCTTGTGCATAATCCCAAAGATAGTCATACTGATTTATCTCATCACCATGGATGACTTGATCAGTCTTCTTGCTCTGGCTACCTTGCTCCTTGAAGGTGTCAAATTCCAATCCTTCTGAATGACTCTACCAAAACTAGTAATGCTCATCTTCTCATTGGCTCTGAAAGAATCTATGTACTTCTCTGCCAGCCATCTAGAGGTGCATCTCCTCACAACCCACTCTTTCTGGCAGTTATGCCTTCCATAATATGTCTTCACCACAAAAGAATTCACTCTGCTATCCCAAGATGCATACAAATTCCTGGGACAACCATCTGCATAATGAGCCCTTACTCTTTTTTTGTCATTCCTTGGAAGCTTGATTTCCACTCTGTTCCTTACAGAGTACTCTGTAATTGCTTCTCTAACACGCTGCACTGAAGGGAAGATAAGCCCAACAGAGAAAGCTGGGTTATTCATGTCCTCTTCATTCCATGAATGGAATCTCATTCTCTCTTCTCCTTCACCATCAGACTCAGGAAGATCCAGGGCATCATCCTCCGTGTCTGCATCATCATTTATTTCAGTAGGTACTCTGGTCTCAACAGCCTTCAGCTGGCTGCCCTTGGCCTTCTTCTTCATCCCTTTCACCTGTGTGCCTGTCATATCAACAAAATCTTCCAACAGGTCTTCATCCCCATCACTGATTCCTTAGTCACTGTCAATGAAATCTTCCTGTTCATACTCACCCACATCATCAGATGCTTTGCTTGTTCCAGCTTAGTCTACTCTGCCTTTCTTCAAATCAGTATAGAACACAGGTAACTTCTCTGCTGGGTTCTTGTCAATATACACAACTTTATGTGGACTCAACACCTTTGGTAGCTCATTTACTGGGTTAGCAACAATGTCATCCCATTCGACATTGTTCATAGTGTCTGAAACATCAGCAAATACCACCAAATTTTTAACCTTGTGCACTACACTGAGCATTGCAATAATATCACTATCTGATTCAATCACCCTCAGCCCATCAAGAAAATCCATCCCTGGTAGCAATCAATAATAATTTATGTTGGCCACACTCTCATAACCGAGTTCGTGTAAGAAATCCTTAAACCATACTGCAGACCATTCATCCGACTCAATCCAGTCAAAATAGTGAACTTTCCCACCAACATAAGACCTTAGATTGCCAAACCCAACAAAGAAACCCCCATGATGTAGCTCAATCGTAATTCACTATCTGTAGCACCTACATTAGTACCAGAAATCATAAGACTACACAAATCAATTGGAAAACCCTAACAAATCACACGAAATTGACAATCCACCAAACAAAAACTGATTCTGTCGTCTAAGCAAATCACTAAAACACAGATGGATGTCCATAACCCTAGACATTGGTTGCGACGGTGAACTCACCATACTGTGGAGGTGCTTCCTCTTTCCCTCGCAATCGCGGCGGCATCGTCCCAAAAGCCCGACGCGGACACCTCCAGCGTTGCTGGCTTTGACCTGCGCACTGCTTCCGTGGCCTTCGACCACCAATTGACGCCGCCGATCACCGCTGCCGTACCTGGCCTCGAAATCGCCTCCGCCACCGAGAGGTAACGAAGAGACAGGGACGAAACGGGGGAGGAAGGAGACGGACGCGTCATCCCATTGGGTTAACCAGACGGCAGGGGGGTTAATGCAAAAACCGCACGCGCACCGGCACCCGATTGGACCGTAATGAAACCCGAACAGTGATTACGTACCTAAACGCCCGTTTTACGACTTCGGGGACCGGCTTGACACAGCTGTGCAAGTTTAGGGTCCGCCAGCGGACTTTACTCTTTATAGTCCCTAGTGGACTTGCAAGCCAAGCAAACTAAAAGTGAATTCCTTATAGATCCGGATTCTCTTTTCCTAATCTATTCCAACTCCCTAATTTATTCTTTTATTTTCCTAATCTGAATCTGAATCCGACTCCGATTCCACCGGTGGAGGGGAGGCAGGCGGCGGCGGCCCCTGCGCCGCGCCCCTGCTGCTGGCACACGCTCTCCGCAGGGCATGCCTGAAGCGAGCCGCCCCTGCTATGGCGGCTTGCTGGGTCGGGCTGGGGCCTGTCAGGCGGGGATTTGGGCCTCTCATTAGGCGTATGACAGCCATCTTTTGCTGCAATTGTACAGTATTTGCTATTTGTTCATTTAGATAAAATATAACCTTCATAATGCAGTTTTCTGGTATCTCACCATTTTTCTTACATTCTGCCCTCTTTTCAGTTGTCATATATGTTATTTCCAATAAAGTAAATATGGATGCTCCTTTATACAAGGATTTGACTCTAAAATTGATGTCATTTTAGTTGGCTATACATGCAGTTTGTGGAGGATGGAGAAGAGAGAGTAGTAGTTGGTAGTTTAGACCTTAATCAGTGTCTTTGGCTACCAGATGAATTGACTGGAAAGAGGCCTGGGGTACGACTGTTGCTTCCTTTTTCTATGCTATTGCAGAATACTGATTGTCAAAACACATTTTTTGATAGTTGTGATTGGTATTGTTGGACTTGCTTTAATCATCTCTTGGTTATTTTTTTGGCAATAAAGATAAACTCACTACTCCTAACTTTTTCTTGACATGATAACTTTTCAATGCCATTGATAGTTGTGATTGGTATTGTTGGACTTGCTTTGATCATCTCTTGGTTGTTTTTTTGGTAATAAAGGTAAATTCACTACACCTAACTTTTTCTTGACATGATAACTTTTGAATGCCACTCTCACTTTTTTTTGATCATTTGGAAAGCCTAGTTGGCTACCAAGATAATTTTTTTCTTCTAAGCATAGATATTGTGCAAAATGCTCAAATTTGTTCTACTGCATCACAGAATGAAAATGTTGTTCCATGATCGATTTCCAATAGGTAAATGAAGACATCAAGACAAGAGCGTATCTAAGCAATGTTTGTGTTGCCAAGGAGCTTCAGAAAAAGGGCTTAGGCTATACATTGGTTGACAAGTCCAAGAAATTAGCTCGTGAATGGGGTAAGTGTAGTTGATCCATTTACTTTTTTTTCGATACCGATGTTCTTGATTTGCAATTATTTAGTCCTTATTCTTTCTTTACTGATACCATTATGCTCATGTCAAACTGGTGTGCTCGCAACAATGGCAGGCATAACAGACCTGTATGTCCATGTCGCCTTTGACAACATAGCAGGGCAAAAGCTGTACGAGAAGAGTGGATTTGTTTCTGAAGGCGAAGAACCTGCATGGAAGGCTAGGTTTCTGGGGAGACCACGGAGGCTGCTCCTTTGGCTCGATATTAGCAAAGCGCCTTTGTGATCGTGCATGTAAATACATATTTGATTAATTGTAATCATATTCTTGTGATTGTTATTTTTACCATTAATTGTAATCATATTCATGCGATTGTTACTTTTTCCTTTAATTGTAATCATATTCTTGTGATTGTTACTCTTACCAATCGATCCCAAATCTCCAAATTATTGTAGTCTGAGTCGTCGCTCATTTCTGACTAATTCTTGTTCAAAGCTACTGAGAATACTACTGTGAACAAATGTGACAGTTTTAATATTTGCTTATCAAGCTAAAGAACAAAACCTTGGAACAATGCATAACAATAATTGGATCAGATAGCTTAGGAGCAAGATCTATTTTTTGAACATAACCTTTAGGAGTAAGATGACTACAGCCATTTAACAGTTGCTGGACTATATATAGATCATATATCTGGTGATGGAACCGTGGACACCTGGCGATGGACTACAGATCGCCTCTATTTCACAAAATCTATGTACGAAGGAGATCAAGGGTTGCAAATTCATCTGTGCTTATGAATCTGCAACAGAACAGAGTTTAATTTGGAAAGCAAAGGCAGGAAACACGTGTAAATTCATCTGTGCTTATGAATCTGCAACAGAACAGAGTTTGCATACCAGACCAGAGTATTAATCATTAACTTAGACGTGGTGTCTTAGGTTAGTGTTTACCTGAGTTTGTGTCCAAACCCACATATAGTTATGGTACCTCTAAAGGTGATGACTAGGTCTTTGTAACATATTCGATTTGGTGTTTCCATTGAGCTTTCAATAGAACTTTTGGCAGCCTAACTTCGATCACGTACGCCTTTCCAATCTTTTTGAGGATTGGAAGGTACTGTTGCTCCGATGTAAGTGAGTATAGTAAGTCTGAGCCTTAGTTATCTAGTTTATCTTAGGAAAACCATTGAAAACCCCTCTTTATTCAAAAAAACACTTTATTTGAAGGACCAAAAACGACGACCAGAGAAGGTGAATGCGAGCTCATAATTTTTTTTCAAAAACTATGACCCCTGTCCCAGAAGATCGACCCCAAAGTCAAGAACCACAACTGTGATGACCACGACCCAAAAGATTAGGTGGATGTTCCCTAGGAACATAGCTGGTCACCACCGAACAAATGGAGCAAGCACCGAGAACGTCTGAACTCCCGATGCAGCACTGGTGGCAAAAGTACCTTGGAAAGTGTCCACCGAAAAATACTTAGGCCAACTAGTGTCAAAAGTACCTTGAAAAGATCCTTGCGAAGTTAGGAAACTAAGGCAACTGACGGATCTCAAATTGGAAGTCAAACGAAAAAGCTACGGATGAAACAACGCAACTCTACTTAGCATTAGACTCTGATAGCGTCCTATGTCCAAGGGCTAGACGCGTCTGATGTGAATAGGTCCTGGAACCTTACTGGATGACAATCAGACACGCGAACAATGTCATTAGCGCGTCTGATGCCAGCGTTAGATGCCCGCTTGAGAACGTTACATTCACCCAGCGTCTGATGTCGCTCGACCAGGCGTCCGATGTGAAACGAAGCGTTCTAGAGCTCTTTGAGTGATCGTCGGACGCTACTGTAGGCATGTCTGATGCCTAGGCCTAGAGCGTCTGATGCTCAGTGCAGAACTGGACAACACGTGAGTGAGCGTCAGACGCGTCTGATGCCAAGAACAGGTGCGTCCGATGCCCCCGATGCAACACCGTTATTTCACTAAATTGATCTGATCTCCTTCAAACCTTGAGCACTTGGGCTCAAACTTTGCACAAGGGATCACAAGGAAGTTAGTGAGCTACTCCTACGAGATCATGGCTTGATCCTTAACTGCAAATCAGGGAATCAAAAAAATTGGTGAAGAACAGGCAAAACAAGATCCAAAACGAAATCCACTCGATTTATGTGGTCATGAAGAATTATAGTAAATCCTTCGGTGGAAAGATGTCTCTCACAATAAAGCACAAGATAGTTCAAACGGAATCACAATCTATCCCTCGAAACAAAAGATCTCGTGAAGCCAAGACAGGGGAAAACACAAGAACACGAAGAACAAAACACAAACAAAAGATTACAACAAAATAGCCAACGAGGCTACAAGCTGATTACAATTACCTTTCCTGGAATCCGAGTACACGGAGAAATGATTTCTCTGCGGATCTCAACATCAGCTACGGGAGAGGGAAACCCTAACAAGAGAACTGCAAAATAGTCTAATGACATAAAAGGGATGAGGGGTGTCATACCTTATTTGTAGTGTATTACATTATACCCCTTCTACCCCTAGGATACAAAGAGCAAACTAGCTAGCCTTGGGGCATTATAGTCCAACTCTACAAGTTTCCTTCATCGACAGTCACACGCCTTCCTCATCGTTAGCTTCTTCATAACGCAAGCCTCACGATTCCGCCACGTGTCGCCCTAACGACCACGAGCCTTCTCACTACTAGCTTCGCCTCGACACAAGCCTCGCACTGTCGTAACATGTCGCCCCGTTCCTCCTTAGAACCTTCACCAGGTTTTGAGGCTCAAATCGGCAAACCCGTCAGCCTGAATTTTGGCGCCTAAACTCAGAAACTGGCCACCACAGGTTTTGAGGCCCAAACCTGGAAACTGTCACGGTAGTTTTCTAAGCCTCAATTACCAAACCTGCATCGAAGAAGAAGCATAGGTGCTACGCCCCATCTCCCAACACTGATGTCGATGCATATCCAGCCTCCGCTAAGCACGACGCCTTCGCCTTCCTTCCTAACTCTACCAAAGGTACTTGCATCTCCCATGCAAGCTCATGTCCGGCCTCTGCTAGGTGCCATGACGCCACCGCCTTCCGTCTTGACTTGACTGATGCCGTCTTCATCCCCATGTACTCTTGCTTGTTGTCACCAAGTTCCAGCTACACCAACTTGTCCTCCGGCCTCCTGGTTTCTCAGTCCAAGCCTCACGTCCGCCCTTCGCCAGTCGTCGTCCATCGACATGACACGTCTCTACTTGACCTTCACCTCACCATCGACCATTGCCTCCGAGCTCCACACCTGCACACCAACATAGCCAAGAGACATGTTGCACACTCACGCCAACCCGTGAGTCTGTTGATCAATCACTCATCATAAGGACAAACCACAAGGGCACATATCAACCTTGTGTTTGCAATCCCTCCCTTGATGAGTGCATTGTTAACACAACACATAAACACTAAAATAAAAAGGAAACAAAAGAGAAAAGAAAAGGAAGGTGCTCATTCAAATGCCCAAAAATTCGATGAAAAGCCAGAGAAGGGCAATTGAAATGAACAAAGTTTGGTCCTAAAGACATGGACAATGGCTCGACGCAACCAAGCAAAAGATCAAAGCAAAACCCCACTCGGAGCGAAAACTCGATCAAAGGAGCAAAGACTTGGTTTCCAAATACATGGGCAATGGCTCGACACAACCAAGTCAAAACGAGCTAGTCCTCAAGAAGAGGTAGAAAATGCTCAACACCACTAGCTCAAAGCTCAAAGTACCAAAAACTATCAGTCCCTCAAGAAAGAGCCAAACGACTAAACACAACTAGCAAAGCAACAAAAAGGTACAAACTCCCCATGAAAGCAAGCCTAGACACAAAGGTTATGCAAGTGCTCTAGACACCATTTGGAATAAAAACAAACAAGCTCTAAACACGAATTGGACACTAAAACTAAAAAGCGCTAAGCACCCCCCCTGAAAAAGTGCACGCTCATACTCTCTCCAAAGTGCATGACTCTCCCCCTTGTTCCAATATTTCTCCCAAAACTCCCCCCTTGTTGGAAGATGGGTTTGTGTGAAACACTCTCCCCTTGTTGGAAGATAGATTTGTGTAAAACACTCTCCCCCTTGTTGACACATGCACAAATCAAGACATCAACCAAGTGCGCACGGGAGCCACAAAAGCACTAAGGATTGACCAGAGGGGTGTCACTAGTTAAAAATGCATGAAATGCCCAATGCAAAAGCTTGAAGTATATAACAATAAGAGTGAAATGATGCTCTGGTGGGTATTGTCTGGTGAGTCTAGCAATAAATACAAGTGCTAGCGAAGACTCAAACTGACAAAGTGAATACGAAATATGGCAATTAAGCATGTTGAGTAATTTTAATCCATTCAAAAGGAGTTCACCAGTAAAATAGCACTAAGCATGAATAGACAGGAGATCAAATAAGTGCTAACTCATGTATGAAAGGTGAACTACCCCTAGCAAAGTTCAATCATCATGACATAGAATGAAGCACATACTTGTGTTATTATCAAATTTCATTGGATATTGCAGCGGTTTAACACAAGTTCAAATGTAAAGCATGTGATTGCAAGAGGTTGAAAGAATTTTCATTGCCTAATTTTCCAATTGGGCTAAGCCTATGCAAGAAAGGCAATTGGATGCTTAAAGCACCAGTTTCGGTCTTACACTACACTGTGCAAGCTCAACTCAAATGTGCAATGAGAAGCAATCTCGATACAGTGATGTGCTGACAAATGCAATCCCATCTCGATCTTTTCATTCACTAATCATGGATCAAATTTTAAGCACAAGTTTATAATGATCAATCCAAGGAAGTGAATGACTTAGAGCAAGAGTGCGGATACATGGGGTGTATTCTGAGTCTCGTGATGATGAGCGATTGTCAATAGGTTTGATGCGCATGTTCTTTGGCTTGTGTTGTGCAGGTGTTGAGCACGAAGACGGTGATCAAAGGCAAGGTGAAGGTCAAGTAGAGACGTGCCGTGCCAATGGACCCAGAGCGGTGAAGGGCGGACGTGAGGCTTGGACTGACGGACCAGTGGCCTGAGGATCAGCCGTGGTGGCTGACACGCTGGGACAGCGACGAGCGAAGACTTGCGGGACATGGTGTGGCTCGGGTCGTGGACCTGAGGACACGTGTCGGTGGATGGGGTGCACGGGCGGTGCATCCCTCTATGACTTCGTTTTGGTGGTTGAGCCCCAGAAAAACCACCGGGTGGACAGTTTCCAGGTTTGGGCCTCAAAACCTGGGTGCTGCCGGTTTCCGAGTTTAGGCCACAAAACTCGGGCTGAGGATGGTTTCCAGGTTTGGGCCTCAAAACCTGGGTGCTGGCGGGTTTCTGAGTTTGGGCCACAAAACTCAGCCGATGGATGACTGGTTTCCCGGTTTCAGCCTCAAAACTGGGGGGAGATCCGTAAAAAGGACGAAAGGCGCGAGGCGGCACGTGGCGGCATCCGGTGAGGTCGCGTCGAGGCAAAGCTACTAGTTGTGCGGGCGTGGCCGTCGGATCAACATCTACTTCGAGCTGGTCCAGAATAGCCTAAGGGTTTAGCTGGTTTGCTCTCTGTATCACTAGGGGTAGAGCGGGAATAATGTTTAGATAAGTAGAGGGAGACACCCACCTCCCCAACTATCTCAGCCATTTTCTACTTTCACTTAGGGCTTCCTGTCTTCCCATTCCCTGTTGTAGCTACTGAGATCCGCAGAGACGACTAATCATACCTCTGTGTTCTTGAGATTTTGAGGAAACAAGACCGTAATCTCGTTGTCTCCTCGTGGGGATGATTTTCGGCTGGTAATTGAGATTGTGGATCGCGTTCTTGAGTTGTTCTTCGCGGTTTCCTTTTTGTCTCAATTTTCCCGTCGCTCGATCTCTCTCTACATTGCGTCTTTTTCAAATCCACTTGAACCAACTTGTTCTTTGATGTGAGGAGATCATTTCCACCGAATAATTCAACTCAAACCTCACGAACAAGTAGATTGGGTCGATTTGAGTTTCGTGGCAACTTTTTCGTTCTTGCACCTGCCCTTTCGATTTTTCGGAGTTTGACTTGATTTGAGCGGATGATTTCTTAGGGATAGTCTTCTAACTACCTAGTGATCATCTTCTCCAAGTTTGGGATCAAGGGATTTTGGTTTGGATTGAATTTGGGAAGATTTGGGAGAGAGGCAAAAATTTTTGTCCTCTCTGCACAGCCGCGGACAGTCCGCCACCAGGAGCACGGACAGTCCGGGCATCGGGGAGCAGCCTGAGCAGTGGTTGTGTTCCTCGGTGTTTCGGCCGAAGAAACACCGGCGGACAGTCCGTCGTTGTGACTCGCGGACAGTCCGGGAGCGTCCAGGGAGTGTTCAGCAGCAGTGCTGTTTTTCAGAATTGACCGGCGGACAGTCCGCAACTGGAGTCCGGACAATCCGGCGTTTGGCAGACAGTCCGCGATCAGAACTCCGGACAGTCCGGGACCCTGCAGACTTGTCCTGTTTAGTGCGTTTGCTCTCCCGGCTTTTCCGCTTCGTTTCCGGACTTCTCGTTTGCTCCTAGAGTTCACCAAGGAACCTCTCTAGCTATCTTTGCTACATGTTAGCATAGCTATTTAGGGATTTCTCGACGTAGCTTTCCATCTACGTTTGGGAGTTGGTTTTTGGGCTTGAACTTGACTTGGTGCTTGCGAGTTTTGGGTTGCTCTTTGTGGTGGTGCCTCGCTGTGATCCTAGGGATCATCCACCCTCTATCTGAGGGTCGTAGGCATCACACTTGTGTTCGAAGCTTTTGGGGTTGATTTGTGGGACAGAGGCCGAAGTTTCGAAAAAAATTTTAGGCTCCCATTCACCCCCCTCTGGTCGCCTCTGGTAGCATTCTCGGTCCTTCAATTGGTATCAGAGCAGGTTAAGGATCTTCCACCTTAGCCGGATCCAGATCCACAGAAGGCGACATGGATCGCGGCGTGGGCAAACCACCGTTTTTCGATGGGACGAACTATGAGTATTGGAAGATACGTATGTCAGCCTATCTTTAGAGCATGGGTGCTTCGATTTGGGAGATTTGCAACTCTGCCGATTATGTGGTCTTGGCTGCTCGTGTGACTCAACAGCAGATCGATGAGCACGATGCCAATAGCCGAGCCCGTAATGCTCTTTTCTCGTGTTTGAGCATGACTGAGTTTGATCGCGTTTCTCACCTCTCCACGGCTCAGGAGGTTTGGGCAACCCTCATGCGCTTTTATGAGAGAACCACTCAAGTCAAAACCCGTCTCTACGAGTTGCATAAGCGGGAGTATGAGAACCTTCGACACATGCCTGGTGAGAGCATTGAAAGTCTATTCGCTCGCTTGCAGGTGATTGTCAACAGGATGAGGGCTAACAAGGAGCTGTTGCCATACGACGATCATGAGAGAGCTCTCAAGCTTCTTCATACTCTCGATCGGTCGGTGTGGGACTCTAAAGTTTAGGCGATCATCGAATCGCCTAACTATGAGACTCTCACGTGCGACGAGCTCTTTAGTAAGTGAAGGACCGAGAATGCTAAAGCAAGGCGACCAGAGGGGGGGTGAATGGGAGACTAAAAATTTCTTTCAAAACTTTGGCCTCTGTCCCACAAATCAACCCCCAAAAGCTTTGAGTGCAAACGTGATGCCCACGACCCTTGGAAGAGGGTGGATGATCCCTAGGATCACAGTGAGGCACCACCAAACGTGAGCAAGCTAAACACCGAAAACTCCTACTCAAGTTCAACACTAAAAAACCTACTCCTGAACGTAGATGGACGGCTACGTCGGGAAATCTTCAAATACCTATGCTAACAAGTAGCAAAGATACCTAGAGAGGTTCCTTGCTGAACTCTAGGAGCAAACGAGAAGCCCGAAAACCAAACGGAAAAGCCGGGAGAGCAAACACACTAAACAGTGCTTGACTGCGGATTCCCGGACTGTCCGGACTCCCAGTCTCGGACTGTCCGCGCTAGGGGCGGACTGTCCGCTGGCCAAAAATGAAAAACAGCACATCTGCTGAAAGCCCCCTGCTCGGGCCCGGACAGTCCGCGACCCCCAACGGCGGACTGTCTGCCGGTCAACCGAGCCCAAACATGCCGAGACGCGGAGCCACTGACCTGGCTCGCCCCCGATGTGCGGACTGTTCGTGCCCTGAGTGGCGGATTGTCCGTGACCACTCAGAATGGGCTATTTCGGTCGCCCTTCTCCCAAATCTCCCCAAATTCAATCCAAATCAAAATCCCTCGATCCCAAACTTGGAGAAGATGATCACTAGGTAGTTAGGAGACTAATCCTAAGAAATCATCCGCTCAAAACCACTCAATCACCGGGAAATCGAAAGGGAAGGTGTAAGAACAAAAAAGTCGCCACGAAACTTGAATCGACTCGATCTACTTGTTCGTGAGGATTGAGATGAATTCCTTTGGTGAAAATGTTCTCCTCACTTCAAAGAACAAGTTGGTTCAAGTGGATTCGAAAAAGACGCAGCGAGGAGGGAGATCGAGTGACGGGAAAAACATGGAGAAACGAAGAACGCGAAGAACAAGTTCAAAACGCGAATCAAAACCACGAATTGCAACCGTGTGGCTACCACACGAGACAATAGTGAGATTACGGTCTCACTTCCTCAAAATATCGCGAACACAGAGGTATGATTAGCCATCTCTGCGGATCTCAGTAGCTACAGCAGGAAATGGGAGAGCAGGAAACCCTAGGTGGAAAATAGCAAATGCTGAGATAGAATGGAGGGAGGGGTGGCCTCTCCTATTATAGCCTAATACAATTATTCCCGTTGTACCCCTACAACTAATGAGCGGGCAGGCTAACCCTAAGGGTATTCCTGACCAACTCGGAGTGTAGTCGATCCGACGGTCACGCCCGCACATCTGGTAGCTTCGCCTCGACGCGACCTCACCCGATGCCGCCACGTGCCGCCAACGCGCCGCTCGTCCTTTTCACGGACCTCCCCCCGGTTTTGAGGCCGAAACCGGGAAACCTGACTTCAAGCCCTCCCCCCGGTTTTGAGGCCAAAACCGGGAAACCTTTCGTCCATCACCTGAGTTTTGTGGCCCAAACTCTGAAACCCGCCAGTGCCCAGGTTTTGAGGCCCAAACCTGGAAACCGTCCTCAGCCCGAGTTTTGTGGCCCAAACTCAGAAAACCCGCAGGACCCAAGTTTTGTGCCCCAAACCTGGAAACCTTCCACCCGGTGGTTTGGAAACCTCCCCCCGGTTTTGTGCCCCAAACCAAACCGACGCCGTAGAGAGGATGCACCACTCGTGCACCCCGTCCACCAACACGTGTCCATAGGTCCACGACCCGAGCCACACCGTGCCCCGCAAGTCTCCGCTCGTCGCTGTCCCAGGCTGTTTGCCACCACAGTTGATCCTCAGGCCACCGGTCCCTCAGTTCAAGCCTCACGTCCGCCCTTCACCGCTCTGGGTCCATCGGCATGGCACGCCCGCCGCATGGCACGCCCATCCTTCACCGCTCCCGGTCCATCGGCACGACACGTCTCTACTTGACCTTCACCTTGCCTTCGATCACTGTCTCCGTGCTCGACACCTGCACAACAAAAGCCAAAGAACATGCGCATCAAACCAGTTGACAATCACTCATCATCTCAAGATCCGGCATACACCCATGTATCTGCAATCTCCCCCTTGATGAGTGCATTGTCAACTACCAACACAAATCATATGAAGGTAGAAGAAAGAAGAAGAAGGAAGAGTAGAGAGCTCGTCCAAATGACCCAAAAGCATAACAAAGCCGAAAGAAGGTCAAGTGGAGAGAGCAAAACAACTTGGTCCCCAAAGACATGGGCAACGGCTCGACGCAACCAAGCAAAGCAAAGCTAGCCCTCAAGAAGAGGCAGAACGGGCTCAACACCGCTAGCGAGAAAGCTCGATACCAACTGAAAAACAAAAAGCTTGATACCAACTGAAATGATACCAATTGAAAAGCTCGATACCAGTTGGGAAGCTCGATAAGCTTGATACCAAAAGAAAGAGTGCATAGAAATGCAAAGCTGCTAGTCCCTCAAGAAAGAGGCAAAGGCTCAACACAACTAGCTGCAAAACGCTCCGAACCAATTGAAATCAACAGGAAAACTCATCAAGCGAGCAAACTCGAGCAAACTCCCCTTGGAAATGAACTCCCCCTTCAAAAATGCACACAACTAGGACATGATTTGTCAAATTTCTCCCCCTTAGTTGATAATGCACAAACAAGCAAACGCAAATGAGTTAAAAATGTAGATTAGCAGCTTCAGGAATATAGTCGATAGAACGTAAAGATGCTCTAAAGAGTGCTGATCTGATTACTCCTCAATAAGCAGAAATGCTAGCAAAGGCTCAAACTGATCACCAAATAAGAAATATGAACATATGAGCACAGTGAGCAGTTATAAGTTATTCAGAAAAGAATTTCACCATCAAAATAGCACTGAACATGTATAGACAGAAAATCAAACAAGTGCTAAACATGTATACAAGGTGAACTACCCCTAGCAAAGTTCAATCATCATGCTATAGAATGATAAATAGACTTGTGTTATCAAATTTTATCGGAGTTGCAGCGGTGAAATACACAAGTTCAAAATTCAGCATGTGATTGCGAGAGGTTGAAAGCTTGTCATTGCCTAACTTTTCAACCGAGCTAAGCCTATGCAGAAGCAATCAGAAGCTTAAAGCATCGGTTTCGGTCGTACACTACACGGCTCAAGTTTAACTCAAAGTGCAATGAGATACAGTCTCGATACCATGATGTGCTGACAAGCAATCCCATCTCGATCTTTCCAATTCACTTAAACTTGGTTCGATTTTAAAGTAGAATATGAACATACCAAGCAAGTGAATGACTCAGAACTAGAGACATAGCAACCTAGCATATATGAAAAGCACAAGTGATTTCAACACATTCTACACATGCTAGTTGCCAATCTCAATGGTGAACAAGTTTCAAAATTTAAGTTTATTAGGCATATTCACCATTTATAAAACAGCTCAGCTCACAACATGTATCAGTGATCAAAAGGAGCCTAAGCTACAAGCATCACCATATGTCATCAGAACATATACTAAACAGAGCATAGTTACATTCTAAGGAATATAGTCATGAAGCTCAAAAATGCAAAGATGCATAATGAAATGCAAAGACTATTCTACCAAGAACGAAAACAAAATGAAAGAAAGAAGAGTCAGTCTATGATACAATAGAAAAAATGCTTCCCCCATCTAAAAGGAGAAACACACACCAAGCTCACCTCTCAACCTAGCAAAGGTTGATTGGTCCAAAGGCTTGGTAAAAATATCGGCCAACTGATGATGAGTATCAACATGTCTAAGGTCGATATCACCCTTTTCAAAATGGTCTCGCAGAAAATGTAAGCGCACATCTATGTGTTTGGTCTTAGAATGCAACACGGGGTTCTTAGCAATGCTAATCGCACTCGTGCTATCACAAAGCATAGGAACTCGAGAAAAACTCAGACCAAAATCACGCAAAGTGGCCATCATCCAAAGCAACTGGGAACAACAGCTAGCCACAGCAACATACTCAGCCTCTGTAGTAGACTGGGTGACACTAGACTGCTTGCGAGAAGACCAAGAAACAAGAGAAGAGCCCAAAAACTGACAAGTCCGAGAAGTGGACTTGCGCTCAAGTCGGCAACCAGCAAAATCAGCATCAGAGTAACGGCAAAGGGAGAGGGTGGAGGAAGCAGAATACCAAATCCTGAACTCAGGTGTGAAACGAAGGTACCTCATAATGCGCTTGACCGCCTGACGGTGAGAGGTGCGGGGCGATGCCTGAAAGCGCGCACAAAGACACACCGCGAACTGAATGTCCAAGCGTGTCGCTGTCAGGTACAATAGCGACCCCATCATGCTTCGGTACTCCTTTTGGTCCATAGCTTCTCCATCCTCGTCTGCATCCAGGGCCGTCGTGGTCGACATGGGTGTCGGAAGAGGCTTGGCCTCACCCATATCGAACTTCTTCAAAATGTCCTTGGTGTACTTGCCCTGGTGCACGAACGTCCCTTCTCGGGATTGCTTGATTTGCAACCCGAGAAAGAATGTCAACTCACCCATCATGCTCATCTCAAACTCCCTGCTCATAAGATCTGCAAACTTGGCAACCAATGTGTGAGAAGAACCACCGAAAATGATATCATCCACGTAAATCTGAACCAAGAGAGTGTCATTGCCTTGCTTGAGGAGAAAAAGCATTTTAT
Organism: Coix lacryma-jobi var. lacryma-jobi; assembly: GCA_009763385.1. NCBI lineage: Eukaryota > Viridiplantae > Streptophyta > Magnoliopsida > Poales > Poaceae > Coix > Coix lacryma-jobi. Next base: position 86,969,631 of record CM019828.1, on the reverse strand, counting down.
CCACACATCCCATTTTAAAACCCTTAGCAAGCAAAAAGGTTTTCAACCTATCATACCAGGCTCTAGGGGCTTGTTTCAAACCATATAAAGCTTTGTGAAGTTTAAAAACATGGTTTGGAAACTTGGGATTTTCAAAACCGGGGGGTTGTTTCACATACACCTCTTCTTCTATGTAGCCGTTTAGGAAGGCACTCTTGACATCCATTTGAAAAAGTTTAAACCCTTTGGATGCGGCAAAAGCCAAGAGTATCCTAATTGCCTCTAAACGAGCTACAAGAGCAAAAGTCTCCTCATAGTCTATCCCCTCCTTTTGACTATACCCCTGGGCTACAAGTCTGGCCTTGTTCCTCACAATGTGGCCATCCTCTCCTTGTTTGTTTTTAAACACCCATTTTGTCCCAATAGGATTACAGTCTGGAGGAGGTGGAACCAAAACCCAAACCCGATTTCTTTCAAAGTTTTCTAACTCCTCATGCATGGCATTAACCCAATCCGGATCAGATAAAGCATGTCCAACATCTCAGGGTTCAAAATCAGCAACAAATGCAGAATGAGCAAAGTGAGAGATTTGTTGTGACCTTGACCGAGTGACACGTTCGTCGATGCTGCCGATCATCTGTTGAGGAGGGTGCTGGCGCTGGATGTGTTGTGGCGCCTCCCTAGCTAATGTGATCTCCCCCTCAACAGTAGCTGGTGCCTCCTCGGCTACAAATGGTATAGCCCGAGGTGGTGGATCCCACGGCCCCCAAGTGGTCGACGAAGAGGGGTTGGGGCCGTGAGTTGTCGTCGTAGAAGCCGATCCTAGCGGCACAACAGGTGGAGGAAGTGCTGGGTCACCAATACCTTCAGCATTCTCGTCCTCATCATCAAAAAGAGGTTCACCAACCTCATGATCACCTGCACACTCAAATCTAGAAGAAGGACAAACCATGGTCTCGTCGAAGGTGACATCAGATGTCTCCATAACTCGGTTAGTATCCAGGTTAAGTACACGATATGCACGAGTATGATTTCCATAACCCAAAAATACACCGTTAGAAGAACGAGACTCAAATTTGTCCAGGTTGCCTTTCTTAAGTATAAAACAGTGGCAACCAAACACTCTAAAATAACTCACTTTGGGTTGTTTTCCAAAACGCAACTCATAAGAAGTCTTTTTCAAGAAAGCTCGAAGAAAAATGCGATTGGAAATATAGCATGCAGTATTCATAGCTTCGGCCCAATACCGCCTAGAAGTCCTATGCTCATCGAGCATCGTCCTAGCCATCTCAACAAGGGTCCGATTCTTCCTCTCTACAACGCCATTTTGTGGCGGTGTGTAGGGGGAAGAAAACTGATGCTCCAAACCCAGAGAGTTACAAAACTTTTCAAAATCAGAGTTCTTAAACTCAGAACCATTATCGCTGCGAATAGCTCTCATCGAGTTCTTAGGGAACTCGTTCTGAAGTCGCAAAATCAAATTGTGAACAAAAGTGAAAGTCTCAGTTTTCTCAGCTAAAAAGAAAACCCACGAATATCTCGAGAAGTCATCAACAACAACAAGCACATACCACTTCCCACCAACCGAGCTCACCCGAGCCGGACCAATAAGGTCCATATGCAAAAGCTCTCCAGGGTGCTTGGTCATAACTTGGTTCACATGATGATGGGGAGCAGCAACCATTTTCCCATGTCTACAAGAATGGCAAACAAGATCCTTCTCCATATGCAACTTGGGCAATCCTCGGATTAAGCCAAGTGAACTAAGCCTTGCAAGCAAGTCGAAGCTCAAATGACCAAGTCTCCTATGCCACTTCCAAAGATCAGAGGAGGAAGGTCCAACCAAAAGATCTCGAGAAATGCCTAAAGACTCTGAGAAATTCGCAAGAAAGACTTTCCCAAAGGACAAAATCAAACATACAAGATTGCCCTGAGGGTCCAAAATACGACTGAGATTCGGCTTAAAACGAATCTCATAGTCATCATCAAAAAGTTGCAAAACAGAAAGAAGGTTAAAATGCAAGTTAGACACAAGAGCAACATCACGCAACACAAAGTGCTCATTAACTCGCACAGACCCACGAGACAATACTTTACCTTTGCTATTGTCGCTGATGATGATAAACTCCTTTACGGCAACTGGACTAAGACTGGAGAACCATTTGGCGTTTCCGGTCATGTGTCTTGAACACCCGGAATCCACCAATCAAATGTCCTCCAATCGTTTTACCTACATCAAAAAAAATACATAAGGTGAGCATACGGTCCAACACTGGGGTGAGTAAAATGGGAAGAGTACCAGTGTTGGGCCAGCTGCCCAAAAGAACGGTTAGTAGAAAAACCATTCCTAGCATGCCTACAGGGAAAGCGATCACCACGCACAGGAAAATGTGGTCCGCTGAGGGAAGAGCGTCCATCGCGATAGTCAAAACGCGATGGTGGGTAACGCTCAACAGCAAAGCCACCGCCACGGGGTCCATATCCTACAAAGTTAGGATCCCGCTGGGCAAAACCTCCTTGAGGCCTAGGACCTTGAGGCATTGGACCTCTAGGCCTAGCAACTCTCATTTGGACATTCGGCACATGTACATCATGGAAAGGATGGTACATGTCCACATTGTTCATCTCCCTTGCACGACGTTCCTCTCTCTTATGCCGAAAGCAAAACTCCCTCAAGTGTCCATCTCTCCCACAATGCTCACAATGGTACCTCACCGCTCTCATAGGGGGTTGTTGGTACTCACGGTAATGGGTGTGGATCACTTGGCTCTTTTGTGGCATGAGCTCCTCTTGGATAGGTGGCATGATGTCTAGCTTGTTTTTCAGGTGGTTGGGCTTAGGAGACCACACTTGTTTCTTTGGTGGAGCTCTCGGAGGTTCCTCATACACTCCATCTTTTGTGTTAGGCTTGAGAGGCTCTTTGGGTGGAATCGTGGTTAGTTTGGGAGTAGTGGTGGAGTTGGGCTTCTCACTTGGGTTATGACCACTAGACTCTCCAATCTTACCAAAAGAAGCAGCACAATCCGACCCTTGAGCAAAACCTACACCTGGACCTCCAGCAGCACGCTTGAATTGGGCAATCATCATCCCAAGCTGCGGCTCACCACAAGACACCCATGACAAGATGGTCCGAAGGTATGTGTTTTCTTCCTCGGTTTGCATCTTGTCATGCTTCACATTGGCTATCTCCATCTCCAAGCCCTCACACAAAGCACACCTAGACACACAAGTGCTATCCGAGCTGGCCTTCTCAAGAGACATAATCTTGGCATTCTTCTCTGCCAACTCGGATTGCAAGCCTGCACAATACTTGCACGCACCAAGCAACGCGGGTCTAGCCCAAAGCTCATCGACCTCTCCAACCAAAGCAACATACTTACCTCTCAAAGTGAGAAGGTCAGTCATGTGCTTGGTGCACATCTCACAATCACCCTCCTCAGAGACTACAATGGTGGACTTGGCAAACTCAAGTTCTCTCACCGTATCCTCCCACTTTTGCCTAAACTCCTTCCTCTCTCTAGCTGCACGCCTCAACAGCTTGTCTTGACTAAGCAAAGCAGCAATAAGTTTCTCAACTTCAGCAGAGAGTTCTTCGGGATTCTGGGATACCTGCGAGGAGTCGTCGTCGTTGTTCCGAGGGGTCTCCTCCAGCTTGCCGTCGACCTCATCACCGAGGGCCATGGTGCAAAAGCCCTCATCGTCGGCGAAGAAGCAAAGCCCATTGAACTTGTCCTCGATCTTCTTCTTCTCGGACTCATCATCACTTGATGCACAGGAGTCGTTGTCCGAGTCGTCGACATCGCTGAGCGTGGTGAAGAAAGCATGCTGCTCGGCCTGGGCTTTCTCCAAGTACTTCTTCTTGATGTACTCCTTGTTGAAGCCACCCTTCCGCTTGTGCTTGGGAGGGATGTGCTTCTCCTTGTGCCTGCCGGAGTTGTACTTATGCCCATGATCACCCTTGCCAAAGAGTTGTTTGTTCTTCTTCGGGCAGTTGACGATGAAGTGATCAGGGTCGCCACACTCACAGCACCCAGCACGTCCTCCTCCATGACAACGGTTCATGCGGTTGTTGTGGAACCGCGAGAACCGGTTGGTAAGCAAAGCCAACTCGTCGTCTCCCATGAACTCCAGCTGCTCCTCTATAACAGAAAGAAGAGAAGACAATGCAAAGCCTCCAGAGGGGTTAGCAGAAGAGCCAGAAAGCAAAGCCATCAACGGGCCAGAAGGATTCTCATAAGAAGCCCTCGTCATGGCATCAATCTCATAGGACTTGAGCTTACTAAAGAGCTCGTCGCACGTTAGAGTCTCATAGTTAGGTGATTCGATGATCGCCTGAACCTTAGAGTCCCACACCGACCGATCGAGAGTGTGTAAAAGCTTGAGAGCCCTCTCATGATCGTCGAAAGGCAACAACTCCTTGTTAGCCCTCATCCTGTTGACAATCACCTGAAAGCGAGCGAATAAACTTTCTATGCTCTCGCCAGGCATGTGTCAAAAATTCTCATACTCCCGCTTGTGCGACTCGTAGAGACAGGATTTGACTTGAGTGGTTCCCTCATGGAAACGCATGGGGGTCGCCCAAATCTCCCGAGCCGTGGGGAGGTGAGAAACGCGATCAAACTCAGACATGCTCAAACACGAGAAAAGAGCATTATGGGCTCGGCTATTGGCATCATGCTCATCGATCTGCAGCCGAGTCACACGAGCAGCCAAGACCACGTAATCGGCCTTGTTGCAAATCACCCAGACAGAAGCACCCATGCTCTAAAGATAGGCCGACATGCGTATCTTCCAATACGCATAGTTCATCCCATCGAAAAACGGCGGTTTGCCCACGCCGCGATCCATGTCGCCTTCTGTGGATCTGGAACCGGCTAAGGTGGAAGATCCTTAACCCGCTCTGATACCAATTGAAGGACCGAGAATGCTAAAGCAAGGCGACCAGAGGGGGGGGGGGTGAATGGGAGCCTAAAAATTTCTTTCAAAACTTTGGCCTCTGTCCCACAAATCAACCCCCAAAAGCTTTGAGTGCAAACGTGATGCCCACAACCCTTGGAAGAGGGTGGATGATCCCTAGGATCACAGCGAGGCACCACCAAACGAGAGCAAGCTAAACACCGAAAACTCCTACTCAAGTTCAACACTAAAAAACCTACTCCCGAACTTAGATGGACGGCTACGTCGGGAAATCTCCAAATACCTATGCTAACAAGTAGCAAAGATACCTAGAGAGGTTCCTTGGTGAACTCTAGGAGCAAACGAGAAGTCCGAAAACCAAACGAAAAAGCTGGGAGAGCAAACGCACTAAACAGTGCTTGACTGCGGATTCCCGGACTGTCCGGACTCCCAGTCCTGGACTGTCCGCGCCACGGGCAGACTGTCCGCGCCACGGGCAGACTGTCCGCGGTCCCCTGGCGGACTGTCCGCCGGCCAAAAATGAAAAACAGCACAACTGCTGAAAGCCCCATGCTCGGGCCCGGACAGTCCGCAACCCCCAACGGCGGACTGTGTGCCGGTCAACCGAGCCCAAACACGCCGAGACATGGAGCCACTGATCTGGCTCGCCCCCGATGCGCGGACTGTCCACGCCCTGAGTGGCAGACTGTCTGCGACCACTCAGAATGGGCGATTTTGGTCGCCCTTCTCCCAAATATCCCCAAATTCGATCCAAATCAAAATCCCTCGATCCCAAACTTGGAGAAGATGATCACTAGGTAGTTAGAAGACTAATCCTAAGAAATCATCCGCTCAAAACCACTCAATCACCGGGAAATTGAAAGGGAAGGTGTAAGAACGAAAAAGTCACCCCGAAACTTGAATCGACCCGATCTACTTGTTCGTGAGGATTGAGATGAATTCCTTCGGTGGAAATGTTCTCCTCACTTCAAAGAACAAGTTGGTTCAAGTGGATTCGAAAAAGACGCAGCGAGGAGGGAGATCAAGTGACGCGAAAAACATGGAGAAACGAAGAACGGGAAGAACAAGTTCAAAACGCGAATCAAAACCACGAATTGCAACCATGTAGATACCACACGAGACAATAGTGAGATTACGGTCTCACTTCCTCAAAATCTAGCGAACACAGAGGTATGATTAGCCATCTCTGCGGATCTCAGTAGCTACAACAGGGAATGGGAGAGCAGGAAACGCTAGGTGGAAAATAGCAAATGCTGAGATAGAATGGAGGGAGGGGTGGCCTCTCCTATTATAGCCTAATACAATTATTCCCCTTCTACCCCTACAACTAATGAGCGGGCAAGCTAATCCTAAGGGTATTCCTGACCAACTCAGAGTGTAGTCGATCCGACGGCTACGCCCGCACATCTGGTAGCTTCGCCTCGACGCGACCTCACCCGATGCCGCCACGTGCCGCCAACGCGCCGCTCATCCTTTTCATGGACCTCCCCCCGGTTTTGAGGCCGAAACCGGGAAACCTGACTTAAAGCCCTCCCCCCGGTTTTGAGGCCGAAACCGGGAAATCTATCGTCCATCGTCTGAGTTTTGTGGCCCAAACTTAGAAACCCGCCAGCGCCCAGGTTTTGACGCCCAAACCTGGAAACCGTCCTCAACCCGAGTTTTGTGGCCCAAACTTGGAAAACCCGCAGCACCCAGGTTTTGTGGCCCAAACCTAGAAACCGTCCACCCGGTGGTTTTTCTGTGGCTCAACCACCAAACCGACGCCATAGAGGGGATGCAGCACCCGTGCACCCCGTCCACCAACACGTGTCCCCAGGTCCACGACCCGAGCCACACCGTGCCCCGCAAGTCTTCGCTCGTCGCTGTCCCAGGCTGTCATGCACCACAGCTGATCCTTAGGCCACTGGTCCCTCAGTCCAAGCCTCACGTCCGCCCTTCACCGCTCTGGGTCCATCGGCATGGCACGTTCGCCGCACGACACGCCCATCCTTCACCGCTCCCGGTCCATCGGCACAACACGCCTCTACTTGACCTTCACCTTGCCTTCGATCACTGTCTCCGTGCTCAACACCTGCACAACACAAGCCAAAGAACATGCGCATCAAACCAGTTGACAATCACTTATCATCTCAAGATCCGGCATACACCCATGTATCCGCAGTAAGCTCAAGTCCAGTGAGATTGACGCCTTGATGAGGGCTTCTTATGAGAATCCTTCTGGCCCATCGATGGCTTTGATTTTTGGCTCTTTTACTAACCCCTCTAGAGGCTTTGCACTTTCTTCTCTTCTCTCTGTTACAGAGGCACAGCTGGAGTTCATGGGAGATGACGAGTTGGCTTTGCTTGCCAACCGGTTTTCGTGGTTCCACAACAACCGCATGAACCGTCACCGCGGAGGAGGACGAGCTGGGTGCTTTGAGTGCGGCGACTCCGACCACTTCATCGCCAACTGTCCCAAGAAGAACAAGCAAGCATTTGGGAAGGGTGACCATGGCTTCAAGTATGACTCCGGCAAGCGCAAGGAGAAGTACACCCCCGTCAAGCACAAGCGGAAGGGTGGCTTCGACAAGGAGTACATCAAGAAGAAGTACTTGGAGAAGGCCAAGGCTGATTAGCGTGCTTTCTTCGCCACGCTCAGCGACGTCGACAACTCGGACAACGACTCTACTGCATCAAGCGACGACAAGTCCGAGAAGAAGAAGATCGAAGACAAGCTGAATGGTCTTTGCTTCTTCGCCGACAATGATGGCTTCTGCACCATGGCGCTCGGCGATGAGGTCGACAGCAAGATGGAGGAGTTCTTTCGGAACGACAACGACGATGACACCTCCCAGGTATCACACACTGCTGAGGAACTTGTTGCTGAAGTCGATACCCTTACTGCTGCTCTAGTTAGCTAGGATAAGTTGCTGAAACTTGCTGCTAGAGAGAGGTAGGAGTTCAGGAAGAAGTGGGAGGATGCGGTGAAGGAACTTGAGTTTGCCAAGTCCACCGTTGTAGTCTCTGAGGAGGGTGAGTGTGAGATGTGCTCCAAGCACATGACTGACCTTCTCACTTTGAGAGGGAAGTATGTTGCTTTGGTCGGAGAGGTGGATGAGCTTAAGGCTAGATCCGCGTTGCTTGGTGAGTGCAAGTCTTGTGCAGGCTTGCAATCCGAGTTGGCTGAGAAGAATGCCAAGATTGTGTCTCTTGAGAATGCCAGCTCGGATAGCACTTGTGTGGCTAGGTGTGCGCTGTGTGAGGGCTTGGAGATGGAGATTGCAAACGTGAAGCATGACAAGATGCAAATCGAGGAAGAAAACACATACCTTCGGACCATCTTGTCATGGGTGTCTTGTGGTGAGACGCAGCTTGGGATGATGATTGCCCAATTCAAGCGTGCTGCTGGAGGTCTAGGTGTAGGTTTTGCTCAGGGGTTGGAGAGTGCTGCTTCTTTTGGCAAGATTGGAGAGTTTATTGGTCTTAATCCGAGTGAGAAGCCCAACTCCACCACTACTCCCAAACTAACCAAGATTCCACCCAAAGAGCCTCTCAAGCCTAACACCAAAACTGGAGTGTATGAAGAACCTCTGAGAGCCCCACCAAAGAAACAAGTGTGGTCTCCTAAGCCCAACCACCTGAGGAACAAGCTAGATACCATGCCACCTATCCAAGAGGAGCTCATGCCACAAAAGAACCAAGTGATCCACACCCATTACCGTGAGTACTAACAACCCCCTATGAGAGCGGTGAGGTACCATTGTGAGCACTGTGGGAGAGATGGACACTTGAGGGAGTTTTGCTTTCGGCGCAAGAGAGAGGAACGTCGTGCAAGAGAGATGAACAACTCGGACATGTATCATCCTCACCATGATATACATGCGCCAAATGTTCAAAGGAGGGTTGCTAGGCCTAGAGGTCCAATGCCTCAAGGTCCTAGGCCACGTGGTGGTTTTGCCCGGCGGGATCCTAGCTTTGTACTCTACGGACCCCGTGGCGGTGGCTTTGGTTTTGAGCGTTACCCCCAACCGCGTTTTGACTATCGCGGTGAGCGCTCTCCTCCTAGCAGACAACGCTTTCCTATGCGTGGTGATCGCTTTCCCTGTAGGCGTGCTAGGAATGGTTTTGTTACTAACCGTTCTTTTGAGCAGCCGGGACAACACTGGTACACTTCCCATTTTCCTAACCCATTGTTGGACCGTATGCTCACCCTATGTCTTTTTATTGATGTAGGTAAGACGATTGGAGGACATTTGGTTGGTAGATTCCGGATGCTCAAGGCACATGACTGGAAATTCCAAATGGTTCTCCAGTCTTAGTCCGGTCACCGGCAAGGAGTTTATCACCTTCGGTGACAATAGCAAAGGTAAGGTGCTATCCCGCGGTTCTGTGTGAGTTAATGAGCACTTTGTGTTGCGTGATGTTGCTCTTGTTTCTAACTTTCATTTTAACCTTCTTTCTGTTTCACAACTTTTTGATGATGACTATGAGATTCATTTTAAGCCGAATCTCAGTCGTATTTTGGATCCTCAGGGCAATCTTGTATGTTTGATTTCGCCCTTTGCGAAAGTCTTTCGTGTGAATTTCTCAGAGTCGTTTGGTGTTTCTCGTTGTCTTTTGGCTGGACTCTCCTCCTCTGATCTTTGGAAGTGGCATAGGAGACTTGGTCATCTGAGCTTCGACTTGCTTGCCAGGCTTAGTTCACTTGGCTTAATCCGAGGATTGCCCAAGTTACAAATGGAGAAGGATCTTGTTTGCCATTCTTGTAGACATGGGAAAATGGTCGCTACTCCCCACCATCCGGTGAATCAAGTTATGACCAAGCACCCTGGAGAGCTTTTGCATATGGACCTTGTAGGTCCGGCTTGGGTGAGCTCGGTTGGTGGGAAGTGGTATGTGCTTGTTGTTGTTGACGACTTTTTGAGATATTCGTGGGTTTTCTTTTTAGCTGAGAAAACTGAGACTTTCACTTTTGTTCGCAATTTGATTTTGTGACTTCAGAACGAGTTCCCTAAGAACTCGATGAGAGCTATTCGTAGCGATAATGGTTCCGAGTTCAAAAACTCAGACTTTGAAAAGTTTTGTAACTCGTTGGGTTTGGAGCATCAGTGTTCTTCCTCCTACACACTGCCACAAAATGGTGTTGTAGAGAGGAAAAATCGGACCCTTGTTGAGATGGCCAGGACGATGCTCGATGAGCATAGGACTCCTAGGCGGTATTGGGTTGAGGCTATAAACAGTGCATGCTATATTTCCAATCGCATTTTTCTCCGAGCTTTCTTGAAAAAGACTTCTTATGAGTTGCGTTTTGGAAGACAACCCAAAGTGAGTTATTTTAGAGTTTTTGGTTGCCATTGTTTCATACTTTAGAAAGGCAACTTGGACAAGTTTGAGTCTCGTTCTTCTGACAGTGTATTTTTGGGTTATGGAAATCATACTCGTGCATATCATGTACTTAACCTTGATACTAACCGAGTCATGAAGACATCTGATGTCACCTTCTACGAGACCAAGCATTGTCCTTCTTCTAGATTTGAGCGTCCAGGTGATCACGAGGTTGGTGAATCTCTTTTGGATGATGAGGAAGAGGGTGCTGAAGGCTTTGGTGATCCAGCACTTCCTCCACCTGCTGTGTTGCTAGGATCGGCTTCTACTATGACGACTCACGACCCCTATCCTTCTTCGTCGACTACTTGGGGGTCGTGTGATCCACTACCTCAGGCCGTACCTCTTGTACCTGAGGAGGCACCAGTTACTGTTGAGGGGGAGGTCACATCAGCTAGAGAGGCGCCATGACACATTCAGCGCCAACACCCTCCTCAACAGATGATCGACAACATCAACGAACGAGTCACTCGGTCAAGGCCACAACAAATCTCTCACTTTGCTCATTCTGCATTTGTTGCTGATTTTGAACCCCGAGATGTTAGACATGCTTTATCTGATCCGGATTGGGTTAATGCCATGCATGAGGAGTTAGAAAATTTTGAGAGAAATCGGGTTTGGGTTTTGGTTCCAACTCCTCCAGACTGTCATCCTATTGGGACAAAATGGGTTTTCAAAAACAAACAAGGAGAGGATGGCCACATTGTGAGAAACAAGGCCAAACTTGTAGCCCAGGGGTATAGTCAGAAGGAGGGGATAGACTATGAGGAGACTTTTGCTCCTGTAGCTCGTTTGGATGCAATTAGGATCTTCTTCGCTTTTGCTGGATCCAAAGGGTTTAAACTTTTTCAAATGGATGTCAATAGTGCCTTCTTAAATGGCTACATAGAAGAAGAGATGTATGTGAAACAACCCCCCGGTTTTGAAAATCCCAAGTTTCCAAACCATGTTTTTAAACTTCACATAGCTTTGTTTGGTTTGAAACAAGCCCCTAGAGCCTGGTATGATAGGTTGAAAACCTTTTTGCTTGCTAAGGGTTTTAAAATGGGATGTGTTGATAAAACTCTTTTTCTCCTCAAGCAAGGCAATGACACTCTCTTGGTTCAGATTTACGTGGATAATATCATTTTCGGTGGTTCTTCTCATGCTTTGGTTGCAAAGTTTGCAAATATTATGAGCAGAGAATTTGAGATGAGCATGATGGGCGAGTTGACTTTTTTTCTCGGGTTGCAAATCAAGCAATCCCGAGAAGGAACGTTCGTGCACCAGGGCAAGTACACCAACGACATATTGAAGAAGATCGATATGGGTGAGGCCAAGCCTCTTCCAACACCCATGTCGACCACGACGGCCCTGGATGCGGACAAGGATGGAGAAGCTGTAGACCAGAAGGAGTACTGGAGTATGATTGGGTCGCTGCTATACCTGACGGCGACACGCCCGGACATTCAGTTCGCGGTGTGTCTTTGCGCACACTTTCAGGCGTCTCCGCGCACCTCTCACCATCAGGCGGTCAAGCGCATTATGAGTTACCTTCGTTTCACACCTGAGTTCGGGATTTGGTATTCTGCTTCTTCCATCCTATCCATTTGCGATTACTCTGATGCTGATTTTGCTGGTTGCCGACTTGAGCGCAAGTCCACTTCTCGGACTTGTCAGTCTTTGGGCTCTTCTCTTGTTTCTTGGTCTTCTCGCAAGCAGTCTAGTGTCGCCTAGTCTACCACAGAGGCTGAGTATGTTGCTGTGGCTAGCTGTTGTTCCCAGTTGCTATGGATGATGGCCACTTTGCGTGATTTTGGTTTGAGCTTTTCTCGAGTACCTTTGCTTTGTGACAGCACAAGTGCGATTAGTGTTGCTAAGAATCCAATGCTGCATTCTAAGACCAAACACATAGATGTGCGCTTTCATTTTCTGTGAGACCACTATGAGAAGGGTGATATCGACCTTAGGCATGTTGACACTCATAATCAGTTGGCCGATATCTTTACCAGGCCTTTAGACCAATCAACCTTTGCTAGGTTGAGAGGTGAGCTTGGTGTGTGTTTCCCCTTTTAGATGGGGGAAGCATTTTGTCTATTGTATCATAGACTGACTCTTTTCATTTTGAGTGTTTCAGGTTGTTTTAGCTCTGTTTCATTCTTGGTAGATTAGTCTTTGCATTTCATCATGCATCTTTGCATTTTCGAGCTTCATGACTATATTCCTTAGAATGTAACTATGCTCTGTTTAGTGTATGCTCCGATGATATATGATGATGCTTGTAGCTTAGGCTCTCCTTGATCACTGATACATGTTGTGAGCTAAGCTATTTTATGAATGGTGAATATGCTTATTGAACTTAAAATTTGAAACTTGTTCACCATTGAGATTGGCAACTAGCATGTGTAGAATGTGTTGAAATCACTGTGCCATTGCATATATGCTAGGTTGCTATGTCTCTAGTTCTGAGTCATTCACTTGCTTGGTATGTTCATATTCTATTTAAAATTGAACCAAGTGTAAGTGAACTGGGAAGATCGAGATGGGATTGCTTGTCAGCACATCACGATATCGAAACAGTTTCTCATTGCACATTGAGTTAAACTTGAGCCGTGTAGTGTAAGACCGAAACCGATGCTTTAAGCTTCTGATTGCTTTTGCATAGGCTTAGCTCAATTGAAAAGTTAGGCAATGACAAGCTTTCAACCTCTCGCAATCACATGCTGAAATTTGAACTTGTGTATAATTACCGCTGCAACTCCGATAAATTTTGAGAACACAAGTCTATGTTTCATTCTATAGCATGATGGTTGAACTTTGCTAGGGGTAGTTCACCTTGTATACATGTATAGCACTTGGTTGACTTCCTGTCTATACATGTTCAGTGCTATTTTGATGGTGAAATCCCTTTCTGAATGGTTTAAAACTGCTCACTAAGATCCTATGTTCATATTCCGTATTGTGTGATCAGTTTGAGCCTTTGCTAGCATTTCTTGCTTGTTGCTTAGTAATCGGATCAGCACTATCTAGAGCATCTTTTCATTCTATCGATTATATTCCTGAAGCTGCTAACTTGGATTTTTGACTCATATGCATTTTGCTTGTCTCCGATAGGCATGGCTTAGCTCCGATTTGCTTATGTGAGCTCTTTTCCTTCTCTGTGTTTGCAAATTGCCCCCAAGGGGGAGAATTTTTATGGTGATTTCTATGTGGTGACAATTTGCAAATTTTGTGCTTCACTTGTTGAGGGGGAGTTCTTTTAATGAGGGGGAGCTTTTCTTCCTTGTTCGATTTGGACTTCGAAATGGCTTTCAATTTCTGTTTTGGATTTCAATCGGTTTGGAGCTTTCTGCTAGTTGTGTTGAGCCTTTATGCCTCTATCTTGAGGGACTAGAAGTTTTGCATACTTATGCGTTTTTCAGTTGGTATTGAGCTTTCTTGCTAGCGGTGTTGAGCCCGTTCTGCTTCTTCTTGAGGGCTAGCTTTGCTTTGCTTGGTCGCGTTGAGCCGTTGCCCATGTCTTTGGGCACCAAGTTATCTTGCTCATTCCACTTGACCTTCTTTTGGCTTTGCTATGCTTTTGGGTCATTTGGATGTGTTCTCTTCGTTCTACCTTTCTTCTTCTTTCTTCTACTCTATATGGTTCGTGTTGGTTGTTGACAATGCACTCATCAAGGGGGAGATTGCGGATACATGGGGTGTATTCCGAGTCTCATGATGATGAGCGATTGTCAACAGGTTTGATGCGCATGTTCTTTGGCTTGTGTTGTGCAGGTGTTGAGCACGGAGACGGTGATTGAAGGCAAGGTGAAGGTCAAGTAGAGATATGCTGTGCCGATGGACCCGGAGTAGTGAAGGGCGGACGTGAGGCTTGGACTGACAGACCGGTAGCCTGAGGATCAGCTGTGATGGCTGACACGCTGGGATAGCGACGAGCGGAGACTTGCGGGACATGGTGTGGCTCGGGTTGTGGACCTGAGGACACGTGTCGGTGGACGGGGTGCACAGGCGGTGCATCCCTCTACGGCTTTGGTTTGGTGGTTGAGCCCGAGAAAACCACCGGGTGGATGGTTTCCAGGTTTGGGCCTCAAAACCTAGGTGCTGCCGGTTTCCGAGTTTAGGCCACAAAACTTGGGCTGAGGACGGTTTCCAGGTTCGGGCCTCAAAACCTGGACACCGGCGGGTTTCTGAGTTTGGGCCACAAAACTCAGCCGATGGATGACTGGTTACCTAGTTTCAGCCTCAAAACCGGGGGAGGTCCGTAAAAAGGACGAAAGGCGTGAGGCGACACGTGGCGGCATCCGGTGAGGTCGCGTCGAGGCGAAGCTACCAGTTGTGCGGGTGTGGCCGTCGGATCAACATCTACTTCGAGCTGGTCCAGAATAGCCTTAGGGTTTAGCTGGTTTGCTCTCTGTATCACTAGGGGTAGAGTGGGAATAATGTTTAGATAAGTAGAGGGAGACACCCCAACTCACCAACAAAGGTTTAGGGTTTTAATTGACAATATTCCACGAGTTTTGGTGAGTTGTGATTCTGCAGGGACTAAACCAGGAAATCAACACAGATTGCTTCCCCTAGAAGGAAACCGACGGGAGATAACTGAATCGACGCATCAGGATTATTCTAGAAGGATCTAGAGGACACCAGAAGACACCAGGAGGCCAGGCACCCCGGGACATGGCCAGGTGGGACCGACCGGTCCCACCACCAGACCGGTCGGTCTGGCCCTGGCCTCGTTGGACTCTACCTTCTGGAACATTCCTCCACCGCCTATGAGGATGCATCTCAGCCGTACCTAAGGTCAGTTTGATCCAACGGCCACGATTCCTCGCCCAGGGCTATATAAGCAGCCCCAAACCCACCTCTCCAGGGCATCACATCATCAGATCAGATCAGGGTTCAATCATTCATCACCAGAGAAGGAGATCAATCGGAAGCCCTAAAACTACATCCACCTAGATTAGTTAGATAGAATAGGATTAGAGGAGCAAGCTTCACTTGGATTCCAGATCTAGTCACGAGAAGGCTCGGTAAACCCAAGATCTTTTCTCTTGTATTAACATTATGGATCTATTTCATAATTGCTCTTCTAGTTCATCATTGTTCATCATTGTTTATGTTCTAGTTTGTCGTCTAGTTCTAGTTCATCGTCTAGTTCATCTTCTAGTTCATAATCCAGTTCTAGTTCATGTTCTAGTTCGTATTATAGTTCTTCTCGATGATCTAATTCACCTTATTGTTCATCTCTATGTTCTAGATAGCAATACAATTGATATGACTAAGACATCAACAATAATGTTCTTAATTATATTGCTTATAGTATGCTTTGATTATATATTTGGCATAGATAGTTCACCATTATGTTTATACTCATGTTCGTATAGCGCTCATCTTAATGATCATTGAGCGGGTGATAGATGCTGTGTAGGCGTGGTGCCTATACACTATTTATCTGCGAATGCGTCCTATGTTCCGGATAGAGTGGTAGATCGCGGGTGTGATATTCCTGTTGAGTCCTTTGTATTCCACCTCCCGAATGTAGTGTTCAGTATGGCTCAGATAACTCATGGTTTAGGGGTTACTCTGTTTGGCACCTTTACTATGGAGTTGCCTCTTGATTATAAATATGATATGACCTAGCCTATGATTGCCAAATATGTTTGCACTAATCAATGTATGCTATGACTTGTAATTAGAATAACTTAGGAATGTTTCTTATTAATGCCTGTTCTAATCATCACTTACTAGGTAGTACTGTTCTAGGATTATCTTTGATTGATCTGCTCTCTGTTATCATTTATCATTTATCATTATCATTTATTCTACTATCTGATCCCTGTTTGGAGTAATAAGTGTGTTATCAGTCTTTATCATAAGTGTGTGCCACATTAATTGCTGTTAAGTCCTCACTAGTATAATACCATCATACTTTGAATTGATTAGTCTCTAGGCTAAATATAAATAATGATACCTAAGACTAGCTTGGTTGAAATGCTTCTACAACGGGTGTATTTATCTGTGCGCTTGCGGGTAAATATTTATCTTTAGATCCAGTGCTCTGATATAATCACATTGCTAGCTTCATGTTGGGGATGACAACTTGACGTTAAGTGATGCTTGTAGTGTCCCGTACACTCTTTAGTGCCTTCACTAGGTTATTGTTTATAAGGTTCATTCTTAGGGTGATTCCATTAAGGAGTGTCAACAAGCATTTCTAGCGCCATTGCCAGGGACCACATCAATTCAATTAGGGATGGTAGCTAGGGTTATTTATTAAAATCATTATGAACACTGTTAGGACATTGTATTACCAACATTAAAACGGTAGCTAGAACATATCATTCAACATACACACATGTGATAATGCACTGATTGTTTATCTCTACTCAAACAGGCTTACCCTGGCTTTGTTTATATTTTTTATCTTATGCAGGGTGTGATGTATGACTGGTTTCCAACTTCTGAATAACTACGTTGAGGATCCCAAAGTTTACTGAAGAAAACAAGACGCAAACTCAAGAGACCCTCACCACCACTTCCAGAAGTTAACCAGATAAGAAGAAGCTTAACACCAGTGTTGGACACCATGGCCGACAAGACACTCCGTGAGTTCTCTGCACCAAACACTGCCAACATCAGGACTGGACCAACAGTCAATGTGGGAGACAACGGATTTGAACTCAAGCCAGCTTTGATCAACATGGTGCAAGCTAATCAGTTTTGCGGAAAGGCACATGAAGACGCAAGCGCTCATCTCCAACACTTTTTGGAGATTTGTAGCACTTTCACCATCAAGGGAGTCGAAAGAGACGCCATTCTACTTCGCTTATTCCCATTCTCACTCTTGGGAAAAGCAAAACAATGGTTCTATGCCAACAAATACATAAACATCTCATGGGCGATCTGTTTAACTGCCTTCCTAGCAAAGTTCTTTCCAGTGGGCAAGACGAATGCCCTCCGTGCCAAGATTTCAACTTTCCAGCAACAACACAAAGAATCAATCCCAGAGGCTTGGGAACACTTTCAAGATTACATATCAGAATGCCCTCACCATGGGATGGAGAATTGGCTACTCATGCAGACCTTCTACCACTGGCTCACTTCGAGTACCCGTGAGAATGTGGATGCCACTGCTGGAGGATCATTCTTGTCACTCACTATCAACAATGCTACTACACTCATTGAGAAGATGACCTCTAACCAAGGATGGAACGAGGAACGCTCTCAACCACGCAAGAGGGGAGGAATACATCAACTGAAAGAAGTAGACATGCTGTCTGCCAGACTTGACCTACTCATGAAGAAGTTCGATGAACACACTCCCAAGAAAGAAGACGCCATGCACATCTACGAATCCCGCATGACATGTGAGGAGTGTGGAGGCACTGGTCATTCAGGGGGCAACTACCCTGAGATTCAAGAGGATGCAAAATACATCAACAACAACACCAAGTATCGTCCTCAACAAGCTCAAGGATGGAACCAACAATCAAGGCCTAATTACTCAGTTAACTACTCAGGTAACTACCAAGGTAATACATTTAACCAACCACCTTTGAGAGAGATGATATCTAATCAAAACAAGATTATTGATAATATGTCTAAGAAGATAGCTTCCAATGATAAACTGCTTGAAAACATTAATACTAGAATGGATAGCTTTACTTCTGCCATAAAGAATCAACATAGCTTTAACAAGATGATAGAATCTCAGTTATCTCAGTTAGCAGCTTCAGTCCCTATGGCTGAAAAATGTAAGATTCCCGGAAGTCCGGAAGAGCTACAGACTGCAAATCTTGTAGATATTTATGATGCAGGGCAGCTCACAGCTAGACCATCGAGGGGGTGGAAGGATGACTCCATTGCCCCGAAGAAAGGAGATCCAGGAAGACCTATCATTCCAATCCACATTGGACCTGACAGTTTTGAAGAAGCAGTCTGCGACCTTGGAGCAAGCGTCAACATTATGCCAAAGGTAATATACGAACAAATTCATGGTGCACCTCTGTTATATACAAATATGTGTTTGCAGCTTGCAGATCAGACACTGTGCTACCCACTGGGAATTCTAGAAGATGTCTGTATTCGAGTAGGACACTCGTATGTGTGTGTAGACTTTGTGATCATTGAAACAGGTGGAGACGATAGAGCACCCATCATTCTTGGATGCCCGTTCCTAAGCTCAATCAAAGCCATCATCTACACGGATAGCGCCAAGATCTGTTTCACAATCATAGGCAACAAAGAAAGATTCAGCTTCAAGAGACGTACACTCACTACTCGAGTCCACCCTCAGATGCCCTACGAGGATGCAAACGCTATATCATCAATGAAGAAGAATAGGAACAGAAGGAGGAAGAGCAAGGCTACACAACCGCATCAAGACACAGTATGGATGGTCAACTCTGTCCAAACAGAGAGTGACCACCTTCTTCCATCACCATACCTCGCCAAGAGAGACGACCCAGGCATACCCACCATCGATTGCAAGATCGAGGGAAGTACATTCCACAAGACGTTCTGCGACATCGGTTCAAGTGTTAACATAATATCTAAGGTAACATATGAATACTTATATAAAAATAGACCTATGTATCAGACATATGTGCAGCTGCAGCTGGCGGACCAAACATATCGATTCCCGGAGGGAGGAGTAAAGGACGTGATGATCCAAATTGAAGACTACTACATTCCCACTGACTTTATGGTACTAGACATGGGAAGAGAAGACGATGTTCACATCATCCTAGGAAGACCCTTCCTCAACACTACTGGCGCCATCATCTACATGAGATCTGGAGAGATCCACTTCCAGTTCCTAAGGGAGAAGGTACGCTGTTACTTCAATAGCTATGCCACTAATGAACAGGAAAAGAAGAACCACTCAAGGAGGAGGCGCCGCACATCCCAACGCAACAAGAGCCGACCAATCAAGGATGGATGGGCTGACTATGAAGGAGAAGTCACCAGGAGTGAAGACATCCCATTAAAGGAAATGAAGGACGATAAAGTAAAGGAGACAAGTCCACCAGTCAAGCGAGTGTGGAAGAAGAAAGAGAGTTCTACTGACGTGCAGTCATCAAGGTCCTCCTCAGGATCTGCCAATGCACCCAAGGAAGAATAAGGAGTGTACAAGGAGTCTTGTTCGATAGACAATAAACATCGAATCCTCGCCGAAAGGTAACTCGGTAGTTATCCATATTCATTAGTATCGTCATTGCATAATTAGTAGATTTAGCATAATCATTTTACTATTAGTATCATATTTATTTCTTAGCAATCAAATCTGCATTAGAAAACAAAATAAAAATTGTTCAAAAAAAAACTCTAAGCCCCATGAGAGTATTATACTTTCTGTGGAGGCATAAAAAAATAATAATACATTTGCATATTTACTTCTGCATTGCATTCATCCATAAAAATAAAAAAAATCCAAAAAGAAACTATGAAACACTACTGAAACTCTGCTTAGTGGAAAGGAAGAACATAAATAATCTTAAGAGCTTTAAGACAACTAGACAAATGGGGGGAATGTTTATCACTAACGCTTAATCAAGTTCCACTAGTTGTGTTGTCTATCTTTGAATTCAGCAGGAAGAGAAGAAGAGAAGGACTCAAGAAACCGCTAACGGTCTACTCATCTTCTGGAGAAAAGACCACGTTAAGATCCAGCTTGGGGGAAGGCACCCTCAGTTATCACGATAAGTATCATGACTTTTTTTTTATTTACTATTATTAGTTCGGTTTAGTAGATCAGGTCAATAAACGTTGAAACCCATAAAAAGATGAATAACTATTACAAAACCAAATAAAGATATTATATAATGAATAAATGTCTAGGTGGATATAAAACTTAATATTGCTCATGATGAAAATGATGAACAATTGCTCTGACGTAATCCCTTTTAAGTACCTGGTGTTCAAACTTAAATTTTCTTGAGTTTTAGACAAAGCTGTTCTGAATAAACTCTGAACCTGAAACCTGTGGATTGCAAATGCTTGATCTAAAGTCTAGATAATTGTGAGATATGATATAAAAAGGTTTGAGCAGTTGTTTATCTAATTCCTAGAGATACTAGAGTTCTGGAGATTTACACTTTGAAAAGATTAAAAACACATGATGAGATCCTGTATGACATAACATGAATTCCTACCCAGAGCCATTAATATGATCTTAAGATAAGGCTACTTGCT
Organism: Coix lacryma-jobi var. lacryma-jobi; assembly: GCA_009763385.1. Classification (NCBI taxonomy): domain Eukaryota; kingdom Viridiplantae; phylum Streptophyta; class Magnoliopsida; order Poales; family Poaceae; genus Coix; species Coix lacryma-jobi. The sequence continues at coordinate 86,949,198 of CM019828.1, read as the reverse complement.
TTGTTCTAAGTTTTTAGTTATGGTTGAGAAATTTATCATGCTTTAGAGATCAAGAATGTTTTATTAAAAGATTCACTCTTCCGAAGTAGTATTGTGTTAGAGGCATGGGACTATGCAAAAATATAAAAGGAGGAAATAAAAAGGGACAAGTGTCCGACTACCTCAAAAGAGAAAAAGAATTGTGATAAAAATATGAAAGAGAAAAAAGAATGATAGCCCATGGTCCCTCTAATTACAATATGCTAGCAAGAGATGACAAAATTTCAAAGGTTCTAAGTTCTTGATCTATGAGTATGACATCTTTCTCCCTAACTTTGAACTTTGACTTGGTAAGACGTGCTATTAACTTCTTAAAAAGCTCCAGATATATATATTTATAGAAAAGAAGGAAAATGCATCAGTGAGGAATCATAAAAATATAAAAGAGTGATTTAGGAGTGTCATACAGTAGAATCTCTGATTTTTATTTTGAAAATATATAAAACTCCAGAATGAAGGTTGATCAAAGAGTTAGAGATATAGTGCTTAACTTGATTGTTCTATCTTTCAATTGTTTAAAGAACCAGGTGAAGGAAAAAGCTCCATAGTTAAAGGTAATATGAGAAAGTCAGAATAGTTAACTCTAATCCAAGGGAAGATTTTTGTTTGAACACATGCACCTCTGAGGTATGAAAGCATAGTAGCAATTCCTGATTCATCAGGACTATTTGCTAAGGGACTAGCAAAAGGTAAGCTTGGGGGAGTTGTTGACACTGGTAATCTATCGAAATTAAAGGACAAATAAATATAAAAAGTGTAACAGAACCGACCAATTTATAAGAGCACAAGTACGAAATTCTCCACCGAAGCAGTAAATTTGCACCACTTGAGCCCATATAAACCCGATAGTCCGTGAAATCTCAAAGGATTTCAAACTTTTCCAACATCAACAACATAGGATCGTAATCGTTCAGCATTAACCATCACATGACAGAATATTACATAAAGTCTTCGGAGTAGCAACTTAGTTATTACAAACCAGGTTCAAATTCAAGTAGCGGAAGCTTAACTTAAAACATAGTTCTGAAATCACACACATAGTCTGCTATAGTGCCATTCAGTAGTAATCCTTGACAGAGCAAAAGGTACGAACAGAGCAGGTCATTGCCTGTGACCTAGTTATCTCCCACAACGGGGCAGAGGCAGTTGATGCAATAACCATAGAAGACTTGGCCATCTGCAACAACAAGGGGAACAAAGCCCTGAGTACGAGAAGGTACTCAGCTAGACTTACCCGTCTTAAACCAGAAATAAGTGACACCAAGGAGTATGCAAGGCTAGTATATAGTGGAGCTGGTATGAGACCACATTTTGCGTAAAAGCATAAGTAATTCAATACTTGTTCTCCTGTTTACTAGCTGCAAATTTAAATGACAATTAACCTGTTTAACTAGATTAGCTCCTGTACTACAACAGTCATGGTAGTGATCCGACAATCACTATAATATAACAAACAGACCGAGTAACAATTGTCAAAAGTATAATGATAGCTGTCACGTGTTCCACAATTTCAGTATCAAGACCGAGCGGGGTTCAAGTCAAGTGCTCACTATCCAGGAGCGATGGCAATTATAATCGATTCCTAACCAGCTGGTGATTTTATTTCCCACACAAACCACACTCACCCGTCGGTGAGCTACAGATAACCACAACACTGTTCCAGGAAGCCGCGGTTTCAACCGCCACCATCATACCCGGAGGCAAGCCTGACTGCCAAGGAGTTGGACTTAACCACCATCACCTGGGTCTTACTTTTCGCGCCCCCGCGTCCCACTACCCCTTCGTGGCTTCGGCAGATGCGTGGGACCTAAGGACCGGCCTGGAAAAGTGTGCGGCTTCGCGGTCGGAACGGGTTATCTTCCAGCTAAATGTGGGACATGCGTTCAACATGACAAGAAGGCCGTCTTAACAAGATACTGCTTTTCCCATACGACACGGCTAGAAATACTGTAACACAACGTTACAGGAATCTGCCGATCTCCATTATCCACAACACTCAGTTATCCCACTTACTGGCAATATCTTGTTAACGGTTGAGTAACCACCTATTACTCGCGGGTAACATAAAGGTTGCCCGACTTCTACCGGTCTAAGCAAGGCTAAGCATAGACTCGAACCTATCTCTAATTAGGTAGCAAGGATAATATATCGATAATAGCAAGGTAAGGAATATAATGCATCAATTTCATCCTTACTCGCCCCACATAAAAGAAATGCACAATATCAATTTAATTAAACAAATTAACCTCTTAAAACAAGTCTATAACAGTAACCCATAGCTAACGGCTTCAGAAAAATCTACAAAAATTACTGTAGGTTCACATCTGAGAATAAAGTTTGCTATACAAATTTCATATCATTTGGGTTTAAGCACTGTTCTCTATGAAAAAGACAAATAATAGGGTAAAAAGGCACCTTGAACTACACCTCATCTTGAAAAGTGTCAAACATCAAATTTCATATTTTCTTCAAAACTTCTTAGGACAAGAGCAGTCCATAAAAATTACCATGCTCATATCCCATATATTTTAATTACTAAAAATCATACAAGAAAACAACATATAACCAAATTAAATATTAACTTCAGATTTTTCCATAGTTAAACATCATCTATCATTTTTCTGTGATTCTACATTACCTAACAAACCCAACAAAACAAGAATCAAATTTTTCTGAGCAACATACAATTTATTATGCATTTAACAAGATATCAGCCTAAACACAATTTAATTATTACTGCACATAAAATTATCACAAACTGGACATATTATATTTTTCTTACATAGAATTCATCAAAACAAACTCAACAAAATTTGTCTCACAACAACTGGATCGACAGAACTCAAGTTATGAATTAAACAAGCATTATCAACATTTCTGCAAAACATTTAATCAAAAACCATCAAACCCTAACTGCTACACACACCCGACTCCACTTCACTCAAGAGGCTGACTGCTGGGCCCCAGGGTCAACTCGGACCCACCTATCACCCACACCGAAACAGGGGAGGAGTTGACCGCGGCGAAGCTCGCCGTCGGCGAACCCTCCGGCGAAACCAACACCGTCACTCGACTCCTCTCTTCCTCCCGCGTCGATTGATGCCCCTCACCGGACTGGCACTGCACGAATCGACGCTCGACGGTGGCAATGGTGGCCACGGTGGCGTGGTCTCCCCACGCCGGCCATCTCCGACCACGACGAGACAAACCAACTTGCTATTCTTGCTCCCCTGACTTCCACAACCCTAACGCGAAGCAAAGGACTAGGGATTCTACGGCGAAACGGCGGAGACACGAGCATGCCATCACCGGTGAACATGGCGGGTGGCGGACGGCAGTGTACTGAGGCGCTCAAACCCTAATCGGCCAAACCAACTCTCCTATCTTCTTCCAGAACCCTCACTGACTCTCAAACGCTAGCTAGGACGGATGGATTTGCACGGAAAAGGGTCCGGCCATGGCGAACCGAGCTTGGCGGCGTCGACGACCATGGCGGACGCTCGTTCCGCGGGGTCACCTAAGGTTTTTATGGAGTGCCGGCTACGGCAAGCGATGCAGGAGCTCAAGGCGAAGCTAGCTAGGTGGTTGGTTGGGCGGTGGCGCAGTTAAACGGCGGCGAACGCACGGCGGACGGCGGCTCCGCCTTTTCTTCCGCTCGGGCTCTGGCGAGAGCGAGAGAGAGCAGAGCGGAGAGGGAGGAGGCGCGTTTGGCGAATGAGTGCGTGCACGGGCGTCTTCTGCTCACCGCGCGCGCGCAAGCTCCTGGCTCGGCCGGCCGCGGCACGCCACGCGGCGCTCACCTTCTGCGCACGGTCGGCCACGACGCTGTGCTCATTCAAACTGAACCGGTCGGGTTCATTGGCCATCAGGCCGACTGACAGGCCAACTTCACATGCAATTTTCTCTTAATCCACTTAACGGAACGCTAAACCACTTGCTTCTTGGGTTAGAGCTACATACCATCTACAACTTTGGTTACAAGATCGATCACTGGTTTGGCCTGGATTTGGCTCGAAAAGGTGCCAAACATGGCTAGGTTGAAACTGAACTGCAGTTTAGGACTTAGGAAAATTTCCAAGTCCAAAACTCACCCTTTTCTACCTTGTGGGCCCTAAAACACCATGTTAAACTCATTTTCATGAGTTGGCCCAAAAACAACTTTTGTTCTACTCTAAATTCTCCACACTTTTGATTAAGGGCACTTAGCCATGCAAAGCTTCTATCAAGGAGGTTTTAGTTAGTCAACAAAAGGACTCCCTAGACTCCATAGGGTTGACTAGAGTTTAGCAACTTGGTTAGCCAAAATGACCAACATAAACATGGCCTCATTTTGACTCCCTAACAAAGTTAGATTGTCAGAAAAGCCAAACCACTCCAAAACAAGCCAAGCAACAGTGTAGCATAGTATGTTTTAGATGCATAACATCACATGAAGTGACAACATATATGAAAAAGAAAGCACCATGTGAATGCTTCATGCTCATGAGATGCTTATGCATAATGAGATGATGATGTCATGCTAGCTTAACACCAGAGGTGTTACATCCCTTCCCCCCTTAAAGAAATCTCGTCCCAAGATTTACTAACCATTGATTATGAAAAACTGGATAAACTTTCTGGAGATAGTCTTCCGTTTCCCAAGTCGCATCTCCATCATCATGATGACTCCATAACACCTTGTATACTTTCACTACATGATTGCGAGTTACTCTTTCCTTGCTGTCCCTCTCTTTGTCTTTCATAACATGATCTGTCATGCAAGTCATACTCTTCAATGATGACTCCATAACACCTTGTATACTTTCACTACATGATTGCGAGTTACTCTTTCCTTGCTGTCCAACACTCGCACTGGTTGCTCTTGATACATTAAGTCTGATGCAAGCTACTCTTGAGGTTCTATACTTTCTTCGGGCACACGCAAGCATTTCTTCAGCTATGAGACATGAAACACTGGGAGGATCGAACTCATAGCATCAGGCAACTGAAGTTGATAGGACACTTCCACTTTTCTTTTTAGGATACGATATGGTCCTACATATCTGGGTGCCAACTTTCTTTTTATGCCGAACCTTTGCACTCCCCTCATAGGGGTTACCTTCAGATAAACATGATCTCCCTTCTTAAACTCTAACGGTCTTCTCCTTTTGTCGGCATAGCTTTTCTGCCGAGACTGCGCTGCTTGCAAGTGTTGATGAATGATTTGAACCTTTTTCTCAGCTTCACCAACAAAGTCGATTCCAAAGTATCTCCTTTCTCCTGGTTCGATCCAGTTCAACAGAGTTACACACTTACATCCATATAAAGCTTCGAACGGTGCCATCTTGATGCTTTCTTGATAACTATTGTTATACGACAACTCTGCTAACGGTAGCCATGATTCCCATGATCTCTTGGAGGATAACACACAAGCTCTAAGCATATCTTCAAGCACTTGATTCACTCTTTCTGTCTGACCTGCAGTCTGAGGATGGTAAGCTGTACTATGAACCAACTTTGTCCCCAACCCTTTATGTAACTGCTACCAAAAGTGCGCGGTAAACTGAGGTCCACGATCTGACACGATGGTTTTAGGTATTCCATGCAGATGCACTATCTCTCTGATGTATATATCCGTATATTGAGGCGATCGATATCTGGTCTTGACTGGAATGAAGTGAGCTGACTTCGTTAGACGATCCACTATTACCCAAATGGAATCATTCCCCTTTTCTGTAGTGGGTAAACCGGTTATAAAATCCATACTGATATCTTCCCACTTCCAAAGCAGGCACAGATAAGCGTTTGTAACAACCCTGCAGGTTTCATATGAACTGCCTTAACCTGCAACACGTGTCACATCTTGCCACGTATGCTGCTATCTCTTTCTTCATGTTTGTCCACCAAAAACGAGGCTTTAGGTCATGATACATCTTACTGCTTCCTGGGTGAAGAGATAACTTAGATGAGTGAGCTTCATCCAAAATCTTATCCTTAAGATCTTTTCTCTTTGGCACCACGAGACGATCACTGAACCACAACACTCCCTGTTCATCCAGCCTGAAAGAGGTTGAGAGATCCTCCAACATTCTTCTTTTGATATGAGAAATCCCTTTATCAGCCTTCTAAGCTTCAACTATCTGACTTTCAAGCGAACAACTGAGTTGAATGTTGAACAGAACTTCTGGGTGTATCAGGTTGAACCTTTCTTCAAACAACGGTTGTACCATAACACAGTGTGACTTACGACTCAAAGCATCCGCAACCACATTGGCCTTTCCAGGGTGATAGTGAACTTGCAAGTTATAATCCTTTATCAGTTCTAGCCATTTGCGCTGCCTCATGTTTAACTCAGGTTGAGTGAAGATATACTTAAGACTCTTATGATCGGTATATATATGCACACATTTCCCAACAAGTAGTGTTCCATATCTTCAGAGCATGCACTACTGCAAGCCAATTCCAAATCGTGAGTAGGATAGTTGACCTCATGCTTCCTTAACTATCTCGAGGCATATGCTATCACTCGTCCTTCTTGCATCAGCACACAGCCAAGTCCAATCTTGGATGCATCACAAAACACATCAAAAGGTTTCTCTATATCCGTTTGAGCTAAGCCAGGAGCAGTGGTTAACAGTTCCCGTATGATTCGGAAAGCTGCTTCACACTCTTCTGTCCAAACAAACTTCACATCCTTCTGCAACAAAGAGGTCATAGGTTTTGCGATCTTGGAGAAATCCGGGATGAAACGACGATAGTAACTAGCCAAACCCAGAAAACTCCTGACTTTCGTGACCGAGGTTGGAGCTTTCCAATCCATCACCTCTTGTACTTTCCCTGGGTCCACTGAGATTCCCTCTTCTGATAGCACATGACCGAGAAAGTGAACTTTCTTTAACCAACTCACACTTACTGAACTTAGCATAACTTATGTTCTCATCGAAGTCTTGACAGAACTATCCGCAAGTGCTCCGCATGATCTTCTTTGTTTCCGAATATATCAAGATATCATCCAAAAAGACTACCACGAACCGATCCAACTCAGGCATAAACACGGAATTCATTAGGTACATGAAGTATGCAGCGTCATTTGTCAAGCCAAATGACATGACAAGATACTCATACAACCTGTACCTAGTAGAAAATCCATTTTGGGTATATCTTTTGGCCTGATCTTAATCTGATGGTACCCTGATCTTAAGTCTATCTTGGAAAACACCCTGGCTCTTGTTAACTGATCAAAGAGGATATCAATCCGAGGTAAAGGATACTTATTCTTGATTGTCACTGCATTCAAAGGCCTATAATCCACACACATATGTAGAGTCTTGTCCTTCTTCTTCACACAAAGTGCAGGACATCCCCACTCGGATGAACTAGGTTGAATCAGACCCTTGTCCAACAGCTCTTTCAACTGAACTTTCAACTCAGCTAACTCATTAGGAGGCATATGATATGGTCTTCTGGATATAGGTGCTGTTCTAGGTATCAGCTATATTGCAAACTCCATGTCCCTATCTGGACGTAGACCAGGTAACTCATCCGGAAACACATCAGGAAACTCACATACCACCGGAATCTCCTGAAGAACTGCCACTTGAACTGCACAACTTGCTGAACAAAGGTTGAGACTGCTAGGAAGAAACACTTGAAACTTCCCATTTTCCTCGGGATCTTTCAGAGATATCATCCTTTTTTCCATATCTATTACCACTTCCCACTTTTTCATCCAGTCCATACCTAGGATAACATCCAAAGACATCCCTGGCATAACTACGAGGCTTACTCTATATTGCTTACCTTCTAAACCAAGAGTTGCCCCTTTGACGATCTGGTTAGACAACACACTTGCACTAGCTGAGTTTATACGGAATCCAAAATCCATTGTTACCATTTCCTGATTATGCTTAAGTGCAAATGCTTGACTTATGAAAGAATGGGATGAACCAGAATCAAACAAAACAACTGCAGAGATATCGTTGATAGAAAACATACCAAGAGTAACGGGTTCTCCCTCAGATATGCCTTCCAGAGAGGTATGATGCACACAGGCCTGAACTTGATTGGTCTTCTTTCTCAGGCTAGGACATGTCCTGGACAGATGCCCTTCCTTGCCGCAGTTGTAACATGGTCTCTTGACATAACTGTCTGCAAAGTTCTGAGTTCTGGGTCCCATCTTGAACTGCGATGACTGGCCTTTTGCCACTTTCTGTATCTTGGCCTGCTGCTGATTTCCAGGGAAATGATGTTAAGGAGGCTTGAAACGTGCTCCGGGCACTGCTGAACGAAAAGGAGGACAGTTGGCCACCTGATTCCTGGCCTGCGATGCTCCTGCGTCAAAAGCTCTCTTGCGTGACTTGGATGCACTATAGATATTGTTATTGTTCTCTTCGTCAAACAATCGCTGACAAAGTCATTGAACTGTGTCCTGGTAGAGTTTCCCATAGACTTCAAGAGTTTGGGGCTCAAACCCCTCTTCATACTGGCAATCTTCTTAGCATCTGTGTTGACATACTCAGGTGCATAACGAGCAAGATTGTTGAAGGCATGAAGATACTCTGCCATTGTCTTCGTACCCTGGGTCAAACTCAGAAACTCTGTTACCTTCATAGCCATTAGACCTGGAGGAATATAATGTCCTCGGAAAGCCGCTGTAAACTGAGCCCAGACTATCGGTTGATTTGCAGGAAAAGTGGTACGATGGTGTGCCCACCATATACCAGCTGGTCCCTGCAACTGGTGAGCTGCGTACTCCACTTTTAGAGATTCGGTCAGACGGAGTAACCTGAACTTCTGCTCGATGGTGTTAATCTATTCGTCTGCTTCCAACGGTTCAGCTCCTTCCTTGAAGATTGGAGGTCTAGTGTCCAAGAAGTACTTAAACGTACTATACTGATTCACCTCTTGACCACCTTGACCTGTAGCCCTGCGCGTGTTTTCAGCGATGTTCCTGAGATTTGCTTCCATATTCCGCTGCATAGCTTCCATGTTGCGCTGACTTCCCAGAAACTGCGCAAAGAAACTGCTCTGCCGTGTGGGGGAGGAGGAGGAGGATTGGCTTCCTCGCCCTGTCCATCACCACCAACACCGCTAGCACTGCCGCTCCACGATGAGTATTCACCATCTGCATAGCCATCAATATCAATGAATGATGCCATATATATAGATCAAAATGCGTAATGATTGCAGTACTGTATTTGAACATAGTTCATACAATAAGGCACATCCACAAGTCGTTCCACAAAATAACATCACAAACGGATTATATGAAAGCGCTTAATACTCGCATGGATACACACGGATAAAACGCAACGAAGGTCTGATACTTAAACGGTTCCAAAGGTAACAACAAGGTTCTTAAAGCTTACAACACCACATAGCTTGTTCGATAAAGCATGACAACAAAAGAGAAACAACGAAGCCTAGGTCCTAATCGCTCTCGATATCAGACATGTGGCTCTCTGCGTCTTCGGCTCCACCAGCTTCCTCTTCTTCTTCTTCTTCATCCTGGTCGGCGAAAAGCATTCCACCGTCTTCGGCTCCACCATCAGCAAGGACGATGCCCATCTCCATCTCGGCTGCTCCTGGAGGATGGTAGGGATGGAGCTGGTTGTTGAGGCGATGCACTTCTTCATGATGGTTGTCGTTGTATGCTTCTGTCGCCGCCAACTGCTGTTCTAAGGTCATGATGCGAGCCCTCAAGGTATGCTCTTCTTCCCATGCCTGGTTCCGCTGCTGGAGAAGTCCCACCATCTAGTTCTCTGCACTCTGGTTAGCGTGTTTGGCACGCCCTAGCTGCTCCTGCAGCCTGATGATCTCCTGAGCTGCGACCACATTCCTCTGAACGATCTGATCCTGCTCTATGGTCAAACGATTCAGCTCCTCTTGCATCTTCTCCATCTCTTCATCAAACTCCCTTTGAGCTTGCCTCTTTTCTTCTCTAACATGGTGATAAGACTCCGTCATACTACCCAAACTACGCTGCATGACTGCATACCCCTTCATCACTGCGAACATAACACTCATCACTGGCCCATCGCATGCCTGTAGCTCACTAGAGCTGCCTTCCATGGCTTCCTTCTTGGTCTGCACCCACACATCTCTGAACGGATCAGCTCTCGGAGACACTCCTGCAAGAGCCTGACTAAGATCTTCTAGGAACCACTCCATGATGTCCCGGAGGATGAGGAACGCTGCTGACTGCGCACCTTCCCAAGGGTCTCTTCCCTTGCCCTCGAACATCCAACCGGACCAAATAGAACCCTCTTCTCTGGGCTTCACCACAGCTGTCACATACACCAAAGTGGTGTCTCCCAGAGGCTCCTTTGTCCAGAAGTAGCGAGGCTCTCTACCTTCTGGGTACCCCACTGAACGTAGCACCCTCCAAAGCAATGTTGGTGTCCCAAACACATCCAGGAACTTGTCCTTGCACCTCTCAGACCTGGGTGCTAACTGGTGCCTGGGAACCCTGCCACCTGTCGACTTACGCGTGGTCTCCTTTGTATGTGCCATCTGTATCAAGTTTATCATGTGAACATAAGCATTGGTTTCCAACTCGAGAAATAATCCATAATTAGGGAGGAAGTAATGCAAAAGGGAAAGAAAGCAACATGCCATGATGTATATATATATGAAAAGTTCCGTACGTCCTTTCCACTATATAAGAACTATGCGGTGGCATACCACGTCACTCTTATACGTTAACTATTCCGTTCTAATGATACATGGTTAGTGTACCTGCAGAAAATCCATTTCAGCCCTTACCCCACAATATGATAACATGCAGAACTGAAATACTCCCAAACTAGAATTACCCACAATTAAGTACCTTCAGATACACCGATGTGTAACCGATATACCTTCCAATACCAATCTAGCACTCCCCTAGATCGGCGGTTGTCCGATCATGCTCTCCTTTACCATTACTCTACCCGTTCCTACAAGTACCCACAATTAAATATCTTCACTTGTATTAGTGAGCTTACTAATACAAGTTCTAGTACCAAACTAGCTCTCCCCTAGACCGACGGTTGTTTGGCCTGCTCTCACAACTCCCACTTACCGGGGCGTAGAGGCACAATGATCCATACATCACCATTCAATCGAATGGCACTCACACATACAGCCGTATGAGCAGCAAAAGAATATGATGCAAACCCCCAAGTTAGTACTTAAATAAGCCACCTGAGATCCTATGGGCATAAAGGATATGACCACTGGCACACTTAAATTTTTTACTACAAAGTACTTTTTTGCACAAACCCTATGAATTTTGGAAAATAATATTTTTTTTGTACCTGAATTCTTTTATTTTTAAAACTTAGTCATGTGAACAGTATCCGCTGAACCATGCTCCGATGCCAGCTGTAACAGAACTGACCAATTTATAAGAGCACAAGTACGAAATTCTCCGCCGAAGCAGTAAATTTGCACCATTTGAGCCCATATAAACCCGGTAGTCTGTGAAATCTCGAAGGATTTCAAACTTTTCCAACATCAACAACATAGGATCGCAATCGTTCAACATTAACCATCACATGACAGAATATTACATAAAGTCTTCGGAGTAGCAACTTAGTTATTACAAACCAGGTTCAAATTCAAGTAGCGGAAGCTTAACTTAAAACATAGTTCTGAAATCACACACACATAGTCTGTTATAGTGCCATTCAGTAGTAATCCTTGACAGAGCAAAAGGTACGAACAGAGCAGGTCATTGCCCATGACCTAGTTATCTCCCACAGCCGGGCAGAGGCAGTTGATGCAATAACCATAGAAGACTTGGCCATCTGCAACAACAAGGGGAACAAAGCCCTGAGTACGAGAAGGTACTCAGCTAGACTTACCCGTCTTAAACCAGAAATAAGTGACACCAAGGAGTATGCAAGGCTAGTATATAGTGGAGCTGGTATGAGACCACATTTTGCGTAAAAGCATAAGTAATTCAATATTTGTTCTCCTGTTTACTAGCTGCAAATTTAAATGACAATTAACCTGTTTAACTAGATTAGCTCCTATACTACAACAGTCATGGTAGTGATCCGACAATCACTATAATATAAAAATAGACCGAGTAACAATTGCCAAAAGTATAATGATAGCTGTCACGTGTTCCACAATTTTAGTATCAAGACCGAGCGGGGTTCAAGTCAAGTGCTCACTATCCAGGAGAGATGGCGATTATAATCGATTCCTAACCAGCTGGTGATTTTATTTCCCACACAAACCACACTCACCCATCGGTGAGCTACAGATAACCACAACACTGTTCCAGGAAGCCGCGGTTTCAACCGCCACCATCATACCCGGAGGCAAGCCTGACTGCCAAGGAGTTGGACTTAACCACCATCACCTGGGTCTTACTTTTCATGCCCCCGCGTCCCACTACCCCTTCGTGGCTTCGGCAGATGCATGGGACCTAAGGACTGGCCTGGAAAAGTGTGCGGCTTCGCGGTCGGAACGAGTTATCCTTCTAGCTAAATGTGGGACATGCGTTCAACATGACAAGAAGGCCGTGTTAACAAGATACTGCTTTTCCCATACGACACGGCTAGAAATACTGTAACACAACGTTACAGAAATCTGCCGATCTCCATTATCCACAACACTCAGTTATCCCACTTACTGGCAATATCTTGTTAACGGTTGAGTAACCACCTATTACTCGCGGGTAACATAAAGGTTGCCCGACTTCTACCGGTCTAAGCAAGGCTAAGCATAGACTCGAACCTATCTCTAATTAGGTAGCAAGGATAATATATCGATAATAGCAAGGTAAGGAATATAATGCATCAATTTCATCCTTACTGGCCCCACATAAAAGAAATGCACAATATCAATTTAATTAAACAAATTAACCTCTTAAAACAAGTCTATAACAGTAACCCATAGCTAACGGCTTCAGAAAAATCTACAAAAGTTACTGTAGGTTTACATCTGAGAATAAAGTTTGCTATACAAATTTCATGTCTTTGGGTTTAAGCACTGTTCTCTATGAAAAAGACAAATAATAGGGTAAAAAGGCACCTTGAACTACACCTCAACTTGAAAAGTGTCAACATCAAATTTCATATTTTTCTTCAAAATTTCTTAGAACAAGAGCAGTCCATAAAAATTACCATGCTCATATCCCATATATTTTAATTACTAAAAATCATACAAGAAAACAGCATATAACCAAATTAAATATTAACTTCAGATTTTTCCGCAGTCAAACATCATCTATAATTTTTCTGTGATTCTACATTACCTAACAAACCCAACAAAATAATCACATTTTTCTGAGCAACATACAATTTATTATGCATTTAACAAGATATCAGCCTAAACACAATTTAATTATTACTGCACATAAAATTATCACAAACTGGACATATTATATTTTTCTTACATAGAATTCATCAAAACAAACTCAACAAAATTTGTCTCACAACAACTGGATCGACAGAACTCAAGTTATGAATTAAACAAGCATTATCAACATTTCTGCAAAACATTTAATCAAAAACCATCAAACCCTAACTGCTACACACACCCGACTCCACTTCACTCAAGAGGCTGACTGTTGGGCCCCGGGGTCAACTCGGACCCACCTATCACCCACACCGAAACAGGGGAGGAGTTGACCGCGGCGAAGCTCGCCGTCGGCGAACCCTCCGGCGAAACCAACACCGTCACTCGACTCCTCTCTTCCTCCCCCGTCGATTGATGCCCCTCACCGGACTGGCACTGCACGAATCGACGCTCGACGGTGGCAATGGCGGCCACGGCGGCATGGTCTCCCCACGCCGGCCATCTCCGACCACGACGAGACAAACCAACTTGCTATTCTTGCTCCCCTGACTTCCACAACCCTAACGCGAAGCAAAGGACTAGGGATTCTACGGCGAAACGGCGGAGACACGAGCATGCCATCGCCGGTGAATATGGCGGGCGGCGGACGGCAGCGTACCGAGGCACTCAAACCCTAATCGGCCAAACCGACTCCCCTACCTTTTTCTAGAACCCTCATTGACTCTCAAACGCTAGCTAGGACGGATGGATTTGCACGGAAAAGGGTCCGGCCATGGCGGACCGAGCATGGCGGCGTCGGCGACCATGGAGGACGCTCGTTCCACGGGCTCACCTAAGGTTTTTATGGAGCGCCGGCTACGGCAAGCGATGCAGGAGCTCAAGGCGAAGCTAGCTGGGTGGTTGCTTGGGCGGTGGCACAGTTAAACGGCGGCGAACGCACGGCGGACGGCGGCTCCACCTTTTCTTCCGCTCGGGCTCCGGCGAGAGCGAGAGAGAGCAGAGCAGAGAGGGAGGAGGCGCGTCTGGCGAACGAGTGCGTGCACGGGCGTCTTCTGCTCGCCACGCGCGCGCAAGCTCCTAGCTCGGCCGGTCGCGGCATGCCACGCGGTGCTCACGTTCTGCGCACGGTCGGCCACGACGCCGTGCTCATTCAAACTGAATCGGCCGGCTTCAGTGGCCATCAGGCCGACTGACAGGCCAACTTCACACGCGATTTTCTCTTAATCCACTTAACGAAACGCTAAACCACTTGCTTCTTGGGTTAGAGCTACATACCATCTACAACTTTGGTTACAAGATCGATCACTGGTTTGGCCTGGATTTGGCTCGAAAAGGTGCCAAACATGGCTAGGTTGAAACTGAACTGCAGTTTAGGACTTAGGAAAATTTCCAAGTCCAAAACTCACCCTTTTCTGCCTTGTGGGCCCTAAAACACCATGTTAAACTCATTTTCATGAGTTGGCCCAAAAACAACTTTTGTTCTACTCTAAATTCTCCACACTTTTCATTATGGGCACTCAGCCATGCAAAGCTTCTATCAAGGAGGTTTTAGTTAGTCAACAAAAGGACTCCCTAGGCTCCATAGGGTTGACTAGAGTTTAGCAACTTGGTTAGCCAAAATGACCAACATAAACATGGCCTCATTTTGACTCCCTAACAAAGTTAGATTGTCAGAAAAGCCAAACCACTCCAAAACAAGCCAAGAAACAGTGTAGCATAGTATGTTTTAGATGCATAACATCACATGAAATGACAACATATATGAAAAAGAAAGCAACATGTGAATGCTTCATGCTCATGAGATACTTATGCATAATGAGATGATGATGTCATGCTAGCTTAACACCAGAGGTGTTACAAAAGGGCATGAATTCAATCACCAACAAAGGTTTAGGGTTTTAATTGATAATATTCCATGAGTTTTGGTGAGTTGTGATTCTGCAGGGACTAAACCAGGAAATCAACACAGATGGCTTCCCCTAGAAGGAAACCAACGGGAGATAACCGAACCGACGCATCAGGATTATTCTAGAAGGATCTAGAGGACACCAGAAGACACCAGGAGGCCGGGCACCCCGGGACATGGCCAGGTGGGACCGACTGGTCCCACCACCAGACCGGTCGGTCTGGCCCTGGCCCCGTTGGACTCTACCTTCTGGAACATTCCTCCACCGCCTACGAGGATGCATCTCAGCCGTACCTAAGGTCGGTTTGATCCAACGGCCATGGTTCCTCGCCCAGGGCTATATAAGCAGCCCCAGACCCCCCTCTCCAGGGCATCACATCATCAGATCAGATCAGGGTTCAATCATTCATCACCAGAGAAGGAGATCAATCGAAAGCCCTAGAACTACATCCACCTAGATTAGTTAGATAGAATAGGATTAGAGGAGGCAAGCTTCGCTTGGATTCCAGATCTAGTCACGAGAAGGCTCGGTAAACCCAAGATCTTCTCTCTTGTATTAACATTATGGATCTATTTCATAATTGCTCTTTGTAACACCTCTGGTGTTTAATCTGTAATTAACCTGACATGTCATCATCATTAGTCATAATCATTCTTGTCATGCATTAATGTTTGTCTAGTGGTTGCTTGCCTTTACCTTTTCCTAAAAGGTATTTTGTGTGTAGTGATCCCTTTTTCTAAAAACCCTAAAAGCCCAAATCTTCCTATAAGGGCAAAATGGTAATTTCAACTCTGTGCCTAGTCTTGTGTATTTCTTGTTCAGTTTAGTGTCTTGAAGCTTTGTTGTGTTGTTCAAAACCCAAAATCAAAACAGATTTCAAATCCCTTTGAAAAACCCTAAATTCCAACCCTGGCTTTTACCCCTCTTTTAATACTTTAAAAACTATTCAAAATTTGGATTTGGTTCAAAAGGCAAAGTTGTAAATCTTGTCAAGAGGGACAACTTTGGTATTTACAGATTTTCGAGTTCCAATATAAATCAAAAGTTTTTGAATTTATTCAAATCCCAAAAGTGTTCCCTTTTCTGTTTTCGAATATAATTCAAAAAATGTTTGGAATTTGAAAATGTTCTTATTGACAAAGTTGTAGATCTCCTTTTTCTGCACAACTTTGGTATTCTGAGTTTTTCCCGTGCAGTTCAAGTTTTGGGAGTAATTTGCAAAATTCAGAAAGTCAACACCTAGACCTAGCCCTGTTCATCTCCTACCTAGGGTCAGAGCAGAGCAGGGGGGGCCCGGCCATGGCCGCTCGCTGGAGCTGCGTGCGCCACGCGCCTGGCAGCCGCACGCCCGTCCCCGACTTGTCGCCTGTGACCGCGCCATCATTCTGCCTGCCCCCGCACGCGCAAGCGCTGACCTCCGCCCCCGTCCCCCCTGTTCCCCGACGTCGCCGCCGCGTGGCCGTCGCCGGCAAGCACGACGCCCGAGTCCCAAACTGAATTCCGTCCTTCTTCATCATGAGATCGCAAGCACGCGCCGCGGGCAACCTCATCCGCACCTCCGCGCGCCCCCTAACGGCCCCTGGCCGCGGCTATAAAAGGCCCGCCGGTGGCCGGAGCTCCGCACTCACCCCGCCACCGTGGCCAGCTCACTCCAGAGTCTCCCCCGCTCAACCAACTAGCCCAGCAGCTCCGCCTTGAGCCCGTGCAGCTTCCCCACCCCTCAATTCCATCGCTACCGCCTCCCTCCCACGCCGAGTGCGAGCCCTTCTTCCTCAGCGCCGGTGAGAAGCCGTCTGACTCGGGTCGACGAAATTCGCCGCCGTCGCTCCACCTCTCCTCCCTCTGACCTCTGATATTCCTTCCTTGTCTTCTTGCGCCCCTAACCGGCTACTGGTGACCGTGCCTGGTGTACAGAGTCGCCGGATCGCCGGAGTGCCGCCGCGGTCGTCTCCTTCCTCGACCCGCACCCTCGACCGTATCGAGCCCCAAGCCTCGGGCGAATCGCACTACCCTCGAGCACGTTCCCGAGCCACACCCTCGAGCACATCCTCGAACCCGCCCTCAAGCAGCCGAGACTAGCCTCAGCCTCGGGCGAATCGCAGCTCCCTCGGGCTGTAAGCCTCGAGTGAGCCGAGGCCACCCTCGAGAGGCTAGCCGCAAGAGAACCCCGCCGAGGCCTCGCCCGTCGAGCCCTCTTTTCCATCCGCCTCGTCGAGCCTTGCCTCTGACTCTCGGTGAGCCCAGCCTCTGTTTTCTCAGCCGAGCCTCGAGCCTCGACGTCGAGTCCGCTCCGACTCGAGCTCAGTGCTCTTTTCCTTTTCAAAAATATGAATAGTCTTGTTATTTCATCTTTTTGTATGATTTTCTGTATTGCTCTAAAAATTCTGAAAATTTTACAGTTGAGTCTTTATACTATGTAGTATTTTATAAAAATATGAAACTTGACTTTTCTGCAAGAATTTGAAAATGTAAAATCCCTCTTTTAATTAATAAATGGATGGTTTTGGATTTTTTAGAAAATCTTTTATAACTCCAAAAATCATGAGATAAATTTTGTGAGCTTCCTATGCCATGTTTAGTCTCTGGTGAAATTTTGAAGTCTTTTGGAACAAGTTGATTTTTGAGCATTTATCTTTAATTGTTAAATAGTGCCTTTTGTTAATTAATGTCTGATTTTATTTGAGCACCTAATGACCTGACCTCCAAAAATTATGAAATTTGTTTTGCCATCTATCTACACCATAATGAACTTATGTGATTAATTTGGTAATTTTTGGAGCAACTGCATAAAATGACCTTTTTAAATAATTAAGAAAAACAGAAAAGGTGATTAAGGTTCATGTTGTATGCCCTGTGTTGCATTGTTCATGCTAGCATACTCATGAGCATGCATCATTGCATTCGTATAGTCACCGAAGAAGGCGTCAAGATCGAGGCAGCCGCTGACGAACCTGTCCCTGAGGCTACCCCGAGCTCCGACAACTGCCCTGCCGCCCTCGAGCCTGCCCTCTTTGCTCTTCAAGGCAAGCCCCGGTGCATTTAACCCTTTCCTTGAATTATAAAATAATTTTATTCCTTAATGCTTTTGAGTTAAATTATTGCATTAGGTTTATAGGAGTTGTGTGCTATCCTAATTAATGCACTATCCACCTTGACCACTGATACACCCGATACCTGCTTTTCAAAAGTATTTGAAAAATGCTTAGCAATGCTTATTGAATTAGACTTTGCAATAAAATGTCATTTTCAAAAGTGTGATCACTGAAAGAATCTTTATGGGAATTTGGCTTTACTTCCCGTTCGTTGACTGCTTGCCTAGCTAGCATGTGGTCATTGTCGAGAAGAGGTTGTCCGCGCGTACGGTGCCGTCATGTTGTAGTCCGGGACTCAACAGTTGACACCGACCGGGACAGGGTTGAAAAACCGACAGGACCTGTACTTTGGGTTAGAGTCCCGAGGTGCTTGTTGCTGACGGAAACTTTAGGGACCATCCGTATGGGGGCCTGCTGGTCAAGACTTGTAACTATTCACATACTACGGAAAGCTCTGGCTCCGAGAAATCCATTATTGGGACCGACAACCGCGCACTGGGAGTGGAGAGATGGCGGAAGTAGCATGTACCCACGTGGTCGTCGTACCTGGATAGGAGTGGTGTACTGTACTTCCGGGTGGCGTAGGACCGGCCCAATCTTGGAGGAATCGTGGTAGACGAGTTGGCATATGCAAGCTTGGGTGCTACATATGCAGTGTGGATAGGGATCCTCAGCTGAGTATTATTTATCCGGATTAACGTTGCTCCTCGGTTATGGAGACTTGGTCCACTGACTGTCAACGGAGAGTGGTTCTCAACTAGGAATGTTTTGAAATGTAAAATGAATCATGAACGATGAAGAATTGAGGAATACTGAATCTTTCCAAAATAAAATAAGGTTTACAAAAATGCTTTTCTGCAAAATACTTGATCTTGCTTAACCTTACCTTGACTACCCTAAGCCTCTCATTCCTGAGTCTTCTCCCTTTTTCTTAGTCGGGTAAGTCTTGTTGAGTACCCCAGTACTCAGGGTTTGTTACCCATGCTGCAGGTATGACAGAGTCCCCGATGTGTCTTGCACCCTGCTGCGTGACCATCGTCCAGGAAGAGGCCGATGAGGCCGAAGAATAGTTGTACACCCTCGGGCTGGGTGATTATAAGTATCTTTGCTGTTCTCCACTATGTTGCCTATGTCTATTTCTATTATCAGAACTTGGTTTGTAATAACTGCACCTTAATTTCTATTTGGAACCCTGCTTTGTAAAACTAATGTTATTTAAGTCTTCCGCTCTTTATTCCGATGTTATTTGTAAAAGTATGCAATGCTGTAACCGAATTGTGAGATGATCCTGCGGACATTGGGCACTGATGTAGCCCGGTGGCGAACAGGTCTTAATCACATGGAACATGGGTTCGGCTGTCAGAGGTTGACAGGGACACGTGGGCCATGAGATTAGGGCCGTTCCGTCACAGAGTGGTATCGGAGCATCTCACTTTAACGTTGCAGTGTTCGTTTTTGCGAAAACTTCAAAAGACCTTTTGAGTCCAAACAAACTAAACTTGACTATTTTGAGTCCAATTGCTTCTCTCATCTTGTCTCTCATATGGCAACACTAGCTAGTGGAACAACATGTTTTAAGCCCTATGTACCTTATTTATTTATTGCATTGCTTTGTTCCGTAGGAACGATTCATGCATCATGTCATAATCACTTAAGTTAACTTCCTCTCTAAGTTCGTTGGGGTAGTATGCCTTTACCTGTTCTTGCTAGCCTTTCTCATCCATCTTCTCTTATCCAGACATGGCTCGCATCAAGCTGACTGCCCGCAAGTCGACTGGACCGCATGGTGTGCCACGCCACCAGCTGCACACCACGCGCTGGGGAGGAGACTGGAGAATCTTCCAACAGTCGTCGCTTTCCCCGCCGCACCCGTAAGAACCTGAAGGAGGAGATCAAGGATCTGAAGGCTGAGCTGAAGAACTTGGAGCATGACTTCTACCACTCACGCCTGGAGTTTTATGAGGCACGAGCTTCCCTGGAGCAGGCCACCGGAACACGGTTCGCGCTATCGAGCAGCGCAATGATGCTTGGATCCGCGAGGACGTCACCAGAGCCGAGCTCCATGGACTGCGCAGTACACAGCTCAGATTGAACAGTTCAATGATATGCTTCATGAGGAAGTACATCAGCTGTATGATCAACTCCACCCCTTGGTACCCCGGTTATGGAAGACCCTGAGGACGGAGTAGTGGAAGAACCCGATGTGGAACAAGAGCCAGACGTGGACGAAGAAATTGAACCTGCTGAGGACGTCCACGCTGAAGACGAGGACGAGGAGGAAGAGCCTGAGCTCATCCTCGAAGAAGACGACGACGAAGAAATGATCATCATCGATGAGGACTAGACCCGTCTTTAGGAGATGGAGATCCGTGTGTCTGTACCACCTGCTTACCTAAAACCTTAGTCTAGGTTTGGGAGCGTTAGTCTGTCTTTTGTTAAGTCAGTCTGTATCTTTCTTTTCGTACCTTTTTCCTCCTTATCGGTCAGTTGTGTCTGTCAGAAATCTTTATCAATCTATCAGCCTTTGTATCAGAAGGAGCTATCAGTCTGTTGTTTTCAGAACTCTATCTATGAATGCTAAGTTCCAAGTTGCTTAACAGATGCCTGTGAACACTCGCACTGGAGCTGGAGGTTCTGATGGATGCCAACCTTCCAAACCCTCCACCTGTTCCTGCTACCCGGCAGATGCCATTGCAGCCTTGGCAGCCGCTGCTAACCTGATGGCTCAAAACCAAGGACAGCAGAACAATGGTCACCGTGGTCGCCATAACATCAACCATGAAACCACATATGTGGATTTCACAGAGACCCGTCCACCGGTCTTTACCAAGGCAGATGAACCCCTGGAAGCTGATGATTGGCTCCGCACTATGGAGCAAAAGTTCAGTCTTATCCACTGCACCGACATCCAGAAGCCCCGGTTCGCTTCCAGCAGCTTCGTGGTCCAGCAAGCGCTTGGTATGCCAATCTGTTGGCTGCCCAGCCAGAGGGTCATCAGTTGACCTGGGAAGAGTTCCGCACAGCTTTCCGTGCACATCACATCCCTTCGGGATTAATGAAGATGAAGCTTGATCAGTTTCTGGCACTGCAGCAGAAGGACTCCACAGTGATGCAGTATGTGGGTCAGTTCAACCATCTTAGCCAGTATGCCTCAGAGTATGTCAACACAGATGAAAAGAAGAGGGATTGTTTCCTTAGAGGTCTGCATCCTAAGATCCGCAGAAGTCTGTCCAATAACCTGACCGGTTCGTATCATGATGCTGTTGACCGGGCTGTCGCTTTTGAAGAGAGCAACCGTCAGTACCAAGAGGAGGAGAAGAAGAAGAAAGCAGGATCCAGCAGCTTCTCTGGCAATCACAAGCGCCAGAGGATCATATACCACCCCAGTCACCACCAAAATCGCCTACCTTACCCCAACCAGCAAGTGGTCGTCCGTACCGCGGCCACCACCCATAATGCCAACCAGCAGAGTGCCACACAGCCGAACGCCCCAGGTGTTCGTATCACCACTCCACAAACAGCCTACAACCATCCATCCCTGCTAAACTGCGGCCAGCTTGGTCACTGGTCTCGTGAGTGCCCAAAGCCCAAGAGGTATGCCCAGAATACTCAGAAGAATCCTGGAGGATCTCAGCAGCATGGTCAGAAAGGCAAAGTTTTCAAGAAGCACGGGCAAGTTAACTACACCACTGTCGGCGACATCCCAGAAGGAGAGCCCGTCATGATCGGTAGGTTTCCCGTTGCCAATCATCCTGCAGTTGTGTTGTTTGATTCTGGTGCATCGCATTCCTTCATCAGTCGTACATTTGTCGTTAAGCATGAGATATCAATTGGGAGTTGAAAGAAAGTTTCTGCATATTTTCGCCTGGAGGGCGTATAAGTACTAAGGAAGTGGTTCGCAGTATACCAGTAATGTGGGGAACATGTATTTCCTACCACCATGATAGTGCTACGTGATCAGGAGATAGATGTCATTTTAGGCATGAATTGGATGTGCCAGTATAAAGCCATGATCGACATCCTGAATAGAGTTGTGAGAGTGGACATTCCTAACAACACCGCCAAACTCCTTCTCCAACTTCCAATGCCTCGAAAACCACAGCAGCCACTCAAATAAATACCGCCTATGTCCTGGAAACCAGAGACATCATCCCGTGGTCTGTGAATTCCCTGATGTTTTTCCTGAGGATTTGCCTGGTCTGCCTCCTGACCGTGATGTCGAGTTTGCCATAGAGCTAAAGCCCGGGACTGCTCCCATATCCCGCAGGGCTTATCGAATGCCTCCCAGAGAGTTGGCAGAGCTAAAAATCCAATTACAAGATTTGTTGGACAAGGGTTTCATTCGCCCAAGCTCGTCTCCTTGGGGCTGTCCTGCAATCTTTGTAAAGAAGAAAGACAAGACTCTCAGAATGTGTATTGATTATCGCCCACTCAATGAGGTCACCATCAAAAATAAATATCCCTTGCCTCGTATTGATCTTCTCTTTGACCAGTTAGCTGGAGCCAAAGTATTCTCCAAGATCGATCTCAGATCTGGCTACCACCAAATAAAGATTCGTCCTGAAGATATTCCTAAAACAGCTTTCACCACCAGATACGGCCTATATGAGTACTTGGTCATGTCCTTCGGTTTGACCAATGCCCCTGCTCATTTCATGTACCTCATGAACTCTGTGTTCATGCCAGAGCTTGATAAATTCGTGGTCGTGTTCATTGACGACATCCTTGTCTACTCAAAACCCCTGAAGATCACGCCGAGCATCTTCGTATCGTTCTATCCCGTCTCAGAGAACATCAGCTGTATGCCAAGTTCAGTAAATGTGAATTCTGGTTAGATCAGATACAGTTTCTTGGTCATGTCCTATCCGCTGAAGGTGTGTCAGTTGACCCTGGTAAAGTGGCAGACATTCTGGATTGGAAGCCACCTACCACTGTTCATCAAGTCCGCAGCTTTATGGGAATGGCAGATATTATCGTCGATTCATCCCAGATTTCTCAAGAATCGCCAAGCCTATCACTGAGTTAGTAAAGAATTCTGTGAAGTTTGTCTGGTCACCAGCCTGTGAGCAAGCCTTTCAAACTCTGAAGAAACTGTTAACTACATCACCAGTGCTAGCCCAGCCGAACATCGAGAAGCCCTTGATGTCTACTGTGATGCATCTGGTACTGGTTTGGGCTGTGTTTTGATGCAAGAAGGTCGAGTGATCGCATATGCCTCCCGACAGCTTAAGCGACATGAAGAGAATTATCCAACTCATGATCTCGAGTTAGCAGCAGTAGTGCATGCCTTGAAGATCTGGCGTCATTATCTGTTGGGCAGTACCTGTAATGTGTACACTGATCACAAAGCCTGAAGTATATCTTCACTCAAGAAGAGCTGAATATGAGACAGAGAAGATGGCTTGAGTTAATTAAGGACTATGATCTTGAAGTGCATTACCATCCGGTAAGGCGAATGTGTTGCCGATGCGCTCAGTCGCAGTCATATTGCAACTGTCTGATGATGAAACCCTATGATTCTTCTTTGTGTTATGAGCTGGAAAAGTTAAATATTGAAATGATTCCACAAGGAACTCTGAATAATATCAGAATAGAAACCCCTATCAAAGAGCAGATCATCGCTGCACAGAAAGATAACCCTGGAATCAAGCACATCATCGAAAAGGTCCAATCCGGAAAGGCTGATTGTTTCAGGGATTGATGATACAGGAGTAGTATGGTTTAAGAATCGGTTAGTAGTTCCTAAAGTGCCTGAGTTAAGAAAGTTAATCCTTGATGAAGCACACTTGACTAGATTCTCCATCCACCCCGGCAGCAACAAGATGTACCAGGACTTGAAGCAAAGGTTCTGGTGGACAAAGATGAAGATTGAGATCGCCCGGTATGTCGCTCAGTGTGATACTTGCCAGAAAGTCAAAGCCGTGCACATGAGGCCCGGAGGAGAATTGCAACCTTTACCTGTACCTGCTTGGAAATGGGACGATATCAGTATGGATTTTATCAATGGACTACCAAAGACACCAAAAGGTTTTGATTCCATCTAGGGTGATCGTGGATCGCCTCACTAAGCAAGCTCATTTCCTGCCAGTCAAAACCAGCTACACCGTCCCCACATATGTCCACTTTGTACAAGAACCACATAGTGAAACTCCATGGCATACCCAAGACCATTGTCTCTGATCGTGGTACCCAGTTTGTCGCAAAATTTTGGAAAGCGTTCCATACCTCACTTGGAACCAAGCTCTTGCATAGTACAAGCATATCATCCACAAACAGATGGACAAACTGAGCGAGTCAACCAAGTGTTAGAGGATATGTTGAGAGCATGTGTGCTCACCTTCGCAGATACTTGGGATAACTGTTTGCCCTTGGCAGAATTCTCATATAATAACAGTTACCAAGAGAGCATCAAAATGGCACCCTTTGAAGCACTGTACGGTCGCCGTTGTCGTACACCTCTCAGTTGGTCTGAACCTGGAGAAAGAGAATTCTTTGGAGTTGACCTAGTGAAAGATATGGAAGAAAAAGTCAAGCAAATACAAGAGAATATGAAAATTGCGCAATCTCGACAGAAGAGCTATGCCGACAAAAGACGTCGACCTCTGAAGTTTCAAATTGGAGATTATGTGTACCTGAAAGTCTCACCCACCAAAGGAGTCATTCGTTTTGGAGTTAAAGGGAAGTTAGCACCTCGCTATATTGGTCCCTTTGAAATTCTGGAATGTTGTGGCAAGGTAGCTTATAAGCTAAGGTTGCCCGATCATCTTTCAGCAGTTCATAATGTGTTTCACAGTCTCCCAACTCAAGAAGTGTCTCCGAGTGCCCGAATATGTGGTAGATGTTGAAGGTGTTGAGTTAGAACCCGATCTGTCATATTCTGAATATCCAGTTCGTGTGTTGGATTACAAGGACCGTGTTACCCGGAGGACTACCACGAGATGGTACAAGATCCAGTGGAACCAACACTCTGAAGAAGAAGCCACTTGGGAATCCGAAGACTTCTTAGCAAAGAGCTATCCCGACTTTCTCGATACTCTGTAGATATAAGGTTTTACCCTTGTCCTTCTTAAGACGCAGAATCTCGGGGCGAGATTTCTTTTAGGGGGGAAGGTTGTAACACCTCTGGTGTTTAATCTGTAATTAACCTGACATGTCATCATCATTAGTCATAATCATTCTTGTCATGCATTAATGTTTGTCTAGTGGTTGCTTGCCTTTACCTTTTCCTAAAAGGTATTTTGTGTGTAGTGATCCCTTTTTCTAAAAACCCTAAAAGCCCAAATCTTCCTATAAGGGCAAAATGGTAATTTCAACTCTGTGCCTAGTCTTGTGTATTTCTTGTTCAGTTTAGTGTCTTGAAGCTTTGTTGTGTTGTTCAAAACCCAAAATCAAAAACAGATTTCAAATCCCTTTGAAAAACCCTAAATTCCAAACCCTGGCTTTTACCCCTCTTTTAATACTTTAAAAACTATTCAAAATTTGGATTTGGTTCAAAAGGCAAAGTTGTAAATCTTGTCAAGAGGGACAACTTTGGTATTTACAGATTTTCGAGTTCCAATATAAAATCAAAAGTAATTTTGAATTTATTCAAATCCCAAAAGTGTTCCCTTTTTTGTTTTCGAATATAATTCAAAAAACTGTTTGGAATTTGAAAATGTTCTTATTGACAAAGTTGTAGATCTCCTTTTTCTGCACAACTTTGGTATTCTGAGTTTTTCCCGTGCAGTTCAAGTTTTGGGAGTAATTTACAAAATTCAGAAAGTCAACACCTAGACCTAGCCCTGTTCATCTCCTACCTAGGGTCAGAGCAGAGCAGGGGGGGCCCGGCCATGGCCGCTCGCCGGAGCTGCGTGCGCCACGCGCCTGGCAGCCGCACGCCCGTCCCCGACTTGTCGCCTGTGACCGCGCCATCATTCTGCCCCCGCACGCGCAAGCGCTGACCTCCGCCCCCGTCCCCCACTGTTCCCCGACGTCGCCGCCGCGTGGCCGTCGCCGGCAAGCACGACGCCCGGGTCCCAAACTGAATTCCGTCCTTCTTCATCATGAGATCGCAAGCACGCGCCGCGGGCAACCTCATCCGCACCTCCGCGCGCCCCCTAACGGCCCCTGGCCGCGGCTATAAAAGGCCCGCCGGTGGCCGGAGCTCCGCACTCACCCCGCCACCGTGGCCAGCTCACTCCAGAGTCTCCCCCGCTCAACCAACTAGCCCAGCAGCTCCGCCTTGAGCCCGTACAGCTTCCCCACCCCTCAATTCCATCGCTACCGCCTCCCACCGCCGAGTGCGAGCCCTTCTTCCTCAGCGCCGGTGAGAAGCCGTCTGACTCGGGTCGACGAAATTCGCCGCCGTCGCTCCACCTCTCCTCCCTCTGACCTCTGATATTCCTTCCTTGTCTTCTTGCGCCCCTAACCGGTTACTGGTGACCGTGCCTGGTGTACAGAGTCGCCGGATCGCCGGAGTGCCGCCGCGGTCGTCTCCTTCCTCGACCCGCACCCTCGACCGTATCGAGCCCCAAGCCTCGGGCGAATCGCACTACCCTCGAGCACGTTCCCGAGCCACACCCTCGAGCACATCCTCGAACCCCGCCCCTCAAAGCAGCCGAGACTAGCCTCAGCCTCGGGCGAATCGCAGCTACCCTCGGGCTGTAAGCCTCGAGTGAGCCGAGGCCACCCTCGAGAGGCTAGCCGCAAGAGAACCCCGCCGAGGCCTCGCCCGTCGAGCCCTCTTTTCCATCCACCTCGTCGAGCCTTGCCTCTGACTCTCGGTGAGCCCAGCCTCTGTTTTCTCAGCCGAGCCTCGACGTCGAGCCCGCTCCGACTCGAGCTCAGTGCTCTTTTCCTCTTCAAAAATATGAATAGTCTTGTTATTTTATCTTTTTGTATGATTTTCTGTATTGCTCTAAAAATTCTGAAAATTTTACAGTTGAGTCTTTATACTATGTAGTATTTTATAAAAATATGAAACTTGACTTTTCTGCAAGAATTTGAAAATGTAAAATCCCTCTTTTAATTAATAAATGGATGGTCTTGGATTTTTTAGAAAATCTTTTATAACTCCAAAAATCATGAGATAAATTTTTGTGAGCTTCCTATGCCATGTTTAGTCTCTGGTGAAATTTTGAAGTCTTTTGGAACAAGTTGATTTTTGAGCATTTATCTTTAATCGTTAAATAGTGCCTTTTGTTAATTAATGTCTGATTTTATTTGAGCACCTTAATGACCTCCAAAAATTATGAAATTTGTTTTGCCATCTATCTACACCATAATGAACTTATGTGATTAATTTGGTAATTTTTGGAGCAACTGCATAAAATGACCTTTTTAAATAATTAAGAAAAACAGAAAAGGTGATTAAGGTTCATGTTGTATGCCCTGTGTTGCATTGTTCATGCTAGCATACTCATGAGCATGCATCATTGCATTCGTATAGTCACCGAAGAAGGTGTCAAGATCGAGGTAGCCGCTGACGAACCTGTCCCTGAGGCTACCCCGAGCTCCGACAACTGCCCTGCCGCCCTCGAGCCTGCCCTCTTTGCTCTTCAAGGCAAGCCCCGGTGCATTTAACCCCTTCCTTGAATTTATAAAATGATTTCCTTAAATGCTTTTGAGTTGAAACTACTTGCATTAGGTTTATAGGAGTTGTGTGCTATCCTATTACTGCATTATTACCCACCTGACCACTGATACACCAGCTACCTGCTTTTCAAAAGTATTTGCAAAATGCTTAGGCAATGCTTATTGACTATAGACTTTGCAATAAAATGCCATTTTCAAAAGTGTGATCACTGAAAGAATCTTTATGGGAATTTGGCTTTACTTCCGTTCGATGACTGCTTGCCCTAGCTAGCATGTGGTCATTGTCGAGAAGAGGTTGTCCGCGCGTACGGTGCCGTCATGTTGTAGTCCGGGACTCAACAGTTGACACCGACCGGGACAGGGTTGAAAAACCGACAGGACCTGTACTTTTGGGTTAGAGTCCCGAGGTGCTTGTCTGCTGACGGAAAAACTTTAGGGACCATCCGTATGGGGGCCTGCTGGTCAAGACTTGTAACTATTCACATACTACGGAAAGCTCTGGCTCCGAGAAATCCATTATTGGGACCGACAACCGCGCACTGGGAGTGGAGAGATGGCGGAAGTAGCATGTACCCACGTGGTCGTCGTACCTGGATAGGAGTGGTGTACTGTACTTCCGGGTGGCGTAGGACCGGGCCTAATCTTGGAGGAATCGTGGTAGACGAGTTGGCATATGCAAGCTTGGGTGCTACATATGCAGTGTGGATAGGGATCCTCAGCTGAGTATTATTTATCTGGATTAACGTTGCTCCTCGGTTATGGAGACTTGGTCCACTGACTGTCAACGGAGAGTGGTTCTCAACTAGGAATGTTTTGAAATGTAAAATGAATCATGAACGATGAAGAATTGAGGAATACTGAATCTTTCCAAAATAAAATAAGGTTTACAAAAATGCTTTTCTGCAAAATACTTGATCTTGCTTAAACCTTACCTTGACTACCCTAAGCCTCTCATTCCTGAGTCTTCTCCCTTTTTCTTAGTCGGGTAAGTCTTGTTGAGTACCCCAGTACTCAGGGTTTGTTACCCATGCTGCAGGTATGACAGAGTCCCCGTTGTGTCTTGCACCCTGCTGCGTGACCATCGTCCAGGAAGAGGCCGATGAGGCCGAAGAATAGTTGTACACCCTCGGGCTGGGTGATTATAAGTATCTTTGCTGTTCTCCACTATGTTGCCTATGTCTATTTCTATTATCAGAACTTGGTTTGTAATAACTGCACCTTAATTTCTATTTGGAACCCTGCTTTGTAAAACTAATGTTATTTAAGTCTTCCGCTCTTTATTCCGATGTTATTTGTAAAAGTATGCAATGCTGTAACCGAATTGTGAGATGATCCTGCGGACATTGGGCACTGATGTAGCCCGGTGGCGAACAGGTCTTAATCACATGGAACATGGGTTCGGCTGTCAGAGGTTGACAGGGACACGTGGGCCATGAGGTTAGGGCCGTTCCGTCACACTCTTCTAGTTCATCATTGTTCATGTTCTAGTTCATCGTCTAGTTCTAGTTGATCGTCTAGTTCATCTTCTAGTTCATAATCCAGTTCTAGTTCATGTTCTAGATCGTATTATAGTTCTTCTCGATGATCTAATTCACCTTATTGTTCATCTCTATGGTCTAGATAGCAATACAATTGATATGACTAAGACATCAACAATAATGTTCTTAATTATATTGCTTATAGTATTCTTTGATTATATATTTGGCATAGATAGTTCACCATTATGTTTATACTCATGTTCGTATAGCGCTCATCTTAATGATCATTGGGCGGGTGATAGATGCTGTGTAGGCATGGTGCCTATACACTATTTATCTGCGAATGCGTCCTATGTTCCGGATAGAGTGGTAGATCGCGGGTGTGATATTCCTGTTGAGTCCTTTGTATTCCACCTCCCGAATGTAGTGTTCAGTATGGCTCAGATAACTCATGGTTTAGGGGTTACTCTGTTTGGCACCTTTACTATGGAACTAATCAATGTATGCTATGACTTGTAATTAGAATAACTTAGGAATATTTCTTATTAATGCCTGTTCTAATCATCACTTACTAGGTAGTACTATTCTAGGATTATCTTTGATTGATCTGCTCTCTGTTATCATTTATCATTTATCATTTATCATTATCATTTATTCTACTATCTGATCCCTGTTTGGAGTAATAAGTGTGTTATCAGTCTTTATCATAAGTGTGTGCCACATTAATTGCTGTTAAGTCCTCACTAGTATAATACCATCATACTTTGAATTGATTAGTCTCTAGGCTAAATATAAATAACGATACCTGAGACTAGCTTGGGTGAAATGCTTCTACAACGGGTGTATTTATCTGTGCGCTTGCGGGTAAATATTTATCTTTAGATCCAGTGCTCTGATATAATCACATTGCTAGCTTCATGTTGGGGATGACAACTTGACGTTAAGTGATGCTAGTAGTGTCCCGTACACTCTTTAGTGCCTTCACTAGGTTTTTGTTTATGAGGTTTATTCTTAGGGTGATTCCATTAAGGAGTGTCAACACCAACTATCTCAGCCATTTGCTACTTTCACTTAGGGCTTCCTGTCTTCCCATTCCCTTCTGTAGCTACTGAGATCCGCAGAGACGGCTAATCATACCTCTGTGTTCTTGAGATTTTGAGGAAACGAGACTGTAATCTCGTTGTCTCCTCGTGGGGATGATTTTCGGCTGGTAATTGAGATTGTGGATCACGTTCTTGAGTTGTTCTTCGCGGTTTCTTTTTTGTCTCAATTTTCCCGTCGCTCGATCTCTCTCTACGTTGCGTCTTTTTCAAATCCACTTGAACCAACTTATTCTTTGATGTGAGGAGATCATTTCCACCGAATAATTCAACTCAAACCTCATGAACAAGTAGATTGGGTCGATTTGAGTTTCGTGGCAACTTTTTCGTTCTTGCACCTGCCCTTTCGATTTTCTGGAGTTTGACTTGATTTGAGCGGATGATTTCTTAGGGATAGTCTTCTAACTACCTAGTGATCATCTTCTCCAAGTTTGGGATCGAGGGATTTTGGTTTGGATTGAATTTGGGAAGATTTGGAAGAGAGGCAAAAAATTTCGTCCTCTCTGCACAGCCGCGGACAGTCCGCCACCAGGGGCGCGGACAGGCCAGGCATCGGGGAGCAGCCTGAGCAGTGGCTGTGTTCCTCGGTGTTTCGGCCGAAGAAACACCGGCGGACAGTCCGCCGTTGTGACTCACGGACAGTCCGCCGTTGTGACTCACGAACAGTCCAGGAGCGTCTAGGGAGTGTCCAGCAGCAGTGCTATTTTTTAGAATTGACCGGCGGACAGTCCGCAACTGGAGTCCGGACAGTCCAGCGTTTGGCAGACAGTCCGTGATCAGAACTCCGGATAGTCTGGGACCCTGCAGACTTGTCCTGTTTAGTGCGTTTGCTCTCCCGGCTTTTCCGCTTCATTTCCGGACTTCTCGTTTGCTCCTAGAGTTCACCGAGGAACCTCTCTAGCTATCTTTGCTACTTGTTAGCATAGCTATTTAGGGATTTCTCGACGTAGCTTTCCATCTACGTTTGGGAGTAGGTTTTTGGGCTTGAACTTGACTTGGTGCTTGCGAGTTTTGGGTTGCTCTTTGTGGTGGTGCCTCGCTGTGATCCTAGGGATCATCCACCCTCTATCTGAGGGTCGTAGGCATCACACTTGTGTTCGAAGCTTTTGGGGTTGATTTGTGGGACAGAGGACAAAGTTTCGAAAGAAATTTTTAGGCTCCCATTCACCCCCCTCTGGTCGCCTCTGGTAGCATTCTTGGTCCTTCAAAGAGACATAGCAACATAGCATACAAAGGATAGCTCAAGTGATCTCAACATATTCTACCCATGCTAGTTACCAATCTCATTGGTGAACAAGTTTCAAGTTTTATCATTGATTAATCAATTTCACCAATTGCAAAAGCTTAGCTCATAACATGTATCATTTGATCAAAAAGAGCCTAAGCCACTAGCATCATCATGTACTCACAAGGCATACTGTAACACCCTGATTTAATTTTTTCTAGAATTTAATAAAGCTAATTAGAAACTAAAAAGGAATGGCTAATTAATTAGAGGAGGAAAAAAATTATTATTTCATGTTGCATTCATGCCATTGCATATTTTTTTATTGGGTAAAAAAGAATTTATTAAATTCGAGTTAGAACGAATCGATTTAATTTTATTCAGAAAATAAATAAAAGGTTTATAAAAGTTTTATCAAAATAAACTCCAAGTTTTATTTCCAAACTTAGGGATTATATTTCTAAAAGTTTTACAAAATTATTTGATTTCAAACTAAGCTGAATTTGGGTTTTCAAAAGAGTTTGCGAAGTTGGAAAAAGGAAAAGAAAAAAAATTGGCAACAGGCCAAAGTCTCATTCCCTCTTTCCCCTTTTCCCCCGCTGGCCCAGTGGCCCAACCTGCTGCACCTACCGTCGGCCGCCCTCTCTCCTTCTCGCGCGGCCCGCGTTTCCTTTTTCCCGTTGGTCCGCCTCCTTTTGGCCGGCCTAGCAACCCCACTGGCCGCTCCACTTCCCTCCCCATCTCCACTCCATCGTGGCCCACCTCTCCTGACCGGCCCAGCGCAGCAGTCGGCCTGCACCCTCCCCCTCCGCACTGCAACCCCGGCCCAGCACCATGGCCCACCAAGCTTCCTCCTCCTCGCTCACTGAGCCCAACGAGTGTCACACCACCCTGTGTCGCCGACATGCGAGACCCACCAGTCAGACTCCTCTCCCTCCTCCGGCACCCCCTCTCCACCCTTCCGCACGCTCGCTCCCCATGCAACCTCGCCCCTCCGTGTACCCTGGTCACGTCCACGCATCCCGGAGAACCCAACTGTGCGACCCTATCTCCGCCGCTCCACTCTTTCTCCCCCTTTCTCGCACAGCCACTAGCCCCATCTCCGCTCCTCCGCCATGCCCGGTCCGCACCGAGCTTTGCGGCCGGTCATTCCTTCCCTCCCTCCTCATCTATAAATCGACCCGACACCACACAAACACACTGAAGCCGTCTCACCACCGTCTCGTGCCCTATCTCCCTTCCGAGCAACCCTTATACGTGCCGTTGTAGCAGTCCCACGCCGAGCACTCGCCACTACTGTCGCCCTCCCTCTCCAGTCGGTCTCTGTCGGTGAAAAGCCTTCCTTTGGACTCGCGGTGAGCTCCGCTCCACCTCCCAACTCTCCCTGTGGTCTCTAACGGCTCGTAGCATTCCCCTGTGCTGCACCGCAAGCTCTACCATGGTGGCGCCATGCGCCGTCGCGCACCACCGCGCGCGCGCTGACCCGACGGTCGTCCCCGCGCCCACATCAGTGATGCACCGTCCGATCTCCCCAGACGGCCAGGATTAGATCCCTGGCCGAACTGGTATGCACCGGCCCATGCGCTGGGTCCACAGCGCCCTCACCCCCACGTCCACCGGCATAGCGTACACCGGCCAGATGCGTGGTGCCGCGTGGCGCTGACGCCAGCACGCACCGACCGACTGCACATTTTGCAAAAGCCCCCTCCTCTTTTCTTGAAATCAACCAGCTATCCATTTAACATTGTGTTGAGTCATCTAAAAATTGCATTCCAGCCCCTGAGGTTTTGCTGATTTGAGGCGAGGTCCGAAGGCCTTTTCTTTTTCTGTTTTATTTATTTTGAATACAAAATTGAGTTTTAGTTATTTACAAAAATGCCACTGTACTTCAAATGCTTATAACTTTTGTGTTTTAACTCCGATTTGACCCGTTCAAGTCGTGTTAGATTCGAAACGATGAGATCTATGTAGTAGTATACTTTATTTTCTATTTTACTATGGTTTGTTGTACCATTATTTATATCCTTTGTATCTGCCATGTTTGATGTGTGATCCAGAGAGTGCGGATTACGAGGATCCTTAGGACCAGGACTGCGCCTTCGTCGATCCTACCCAGCCCGAAGGCAAGTGTCCTTGAACGTCTTGCACCTACTTTTATTTTATATTTTGTATTAGAGTAGTTAGATCTAGTAGATGCATGCATTGTCTTAACTTTGAATCGCATGTTAGTGAAGGGTTACGAGGATGCTACGCTAGCCAGAAAACAAAATTTTTTGACCCCATAAACCAGGAACTACTGCTAGTTATAGATCACGGGATTACCACTAGACGCGCAGATGCAGCGGAAGACGTCTCGGTGTAGACGTGCGCGTTGCAGCGGTGCCGTGCAGTTGATCACGTCCGTCCTTCACGTCTCCACATGCGGTTCGTCCTTGTGCTCCAGATGCAGCACCTCCGAGGTATCCCACACGTACAGGGAGGAAGCGTCACGCCTCCAGACTGCTAGGTCTGCGAGGAGCAATAGGCGCGGGCGTGGGGTGGGCGACGGCTATCTAATGACGTGGGTGAAACCCTGGCCGCCCCACCCCTCTATTTATAGGCGTCCCTAATGAGCCCGCCGACCTGGAGGCCCATTAGCAAACCCTAATCCTGGTCTGATTCGACTCCAACTCGAATCAGGCTTCCAACCTCTTAAGCATGCGACCCTATGGGTTCACGCACACATAGACACGGCCCGAGTACTCCTACTCGCCCGATAGTTGACAGCGGCCTCTAGCAAGACGTGTCAACTCCTATGTACACGCAAAGATCATATCAGACGAACCACCACGATCACATACACGTAATTCCCTTGCCACACAATATTTGGTCCAACTCATAGGTTAACACTTAACCTAAGCACGACCATGCATTTTATGATCCAATCATTTGAGTGGTCCAGTGATATCTCTCTCACGTGGAGAAGGGCAAATCCCATCTTGATCGTCTATGTCTCACTGCATACTTCCTGACAAACCCGAAGACTATCTTTATAACTACCCTATTACAAAGTAGCGTTTGATAGTCCCTAAGTGAGTCAATTCATATCTTGAGTACATACCACAATCTCAGGTCGAAGGACATAACGTACATGATGTGTAAAGAGATAATAAGAACATCTCATGCTGGGTCAGTCCAGCCCCATGTCATACATGTGCCCACATTATTAGTTCGACATCTCCATGTCTATGACTTGTGAAACATAGTCATCAACTAATACATGTGCTGATCTAATATTCATATGTATCCTCACATGAACTCCGATCAGGGACAACTCTTGAATAACCATACAAGTAAAAGAGTTTCACAGACAATTCACATAATTGCCAATCAATACAAGTTGTCTTTAATGGATATTCAATCAACATACAATAAATCCTGGATACAATAGAAATATCATCATCTCTATGATTACCTCTAGGGCATATTCCCAACAGTCTCCCACTTGCACTAGATTTAATCTTTTAGATATCTAATACCCATAGACCTCACATGCGCCTCATGCTTAGGCTGTGGAAGAGCCTTTGTAAAAGGATCTGCTACATTCAAATCCGTATGTATTTTGCACATCTTAATCTCATCTCTTCCAATGAACTCTCGAATGAGGTAAAATTTCCGCAGTACATGTTTGTTCTTCTGGTGATTCCTTGGCTTCTTAGCCTGCGCAATCGCCCCATTGCTATCACAATGTAGAGGCAATGGGCTAGACGCATTTGGAAACACACCAAGATCAATGAGGAACCTCCTCATCCAAACACATTCCTTTGCAGCTCCACTGGCTGCAATGTACTCGGCTTCTGCTGTAGAATCAGACACAGTCTCCTGCTTGGAACTTTTCCAACTGACTGCACCACCATTTATTGTGAACACAAAACCTGATTGAGATTGTGAATCATCTGTGTCAGTTTGGAAGCTAGCATCGGTGTAACCATTTACAACGAGCTCCTCCTCACCTCCATAGATTAGGAACACATCTTTAGTCCTTCTCAAGTACTTAAGGATGTTTTTAACAAGTGTCCAGTGACTCTCACCTGGATTAGCTTGATATCTGCTCGCAACACTTAGAGCATATGAGACATCCCGGCGTGTACATATCATGGCATACATGATGGAACCAATAGCCGAAGCATATGGAACCTTACTCATGCCCTCTCGCTCATCAGATGTCGAAGGACACTGTTTCTCGCTAAAGCGCATGCCATGTGACATAGGTAAGAACCCTTTCCTGGACTGTTCCATGTTGAACCGCTTCAACACCTTGTCAATGTACAAATCTTGGCTTAATCCTATTAGCCTCTTTGACCTATCTCTATAGATCTTAATGCCCAGAATATATGTTGCTTCTCCTAAATCCTTCATAGAAAAACTATTATTTAGTGAAGTCTTTACAGTTTGCAACATCGGAATATCATTCCCAATCAACGGTATGTCATCTACATACAAGATTAGAAACACAACAACGCTCCCACTTTCCTTCTTGTAAACACAAGGTTCTTCTTCACTTTGATGGAAGCCAAACCCTTTGACCACCTCATCAAAACGAATATTCCAACTCCGAGATGCTTGCTTTAATCCATAAATAGATTTCTTAAGCTTGCATATTTTGCCAGCATTGCTAGGATCAACAAAACCTTCAGACTGTATCATATACACGTCCTCTTCCAAATTTCTATTTAGAAAGGCTGTTTTAACATCCATCTGCCATATCTCATAGTCATAATAGGCAACAATTGCTAGAATGATCCGGATAGATTTAAGCATCGCTACCGGCGAGAAAGTCTCGTCGTAGTCAACTCCTTGAACTTGCCGAAAACCTTTTGTGACAAGTCAAGCTTTATAAACTTGGATGTTTCCATCCATATCCTTTTTCTTTTTATAGATCCATTTGCACTCTATGGGTCTTACCCCATCAGGCGGGTCAACCAAGTTCCAAACTTGATTGGCTCCCATGGAATCTATCTCGGATCTCATGGCACTATGCCATTTCTCAGAATCAGGGTCCATCATTGCCTCGGCATAAGTCGCAGGTTCATCATCGTCCAACAATAACACATCCCCACGCAACTCATGAATTCTTGCCGACCTTCGTGGTTGGGGCGGGGTGTCTGTTGCCACAGGTAGCTCAACTTGTTCTGCTACATTAGCATCACTTGCGGAGTCAATCCCTGATGGCTCATCCTGAACTTCTTCAAGATACACCTTCTGCCCTCTCTTGTCTCTTCTGAGAAACTCTTTCTCTAAGAAAACACCGTTTCGAGCAACAAACACTTTGCCCTCTGAGCGGTTGTAGAAGTAATACCCTAAAGTTTCCTTTGGGTATCCCACGAAAAAGCACTTGTCCGACTTGGGTGTTAGTTTATCCGATATAAGTCGTTTGACATAAACTTCGGAACCCCAAATCCTTAGAAAAGACAAACTGGGACTCTTACCAGTCCACATCTCATATGGTGTCTTAACTATGGACTTAGACGGTACCCTATTTAATGTGAAAGCGGCTGTTTCTAGAGCGTATCCCCAAAATGATAAAGGAAGGTCCGACTGGCTCATCATAGACCGAACCATGTCTAACAGAGTTCAGTTACGTCGCTCGGACACGCCGTTTCTCTGAGGTGTTCCGGGTGGCGTAAGTTGTGGAACAATTCCGCAACTCTTAAGATGATTGCTAAACTCGTGGCTCAAATATTCGCCTCCACGATCTGATCACAAGGCCTTAATTTTCTTGCCACATTGATTCTCTACCTCATTCTGAAATTCTTTGAACTTTTCAAATGTCTCAGACTTATGCTTCATCAGATAGACATAGCCATATCTGCTAAAATCATTAGTGAAGGTTATGAAGTATTGGAATCCGCCTCTAGCTGTCGTACTCATTGGTCCGCATACATCAGTATGTACAAGTTCCAATAAGTCAGACGCCCTCTCAGGAAATCCTGTGAAAGGCGACTTGGTCATCTTGCCCAGCAAACAAGCCTCGCATGTCTCGTATGATTCAAAATCAAACGAAGTTAGAAACCCATCAGTATGGAGCTTCTTCATGCGATTCTCACTTATATGACCCAAACGACAATGCCACATATAGGTAGGACTTAACTCATTAAGTCGAGGCCTTTTAGCAGTTACATTACAGATAGAAATTGGTGCATCATCAAGATTTAAAATAAACAACCCATTCACAATGGATGCAAAAGCCACAAACATATTATTCTTAGACATCACACAACCATTGTCTTTACTCTCAAATGAATAACCATCCTTCATCAAACATGAAGGTGACACAATGTTTCGACTTAAACTTGGAACAAAATAACAATTATTTAACTCCAAAATAAATCCTGATGGGAGGTGTAGTTGCATCGTCCCGACGTTCAACGCAGCAACTCTTGCATTATTGCCCACGCGGAAATCAACCTCCCCTTTTCCAACGCTTCTACTTCTTATCATTCCCTGCATCGTATTGCAAATATGAGCAACCGAGCCGGTATCAAATACCCAAGAATTAATATAAGAGTTAGCGAGGAAAATATCTGTAACATAAACAACAAGTGTAGGAGCAGCGGGAGTACCTTTACCACCGCCATCCTTCTTCAAGGATGCTAAGTACACCTTGCAGTTTCTCTTCCAGTGACCTTTCCCCTTACAGTGGAAGCACTCAGAATCAGGAGTTGGCCCAGCAACGTCAGGCGCAGGAGGGTTTGGCTTAGAGATCACATCTTTGGCCTTGCCCTTGCCCTTCCTGTTCTTCCAAAAGTTGCCCTTCCTTTTAAAGTTAGGCTTGTTTTGGATTGACATCACATGGCTGCTGCCAGCACCTTTCTTGATGTCTGCCTCTGCTGTCTTAAGCATGCCACACAGCTCATTCAAGCCCCTCTCCGCACCATGCATATGGTAGTTCGAGATGAAGTTTCCATAGCTAGGTGGGAGAGAAGAGAGAATGAAATCAGTGGCCAACTCTGGACCAATTGGGAAGCCTAGCTTCTCCAACCTCTGTGTGTAACCAACCATCTTGATTACATGTGGCCCAACTGCTGCACCCTCTGCTAGCTTAGTCTCAGCAAGAGACTTAGAGACATTGAACCTTTCAGTTCTAGCCTGGGTTTGGAACATCTCATCAAGCGCCACGATCATATCGTAGGCTGTATGGTTATTATCGAACTGCATCTGCAGATCTGGTTCCATGCAAGCAAGCATCAGGCATCCCACTTCAAGATCAGCATCACATGCTTTCTTGTATGCGGTTTTCTCAGCAGCAGGTGCATTATCAGCAGGTTCCTCTGGTAATGGGGTGTCTAGAATATCTTCCTTTTTCTCAGCCCTGAGAACAATTCCCAGGTTGCGGATCCAATCCGCATAGTTTGTTCCATTCAACTTATCTTTCTCAAGTATCGAACGAAAAGTAAATGGTTGAGGTGCGGGTGCCATTTATCTACAACAAAAGTAAATGCAAAATACTAAGACAATGTATCCAAGACAGAGTAAATGATATTAAAACTTTAATAAAATCTACTCCCACTAAGATCAATATCCCTCTATTGAATCTTAGTGATTCAAGACCCAAACTAACAAGTCTACTAGTGAGCTTTAGCATCACCGCTAGTGGACATGGTAGATCGGT
Source organism: Coix lacryma-jobi var. lacryma-jobi (assembly GCA_009763385.1). NCBI lineage: Eukaryota > Viridiplantae > Streptophyta > Magnoliopsida > Poales > Poaceae > Coix > Coix lacryma-jobi. The sequence goes on along the minus strand of CM019828.1, from coordinate 86,909,861 downwards.
AAGCAACTCTTTGCTAATCATATCACATATGACTCTTGTTGTTGGCCAGCATCTCTATGCGTGCTCAACTCCTTATGCTTCAAGGTCCCTAACCGTTAGGATGACCTTGTTCAAGCAAGCAACCCTTCTGCAGTAAGTATCCGATACGAACCTGCCTAGTCAAGGAAAATCAGTGACACCCTAATTTCATAGGCGCGCCACCAATTGTACAAGACATATGACAGTGCAAGGCTTGGGGAAGCATATGACTTGAAGATTACTGAGGGATCGTTCTACACTTTCACTACCGCATGCAGACAATAAACATGAATCGCATGTGAAAGTAGAACATAATAAGAGAATAGCATCAACACAGATATGACTTGGTATAGCCCAGTGTCCATTTGGAGATCTCCATCTCCGCCAATCTGTTCACCACGATGATCTCCATCTACATGGTGCATGTACGCCATCCTCCAGTGATGAATCCACCAAGACTAGCTACAACTAGCGTAATTAATAAAGTAAATACATAGTCGCAAGTAGGATCATCACAATTTGGCACGCAGGCCATTACATCAAATTGATGACAATATCTATGTGGCTCCTGCCATATTGTCATGTTACATGACGTGCAAGCCATGAATCAATTACATACATGCATCACATACACATAAGGGCTATACCAGTCATCAATTCCTGCAAAACAGAGTTAAACGTTCCCGACGTCTAATCTTGAATCACAGAAAACATAATTTTCCTGGCCTTTTTTCGCGAATCTAAATTCGACGAAACCAGCTAAACCAGGTGAAAATCGGATGTAAAATTTTCTATAGATCGATTTTTGTTTAAAGATCGTCTCAATCCGAGGTCGTATGCAAAACTTATGGCCGTTTTACCGAACAGTGCTCCTTTTGCAGATTTCCTCATGCCGACGTACATCTCATGCACCCGGTTCTTGACCTAGATTCGATTCGATCAATCTGATTGATCTCCATCTTGCCATGATTGGATTTACACGTATCACTTAACTCCGATGGCGGAATTCCGACCGGTAGGAGTAAATCGTTACATGACCAACACGGCAAGATCACGAATCAAGATCAGAAACTGATCTACAACGGTGCATATCTCTATATGCATACAACCGAATCTATAACGAGGCAGTAACGGCTCCGATACCACTGAAGGGTTACGAGGATGCTACGCTAGCCAGAAAACAAATTTTTCGACCCCATAAACCAGGAACTACTGCTAGTTATAGATCATGGGATTACCACTAGACGCGCAGATGCAACAGAAGACGTCTCGGTGTAGACGTGCGCGTTGCAGCGGTGCCGTGCAGTTGATCACGTCCGTCCTTCACGTCTCCACATGCGGTTCGTCCTTGTGCTCCAGATGCAGCACCTCCGAGGTATCCCACACGTACAGGGAGGAAGCGTCACGCCTCCAGACTGCTAGGTCTGCGAGGAGCAATAGGCGCGGGCGTGGGGTGGGCGACGGCTATCTAATGACGTGGGTGAAACCCTGGCCGCCCCACCCCTCTATTTATAGGCGTCCCTAATGAGCCCGCCGACCTGGAGGCCCATTAGCAAACCCTAATCCTGGTCTGATTCGAGTCCAACTCGAATCAGGCTTCCAGCCCCTTAAGCGTGCGACCCTATGGGTTCACGCACACATAGACACGACCCGAGTACTCCTACTCGCCCGATAGTTGACAGCGGCCTCTAGCAAGACGCGTCAACTCCTATGTACACGCAAAGATCATATCAGACGAACCACCACGATCACATACACGTAATTCCCTTGCCACACAATATTTGGTCCAACTCATAGGTTAACACTTAACCTAAGCACGGCCATGCATTTTATGATCCAATCATTTGAGTGGTCCAGTGATATCTCTCTCACGTGGAGAGGGGCAAATCCCATCTTGATCATCTATGTCTCACAACATACTTCCTGACAAACCTGAAGACTATCTTTATAACTACCCTATTACGAAGTAGCGTTTGATAGTCCTAAGTGAGTCGATTCATATCTTGAGTACATACCACAATCTCAGGTCGAAGGACATAACGTACATGATGTGTAAAGAGATAATAAGAACATCTCATGTTGGGTCAGTCCAGCCCCATGTCATACATGTGCCCACATTATTAGTTCGACATCTCCATGTCTATGACTTGTGAAACATAGTCATCAACTAATACATGTGCTGATCTAATATTCATATGTATCCTCACATGAACTCCGATCAGGGACAACTATTGAATAACCATACAAGTAAAAGAGTTTCACAGACAATTCACATAATTGCCAATCAATACAAGTTGTCTTTAATTGATATTCAATCAACATACAATAAATCATGGATACAATAGAAATATCATCATCTCTATGATTACCTCTAGGGCATATTCCCAACAGTTAGGGTTTACTAGATCTTGATTATATTTTCCTTGTCACCTGATTTGGAAATATGGGTAGAGTCATTGCTTAGCCCTGTAGTCATGGTTGGGATGAGATGGTTAAAAATAATAATCCTTCTTAATGAACAATCTGGGTTGGTAATTTTTATAGCAACATAGTGATTCGGTTCAAATCCGGCAGGATGGACCATTTTGGTGGGGTTTTGGTTGCTATGGACATGGACGATGATGTTGGTGGTTTGCGATTGTGCTAGTTATCCTGCCTGGATCCCTAGGACCCAATTCTCGAAGCCTGTAACCTGACTTAACAGAGCAACCATGAGGTCGAGATGGGCTGGACCTGGCTAATTAATTAATTTCCTCCAAGTTAGGCTACACGGGGACGGTTTGTGTGGCTCAAGAGGGGTCCCTTGGGGTCTTTGACTTATGTACAAGGGAGAAACCTTAGAGGTACATGTAAAACAGGCTTGGAGAGACTTTGTAAAGGCCTTGTAGTGCGACCCTGCTATGCACCTTGTCATTGTTTTGTGTGATGGGGAAATGCACGACTTGTGGGTAAAGATGTGCAACCTCTGCAGAGTGTAAAACTGATATATCAGTCATGCTCACGGTCACGAGCGGCTTGGACTTGTTCAGGATTTGTTGGTTGGTTTTGGTTCGGGTTTGGGTAGCCTGATGGACTTCAGGTGTGTTTTGCTTGATGGACTTCAGGTGTGGATTTGCTTGGTAGACTCCAAGTGTTGGTTGCTTGGTGGATTCCAAGTGTTGGTTACTCGGTGGATCTCTGAGTGTGGTTTTGCTCGGTAGACTCCGAGTGTTGGTTTTGTTCTACAGAGATGATGGTTAAACATAGGAAAATAAGATTAACAAGATGTGTCACTTTAGGTGCTCGTGTCAAACAGAGTCAGCCTACCTTTGGTATTAGCCCCATGTCACATTATTTCCTACACTTACGGAGTACATTTTGATGTACTCACCCTTCCTCCTCTTTGTCCCCCTGCTACCCCACCCAGACACTAGAGGCTACAACGAGGAGCAGGAGTATCTAGAAGATGGTGGCTTCGATCCAGATGTGTTGTACTAGGCTGGTGCTACCCCCGGTCTACCTTCTTGTGGAGTTGGCGTCTAGTTTCCATGAGTCATTTATGAGAGTCTGTACTTATCTTTTGGACCTGAGGGTCATTTATGTAATACAAAATTGATTTTGATACTATTATGACATCGATATATGTATGAATATTGATCCTGGCATACATATATTGTGCACTCGATTTTGTTCTTAAAATCAGGGTGCGACAGAGTGGTATTAGAGTTGTGTTGACCGTAGGACGCTAGCCTAGATAGTCATGGAGTTTACAAAACTATTTTATAAAAGTCTCACCCCATTTCCCACTTCTCTAGTCTCTCTATGCTGAAAATTTCAACATTTGGTTTACAGTATGTAACAGAACCGTCTAATTTATAAGAGCACAAGTGCGAAAAACCTCTGCCGAAGCAGCTGAATTAGCACACTTGAGCCTATATAAACCCGGTAGTCTGTGAAATCACGAAGGATTTCAAACTTTTTCCAACATCAACAACAAGATCGTACATAGTTCAGCATGCACTGCCCACATGTTACAGTAGTTTCCAAATAGTTCATCGGAGTACGAAATTAAAGTTATTACAAACCATAGTCTTCAAAATAAAGTAGCGGAAGCTAAGCAGTTGAAACATAATTTAAAGAGGACACACGCTTAAGTTCAGATACAGTGCCATTGAGTAGTCATTTTCCACAAAAGAAGTAGACGAGTCTGGAACCAACCAAGCCCATGGTCTAATTGTCTCTCATCGCAGGGCAGAGACAATTTATGCAATAGCCATAAAATGTCTAGCCATTTGTAACAACAAAGGGAACAAAGCCCTGAGTATGAGAAGGTACTTAACTAGACTTACTCGTCTTAAACCAGAAATAAGGTGACACGAGTATGCAAGGCTGATATAAGAGGTGGAGCTGGCATGACCACATTTTTGCATAAAAGCATAAATAGCATGTAGAGTATATATTTTAATTACTAGCTACAGGTTTTAGATAGATATTAGCCTATCCAAACTATATTAGCACCTGACTAAAACAATCATGAGCAGTGATTAAGCAATCATAAATTATAACCACAAACCGATCAATTAGCAATTGCCATAGTGCCACAATAACCGTCACGTGTTCTTTACCTTTAGTATCAACACCGATTAGGGCTTAAGTGAAGTGCTCACTATCCATGAGCGATGATGACTATAATTGATTTCTAACCAGCTGGTGATTTTATTCCCCACACAAACCATGCTCATCGTCCAAAGTGAGCTATAGATAGCCGCAACACTTTTTCAGGTAGCCGCGGCCTAGACTGCCACCACCATACCCAGGGGCAGGCCCGACTGCCAAGAGGCTGGACTATAAGCACCCTCCTCTCGGGCTTACTTTTCGCGCCCTGCATCCCTTTCCCCCTGTGGCTTTGGCAGGTGCGTAGGGTCTGAGTACCGGTCCAGACTTAGTGAGCGGCTTCACGGTCGAAACGACTTATCCTTCCAGCTAAATGTGGGGCATGCGTTCAACATGACAAGAGGGTCGTTATAAGATGATACTGTTCCCGAGCAACACGACTAGAAATAATGTAGTTCAAACTCTACAGGAATCTGCCGATCTCCATTATTCTCAACACTCGGTTATCTCACTTACTGGTAATTTCCGCTAAAAGACCAAGTAACCACCTATTACTCACGGGTAACATGAAGGTTGCCCGACTCCTATCGGTCTGAGCAGGGCTAAGCATATATGTCGCACCTAAACCTAATAGGGTAACAAGGGTGGTATAACACAATATTCAAGGTAGGATAAAGTAATGCATCAACAGTATCAAGCAACTCCTATAACTTAATGCAACAATCATAAAGCATAATTAATTAATTTGTAAACTGTAGGGAGTTAGATGCTTCGGGGCTTGCCTTTCTTGAATGAGCATGGCTGGTGGTTCGGGCACTTTGGTAGCTCCTCCTCTGGCTCCCCTTCAGCTGGTGCCTCCTACACCGAGGTTTGAGGTTGATCCTCTCCCTCTTCTTCTTGTGTTGTCTGCTCCTCTAGCGAACCTGTATGATGCGTATGCTATAGTATAAGACAATGCAGAGTGAGAGGATGCACAAGAATGACTGCTCATACCAATGCATGAAAGAACATGATTTGACCGAATAGGTGTATATCTCCTCTTCGGTAGAGCTTATCACTTCTCTTGGAGAGTAGGCATGCTCCTAGTGCAAAAAAGCAGAATGATGAATAAGCACCAGAACCAACCGAAAATGCTGGATCTAACCACAACTACCTATCAAACCACCACATTTACTTCATTAAATTAAATTGAGATTATTTAGCTTATAACAGTAGCACCCATTTTTAAGCTTTAGAGAATTTAAGAAAATTACAGTAGCTTTATCATACTGATTACAACCTAGCATAAAAATTTCAAGCTATTTTGACAGATGTGCTGACCTCTACTAAAAAGACAAGCAACAGGTCATAAACACACATGAAAATAATTTCTACAGTGAAAAGTATCAAACAACAGATTTCATATTTGTCTCCTAAACTTCTTAGGACAAGAGCAGACTACAAAAATTATCAGGTTTATATCTATTATATTTTATTTACTATAATTTATACAAGGAAACAACGTTTAAACCATTTAATTGCTAACTAGAAGTTTTACCACAGTCAAACCTTAATAAATATTTTTCACAGAATCTACGCAACCTAACAAATCTAACAGAAGAAGGATCACATTTTTTGATCAATATTTATTTTCCTATGAATTAAACAAGATATCAGCCAATTAATAAATTAATTAAAACCTTTAAAAAAGTTATCACAAAAATACTATATTATATTTTTCATAGATAGGCCTTAGCAAGACATGTCTAACAAAATTTATTTCACGCCATTTGGACCATCTCAACTCAAGATATGAATTTTACAAATTTACCAAGCATTTTTGGAAAAACAAATAAAAGGAAACAAACACTAAAATGCTAAGCACACACGCAGGCGGTTAACCTGAGAGGCTGACAGCTGGGCCCCCAGGTCAAACTGACCCCACCAGTCAGCGACACAGAATAGGGGCGCGGTTTGACCTAACTGGAGCTCGTCGACAGCGAGCTCTCTGGTGAAACCAACATCACCACCCGACTCCTCTCACCCATCCGCATCCAGCGGTACTGCGGATACATGGGTGTATGCCGGATCTTGAGTGATGAGTGATTGTCAACTGGTTTGATGCGCATGTTCTTTGGCTTGTGTTGTGCAGGTGTCGAGCACGGAGACAGTGATCGAGGGCAAGGTGAAGGTCAAGTAGAGACGTGTCATGCCGACGGACCGGGAGCGGTGAAGGGCGGACGTGAGGCTTGGACTGAGGGACCGGTGGCCTTAGGATCAGCTGTGGTGGCTGACAGCCTGGGACAGCGACGAGCGAAGACTTGCGGGGCACGGTGTTGCTTGGGTCGAGGACCTAGGGACACGTGTCGGTAGATGGGGTGCACGGGCGGTGCATCCCCTCTACGGCGTCGGTTTGGTGGTTGAGCCACAGAAAAACCATCGGGTGGACAGTTTCCAGGTTTGGGCCACAAAACATGGGTGCGGCCGGTTTCCGAGTTTGGGCCACAAAACTCAGGCTGAGGACGGTTTCCAGGTTTGGGCCTCAAAACCAGGGCACTGGCAGGTTTCTGAGTTTGGGCCACAAAACTCAGGCGATGGACGGCGGGTTTCCCGGTTTGGGCCTCAAAACCTGGGGTTGGTCATGAAGACAGGTTTCCCGGTTTCGGCCTCAAAACCGGAGGCGAGGTCTGTGAAAAGGACGAGCAGAGCGATGGGGGCACGTGGCGGCAATCGGTGAGGTTGCGTCGAGGCAACTCTACCAGTTGTGCGGGCGTGGCCGTCGGATCAGCATCTACTTCGAGTTGGTCCAGAATAACCTTAGGGTTTAGCTGGTTCGCTCTGTAAATAATTAGGGGTAGAGTGGGAATTAGAATTAGTATAAGTAGGGGGAGACACCCTCCTCCCAAACCATCTCAGCCATTTGCTATTTTCCACCTAGGGTTTCCTCTCTCCCATTCCCTACTGTAGCTACTGAGATCCGCAGAGAACCATACCTCTGTGTCCATGAGATTTTGAGAAAGTGAGACCGTAATCTCACCATTGTAGCGTGTGGTAGCTACACGGTTGCAAATTCGTGGTTGTGATTCGCGTTTTGGTGTTGTTCTTCGCGGGTTCCTTTTCTCCATGATTTTCCCGGTGATCGATCTCGCTACTCGTTGCGTCTTTTTTGATTCCGGTTGAACTGAGTTGTTCTAGATCGTGAGGCACTTCTTTCCACCGAAGGAATTCACCTCTAACCTCATGAGCTAGTAGATCGGTCGATTTTCGTTTCGAATCGGTTTTTGTCTCCTTTGCTCCGAATTCCCTCGATTCATCGATTTGGAGATAGGTTCAAGCCATGATCTCGTAGGAGTAGCTCACTATCCTCCTTGTGACTCCTCTCACCAAGTTTGAACTCTAGAGGTTTCGTTTTCGGTGAGATCGAGTCGAATCGGTGAACGAACAACACTGCGTCGGGCTGACCGGACGCTAGGGGCAGAGTCCGGTCGTTGAAGGCCGAGCGAAACCTGTTCTGCGAACTGACCGGACGCTCTGCAACCTAACCGGACGCTTGTTCCTTTGAGTGACCAGACGCACCTTTGTCACTATTCACTGTCTGCGTTTTCTTGTGACCGGACGCTCGAGGAGTGACCGAACGCTCAGTGACAGTGAGTCTGGTCCAACTCAGAGAGATCCCAAACCGAGTTTTGCCTGACCGGACGCGTCCGGTGCCCACTGACCGGACGCTGGTCAGAGTCCGGTCAAGTGCAGTCTGCACGTTTTCGTTCGTGGTTCGTTCGTCCTTTGTCGGATTTGATTTCCGGCTTTTGGGTTGGGTTTCTAGAGTTGTATAGTGTCACGCTGTGCTTCTTGGAAGCATCCACCCTATATCTAGGGTCGTGGACATTTACAACCTCTAGGTTTGCTCTTGGGGTTGATTTTTGGGACAACGGCACAAAGTTTCTGAAAAGAAATTTGAGGCTCCCATTCACCCCCCCTCTGGTCGCCTTGCTTTGGCACTTTCGGTCCTTCAGGTACCGGTTACAAGCCTAGTGCGGCCACTGATCAAGCTCGATGGTGGAAATGGTGGCGATGGCAGCGCTGCTCCACTGCGTCGCCCATCTCTAGCCACGACAAGGCCTATGAAGGTTAGTTTCACGCACTCGAGACTCTAACGAAGCTAGCGCAAACCTCTAGGGCTAAGGATGCTACAACGAACTAACCCGGCCACGCGCATGCCAACTCCGGCGGTAATGGCGGCGGCGGACACCGGTGAACCGAGCGACCTAGGCTCTAATCGGCCAAACCAGCTCCCAAGACACCTCCACGGGACCTCACAGACTCCAGAGACAATGACAGGAAGGAGGGAGAAGGTCGGAGAGAGGATGGCCACGGCGGACCGAGCTCGGCGGTGCCGGTGACCATGGCAGGAACCTAACCAGGGCTTTTCCCTTGGTCAAAGCGAGGTGCTAGCGGTTGCAAACGACGACGGAGCTGAAGGCGAGGCTGGCTGGGTGGTTAGGTGGCCGAGAAGGCGAGCAACATGATGGCGAGCAGCTCTGCTCTCATGTGCTCTGTTCGCCGACGAGAGGGGAGAGCACGGAGGAGAAGGAGGAGGCAGGGTGCGGTCTAGCGAGGCGAGGAGGGCGCGAGCGACTTTGTGCATGCCAGGCCGCGGCCGCTGGCCTAGTGACCGGCATGCAAACGCCACCTGTTGCCCGGCGCCTGCGCACGGTCGGCCATGACCGATCGATTCAAATCGATAATGGCCGCTTCAGTGAGGCCATCAGGCCGACTGACCGCCCAACTTTGGCCACGATTAACTCCTAATCCACTTGGTCATTTGGTTAACTAATTGCTCTACTGGCTAGAGCTACATGAGCACAACAACAAAGCTTAAAGGATCACTCATTGGTTTGGCTTAGATTTTAATCTATAAGGCTCCCAACATTGCTACTAAAAACTCAGTGACTTAGAAAATTCTAAGTCTGAAAACAGCCCTAAAGCCTGACTTGTGGGCCTAAAAATGCCATGTTAGACTCATTTTCATGAGTGGGCCCTAAAACAACTTTTGTTCTACACTAAATTATCTACACTTTTTGTTAAGGGCACACTACCATGCAAAGCTTCTATCAAGGAGATTTTAAACAGACAAACTAAAGCACTCCTAGGGCTCTATTAGGTCAACTAGGGTTTAGGAGCTTAACTAGTCAAAATGACCATCATAAACATGGCTTCATTTTGATCCCTAAACAAGTGTAGGTCACTTAGAAGGTCAAACAACAAACACTCAAGCACCACAATCAAAGTCACAAGCATAGACAACATAATTAAGCTTAACACATAAAATGACACATAAACTTTAAAGAGTGACATGATGATGCTTATGCTTATGAAATGATATGCATATGCAATGATGATGAAATGCAAGCTTAACACCAGAGGTGTTACCCCCTAAAGAGAAATCTCGTCCCAAGATTTACTGACCATTATTTATGAAAAGCTGGATAGACCTCCCAAAGATAGGCTTCCGTTTGCCAAGTGGCATCCCTGGTATCATGGTGACTCCATAACACTTTATACATATTTACTACCCAATTCCGAGTCACCCTCTCTTTGCTATCCACAATCTGCATTGGTTGCTCTTGATAAACTAAATTGGATCCAATCTTGAGGTCTTGGGATTCGATTCTATCTTCAGGAACACACAAACATTTCTTAAGTTAAGACACATGGAAGACTGGAAAAATAGAACTCATTTCCTCTGGTAGCTGCAATTTGTAAGTAACTTCCCCTTTTCTTTTCAGAATCTGATATGGTCCCACATATCTTGGTGCGAGTTTTCTTTTTATTCCAAATCTTTGGACCCCTTTCATGGGTGACACCTTCAGGTAAACATAATCACCCTTTTTAAACTGAAGAGGTCTTCTCCTTTTATCCGCATAGCTCTTATGTCATGACTATGCTAACTTCAAATGTTGTTGGATAGTCTGGAGTCGTTGTTTCGTGTCGGCAACAAAATCAATACCATAATACCTTCTTTCTCCTGGTTCATCCCAATTTAAGGGAGATACGCACTCACGGCCATATAAAGCTTCGAAAGAGGCCATCTTGATGCTTTCTTGATAACTATTATTATAGGAAAACTCAGCTAAGGGCACCCAAGCTTCCCTTGATCCCTCGGATGAAAACACACAAGCTCTCAACATGTCCTCCAAAACTTGATTTACTCTCCCTTTTTGTCCTGACGTTTGCAGGTGATAGGCAGTACTGTGAACCAAACTAGTACCCAATCCTCTGTGCAACTATTCCAAAAAATGAGCGGTAAACTGAGGTCCTCGATCTGAGATAATTGACTTTGGTATCCCATGAAGGCGAACTATTTCTGCAATGTAGATATCAGCATATCGGGGTTATCGATACCTAGTTTTAACAGGAATAAAATGAACTGACTTCATGAGACGGTCTACTATTACCCAAATTGAATCATTTCCTTTCTTTGTAGTAGGAAGCCCAGTGATAAAGCTGAAGGACCAAAAAGGGTGACCAGAGGGGGGGGGGGGTGAATGGGAGCCTCAAATTTCTTTTTCCAGAAATGGATGACCGCTGTCCCAAACTGAACCCTAATAGCAAGAACAAGACTTGGTAGTGTTCTCAACCCTAGATGTAGAGTGGATGCTTCCACAAAGCACTAAGAGACACTACACTAGTCAAGGAACCCAACGCAAAAGCCGGAAACCAAATCCGAAGTCAGACGAACGAGCAACGAATGAAATAGTGCAGAACCAGCTTCATCGGACGCTAGTGCGTTCACGTCGGACGCGTCCGATGTGAACAAGAACTCTCTAGAACCTTACTGTGTAGCCATCAGACGTTGCTATAGTGAAAGCTCAACATCTGATGCTAGCATCTGATGTGGCGTCGGTGCGTCCGAAGAGAAGACAGCGTCCGATGTACTGACACCTGACGCGTCCGATGCAGAATGAGGGTTTCTAGATCCTCACTGCATGACCATCAGACGCTGCACTGTAGCATCCGATGCCAGCGTCCGATGCCTCTTCAAAAGCACTAAAACTGACACGTGGCAACAACGTGTCCGATGCTACTCGGCCCAGCGTCCGATCCTATGAACTCAGCATCTGATGCCCCCAAAAACTGGGTTGTTTATCCACCGATTCGACCCGATCTCTCTCAAATCAAAAGCACTAGGGCTCAAACTTGGTGAGGGGATTCACAAGCAAGTTAGTGAGCTACTCCTAAGAGGTCATGGCTCTTTTCTAACTTCAAATTGGTGAATTAAGAATTTTCAGGGCAAAGGGACAAGAACGCGGTCCAAAATGAAATCCGTCTGATATATTAGCTCGTGAGGAATTAGAGAAAACCCTTTGGTAGAAAGATGTCTCTCACGATTCTCTAGAAGATGGTTCAAATTGATTTGCAAGTTACTCCTCGAAACAAGAAATCTCAAGCCAAAACCAAAGAGGAGCAACGAAGAATGCGATGAACAAAATCACAAATCAACAAGTGATTCAACTGAAAGTCTTCCCCACGAGGAGACAAAGGGATTACAGTCCCTTTTCCTTGAATCACAAAATACACAGAGGAATTTCCATCTCTGCTAATCGCAAGCAGCTAGAGGAAGGAAGCCTAACAGATGAATTATGTTCCAGAATGAAAATGGCAACTGCTTGGATCAAGAGAGGATGGAGGGGCTGCCATCCTTATTTATAGTCCTAATACATTAGTACCCTTCTACCCCTAGATACAAGAGCAAACTAGCTAACCCTAGGGGTATTCTAGTCCAACTCTATTTAGACTTCATTCGATGGCCACGTGCCTGTTGACGGTCACTAACTCATATCTTATACCGTCAATAAGTCACCTAAAAGAGAATAAAAGTGACCATCAACATAGAAAAGGGTTTGATTCTAGCGAGTTCCACGAGTTGTGTCGTTCTCACTTGTTTCGCAGGAATATCAACATTTCACTACATAAAAGTATCTCAAGTGATGAATCAGACTACACCATTACGAAGAGCTCGTCGAGACGGTCAAAAGGACATATGGTTTGCTAGATTTGGAGTCCCGACAAGAGAGTTCTCATTGGTTACAACTTGGAAGCTTCTAGAAGCAACTTGGAGTGATCACCAAGCAACATAATTCAAAGGCTAAACTGGCAGATCCAACAGCTATGGTGAATTTCTATTCTCCAGGGTGTTTTCCAGCAGATGGAAAGAGATAGAATCCTTATCCAACACGATGGATTGCGCAACAAGGTTGAAAGTCGCGCTAGGGCAACCAGGAGGCTTCCAAAAGACAACTCAGCAAAGATGGAGCCTGGCCACTGCCAGGTGGGCCCGGCCGGCCCCACCCCTAGGCCGGCCGGCCTGGGCCTGGACTCCTCCTGGCCCATCTTCGTGGAGCGTGGCCTAATCGACCTCCTCGACGCATCTCAACCATTGTTTAAGGTCGGTTTGATCGGAGGGTCACGGTTCATCCCCGAGGGCTATATAAGAAAACCCAGACCCCCCTGAGGTAAAGCAACAGATCCAATACAGAAACTCTAGTTCATATTCTTCAGGAGAGGATCAAAGCCATCTAGCAATTAGAAGTCTAGTAGCCCTCTAATTAGGGATTAGATCTAGTCTTCTCTAGAATTAGAAGAGAGAGAGAGAGTGGTATTAGAGGGAGATTAGAAGGAGCTCCGGCCTGTCGGATCTACTTCTTCAGCTTGTACCTACGGATTAAAGTTCGTCAAGAGCTTAGATCAGGATATTCTTCGGTCTTCAACTTCTAATCTGTAAGCGTTATTGTTCTTATTATCCTTCTAGCTTGCAACTCTAATTAGAGTACTCTAATTCTAGTCGCTCTAGGATTAGAGGAGTCATCGTCGTGTAAGCGTGGTGCTTAGACTCGATTACTTGCATAGTGTATCCTATATTCTGGATCGTGTGGTAGCTCACAAGGGTGACTCTTATAGCCTTGTTGAATCTTCTATAGTCCACCTCCCGTCTATAGGACGAGCAGGAGTATATTACTTGGGAACAACCATACTCTGGATGTGGTCTACCAACGTAATCCACAGTTGAATAATAATCGCATAGCTTTCTGAGGTTAGAGCTAGAAACCCTAGATATCCCCTTTATCTTTTGTGTTCTCACTTTTGCTAGTGCTCAGGGTTTAAGCAATAGACTTAAGACAATCACGCTGTTCCTTTGGGTTCGATATTAAAACTGGGTCTACATCCGGTGAAGTGTGGGTATCTAATCTGTGCGCTTGCAGATTTATCTCTTGTGTTCTGATAACATACCTAAGCCTTGTGCCATTGCCAAGGTTAGGGCATATCTCTACTCTTGGTAGCGACGGTAGTGTTGACACTTACTAATGTCGCTACCAAGAGTAAAGATAAACCCTATCCTCAGCAACGGCGCCAGAAAGCTTGTTGGCACTTCTTAACGTCACACTATTGCTGGGTTGTCACCACTAGCGGCAACACATAGAAGTGGTTGGTTGGTATATATGAGCACACAAGAAAAGATCCGCAAGCGCACGGATACCATTGTAGCTTTCACCTGGAGGTTTTAATATCGTATCCACAGGGAAATGTGTGAGATGAACTATGTTCTAACTTAACCAGATAAGATAAATGAGTGGTAGTAGAAACTAAAGTAGAAACAAGATAAAGTAAAAACAAGGTTAAAACGTAAGGGGATAGTGATCTAGTATAAGGTCGATAGCAGGAGTATAGAGAGGATAACTTGGGATTCTTCTAGTTCTGATCTAGGCAAGAGACTATGTTGTGTATGATTCAACTAGGAACATTACGAATAGAAGGGCTGCATCCAGACTACATCCCAACTAGGTAACTACGGTCCTGCTCGTCCTATAAATGGGGAGGTGGACTATAGAAGGTTCAACGGGTCTATAAGAGTCACACCCGCGAGCTACCACCTTGTCGGTGTTTGTTAACTGACAACTCATCTTGGGGATTCCTAGACGATTTGTTCGGTGGGGATCGACGTTCGTAGAACCCGGCGAGTACACAGGGACAGCGATTTATACTGGTTCAGGCCGCTTAATAGCCTAATACCTTACGTCCAGTGGTGGCATGTGCCTTGTGTTATGATTCAAGATTCAATGATAGGGGTGTATGCCCGCTTCCCCTTATATAATCGGGTGAAGCTTAGCACATACCGAGTCCTAGTCGGTTACAACAGAGGAGTCCTATTCTAATTACAAGACTTCCTTTAGAACTCGACTAAGTTACAATGAGAGTCCTAATCCATGTCCACTTCGTAGCATGTATTCGGATCCTCTCGCGACGTCCAGGGCTAGTCCGAGTAATCATCTTCTGATGATGTCTCTGACATTCTGGTCCATCAAGCCCCCGAGCTCATCAATATTTCTCTAAGACGTTATCTTCTGGTTTCCTTCGGGAATCTCCGAGTAATGTCCTCAGAAATTTTGAAGTGCTCTGTAGATGAAAGAACTCCATGGTGTGCACTTTTTCAGAAAAGTGCACCCATAGGGTGTAGCCCCCCGAGCCTCTTGTTATTTTTAATAACTTTGAGGATCTCTGAGCCTTTATCCGAGTAATCCTTAGTTAAGAAAAAACATTTCCTTAATGATATATACCCTGCAGCCCCCGAGCCTGAGTTCCGAGTACTTGATTAGTCGGTACTTGGGGTCTTCAATATATATCATCCAGGTAAATCTTAGTCTTTGTATGAGGATAATACATGTCACTGATTTGGTATGTAACCCAACCGAGTAATAATTATTCAACTTC
Organism: Coix lacryma-jobi var. lacryma-jobi; assembly: GCA_009763385.1. Taxonomy (NCBI): domain Eukaryota; kingdom Viridiplantae; phylum Streptophyta; class Magnoliopsida; order Poales; family Poaceae; genus Coix; species Coix lacryma-jobi. The sequence continues at coordinate 86,894,504 of CM019828.1, read as the reverse complement.
GGGTGGGTAATGTTTTCATCAAACATCCCTTTTCACCCCCACTGAATAAAGATTACCATGAAGGACAACAATAATTGACCAGTGACTGTATCACCTATCCTCATTGATGATTCCTTGTCATATTGTGCAACCGCAACACTTTTGTTCGTTTCCTCTTGAAGCATGCACGTGAAAATGAATAATTCACCAGTGATGCTAGGCTTCACATGTGCAACAGTGTGTACAAGGGTGCAGTTATTGAACTCTGCTTGATTGTATCCGTGAACTAAGTCCATAGACCAAGAGCAGTCGCCTATAAATACCCTGCCTGGGGAGCAAGGATGCCACACCTTCCTGAGTATATGACCTCTTTTACTCCCATGAGTGTTATAATATCTGTAGCAGAGATGTCCGAGCCCCCGGGTGTCTGCCTTATGTAGGATAGGCAAAGTGCCCAGAAGAACTCTTGTCAAGGGATCATCCGTCAGGGTGGTTTCCAAGTGGTCAGGAGCAGAGGGATACAGAGTGGTGCCTAGAAGAACTCTTGTGACTCTCGCATCGTGGGCAACCTCGGGGTCACAGGTTGTCAAAAGGCGCTAGGGTTTAGGCTGACTATCAAGTTCCTTGTGTACTGGGGTAGAGCCTTAAACCCACCTTGGGATGCACTGAAAAGATAGTGTCTACCCAAGGCTCTGTGTCTGCTTTACTGTGACTCACTGAACCCAGGCCTTGATGCACTGCGCATCAAGACTCTGTACCTTGATTACATTAGAGTAGCATTTTACATCCTAATTGAACTTGTACTGAAAGTTGTTGTATCTTCAGATGTAACCATATATCTCTGTTGTAATTCCGAGTAATAATCATCAAGATCCGGGTACTTAGAATAGCTTCCGAGTCCTTTGTCTTTGGTTCCGAGTACTAAATATCTCTTGTGAAAGAATGACATTGTCTGTTTGCAAGATGACCCGTTTGTTAATACTAACGCCGTCCAGAACGTCCCCCAGCCATTAGGGTTTTGGACGGTTCCGTAACGCCGTTCACAAAAACCGAAGGGTTGCCGCAAACAGATCTATAATAAGCTGCCATTTGGCTCACGAATTCTTCACTCTTTCATCAAGCCTTTGCCTTCGGAGCAAAAAATTTCCAAAGCCAATCCAATAGTTGATGCGTAGAAAAACCCTTGTCATTAACATGGGTCCAAAGAAGCAATCTCAACAGGAGAAGAAGAGGAAGACCACCGGCGGGAAGCCGCGCCACCCATGCCCTCCTACGGATGTTCTGGCTTGGAAAGCGCCGGACACCAGAGAATCGGAATTGGCCTTCTTGGCGCAGTAGGGGTTGCTTCGGTCACAGCCGATAGACGGGTGGAGGGTGCCCACTGATCATCGCGCTCCAGCTCCTAACACGACAGAGATCGTGATGTTTAAGTCATTCATCGAGCGCGGATTGGGGTTCCAGCATCTGATTTCTTGAGGGGATTGCTGCATTACTATGGTTTGACCCTCAATCATATTACTCCAAATGCCTGCTTCCATATCGCAATTTTCTCCCATCTTTGTGAGGCTTTTCTGGGGATTTGCCCCTCTTTTATCCTCTTTCGCTATTTCTTCTGGGTAAAATGTCAGCCCAGTGATACGAATGTAGAAGTAGTCGGCGGAGCTAGTATCCAGCTTAGGCTAGAAGTAGCTTCTCAATACATCTCTGTAGAGTTGTCGGAATCCGTCCGGGAATGGGCCAGCAGATGGTTTTATATAGCCAACCCGCCACCGGCCCATCGCCATCATGATGGGTGGCCGCCCCAGAAGACCCAAGAGTGAAAGGACAAGATTTTTTCCGAAGAGGTAGAGGTCGTCCAACCATTGATTGATATGATAGCGGCTTTGAAGCTGAGTGGACTGACTGGGTGTACCGTCGTCCAAGACGTCATCGCACGCCGAGTCCATCTGCTACAACAACGAGCCAATTTTGGCTTCGAATATCTTGGCGTGAAGGACCCGAGCCGACATTCTGTCGAGCAGTTGCCCAATCAAGAGATTCTGAGGAGGATGAACCGGTTATTGAAGAGTCGTGAGCATCTGGTTCTGATGATGATGACTTTCTCCGCCATCAACCCTCCTCTAGAGGTAAGAAGTCATAATATCCATCATTTGGATTCTTAATAGATATCATTCTGACTGAATATCATGCTCTTCCTCTTTTTGGTAGGCTCAAGGGCGGAATAATAATGATTGTCCACCCCTACCCCCGGCGACTGAAGAAGGCGGAGGCATCGCTCTTGAAGGTCCTATCCGCAGTGAGGATCTTCACAATGAGTCAAGCTCCCTTGGTGATCTTGACTGGTTAGACTGAGATTCAACTGGCTCTGATGTCATACTCCTAGATCCCGAAGCCGAGAGTAGCCGGAAGTGGTCTCCGAGTCCACTTTAGGAACCCGGAGATCCAGTCCCGAAGAAGGCTCGCACTGGTAATCGCCGTGCTTGTCGAAAATTTCTTTTATCAACAGAATTGGCTGAAAAGCACTGTAATACGGGTGCTCCTGGTAAGAGAAACCCGAGTACCTTATAGACTGCCCGCTTTGGATGTAATAAGCCCTTCTCTTATATCTTTGACTAATACAGACGTCGAGGCAGCTCAAGGTTCCTCTGCTAGTGAGGCGAATATGGAGAAAGCTGATCCCCCTGAGCCGCAGCCCAAGAAGCTAAGTTTGAAACTTCCTGGTGCTTTGAAGCTGATTAAGTAAGTTTTGCTTCTTTGAAAACTTAGTATTCTTCATGCTTGTCAAAAGCTCAGTGCTTATTTCTGTTATAGGAAGATCAAAACTAGCCAACCATTGGGGACTGATCTGGCAAAGGCCCAAGAGACGGAGAAATCGGAGCTGCCAAAGGAGCCGAAATCAAGCGTCCCTCCCATCAGCAGCCAGGTGAATACCGAGACGGCACCTTCCTCTTCTGTTGTCCTTGCCATAGAAGATCTTCAAACGAGTGCTCCTCCATTGCCTCAGGTTGGTGTTCCATATTCCATCTTTCGTTCTCCCGCTCAATTGGAACTCGACCGGGTAATGAATGATTGGTTCTTCTGAACTCATCAGCCTGGCGAGCCAACTTTGGAGATGATCAAGGCTGGCATCAGTACTGGCGGTGAAGCTGAAGCCTCATTTTCTCTTCAGAACGAGTCTGGCGAAGTCCCCGAGTCCTCTCGTCAAGGGTCAAAGCTTGAGGTAGTGGGGTATAACCCAGACCTTGTCCGTCTGAAGGAGCTGAGTGCTCAAGTGATGGCGCAGGCTTTGGCGTTAAAAGAATTTGTTGAGGTAAAGTCTCATCTTTGTCGACTTTTATGGTCTTGTTCTGGCTGTTAACAACTTCTTGCGTAGGGTTTCGACGTGAAAGTCACTGAGCAGATTATTCGAATCCGGCAAGAACTTTCCGTTGAAAACCAAGCTTTCAAGGAGTATATAGCCCAGGATCAGATTAGTCAAAAAGTGGCAACTCAAGTTTTGCATACCCGCATAAATGAGCTTGAGGGGAAACTGAAGACTGCTGTTGACGAGCAGGATGCAGCTAACCAGCGGGAGATCGAGCTCCTCTCCAAGCATGCTAGCAGTGAACAGAAGTTTAAGGAGACTATTAAGTCGTCCAAGAAACAACTAACCAGTTAGTCGATCATGAATTTCAGTGTCCTCAGTTTTTTGAAGTCATAGTACTCATCCACTTCTGTGCTTTACTTTTCAGAGTCGCAAAGTCTTGCAGCGGGATGGCAGAATGCTTTCAACCGTAAGGAGGCGGAGCTTGAGGAGGTATTTGCTAATGCACAAAGTACTCTCCAAGAAGCCAAATTGATCCGTGAGGGTGCTGACCGAGACCTACTACAGGCTTTGAAGTCGACCAAGGAGTCGCGAGAAGCTCTAGAGGCGGTTCAGGCGCAACTAAGGGAGTCACAGGAGTCTCTGAAGACTTCACAAGTTTCCTTGAAGGCGCTGGAGCAAGCTGTAGAGCCGGTTTTTGACTTGGTGCCGCGCCCCGAAGGAATCGAAGAGTCCTTGATTGATCAAGCTAGAGCGGCGCCTGGTCGCCTTACTCAATACATCAAGGATATGGCTACTTCGGTGGCGTGCGGTCTGCTTGCAACTCTGCGTCCCATCTGCCGTCTTTCGATCTTTCCTCTGTCATGAGCCTGCCCGAGGGTAAGAGTGATGAAGACCATGCGGCGATGCAGGAGGAGGTCAAGACTGTGGCGGAAGAGTACTCCCAGATTTTAGATCTTGTAGGGTAGTAGGCCGTTCTTAGTCTTGGCCAAAATTTGTATCCCCTGAAAGCAAATGCTGAAGAAACAAAGTATAGTTTACTTTTGAATCTTTCGCTGGCTTTGAGCGTTTTTATTTTATTGACTCGTCATTGCAAGAAATTTCTTGTCAATGGGTCTATGTTTGGTGGATGTATGACCAGACATTTCACTGAACGGGTCTATCCGAATGCTTTTTAGCACCTTGGTTTGGGTTATTCGACTTTGTTTCTCTTGTTGTCTTTGGGGACTTGTTAGAGAACTCGGTCTACCCGAGTACTACTCTTAGTACCCTGTTTCAAGGGATAAATTTGATCAAGCACCTCTTGAGGACCAATACGATGGTTCCTGTCGGGTGAATCGTATCCTCTTGATGGTCGCAGCTTGAGTGCGAAGTGGGTCGGACCTCTGTCCGGTTAGTGTATACAGGGTGAGTACTACTCCCCTTGTTATACCTTATAGGAACCAGTATCTACTTTGTAGATACTGTATTCTCTATAGGTTGATAGCCGGGTTTTTAAGCCGTACTATCATTTGAGTTGTATTGAGCTCGGAGCTCGTAACCCGGGTATCGTTGCCTCTGAACCAAGAAAGGAGTCTAATCGAGTAATATTATATATTAGTCGGTGGGATACAATAGCTAAAGCTTATTGTATGCTTTTAAAGATTTTACCCGACTAAATAGCCGTGATAAATGTAGAAGAAAAGAAACCCATGGTGCTCATGCTTCTGATGAAAACCAAGCTTTATTAATATATATGTAAATGGATACAAATTTGCCCTGAGTCATAACTGTAGCATAGTCTTTAGGTATGGAATCTCTTCAGATGCTCAATATTCCATGAATTTGGCAGCGGAGAGCCATCCTCAGTGACTAGCTCGAATGACCCGGGTCTTGTTACTTTGGATACTATGTAGGATCCTTCCCATGGACTCATAAGCTTGTGGCGTCCTGTGGTATTCTGAATTTTCTTCAGGACCATGTCGCCTACATGGAAAGTGCGGTGATGGACGTTCTTGTCGTAGTAGCGCCTCATCCCTTGGAGATATCTTGCTGACTGAAAGAGCGCAGTTAGTCAGGCTTCTTCAAGACAGTCGATTTCTAATCGCCTTGTATCATCCGCCTCTCCTGCATTATACTGTTCTGTTCGTGGGGAATTCCAAATTAGGTCCGCTCGAAGGATTGCTTCAGTGCCATAGACCAGGAAGACAGGAGTCTGTCCTGTTGCTCTGCTTCGTTGTGTCCGTAGCCCCCAGACTACCTTAGGCAATTCCTCGACCCACTTTCCACCATGGTCTTTTAGAAGATCAAATAATCTTGGCTTTAGACGGGCTAGGATGAGGGCGTTGGCTCTTTTACCTTGGTCGTTTGACTGTGGGTGAGCTACTGATGCGTAGTCTATCTTTATTCCACAGTCGCTGGCCCATGAATTGAATTCAATTGCCGTAAAGGGAGAACCAAGATCAGTGATAATTCTATGTGGCATCCCAAAGCGATGAAAGATGCTCTGCAAGAATTGAACTGATTTTGATGCGTTGAATTTGACAAGTGGCATATACTCCATCCATTTAGTGAATTTGTCGATCGCCACTGTTGACACTGGTTATCTATCAAAATTAAAGGATAAATAAATATGAAAAGGACATGAATTCAATCACCAATAAAGGTTTAGGGTTTTAATTGACAATATTCCACGAGTTTTGGTGAATTGTGATTCTGCAGGGACTAAACAGGAAAACCAGCACTGATTGCTTCCCCTAGAAGGAAACCGACGGGAGATAACGCAACCGCCAAGTCAGGAATACTCCAGAAGGATCTAGAGGACACCACGAGGCAGGACACCCTGAGAGGCCGCCAGGTGGGACCGACCGATCCCACCCTAGGACCGGTCGGTCTCCCCCTAAGCCCGATGGCCTCCGTCTTCTGGAACCTTCCTCCACCGACCCTAAGGACTCATCTCAGCCCTACGTGAAGTCGGTTTGATCTAACAGCCGCGGTTGATCCCTCAGGGCTATATAAACAGGCCCCTAGGCCCCAGGGAAGATCAAGTCTCTCTTCAGAAAAGTCTACGCCTCATTTATAAACCCTAGAAGAAGACTTCAAGAGCCAGCTTTCAAGTAGAAGACTAGTTACCCCTCTAGTTTAGGTTTAGAACCTAGTCTTATACTAGAACTAGAAGAGAGAGAGAGAGAGAGGAAGAGATCAAGAAGGAGCTCCGGCCTGTCGGATCAACTTCTTCATCTTGTACCTGCGGATTCAAGTTCATCTTCAACTTGCTTTAGCGATTGTTTCGGTAATCAACATCTATATTTAAGTTTGAGCTATTGTTCTTATTATTCTTAAGGTTTATGACTCTCTTTTGAGTACTTTAATTCTAGTCATTCTAGAGTTAGAGTAGTTGGATAGTGTAAGTGTGGTGCTTAGACTTGATAGCTCATAAATGCCTCCTATAACACCGGTAGTAGTGGTTGTTCGCAAGGGTGACTCTTATAGCCTTGTTGATTCTTCTATAGTCCACTTACCCGTGTGTAGGCTCGGTAGGATTATACATTTGCATAAAAGACTCATACTCTGTTTGTGACCTTTTGTGGCAACTTCCCCACTAAGAATAATATAAACATATCACTCTTGAATTGGAATTAGACAGCCTTAGTGATCCCCTCTATACTTCTAGATTCTTCGTCCTTGTTAGCTACTCAGGGGTTAGACTTTAAGACTTAACATTATCCATTCCTTTGGGTTCGATATTAAAACTGGGTTACTCCGGTGAAGTGCTACATCGGTAGATTTTATCTGTGCGCTTGCGGATAAAGTAGAGTGTGCGTTAATTTATACCAACAGCCACATAAACGTACTCAAATCCACCTGGAGCATGCTTTAGAGGACCCACGATGTCGAGTCCCCAACATGAGAAGGGCCATGATGGTGGGATACAAATTAACTCGTGAGCTGGGACATGTTGTTGCTTGGCGAAGAACTGACATGATTTACAGCGGCGGACTAAGTCTTCTGCATCTTTCAGGGCGAAAGGCCAATAGTACCCCGATCTAAAGATTTTTCTGACTAATGTCCTTGATGCTGCGTGATTGCCGCAACACCCAAAATGAACCTCATTCAGTATTTCTTTGCCTTCTTCTGGTGAAATGCACTTGAGGAGGACTCCTGATGAGGCACCGCGTCGATATAGCTTGTCCCCGACTAGAACATAGTTTTTACTACGCCTGTTGACTTGCTCTGCTGCGGTTTTATCACTTGGCAATTTATGCTCCTTGAAGTAGTCAATGAAAACTTTAGTCCAGTCGGGTGCTAAAGTTAAAATTTGTGCGAAGGGTGCTGGGTCGAGTTCTTCCTTCTCTTGGATTGAGGGTTTGGATAACTCGTGTACAAAGGTGCCACTAGGGACTAGGGCCCTGTCAGATCCCAACTTTGATAGGATGTCTGCAGCTACATTGAGATCTCGGGTGATATGAATAATTTCCAATCGTGAGAAAATTTTCTCTAGTTTGCGGACTTCGGCGCAGTAGGCGTTCATTGTTTCCTTGGTGCAGCCCCAATCTTTGTTGACTTGGTGAATCACCACAAAAGAATCGCCGTAGACTAGGAGTCGCTTGATACCAAGTGTGACTGCTAGCCTTAACCCGTGTAGTAGCGCCTCATATTCTGCTACATTGTTGGTAGCTGGCCACATAATTTGCAGAACGTACTTGAGTTGCTCTCCAGCGGGTGATACAAGTAGGACTCCGGCACCTACTCCTCCAAGTTTTAGGGACCCGTCGAAGTACATCTTCCAATGTTCTGGAATAGCATCGTCTTGAACCTGCTGTAATTCTGTCCACTCGGTGATCAAATCAGCCAGGGCTTGCGACTTGATAGCTTTTCTTGGAGTGAACTTGATATTGAGTGCTCCCAACTCGACTGCCCATTTGGAAATTCTTCCTGTGGCATCACGGTTGTGGAGGATTTCTCCCAATGGAAAATCTGTGACAACTGTGATTTCGTGGGCTTCGAAGTAGTGCCGTAGCTTCCTTGATGATATGAGTAAAGCATAGAGCAATTTTTGAACCTGCGGGTACCTGACCTTAGAGTTGGAGAGTACCTCGCTGATGTAGTATACTGGTCATTGAGTATTGTAGACGTGCTTCTCATCTTTGCGTTCCACTACTATTGCTGTGCTCACAACATGTGTGGTAGCCGCAATGTATAGCATCATTGGTTCCCTGGGTTCTAGCGGTGTTAGTATAGGAGAATTGGTAAGGTATCCTTTGAGCTGTTCAAAGGCCCTGTCTGCTTCTTCTGTCCACTGGAATTTATCACCGGTTTTGAGCAATTTGAAGAAAGGTAGTCCCTTTTCTCCCAACCGTGAGATAAATCTGTTAAGTGCGGCCATACACCCAGTGAGCTTCTGAACGTCCCTGACTGAAGTTGGTGGCTTCATACTGATGATAGCAGTGATCTGCTTTTGGCTAGCCTTGATGCATCGATGACTAATGAGGAATCCGAGTAGTTGGCCTGAGGGTACTCCGAATACACATTTTGTGGGGTTGAGCCTCCATTTGTAAGTCCGTAGTCGGGCAAAAGTTTCCTCTAGGTCTGATATGAGGGTAGTCGGATCCTTCGTCTTTATAACTACGTCATCAACGTAAGCTTCCACGTTGTGGCCGATTTGGTCGCCCAAACAATCTTGGATAGCCCACTGATAAGTTGCTCCTGCATTCTTCAACCCAAAGGACATGGTTTTATAATAGTAGGCACCAAAGGGAGTTATAAACGATGTCTTTGGTTGGTCTTCTTCCTTGAGAGCAATCTGATGGTACCCTGAGTTACAATCTAGAAAGGATAACAGAGCAGAACCTGCGGTGGCATCAACTATTTGATCTATCCTTGGTAATCCGAAGGGATTCTTTGGACAATGCTTATTGAAGTCTGTGTAGTCGACACACATGCGCCACTCTGCGGAGTTCTTCTTCTTTACTAGTATTGGATTAGCTAACCACTTGGGGTGGAGAATTTCTCTGATGAACCCGGCTGCTAGTAGTTTAGCTATTTCCTTCTTGATTGCCTCTTTCTTCTCTGGTGAGAATCGTCGTAGTCTTTGCTTGATGGGTCTGGAACCCTCTTTTAATTCTAACTTGTGCTCAACCAGGTCCCTTGGAACACCTGGCATGTAAGCCGGCTTCCAAGCAAATATATCTTTGTTTGCTCTGAGGAACTTGGTGAGCGCGAGTTCCTATTCATCGGATAGGTGAGCACTGATAACCGCCGTCTTTGAGGGATCGCCGGTTTCCAGGTCGATAGTTTTTGTAGAAACTTTTGCTGAGGGTTGGATAGTACCCGCCTTCTTGGTTGGGATTTCTGAGTCTCTAGGTTTGGCGTTGTGCACCATTTGCGCGAGTTCCTGTACTTCTAGGGCGAGTTGAGCTTTTTCGGCTATTTGGACAGCTTCTGTGTCATAGTCGAAGGACTGATTTAAGTCGCCCTTGAAAGTTAGAATGCCCTTAGAACCCGGCATCTTCAGCAGAAGGTATGGATAGTGTGGCACTGCCATAAACTTGGCGATTGCTGGTCGTCCAAATATGGCATGGTATGATGACTCGAAGTCTGCTACCTCGAAACTGATGTACTCTGTTCGATAGTTGGCCTGAGTCCCAAAAGTGATGGGCAGTATTATCCTCCCGAGTGGTATAGCCGCCTTTTCGGGTACTATACCGTAAAAGGGGGCGTTTGATGGTGTAAGTTGAGTTGCTAGGTCTAAGTTCATCTTGCGCAGGGTACTTGCGAAGATGACATTGAGTCCTGCTCCTCCATCAATGAGTACTCTTCCCAATTTAAACCCAGCGACCGTAGGATCCAGTACTAGCGGGTAGTGCACTGCATTTGAGACGCTGGTCCATTGGTCTGCTCGAGAGAAATTGATTGGATGCTCGGACCAATCAAGGCATCTGGGGGTTGCGGGTTCGGTTGACATGATTTCCCACAAGGAAAGCTTCTGAAGGCGCTTGCTATCACTGGTGGTGACTCCCCCAAATATAACATTGATGGTGCCTTTGGGGTGTTGGAAACCGCCGGCGTCCTGCTGAGGGTCTTTGGCTACTTTATTCCCCTTGTCTTTTTTATTTTTGTTGAAGTCGGAATTCAGACCTCGCTCTTTAAGTTGTCGACAACACCGAGCCTGGTGTCCTCCTTTTGGATGGAAAGGACATGGGCCGTCTAGGAGGTCGTCAAAGCTTGAAGGTTTGTTCCCTTTCTTCTGAGGTTCCATGGCTGCAACAGTGTTGTCCCCGGTTCTTTTGTGGGTGTTTTGCTGAGCAGTCTGGATTCCTCTCTAGTTATTTCCTCGATCACCCTGCGTGTTCCTCTCGGGGAAGCGCTCCTGTGTGCGTTCTTCTATTGCCATAATGGAGTTTACTGCCCGATGGAACTCGTCGGCAGTGGTTGGGTCATGCTTGATGAAATCCTTGTAATTGTACCTTTCGCAAATTCCATTGCCGAAAAGGTCGATTACTTCTCTATCTGTTATGTCTGAGACTGTGGAGTGGATCTCGGAGAAGCGTCTGTAGTACTCTCGCATTGTCTCGTTCTTCTGCTGCTTGCAGGTTCTAAGCTTAGTTCGAGGGTCTGATCTCTCCGGGACACCCGCAAAGTTCTCTATGAAAATGTGGTGAAGTTGTTCCCAGGAGTCAATGGATTCGGACTTAAGTCTGTCGAACCATGCAAGAGGCATTGTCTCTAGAGCCATGGGGAGAAATAATGCTTTAACATCATTGCTTCCTCCTGCTAACTCGACTACTTGAGCATACAGCCTGAGCCACTGTCTAGGTTCTGTTTTTCCGTCGTACTTGGAGTAGTTCCCGGGTTTGAACTTTCGTGGAAACGGGACTACTCGGAGCCTCTGGGAAAAGCAGGGGAAGCGATCAACTGTGTCGGATGCTAAGATGTCGACTCCTCGATATGATGATTCAGCTCTTCCTTCGGCTTGGTCAGGGACTCGGTTGCCCAGATGACTCCTGGCCGGGACTCAGCCAAGTCGCTCATGAACAGGTCGCCTCTGGCTAGGATGAGATGAGTCCTGATCATCAACTAGGGACTCAAGGTTTCTACCTTTGAGTTGTAGCATGGTAGTCTGAAGCATGATCAACCGTCGTTCTTCATCAGGGGTGCGGTTGTCTTTGGCTCCCATCTCCGTAGCCAAAGCCATGATGTTTTGGTAGGGTGTCTGATATACCTTGTGACCAGCGACCCTCATGAATTCAGGTTCGAGGTTGCGTGAACAGTCGGCTCGTCGTTGATTGTGATCATTCTGGGACTGAATCTCCTGATCACGCTGATTACGAGCTTGACGTTCGGCTTCCTCTTCCAGACGCCTTCGACTATTATATTCTTCAAGTCGGACTCGGTAGCGCTCCATAGCCTCCTTACGGTGAGTTGCTCGCCTTCTGCGAGCGTCTTTAGCTAGATTCTTCCTTAGTCTTTCTGCCTTTATAGTCTCGTTTTCACCGGGTCCTTCTGGATCGTCATCAGATATCATACTCAAGGTTTCATCATCTCGGAAGACATCTGGAGGAGTCGGAGGTTGTAGAGATGACTGGTGTCCTGCCATGAAGACTTCTCGAGTGTGGCCTTGGTTTGCTGATCCTGGTGTAACTGATTCCAAGGTAGAAGCGCTGGAGATTAGCTCTGTTGAGGTGTCGTGCTCCTCAAAGGGGAGCTGATGTCCGTATTGATACGGGAGTTGTTGGTCGATTGTGCCAACCAACCTAGCCGGGGCTAGTTGTATGGGCCAATGGACGATATTACCTTCCTCGGTTGAGCTAAAAATGAGTCCCTACTGAGCTCCTGTCAGAGGGATCTGTTGAAGCTTTTGGGAGTTTAATCCAATCAACTCTTGAAAGCTTTTGGCTGAGTTACGCAGTCCAAAGGGGATATGGTGTCTGGGATCCGAGTCCTTTCCGGATCGAGAGTCCGTATCCGAGTAGGAGTCGGATGATTCTGCCTGGTCCCAAGATTCTTGCGATTCTTGGATTGTGAGGTTAGCTAGGTCTCGGGTGAGATGATTTGTCTTTAGCATGGCTTGCGCTTCTGATTCAGTTTGGAGTTGTCAATGCAGCTTCCCTTGATCATCCGCGATGCAAGTCCACGAGCCAAAAACAAAAATTGATCCCGCCGAGAACATGTTGAAGTGGTTCGTCGAGCTCTTGACCGCGGAATCACCGAGAGCCCCTACCTAGCGTGCCAGCTGTCGGTGATTGTTAACCGGCAACTCGTCTTGGGGATTCCTAGATGATTTGTTCGGTGGGGATCGGCGTTCGTAGAACCTAGCGAGTACACAGGGACAACGATTTATATTGGTTCAGGCCGCTTAATAGCGTAATACCTTACGTCCAGTGGTGGCGTGTGCCTTGTGTTATGATTCAAGATTCAATGATAGGGGTGTATGCCCGCTTTCCCTTATATAATCAGGTGAAGCTTAGCACGTACCGAGTCCTAGTCGGTTACAACAGAGGAGTCCTATTCTAATTACAAGACTTCCTTTAGAACTCGACTAAGTTACAATGAGAGTCCTAATCCATGTCCACTTCATAGCATGTCTTCGGATCCTCTCGCGACGTCCAGGGCTAGTCCGAGTAATCATCTTCTGATGATGTCTCTGACATTCTGGTCTGTCACACCTAAATAAGCCCGGCCTATAGGATACATCTACGAGTAACTCGAGCCTAAGCACCACTCTTACACTATGAATTATAATCTAACCTAGTGCACTAGATTAAAATACTCAAAAGAGACTCGTGACCAGAAGAATAATATAAACAAGAGTCTTACTTGAATCAGAAGTTGATCACCCAAAGCATCTCAGGAGCAAGCTCGAGCAGAGCTTGATCCCGCCGAAGTACAACCGGAGGAAGATGCACCAATCGGTCGGCATCTCCTCCAAACTCCTCCCTTGCTCTCCATCTCTCTACTATCTAGAAGACTTGATCTAAACTAATTCTAGAGAGAGGTTTTCCATTCGAGGGACTCCTCTCATCTAGAAACCCTAGCTTTTTCTCTTGGTGATGATTATGATGAAGATAGATGATGGATTCATGCCTGGAGGGGGCTCTGGGGTTTATTATATAGCAGCTCCTGGCCTCCCCTCCACCTTGAGCAAACGATGTGGTACTAAACTCTTCGCCATACCTTAATGGGCCAAATTGCGTTGAAGAGATATGTTGGAGTGCGTCATGCGAAGGAGAGGGCACTTTTAGGTGGGCCCAGGCCAGCCGGCCTGGGGGTGGGGTCGGCCGGTCCCTCCTGACAGCCGCCGGTCTCCGCCTTCGTTTGTTTATCTTCTGGAACCTTCCTTATTTCCCTAATACGACTTTCTGTCCCGTTTGCGCAATTCATCGTGTTGGAGTAGGACTCTACCTCTTTCCATCTGCTGGAAAACTCCTTGGAAAATAGTAATTCACCAAAGTTATGGAATCTATCAGTTTAACCCCTGGATTATGTTGCTTGGTGATCACTCCAGGTTGTTCTACAAGCTTCCAAGTCATATCCAACAAGGACTCTCTCTCGTCAGGACTCCAAATGTAGCAAACCATATGTCCGTTTCGATCGTCTCGACGAGCTCTTCGCAATGGTGTGCTCCGTTTCATCACTTGAGATACATTTATATAGTGAAATATTGATAACCCTGCAAAAGAAGTGAGAACAACACAACTCGTGGAACTTGTTAGAATCAAACCCTACAACTATGCTTTATGGTTCATTTCATATCATTATATGCATTAGTTGATGGTATAATATTGACTGTAAGGACCGTCAACATGTAGTAAGTGTCAACAAGCATTTCTGGCACTATTGCCGGGGAACGGTCGAGAGTTGATCTTAAGTCTGCTTAAACTTGTAATCATACTTTTATCTTTTATCTTTTCTTATCCCATGGATTTCTTAGAATCTCCTCAAGGTTCCAAAGATTCCATTCCTATTAGCCTCTGCCATTTTCCTAAAGTAGTAGCCTTAGAACCACCAGAATCATCTAGACCTATCCTATCCGATGGCTATGAGCTACGTCCGTGTTTGACACAGATGGTCCAAAAGCAATCCTTTTCAGGCAAGAAAGAAGAGAATCCTTACACTCACCTTAACGAGTTCGAACAGACCTGTTCATGTCCCCATATCAAAGGCATGTCCGACGAAACCCTTAGATGGAAGCATTTTCCTTTCTCTTTGGAAGGGAAAGCTAAAACCTGGTATAGTAGAACCGCACCGAGTAAGGAAGGTGAAGGACCGAAACAGACGACTAGAGGGGGGGTGAATGGGAGCCTAAAAATTTCTTTCGAAACTTTTGACCACTGTCCCAAGAATCAACCCCAAGTGCAAATCAAGGACTTGCTAGTGTCCAGGAACCAAGATGTAGGGTGGATGCTTCTCAGAAGCAAGCGAGACTCTACACAATCCTAGGAACCCAATGCAAAAGCCAGAACACAAATCGGATAGGCACTGACGAAACAGCGGACGAAATGACACAGAGCAGTAAGGACCAGACTCTGGGGTGCGTCCGATCAATGAAGAACGGACGCGTCCGGTCACAAAAACTCTATCGTTGGAGCTCCCTGTGTTGGACCGGACTCTGAGTGAGAGAGCGTCCGGTCAACACTAACCAGCGTCCGGTCACTGCTCTTACGTGAACAGTTGTAGCAGTGCGTCCGGTCAGGAAGAAACAAGCGCGTTCGATCAGATCGAGAACTCACTGTGTAGTGACCGGACTCACAACCAGCGCCCGGTCGCTTCCTGATCAGTGCGTCCGGTCAAGTCTGCGTAGTTCACTCTACACGACATTCAACGATTGGACTCAAAGGCAGCATCCGGTCGCACCTGGAGCCAGCGTCCGGTCACCCCGATATCAACACAGTTCTTCAGTGATTCAAACGGATCTCCTCCAAATCAATAGCTCTAAGACTAGAAATCGATATGAGGAGTCACAAGGGTGTTAGTGAGCTACTCCTAGGAGATCATGGCTCGAACCTAACTCCAAATCCGTGAATCGAAGGAAATCATGGCAAAAGGACAAGAACTTGATCAAAAACAAAAATTGTTCGATCTACTTGCTCGTGAAGATTCTGACAAATTCCTTCAGTGGAAGTGATACTCTCACGTCAAAGAACAAGTAGGAACAAACGGACCGAAAAACAAGTCACTATAGAGGTAGATCGAACAATGGGAAAATAGAGGAGAAGAGCAAAACACGAAGAACACAGACTAGAACGCGAATCACCCTCCCAATTTCCAGCCGAAAATCATCCACACGAGGAGACAATGGGATTACGGTCCCGTTTCCAGAAGGTCTCAAAATCACAGAGGTATTGTGGCACTCTGTGGATCTCAGTAGCTACAGTAGAGGAATGGAGAGGAAGAAACCTAAGTGAAAACTGCAAATGACTGAGATAGAGTGAGAGGAGGGGCTGCCTCTCTATATATAGCCTAATACATTATTCCCCTTCTACCCCTACTGATGTAGTGAGCGAACCAGCTAAACCCTAAGGCTATTCTGGACCAGCTCGAAGATGTAGTTGATCCGACGGCCACGCCCGCACATCCGGTAGCTTCGCCTCGACATGACCTCACCAAATGCCGCCACGTGCCGTCGCCGCCCGGCAGTCCTCCTCGAGAACTCTGCCACTGGTTTTGAAGCCCAAACCAGCAAACCGTCTGCCCTGAGTTTTGTGGCCCAAACTCAGAAACTGGCCAACCGGTGGTTTTTCTGGGGCTCTACCACCAAACAGAAGCCATAAAGGGATGCACCGCCCATGCACCTCATCCACCAACACATGTCCTTAGGTCCGTGACCCGAACTACACCGTGTCCCGCAAGTCTTCGCTCATCGCTATCCTAGCATGTTAGCCACCAGGGCTGATCCTCTGGCCACTGGTCCGTCAGTCCAAGTCCGAGTCCGCCCTTCAGCGCCCTTGGTCCATCGGCACGACACTCCAACACTTGACTTTCACCTTGCCATTGATCACCGTCTCTGAGCTCGACACCTGCACAACACAAGCCAAAGAACATGCGTATCAAACCCGTTGACAATCACTCATCACAAGACCCGGATCACAGCTTGTGCATCCGCAATCTCCCCGTTGATGAGTGCATTGTCAACTACCACAACAAATCCTATAGAGTGAAAAGAAAATAAGAAGAAGATAGAATGAAGCAAAAACTCATCCAAATGACCAAAAGCGAAGCAAAACTGAGAGGGTCAAGTGGAGTGAGCAAGAGAACTTGGTCCCCAAAGACATGGGCAACGGCTTGACGCAACCAAGCAAAGCAAAGCTAGCCCTCAAGAAGAGGCTGAACGGGCTCAACACCGCTAGCTGAAAACTCCATACCAACTGACAACGTGCTGAAAATGCATGAGAATGTGAAAGCTTCTATGTGACAGAACCGATCAATTTATACCAGATTAAGCACAAAAATCTCTGCTTTCGCGATGATCATCATGTACTTAAGCTCGTATAATCCCGGTAGTCCAGAAATCTCGAAGGATTTCAAACATTTCGAATTCAGCCAAGATCGTAATAAGTTTAGCATACATGTCCACAAGTTACATCATAGTTCGAACATAGTTTGAATCCATAAGAGTACGAAACAATATTACAAACCATAGTTTGAGTAAAAGCGGAAGCAACATAGTTTTGAAACACAAGTTCAGTTTGTTTGCAATACTGGTGCCATC
Organism: Coix lacryma-jobi var. lacryma-jobi; assembly: GCA_009763385.1. NCBI lineage: Eukaryota > Viridiplantae > Streptophyta > Magnoliopsida > Poales > Poaceae > Coix > Coix lacryma-jobi. The sequence goes on along the minus strand of CM019828.1, from coordinate 86,877,534 downwards.
AACCTGATCATATCTGACAAAAGCATCAGGGAAAGAGAATAGAAGACCACGCCCATGGTCTAGTCATCACCCGTAACCGGGTACAGGCAGTTCTCACAGTAGCCATAGAAGCACTGGCCATCTGCAACAACAAGGAAATAAAACTCTGAGTACAAGAAGGTACTCAGCTAGACTTACCCGTCATAAACCAGAAATAATGAGACACCAAGGATCATGTAGGCTATATCTGGGGTTGGCTAGACATACCATTTGCATGTAAGTTCTTTTGTGAGTAAAAACATAATCTAGATATTGGCAGTCACTTTTATAATTAATCCTGATTAACTAGATTCGCACCTGATCTATAACAAGCACTTGAGTACTTAATCAAGCAAGAGTGACTAATTCATCAATAGCCTTTCAGAATCAACCTGATAACCATCTTTAGTTCCATAAGTTCTACGATAACACATGCCAGTCAATTGCTCACTGTCCAGGAGCGATGGCGATTATAATCGATTCCTACCCAGCTGGGGATAAAATGTCGCACACTCGCCCGACACGTCTGGCTACGGCAGTCGTAAGCTGCCACTCAGGAAATTCGAGAACACGATTCGCGGGACGACCATGGGCCCTTCTACGCCAGGGGTTATCTCAGTGCCAGGTCGCTCAAGCTATAACTGCCCACAGTCATGCCAGGTCGATCAGGCCCCGCCTGCCCACGGACCATGCCAGGTTGCTCAGAATAGTTGCCAACGGTACATCTGAGGCCCTGGGTGTTAGGCGTCAACATCTCCAGCACCGGCACGAATAACCTTACTTGCCTTCACGGGAGGTACCCGCACCTACTCCGTTAAGTGATTGACGCGTTCAATTTGACTGAGGTGCACTTCCCGAACGGGTCCTATACGACACAGACGGAAGACTACTAGCACACATAACCCATGTCCTGCTGCTCCTACATCCCGCCCGGTCTCAAATTAATTATCACATGGTTATCTCCATGATAGGACCAGGCTAGTCATGATCAGTATCCACCTATATGCGGGATACAGGAAATCACCCGACTTTTACCGGTCTAAACAGGGCTAAGCACACACGAGCCTCGACTAATAGGGATATTGAGATAACAATTGTAGTGGACAAGGTATAGTAATAATGCAACAACGGTAGCAATCAACTCCTATAACCTAATGCAACAGACATAGCAGGTTAATTTATAAATAATTGCAAACCGTAGGGAGTGAAATGCTCCGGGGCTTGCCTCTCTCGAAGTCAGATGGCCAGTGGTCCTGGCATTCGGGCAACTCTCCGGCGTCGACTTCCTCGGTCCTCTCGAACGGGGTCTCCTCCGGGATCTAATCCTCTGGCTGCTGCGGGTTCAGGTTCTCCTCTATTGATCCTGTATGGTGCATTGCATGTATAAATATAATGAATGCACATAGGATGCATATGAGATGCAACATAGGAGAAAGACAACTCAGGAGATAAGCACATGTCATCTACTTCATTCTCTTCAACAAGGTAGTTAATATAAACTAATCAACTATCACTACCTTGCTAACACCCTACAACTTAGAATTCAACCTAACCCTTTTAAACAACCACCTAATAACACATGACACAACAGAAACAACTTAACTTATACGACCCTACTTATCTATCTCCTTAATCCCTTTTAATTGATTTATTTAACAGGGTATAACTATCACTACACAAAATGACTTCGGAATATTCCCAAACTTTTACACAGGCTACTGTGGATCAACATTAGACTACCATAAAAATTTCAGCCCAAAAAAGTAAACCTAACATACAGTAAAAATTAACCCTATTAATTCACAAATTATGCACTTTTCATGGTTTGTACTACCAAACGTAAGAATAGATTAATCTAACATTTTTTATGACAACTTCACATCCTAGCATAGCTACACCAAAATCATCAAGCTCAGAATCTAAGCATTTCTATTTATTAAAATTACAGAAAGAAAACAATATTTAACCACTTTAAACCCTACTGCCAATATTTTTCATAGATCATGCACATTTTACATTTTTCTCGGATACTACTCATCAAGACAAACCTAACAAAATTGGAATCACATTTTTTTGAGCTATATAGAATTAGTTATGCATTTCTTAAATTAACAGCTATTTACTTAATTAAATAAAACCGCATAAAAAGTATCACAAAATATGCATCTAATAATTTTAACAGGTAGATCTATTCATTTCCAGCACAACAAAATTTGTTTCACACAATTTGGACTTAAAATGAGCCATATATGAATTTTAGAATATTTAAACAAACTCTGAAAAACTGGATTAAAGAAAACCCAATCTAAACTGCTATGGTCACCCAAGCTAATGCACCTAGAGACACAAGGCAAAACACTAAGCACACCCGGCCTTCCCGAACTCTATTGCACCCAAAACTTCCTTCTTCTCTCTGCTTCTCTCTGCTAGTGGGACCCAGGCGTCAGGCGACCCCACACCCTCGGTCCACCGGGCCCACTGGTCAGCGGTGCTTCTCCCCCGCCGACGTTGACCGGTGCTAGCTCGCCGGCGGCGAGGTTTCTGGCAACACCAACCCCACCTTTAGACTCACCTTCACGAGGCGAATACGATCGACCTACTAGCTGGGCCAGAGGGACACCGGAGCAAGCTCGACGACGACCATGGCGGAGCGGTGGCGAGGCTGTTCCCGGCTATACCGAGGCTCGGTGAGGCAAGCAAGAGCTGCAGCGGCTCCTAGGCTACCTATTGGTGCGGTGCTCGGGCCATGCCAACCCCGACATGGGTAGGTGCCAGACACGGCGGCGAACATTGCCGTGGCAAGGTCGAGTTCCGACCGGAGGAAGGCGGCAGGGACCTCTCCATCTAACCCAAAGCTTCAGCGGTGATAATGAAGGATAGAACAAGGCTTGGTTAGGGATGGTTTGGCCGGAATCGGCCGGACCACACGAAGGTCACGGTGGCGGACATGGCGGGTGCACGAGAAAGGCATTTGGCGTTCCGCCATCTAGCTTGGGAGAGAGGGGAAACCAACCGAAGATGATGACAGAGGGGATCAAGGCGGAGGTTTTGGCGAAAGGAATCGGATGACAGTGTGGTGGTTGGCGAGAAATTGCTCGCCAGAGTTCGGCGGGCGGCGCGGCGTTTGTGAACTGGGGAAGATAGGCAGAGGAGGAGGCGAGCGAGTGAGTGAGCTGGGCCTCGGCCGAGCGCTTGCGGGAGAAGGGTGAAGTGTGGTTTGTTGCGGGGTTCATTGAACCCGGACGGTTACCGTCAGGGTGTCCCGACCGGCGCGGCGGCGGCCCGTCCATGGTGGCCACGCGACGGAGAAGCAGAGGGGGACAGAGGGTTTGGTCGGGGGAGTGGAGACGGCGCGCGAGGAGCGGTGGGTTCGGGTGTTTGGGTGTTCGGCGGGTGAGGCAGCGAACAGCGGCGGGGCACCGGCGTACGGCGCACGCGGGCAAGCGGCGCGGCGCACGCTCGGGGAAGGAGAAGAGGGGCGGATGACAGGTGGGACCCGCAGGGGTTTAAACAAAAGAGGATTTGTCTATTTTCTTCCCTAATTTTTATCTCCCAAACTAAACCGAAATAGGAAAAGGTCCCAAAAGCAGAGTTGCTTAGAATTTCACAAGGAACAATTCATCTTTAAGGCTCAAGTCCAAATTTGTAACAGAACCGACCAATTTGCACCAGATTAAGCACTGAATCGCTGCTTTCACAGAGATTACAAGTACTTAAGCTCGTACAAACCCGGTAGTCCGGAAATCTCGAAGGATTTCAAGTCATTCAACTTTAACCAAGATCGTAATAGATTAGCGTACATGCCCACAAGGTACATTCAGTTCGCACATAGTTCAAATACATCGGAGTTCAACAGTTATTACAAACCATAGTTTAAATTCAAAAGCGGAAGCAACATAGTTTTGAAACACAAGTCCTTAGTTCACAATACAGTGCCATATGCTTGATCGGTCCACAAAAGCATCAGGGAAGATAAGAGTTGACCATGCCCATGGTCTAGTCACTGCCCTCGACGGGGTACAGACAGTTCTCGCAATAGCCGAAGAAGCATTGCCCATCTGCAACAACAAGGGATAGAACCCTGAGTACGAGAAGGTACTCAGCTAGACTTACCCGTCATAAACCAGAAATAACCGACACCAAGGATTATGCAAGGCTGTATCTGGGGTTGGCCACACTTACCTTTTTTTGCATAAAAGCACTTTATTATTAACTAATCATCATTAGAGCATTAGCAGTCACTTTTATGTAATCAGCCTGATTATCTAGATTTGCACCTGATCTAGAGCAAACACTTGACTACTTATTCAAGCAAGAGTGACTATTTCATCAATAGCCTTTCAGATTCATCAACCATAACCATCATTAATTCCATATATTACTACGGTAACACATGCTCAGTCAAGTTACTCACTAACCAGGAGCGATGGCGATTATAATCGATTCCTACCAGCTGGGGATAAAATGTCGCACACTCGCCCGTCACACCCTGCCAGGTGGCCGTTGGCGACCACTTCAGGAGGTTCGAGAACACAACACGCGGGACGGTCATGGGCCCTTCTACACCGGGGGTTATCTCAATGCCAGGTCGCTCAAGCTATTAACTGCCCACGGTCATGCCAGGTCGATCAGGCCCTGCCTGCCCTCGGACCATGCCAGGTCGATCAGAATAGTTGCCCACGGTACATCTGAGGCCCTGGGTGTTAGGCGTCAACATCTCCGTCACCGGCTCGAAAAACCTTACTCGGCTTCACGGGAGGTACCCGCACCTGCTCCGTTAAGTGATTGACGCGTTCAAAATGACTGAGGTGTGCCTTCGTCGGTTCCTGATCGACACAGACGGGAGACTACTAGCACACAGAACCCATGTCCTGCTGCTCCTACATCCCGCCCGGTCTCAAATTAATTATCACATGGTTATCTCCATGATAGCACAAGGCTAAACATGATCAGTATCCACCTATATGCGGGAGACAGGAAATCACCCGACTTTTACCGGTCTAAGCAGGCTAAGCATAAACGAGCCTAGACTTATCAGGGATAACAAGGTAATAATTGCAGGTGGACAAGGATAAGTAATAATGCATCAACGGTAGCAATCAATTCCTATAACCTAATGCAACATCCATCATCAGGTTAATTAGAAACATTTGCAAACCGTAGGAGTTAGAATGCTCCGGGGCTTGCCTCGCTCGAAGTCGGCGGGGCGGTGATCACGGCACTCCGGCAGGTCTTCAGCGTCTCCTTCCGGGATCCCCTCCTCGGGTGTCTCCTCCTGACGCTGCTCCTCCGGCGTCTCCTGGGCTTCCACTACCGATCCTGCATGATGCGGTACATGAATGAACAATATGAATGCACATGGGATGCATGGTGATGCAACATGGAGTAACCATTCAGGAGATAAGCACATGTCATCTACTGCTACTCACTTATTTAATTCGACATACTACTTACCAAGTCTTGTTGTCACCGCATCAAAGTTGCTTAACGGGTTTATTACCCTCTAATTATTTGTAGAATTAAATCTAGTTAAATAGGCCCATAACAGTAACCTATCCAAGACAGCTTCACAAAAACCTATAAAAATTACTGGAGATCAATAACACTTAATCTAACCCTCTGTCCAAATTTCATCCCATTTGGACCTAGACTTCATCCTCTATGAAAAAGACAAATTCTATTATGGAAAGGTGCTTTGAACTACACACCCTAGCAAAAAGTGTCAAACAACAGATTTCTTATTTTTCTACTGAACTTCCTAGCATAAGAGCAATGTGCTTAAATTTCCAGGTTCATATTCCTCATATTTTAATTACTACAAAATAAACAAGGAAACGACGTTTAAGCATTTTAAAAGCTATTGTCAAATTAATTCATAGAACAACCTCATATTATATTTTTCTCTGAAACTACACATTCATACAAACCTAACAAAATTGGAATCACATTTTTCTGACTTATACATAATTAGTTATGCATTTACTAAGTTATCAACACTTTTCTAAATTAAATAAATCTATACATAAAAGTATCACCAAAAATGCATTTAACAGTTTTCACTGATAGATCTAAACATGCTTGACCTAACAAAATTTGTTTCACAGGATTTGGACTTAAAATGAGCCTTGTAGGAATTTTTGAAGCCATTACATAACTCTGCAAAAACAAACTAAAAAGGAAACTCAAACCTAAACGTACGGACTCCAACTTGGTTCGGCCGAGGCATAAGACAACGCTCAGCACACCCGGCGCGATTCGGCTGAGGCCCGAGGCATAAGACAAACGCTCAGCACGCCCGGCGCGATTCGGCTGAGGCCCGAGGCAAGGCTTCGGCACATTCGGCGCGACTCGGCCGAGGCTCAAACACTCTCAACCGATTCGGCCGAGGCTACTGACTCAACCGAGGCTCGGTGACTTAGCCGAGGCTCGAGGCAAACGCTCGGCACGCCCGGCTTACCGAGGCCTACGGCACCCAACGCTTCCCTTTCTTTCTTTCTTGCTGCCAGTCGGGGCCCGCTGGTCAGGGCGACCAAGCTACCGAGGCCAGGCTCGGCACGTTACCGTGCGAGGCCAGGCTCGGCGGTCAACGGCGGAGTTTTGCGCCGTGGTCGTTGACCGGCCCTAGCTCGTCGATGGCGACACTTCTGGCGACACGGAGACCATTACTGGGTGCGGGTTTGCGAGGCGAACACAACTAACCGACTCGCTGAGACAGAGGGATACCGGAGCAAGCTCGACGGCGGCCATGGCGGAGCGGCGGCTCTGGCGACTCGGCGGCGGAACTCTTCCCGGCGGCTTGCGACTCGGCAAGACTAACACTAGCCTAAGCAAGTCACAAGCGACCTATTGGAGCAACTCCCGGGCTTCGGCATCCCCGGCATTGTCCGGCGCGATGCACGGCGGCGGTCCATGGCGGACACAGCGCGACTGGCCCGCGGTCCGGCGAACTCAGGACACGAGAGAGGTCTCCATCTGGCTCTAAGCTACTACGACGGTAGAGAAGACTAGAACATGGCTCAGCTCAGGGTAGCATGGCCGGAGATGACCGGTCCACGTGAAGGTCACGATGGCGGCCATGGCGGAAGCTTGCGGATGGCGTCCGCTGTTCCGGGGGAAACCAACCCTTACCGGAGAAAGAGGAGACCAGGGCGGAGGAACTGGCGAGAGGAATTGGACGGCGGCGCACGGTGGAGCGAGTAATCGCTCGCCGAGGTTCGGTGGGCGGCGGCGGCGCTTTGCTTTCTCCCCTTTTCCCGCTCGAACGCCGGCGAGAGCAGAGAGCGAGAGAGAGAGGCGCGAGCGCGGGGAACAGAATGGAGGGAGGGGCGAGTTCGGACAGGGCGAGGGCGAAGGCATGCTTGCCACGCCGCGCGCGGACGCTGGCTTGGCCGGCCGTCGAGCGCCACGCGGCGGCAACGTCCTGGCGCTGTCGGCCACGACGCTGCGCGCGCGCGCCGGCACAGCACGGCCCGGCCCGATTCAGTGCCATCAGGCCGACTGACGGCCAGACTTTGAGCGCGATTAACTCCTAATCCATTTGATGAAAAGCTAAACCACTTGCTCCATTGCTTAGAGCTACATACCGACTACCACTTTGGTTACAAGATTGATCTTTGGTTCGGCCTAGATTGCTCCCGAGAAAGCTCCAAAGATGGCTAGATGAAACTGCTTTGGGCAGTTAGGACTTAGAGAATTTTCTAAGTCTAAACTCCCTCAAATCTGCCTTGTGGGTCCCAAAACACCTTGTTAAACTCATTTTCATGAGTTGGGCCTTAAACAACTTTTGTTCTACTCTAAATTCTACACACTTTTGGTTAAGGGCTCACAGCCATGCGAAGCTTCTATCAAGAAGGTCTTAGTTAGTCAAACAAAAGGACTCCTAGGGCTCTATTAAGGCAACTAGGGTTAGAGACTTGGTTAGCCAACATGACCAACATAAACCTAGCTTCATTTTGACTCCTCAACAAGGTTCAACTACTAAGGAGACTTAAACACTCCACAAACAAGACACACAAGCATTCAATCAAGCATAGCGTCACAAAAGGTCACATGAAATGACACTTAACAAAAGAAACAATGCAACATGCAATGATGATGCTTTATGCTCATGAGATGTCAAATTATGCACTTAGGGTTGCTTAACACCTAGGGTGTTACAAAATTCTGCCTGGAAAATTGAATTTCACTCCTAGCCTAATTTTCTAATGCAAGAAATAAATACTAAATGACCTTTTCTGAAAAAGTGCTTTTAAGCAAAGTTGTTTCTCTTGTCAAGATCTACAACTTTAGTTTAAGGCAATTCCCCAGAAAAACAAAGCATCTATTAGCAACTCTAAAGACTTAGCAAAGGACTTAAACAAACATACCACACAAGGCGCACATGAATGATATGGTGCTATGCTCATGACATGTAAAGTTATGTGTTGGGGTGGTACCCATGCCGCAGGCACCTCCGGCCCGCAGGTCAAAAAAGACGAAGCTCTCGCGCGAAAGTAAGCTTTCGCGCGGGGGAGACATCTAGAACGGCTGGAGCCTGAGGTTTGAAGCAGCTTTCGTGCGAAAGCGTGCCGGCAGGCGAGCAGGCCCTCAAGGCCAAACTTTCGTGCGAAAGGGGCCAGAAACGGCCCGGGCCTTTGGCTTGAAGCGGTTTTCATGCGAAAGTGCACCAACGGGCGAGCGAGCCCGCCGAGCTGATCTATCGCGCGAAAGAAGCCATAGGCGGCCCAGGCAACTTTCGCACGAAAGAGGCCTGGCGCCTCCGGCGAGGCGTTTTCGTCGTTCGCGACTTCAGTTTTTCATAGGTTTTCGCAGGTTGCTGGAGGCTTCAGTCAAAGGGAGCGAGCCCACCGATCGAGGGAAAGAGCCAGGGGACGCCGGGACCGCCAAGGGACGAAGTCACGATGTTGCCCCTCGGGCCGGAGGAGGCAGTAGGAGCCGTGAAGTAGTTGAGTAGGGCATCGTTGTAATTACGATAGAGTGGTTGGAAGGGCATTCTTGTACTTTTAAACTGACTTGAGTTGATATAAAAGCTTCGGGGCCTCCTAGCCGGGGGAACACAGTTCACTTCACCCATACTCTGGTCTACTTTCGTCTTCGCTTCGTGCATTCGCTCGCGCGTCAACCCGGTGTTCCAGGGTTTCGACCCTGAAACAACATTGGCGCCCACCGTGGTTGTCGCCCGAGCTTACCATGCCACCAAGAAAGGTGTCGAAGATGGTCGACAATCTCAAGACGGTTGCCGCGAACAAGGATGCCCACGACACCATCGCGGCATCCGCTTTAACCGACCAAATTCCACCAAACACAGCCCCAAATCCCCCAGCTTTCGGCGGCACTCTCCCGACGGGAACCCAGCTACCGACGGGAGCGTCCACAAGCCAGGACTTACAGCCCTTGGGTCAACAGCCTTTCGGCAGAGACGGCACGCCGGAAGGGAACGTCCAGGACGAGCCCAACGAAGAAGACAACGACGATGCTGAAGTCACCAGGCACGCCCGAGCGATCAAAATGTTGACACAACAACAAGAAGAAATAGAGAAGTTGTTACTGCAAAGAGACTAGCTGCAGCAGCAACTTGCGGCAAGAGCAAAGGAAGATGAAACTCACAATGCCATCCGTCAAGCGGAGGCGCAGAGAAGGCAGCTTGAGAAAGAATTCAGGAATTGCAAAGGGTCGGGGGAGGCCCAAACCCAATGATCCAAGAAAACATATTCGTACCGCGGCGGGAGCAGCCGCCAGCTTTTGACAATGCCATTGACGGAACCTCCCCGCTCTCGAGAGAGCTACAAGCCCACCTGTGGCCCCTCAACTACAAGCCACGCATCCCGACTTTTGATGGCAAGGCGAATCCATGCAAGTTCTTGGCAAGCTACGAGACAGCTGTCTTTTCGGCAGGCGGACACAATCAAGCCCTGGCGAAATCTCTCATTCTGGCAGTCGAAGATGTAGCTCATGATTGGTACACGACCCTCAAACCACTGTCCATCTATTCGTGGGCTCAGTTGAAGGCCGAATTGCTCGCCACTTTTCAAGGGTTCCGGCCAGATGTCAAGACCACGCGGGACCTCATGAACTGCACACAGCAGGACGACGAACCCTTATCCGAATATCTCAGACGTTTCATCCAGCTAAAAGCTCAGGCTCCAAATGTACCGGAAGCCGCGGTAATTGCAGCAGCAATCGAAGGCTTGGAAACCGGGCAATGCGCCGCTCATTTGTCCAGAGAGCCGCCCAAGTTCGTCAACAAATTGTTTGACGTAATGAACGCATACGCAAGATCAGACGATGACTTCCGGCGGCGTAAAGCCACCCGCTTCATGCTTAGGCAAGCAACAAAAGCAAATCGCGCACCTCCGGTGCAGAATCAAAGGATAGTCAGGCCCTTCCGGTTAATTAACACTCTGCAGGAAGAACCAGCACAGTCAATGGCGGACATAGAGAGACCCAACATGAACAGCTTTCAGTCGCAAAGGGGGCTCGATCAACCCTTCCGCGGAGGACGGGGCGGAAGGACCAGACGTGGCGGCCGTGACGGGAGAGGTCGCGGAAGAGGAGCTAAGCCTCCATACTGTGTTATCTGCGATGGCAATTTCGGCCACACCACCCGGGAATGCAAGTATAGCAAGATGGCAAAAGAATTAAAAGACAAGGATCAAGCCTCAGCTTTCGGCGAAAGCTCCAAACACGTCTTCCACAATTTGCAAGACCTAGCAGCAGGGGCTATATCGAGCAACAACTATGTAAACATGCCACTACATCCTCCCCAGTACATACCTTCCCAAAACCTGCACTGGTTCAATCCGGCGTATCATGGTTACCAGTTCCTCATCTTTCCGTCGCAGTCCATGGCAGTTTCGTCGCCTATGCAGTACCAGCGTCAGCCAACACCACCGCCAATGCTTCCGGCTCAAGCCCAATCTCAGGGGCAGCCAACTCAACCCAGCTACCAACAAGGGCTAGATGTACAAAATGACAATGGTGCTGTCAACAACATCCTTCCATCACGAGGCCACATTTTCGCCATCACGGGCGGATCCAACTTGGAGCACGAAAGCAAAAGGGCGAGAAGGGACTATCATTGAAGGGTCCAGACGGTATCACCAAGACTCCCGTTGAACAGGTCAGCTTGGTCGCTAGCGCTGGTATGTTTCGACGAATCGGATTTCAAAGTTCACGACTATCCACATTGCGATGCTATCGTTGCCACGGCCAATGTGGCCGGTTTCACCTTGCACAACATATTGATCGACATAGGCATCACCTTGCACAACATATTGATCGACATAGGCATCTCAGCTGATATCCTATTCGTCAAAGCTTTCGAAGCGATGGGAATGGACAGGCGGACTTTGGACCCTGCCGGCAATTCTCTGTACGGGTTCGGAGGAAGAAAGATCGATGCTATCGGCAAAAAGCAAATCCTGGTGTCTTTCACCGAGGGAGAGAGAGTGCGCACCAAAATGGTGGTGTTCGACATTGTGAACATGGATTACCCGTATACTGCCATTTTCGGCAGAGGTTTCACCAACAAATTCAATGTTGTTATCAAGCAAAGCTACTTGTGCTTGAAAATGCCATCCCCTTTCGGGGTCATTACTGTGCACGGAGATCAGCAAGCCTCCAGAAGAATCGAAGGCAAGCCAACCCCCGGTTACAGCCTAATAAACGAGGTGGCAAAGAAACACGAAGCGCAACCAGCCGTTGAAAAGCACGTTACCGCTAGTTCGCCAGAATGTAAGGCTGGGGCAGCCGAAGAGACAGTAAGGATCCCACTGGTAGCGTCAAGGCCCGAAAGAACTGTGCACATCGGCTCAAGCTGAAGGACCGAAAGTGCAACACAAAGGCGACCAGAGGGGGGTGAATGGGAGCTTTAAATTTCTTTTCAGAAACTTTTAGCCTCTGTCCCAAAAATCAACCCCAAGAGCAAACCTAGACCTTGCAAGTGTCCATGACCCTAGATGTAGGGTGGATGCTTCCAAAAAGCACAGCGGGACACTACACAACTCTAGAAACCCAACGCAAAAACCGGAAATCAAAACCAACAACGAACGGACGAACCGCAGACGAAAACGCGCTGATCAGCACTGACCGGACTCTGATGAGCGTCCGGTCAGATGTGATCGGACGCGTCCGGTCAGCTAAGAAGCGTTCTGGAAGCTCTCTGAGTTGGACCGGACTCGCTGTGTACATGCGTCCGGTCAGAACCAAAACCTGAGTCCGATCACAAGCCGAGCGTCCGGTCGCCACAGACAGGTAATCAACAGTGCCCTCTGTGCGTCTGGTCACTTAGTGAAAGGTGAGTTCGGTCAAAAGCCAAACAGTGCACAGTCAGCACATTCAACGACCAGACTCACCGCCGTGCGTCCGGTCAGCCCGAGGCATGCGTCCGGTCACCCCGAAACTGACCCGTTCGTCCACCGATTTGACTCGATCTCAACCAAAACAAATCCTCTAGGGATCAAACTTGGTGAGAAGAGTCACAAGGAGGATAGTGAGCTACTCCTAAGAGATCATGGCTCGAACCTATCTCCAAATCGATGAATCGAAGAAATTCGGGAGAACGAAAGAAAAGTTGTCACGAAACTCGAATCAACCCGTTCCACTTGTTCGTGAGGTTTAAGATGAATTCCTTCGATGGAAATATTCTCCTCACATCAAAGAACAAGATAGTTCAAGTGGATTCGAAAAGGATGCAACGAGTAGGGAGATCACGTGACGGGAAAATCGTGGAGAAAACGAAGAATGCGAAGAACAACTTCAAAACGCGAATCTCAACCACGAATTGCAACCGTGTGGCTACCACACAAGACAACAGTGAGATTACGGTCTCACTTCCTCAAAATCTCGGGAACACAGAGGTATTATTACCGTCTCTGCGGATCTCAGTAGCTACAGCAGGGAATGGGAGAGAGGAAACCCTAGAATGAAAATAGCAATGACTGAGATACTTTGGGAGGTGGGTGTCTCCCTCTACTTATACTAATTCTTATTCCCACTCTACCCCTAATTATACATAGAGCGAACCAGTTAAACCCTAAGGTTATTCTGGACCAACTCGAAGTAGATGGTGATCCGACGGCCACGCCCGCACAACTGGTAGCTTCGCCTCGACGCGACCTCACCGATTGCCGCCACATGCCGCCACCGCTTTGCTCGTCCGTTTCACGGACCTCCTTCCCGGTTTTGAGGCCGAAACTGGGAAACCTGTCTTCACGACCAACCCCCAGTTTTGAGGCCGAAACCGGGAAACCCGTCGTCCATCGCCTGAGTTTTGTGGCCCAAACTCAGAAACCCGCCAGCGCCCAGGTTTTGAGGCCCAAACCTGGAAACCGTCCTCAGCCCGAGTTTTGTGGCCCAAACTCGGAAACAGGCCGCACCCAGGTTTTGTGGCCCAAACCTGGAAACCGTCCACCCGGTGGTTTTTCTGTGGCTCAACCACCAAACCGACGCCGTAGAGGGGATGCACCGCCCGTGCACCCCGTCCACCGACACGTGTCCCCAGGTCCTCGATCCGAGCAACACCGTGCCCCGCAAGTCTTCGCTCGTCGCTGTCCCAGGCTGTCAGCCACCACAGCTGATCCTCAGGCCACCGGTTCGTCAGTCCAAGCCTCACGTCCGCCCTTCACCGCTCCGGGTCCATCGGCACGGCACGTCTCTACTTGACCTTCACCTTGCCTTCGATCACTGTATCCGTGCTCGACACCTGCACAACACAAGCCAAGGAACATGCGCATCAAACCAGTTGACAATCACTCATCACTCAAGATCCGGCATACACCCATGTATCCGCAATCTCCCCCTTGATGAGTGCATTGTCAACTACCAACACAAATCATATGAAGGTAGAAGAAGGAAGAAGAAGGAGAAGTAGAGAACTCGTCCAAATGACCCAAAAGCATAACAAAGCCGAAAGAAGGTCAAGTGGAAGAGCAAAACAACTTGGTCCCCAAAGACATGGGCAACGGCTCGACGCAGCCAAGCAAAGCAAAGCTAGCCCTCAAGAAGAGGTAGAACAGGCTCAACACCGGTAGCGAGAAAGCTCGACACCAATTGAAACTTTTGAGAAAGCCCAAACAAACAATTGAGTAGCTAGCCCTCAAGAAGAGGCAGAACGGGCTCAACACCGCTAGCAAAGAAGCTCGATACCAACTGAAAGGCAAGAAAGCTCGATATCGATTGAACTAAAATCAACTGGAAAGCACATCAGAATGCAAAAACTGCTAGTCCCTCAAGATAGAGGCATAGAGGCTCAACACAACTAGCAGAAAAGCTCCGAACCAATTGAAAATCAGAACGCAAAACTGCTAGTCCCTCAAGATAGAGGCACAGAGGCTCAACACAACTAGCAGAAAAGCTCCGAACCAATTGAAAAATGCCTTCAAAGCTACAAACGAGCAAACTCCTCCTTCAACAATGCACACAACTATGGATATGATTTGACAGAATTTCTCCCCCTTAGTTGATAATGCACTAACAAGTAGACTTCTCCCCTTCAAATGCATATGAGTCAAAAATGCAAGTTAGCAGCTTCAGGAATATAGTCGATAGAATGAAAAGATGCTTTAAAGAGTGCTGACCCGATGACTCAATAATAAGAATAAATGCCAGCCAAGGCTCAAACTGATCACCAAATACGAAATATGAACATATGAGCAAAATGAGCAGTTTTAGCCATTCAGAAAAGGATGTTCGCCATAAAACTAGCACCAAACAGGTATAGACAAGAAGTCAAACAAGTGTTAAACATGTATACAAGGTGAACTACCCCTACCAAAGTTCAATCATCATGCTATAGAATGAAGCATAGACTTGTGTTTTCAAAATTTTATCGGAGTTGCAGGGGTTAAAATACACAAGTTCAAATTTTAGCATGTGATTGCGAGAGGTTGAAAGCTTGTCATTGCCTAACTTTTCAACCGTGCTAAGCCTATGCATAAGCAATTAGAAGGTTAAAGCTACGGTTTCGGTCTTACAATACACGGCTCAAGTTTAACTCAAAGTGCAATGAGAAACAGTCTCGATACCGTGATGTGCTGACAAGCAATCCCATCTCGATCTTTTCAATTCACTTAAACTTGGTTCGATTTTAAGATAGAATATGAACATACCAAGCAAGTGAATGACTCAGAACTAGAGACATAGCAACCTAGCATATATGAAAAGCACAAGTGATTTTAACACATTCTACACATGCTAGTTGCCAATCTCCATGGTGAACAGTTTCAAATTTTAAGTTCATTAAGCATATTCACCAGTCATAAAGCAGCTCAGCTCACATCATGTATCAGTGATCAAAAGGAGCCTAAGCTACAAGCATCATCATGTATCATCGGAACATACACTAAACAGAGCATAATCACATTCTAAAGATTATATACATGAAGCCTGAAAGTGCAAAGATGCATGATGAAATGCAAAGACTAACCTACCAAGAACGGAAACAAACCAAAAAAAAGAGAGACAATCTATGATACAATAGACAAAATGTTTCCCCCAACTAAAAGGGGAAACACACACCAAGCTCACCTCTCAACCTAGCAAAAGTTGATTGGTCCAAAGGCTTGGTAAAAATATGTACCAACTGATGATGAGTATCGACATGACGAAGGTCGATATCACCCTTCTCAAAATGGTCTCGCAGAAAATGAAAGCGCACATCAATGTGTTTGGTCTTAGAATGCAGCACGGTGTTCTTAGCAACGCTAATAGCACTCGTGCTATCACAAAGCAAAGGAACTCGGGAAAAGCTCAGACCAAAATCACGCAAAGTGGCCATCATCCAAAGCAACTAGGAACAGCAGTTAGCCGCAGCAACATACTCAGCCTCTGTGGTAGACTGGGCGACACTAGACTGCTTGCGAGAAGACCAAGATACAAGAGAAGAGCCCAAAAACTGACAAGTCTCAGAAGTGGACTTGCGATCAAGTCAGCAACCAGCAAAATCGGCATCAGAGTAACCGCAAAGGGAGAGAGTGGAGGAAGCAGAATACCAAATCCCGAACTCAGGAGTGAAACGAAGGTACCTCATAATGCGCTTGACCGCCTGACGGTGAGAGGTGCGCGGTGACGCCTGAAAGCGCGCGCAAAGGCACACCGCGAACTGAATGTCCGGGCGTGTTGCCGTCAGGTACAGCAGCGACCCGATCATACTCTGGTACTCCTTCTGGCCACAGCTTCTGCATCCTCGTCCGCATCCAGGGCCGTCGTGGTCGACATGGGTGTTGGAAGAGGTTTGGCCTCACCCATATCGAATTTCTTCAAGATGTCCTTGGTGTACTTGTCCTGGTGCACAAACGTTCCTTCTCTGGATTGCTTAATTTGCAACCCGAGGAAGAATGTCAACTCGCCCATCATGCTCATCTCAAATTCCCTGCTCATAAGATCTGCAAACTTGGCAACCAAAGCGTGAGAAGAACCACCGAAAATGATATCATCCACGTAAATCTGGACCAAGAGAGTGTCTTTGCCTTGCTTGAGGAGAAAGAGCGTTTTATCCACACATCCCATTTTAAAACCCTTAGCGAGCAAAAAGGTTTTCAACCTATCATACCAGGTTCTAGGGGCTTGTTTCAAACCATACAAAGCTTTGTGAAGTTTAAAAACATGGTTTGGAAACTTGGGGTTTTCAAAACCGGGGGGTTGTTTTACATACACCTCTTCTTCTATGTAGCCATTTAAGAAGGCACTCTTGACATCCATTTGAAAAAGTTTAAACCCTTTGGATGCAGCAAAAGCCAAGAGTATCCTAATTGCCTCCAAACGAGCTACAGGAGCAAAAGTCTCCTCATAGTCTATCCCCTCCTTCTGACTATACCCCTGGGCTACAAGTCTGGCCTTGTTCCTCACAATGTGGCCATCCTCTCCTTGCTTGTTTTTGAAAACCCATTTTGTCCCAATAGGATTACAGTCTGGAGGAGGTGGAACCAAAACCAAAATCCGATTTCTTTCAAAATTTTCCAACTCCTCATGCATGGCATTAACCCAATCCGGGTCAGATAAAGCGTGTCCAACATCTCGGGGTTCAAAATCAGCAACAAATGCAGAATGAGCAAAGTGAGAGATTTGTTGTGACCTTGACTGAGTGACACGTTCGTCGATGCTGCCGATCATCTGTTGAGGCGGGTGTTGGCGCTGAATGTGTCGTGGCGCCTCCCGAGCTAAAGAAACCTCCCCCTCAACAGCAGCTGGTGCCTCCTCGGGTACAAATGGTACAGCCCGAGGTGGCAGATCCCACGGCCCCCAAGTAGTCGACGAAGAGGGGTTGGGGCCATGAGTCATCGTAGTAGAAGTCGATCCTAGCGGCACACCAGGTGGAGGTGGTGCTGGATCATCCATCCCTTCAGCACCTTCTTCCTCGTCATCAAAAAGAGGTTCGCCAACCTCGTGATCACCTGCACGCTCAAATCTAGAAGAAGGACAAACCATGGTCTCATTGAAGGTAACATCAGATGTCTCCATGACTCGGTTAGTATCAAGGTTAAGTACATGATATGCACGAGTATGAGTGCCATAACCCAAAAATACACCGTCAGAAGAACGAGACTCAAACTTGTCCATGTTGACTTTCTTGAGTATAAAACAGTGGCAACCAAAAACCCTAAAATAACTTACTTTGGGCTATTTTCCAAAACGCAACTCATAAGAAGTCTTTTTCAAGAATGCTCGGAGAAAAATGCGATTGGATATATAGCATGCAGTGTTCATAGCTTCGGCCCAATACCGCCTAGGAGTCCTATGCTCATCGAGCATCGTCCTGGCCATCTCAACAAGGGTCCGATTCTTCCTCTCTACAACACCATTTTGTAGCGGTGTGTAGGGAGAAGAAAACTGATGCTCCAAACCCAAAGAGTTACAAAACTTTTCAAAATCCGAGTTTCTGAACTCGGTACCATTATCACTACGAATAGCTCGCATCGAGTTCTTAGGGAACTCGTTCTGAAGACGCAAAATCAGATTGCGAGCAAAAGAGAAAGTCTCAGTTTTCTTAGCTAAAAAGAAAACCCACGAATATCTCGAAAAGTCATCGACAACAACAAGCACATACCACTTCCCCCCAACTGAGCTCACCCGAGCCGGACCAACAAGGTCCATATGCAAAAGCTCTCCAGGGCGCGTGGTCATAACTTGATTTACAGGATGGTGGGGAGCAGCAACCATTTTCCCATGTCTACAAGAATGGCAAACAAGATCCTTCTCCATGTGTAACTTAGGCAATCCTCGGATTAGGCCAAGTGAGCTAAGCCTTGCAAGCAAGTCGAAGCTCAAATGTCCAAGTCTCCTATGCCACTTCCAAAGATCAGAGGAGGAAGGTCCAGCCACAAGACAACGAGAAATGCCAAAAGACTCTGAGAAATTCGCACAAAAGACTTTCCCAAAGGGCGAAATCAAACACACAAGATTGCCCTGAGGATCCAAAATATGACTGAGATTCGGCTTAAAATGAATCTCGTAGTCATCATCAAAGAGTTGCGAAACAGAAAGAAGGTTAAAATGCAAGTTAGAAACTAGAGCAACATCACGCAACACAAAGTGCTCATTAACTCGCACGGAACCACGAGACAACACTTTACCTTTGCTATTGTCGCCGAAGGTGATAAACTCCTTTCCGACAACTGGACTAAGACTGGAGAACCACTTGGCATTTCCGGTCATGTGCCTCGAACAATCGGAATCCACCAACCAAATGTCCTCCAATCGTTTTACCTACATCAATAAAAAGACATAGGGTGAGCAAACGGTCCAACACTGGGGTGAGTGAAATAAGACGAATACCAGTGTTGGGCCGGCTGCTCAAAAGAACGGTTAGCAGAAAAACCATTCCTAGCACGCCTACGGGGAAAGCGATCACCACGCACAGGAAAACGCGGTGCGCTAAGGGAAGAGTGTCCATCGCGATACTCAAAATGCGGTGGAGGGAAACGCTCAACAAAGCCACCACCACGAGGTCCATATCCTACAAAACTAGGATCCCGCCGGGCAAAACCTCCTTGTGGCCTAGGACCTTGAGGCATTGGACCTCTAGGCCCAGCAGCTCTCCTCTGAACATTCGGCACATGTACATCATGGAAAGGATGGTACATGTCCGCATTGTTCATCTCCCTTGCACGACGCTCATCCCTCTTGCGCCAAAAGCAAAACTCTCTCAAGTGTCCATCTCTCCCACAGTGCTCACAATGGTACCTCACCGCTCTCATAGGGGGTTGTTGGTACTCACGGTAGTGGGTGTGAATCACTTTGCCCTTCTGTGGCATGAGCTCCTCCTGGATAGGTGGCATGGTGTCTAACTTGTTTTTCAGGTGGTTGGGCTTGGGAGACCACACTTGTTTCTTTGGTGGAGCTCTCGGAGGTTCCTCATACACTCCATCTTTGGTGTTAGGCTGGAGAGGCTCTTTGGGACGAATCTTGGTTAGTTTGGGAGTAGTAGTGGAGTTGGGCTTCTCACTTGGATTAAGACCACTAAACTCTCCAACCTTGCAAAAAGAAGCTGCACTCTCCATCCCCTGAGCAAAACCTACACCTGGACCTCCAGCAGCACGCTTAAACTGGGCAATCATCATCCCTAGCTGCGGCTCACCACAAGACACCTATGACAAGATGGTCCGAAGGTATGTGTTTTCTTCCTCGGTTTGCATCTTGTCATGCTTCACATTGGCTATCTCCATCTCCAAGCCCTCACACAAAGCACACCTAGACACACAAGTGCTACCCGAGCTAGCCTTCTCAAGAGACACAATCTTGGCATTCTTCTCTGCCAACTCGGATTGCAAGCCTGCACAAGACTTGCAAGCACCCAGCAAAGCGGGTCTAGACCAAAGCTCATCCACCTCTCCAACCAAATCAGCATATTTCCCTCTCAAAGTGAGAAGGTCAGTCATGTGCTTGGAGCACATCTCACACTCACCATCCTCAGAGACAACAATGGTGGACTTTGCAAATTCTAGTTCCTTCACCGTATCCTCCCATTTCTGCCTAAACTCCTTCCTCTCTCTAGCTGCACGCCTAAGCAACTTATCTTGACTAAGCAAAGCAGCAGTAAGCTTATCGACCTCAGCAGAGAGTTCTTCGGGAGTCTGAGATACCTGGGAGGTGTTGTCATCGTCGTCGTTGTCGTTCCGAGGGATCTTCTCCAGCTGACTATCGACCTCCTTGCCGAGGGCCATGGTGCAAAAGCCCTCGTTGTCGGCGAAGAAGCAGAGGCCATTCAGCTTGTCCTCGATCTTCTTCTTCTTCTCGGACTCGTCGTCGCTTGAGGAAGCGGAGTCGTCATCCGAGTCGTCAACGTCACTGAGCTAGGCGAAGAAAGCACGCTGTTCAGCTTGGGCCTTCTCCAAGTACTTCTTCTTGATGTACTCCTTGTTGAAGCCGCCCTTCCGCTTGTGCTTCACGGGGACGTACTTCTCCTTGTGCTTGCCGGAGTCGTACTTGTGCCCACGATCGCCCTTGCCTGCCACTTGCTTGTTTTTCTTGGGGCAGTTGGCGATGAAGTGGTCAGGGTCGCGGCACTCGAAACATCCAGAACATCCTCCTCCGCGGCGACGGTTCATGCGGTTGTTGTGAAACCGCGAGAACCGGTTGGCAAGAAAAGCCAACTCGCCATCCCCCAAGAACTCCAGCTGCTCCTCTGTGACAGAAAGAAGAGAAGACAAAGCAAATCCTCTAGAAGAGTTAGCTGAAGAACCAGAAACCAAAGCCATCGACGGCCCAGAAGGATTCTCATAAGAAGCCCTCGTCATGGCATCAATATCACTGGACTTGAGCTTACTAAAGAGCTCGTCGCACGTGAGAGTCTCATAGTTAGGCGATTTGATGATCGCCTGAACCTTAGAGTCCCACACCGATCGATCGAGAGTGTGCAAAAGCTTGAGAGCCCTCTCATGATCGTTGAAAGGCAACTGCTCCTTGTTAGCCCTCATCCTGTTGACAATCACCTGAACACGAGCGAATAAACTCTCTATGCTCTCGCCAGGCATGTGTGGAAAGTTCTCATACTCCCACTTATGCAACTCGTAGAGACAGAATTTGACTTGAGTGGTTCCCTCATGGAAGCGCATGAGGGTCGCCCAAATCTCCCGAGTCGTGGGGAGGTGAGAAACACGATCAAACTCAGACATGCTCAAACAAGAGAAAAGAGCATTACAGGCTCGGCTATTGGCATCGTGCTCATCGATCTGCAGCTGAGTCACACGAGCAGCCAAAACCACGTAATCGTCCTTGTTGCAAATCTCCCAGACAGAAGCACCCTTGCTCTGAAGATAGGCCGACATACGTATCTTCCAATACGCATAGTTCGTCCCATCAAAAAATGGCGGTTTGCCCATGCCGCGATCCATGTCGCCTTCTGTGGATCTGGAACCGGCTAAGGTGGAAGATCCTTAACCTGCTCCGATACAAATTGAAGGACCGAAAGTGCAACACAAAGGCGACCAGAGGGGGCGTGAATGGGAGCTTTAAATTTCTTTTCAGAAACTTTTAGCCTCTGTCCCAAAAATCAACCCCAAGAGCAAACCTAGAGCTTGCAAGTGTCCACGACCCTAGATGTAGGGTGGATGCTTCCAAAAAGCACAGCGGGACACTACACAACTCTAGAAACCCAACGCAAAAGCTAGAAATCAAAACCAACAACGGACGAATGAACCGCGGATGAAAACGCGCTAATCAGCACTGACCGGACTTTGATGAGCGTCCGGTCAGGTGTGATCGGACGCGTCCGGTCAGCTCAGAAGCGTTCTGGAAGCTCTCTGAGTTGGACCAAACTCGCTGTGTACATGCGTCCGGTCAAAACCAAAACCTGAGTCTGGTCACAAGCCGAGCGTCCGGTCGCCACAGACAGGTAATCAACAGTGCCCTCTGTGCGTCCGGTCACTTAGTGAAAGGTGCGTCCGGTCAAAAGCCAAACAGTGCACAGTCAGCACATTCAATGACCGGACTCACTGTCGTGCGTCCGGTCAGCCCGAGGCATGCGTCCGGTCACCCCGAAACTGACCCGTTCGTCCACCGATTCGACTCGATCTCACCCAAAACAAATCCTCTAGGGATCAAACTTGGTGAGAAGAGTCACAAGGAGGATAGTGAGCTACTCCTAAGAGATCATGGCTCGAACCTATCTCCAAATCGATGAATCGAAGAAATTCGGGAGAACGAAAGAAAAGTTGTCACGAAACTCGAATCAACCCGATCTACTTGTTCATGAGGTTTGAGATGAATTCCTTCAGTGGAAATATTCTCCTCACATCAAAGAACAAGATAGTTCAAGTGGATTTGAAAAGGATGCAACGAGTAGGGAGATCACATGACGGGAAAATCGTGGAGAAAACGAAGAACGCGAAGAACAACTTCAAAACGTGAATCTCAACCACGAATTGCAACCGTGTGGCTACCAAACGAGACAACGGTGAGATTACGGTCTCACTTCCTCAAAATCTCGGGAACACAGAGGTATACTCTAGAGCGACTAGATTAGAGTCCCCTAATTAGAATTAGTACTCTAATTAGAGATGCAAGCCAAAAGAACAATAAGAACAAGAACGCTTACTGATAATTATAAGTTGAAGACCGAAGATTATCCTAATCCAAGCTCTTGACGAACTTGAATCCGCAGGTACAAGCTGAAGAAGTAGATCTGACAGGCCAGAGCTCCTTCTAATCTCCCTCTAATACCTCTCTCTCTCTCTCTGTTCTAATCCTACAGAAGACTAGATCTAATCCCTAATTAGAGGGCTTACTAATCTTCTAATTGTTAGATGGCTCTAATCCTCTCCCGAAGAATATGACTGGAGTCTCTGTCTTAGATCTGATCTGAATGAGGATTGATATGAGGATTGCTTCAGGGAGGGAGGTCTGGGGCTGTTTATATAGCCTGGTGGGATGAACCACAGCCCTCGGATCAAACCGACGTCGAACAACGGTTGAGATGCGTCGAGGAGGTCCATTAGGTCATGTCGCGCGAAGGAGGGCTGGCTGACAAGTGGGCCTCGGCCGGCCGGCCTCCCCCTGGCGCCGCCTGCCTCTTCCTTCGTCCGCAAGTCTTCTAACACCTTCCTTGTTTGTCTTGAATCCTTGTTCAGTAAGTTTGCGCAACGAGTCTTGGCGTGGAAGGATTCGTTGTCGTCTTCTTTCTGTCTGGTCCCTGAATATCTCTGGTATTTTGTAGCTAATGGAATCTTGTCGGTTACACCCCTGATCTTCATATGGATAAGGCTTCTAGAAGGTTCCAGAGTGAAGGACCGAAAGTGCTACCAGAAAGCGACCAGAGGGGGGGTGAATGGGAGCTTTAAATTTCTTTTCAGAAACTTATTGCCACTGTCCTGAGAATCAACCCCAGAAGCAAGACCGACTCGAATGATGTCCACGACCCAAGAGATTGGGTGGATGTTCCCTAGGAACACAGCGGGACACCACAAAAACTCCCTCACCCAAGTTCACGCAGGTCAACTAGTGACAGGATGAACTTTGGGTAACCTCAACCTCCCTCGAGCAACGCGAGGGGGATTCAGGCTATTTTGTAAAGCGAGAAGCCTGATTTCAGTAGAGCACGAAGTCAGAAATCCAACGCAAAAGGCGGATAACAAAACCGACAACAAACAAACAAACCACAGACGAAACAGCGCAGAAACGCCTGCATCGGACGCTGGCAGCGTCCGATGGCCAGGCACCGGATGCGTCCGATGCTAAAAAGGCCTAACTGGAACCTTACTGCATGTGCATCGGACGCAGGCTACAGTGAAACCCTAGCGTCCGATGCTCGACCCCCGGCGCGTCCGATGGCAACGGACGCTTCGATGGTCAGCGTCCGATGCTCCGTAAAACACTGTCAGAAGACACGTGGCACCGGACGCGTTCGATGGTATGATCCAGCGTCCGATGGTCCCGAGTCGAGCGTCCGATGGTCACGAAACAGCACTGTTCTTCCGCGAATTCAACCCGATCTCCTCCGAATCAAAAGCACTAAGGCTTAGACTTGGTATGAGGAGTTCCAAGGAGGTTAGTGAGCTATCCCAAAGAGATCATGGCTCGAACCTAACTCAAATCGGTGAATTGGAAGGATTCGGATGAAAAGAGACAAAACGTGATCCGAAACAAAAATCGACCGATCTACTAGCTCGTGAGGTTAGAGGTGAATTCCTTCGGTGGAAATAAGTGCCTCACGATCAAGAACAACTCAGTTCAAACGAAATCGAAAAAGACGCAACGAGTAGAGAGATCGATCACCGGGAAAATTGTGGAGAAAAAGGAACTCGCGAAGAACAACACCAAAACGCGAATCACAACCACGAATTTTCAACCGTGTGGCTACCACACGCTACAATGGTGAGATTACGGTCTCACTTCCTCAAAAGTCTCACAAACACAGAGGTATGATTGTCTTCTCTGTGGATCTCAGTTCGCTACAGCAGGGGATTGGGAGAGCAGGAAACCCTAGGTGGAGAATAGCAAATGACTGAGATACTTCGGGAGGTGGGTGTCTCCCCTACTTATCCTAATTCTAATTCCCACTCTACCCCTAATTATTTACAGAGCGAACCAGCCAAACCCTAAGGCTATCCTGGACCAACTCATGGTAGGTGGTGATCCGACGGCCACGCCCGCACAACTGGTAGCGTTGCCTCGATGCAACCTCACCGATTGCCGCCACGTCCCGCCACGGCTCTGCTTGTCCTTTTCACGAACTCCGCCCCCGGTTTTGAGGCCCAAACCGGGAAACCAGCCTTCACGTCCAACCCCCAGTTTTGAGGTCCAAACCGGGAAACCCGCCGTCCATCGCCTGAGTTTTGTGGCCCAAACTCAGAAACCCGCCAGCGCCCAGGTTTTGAGGCCCAAACCTGGAAACCGTCCTTGGCCCGAGTTTTGTGGCCCAAACTCAGAAACCGGCCGCACCCAGGTTTTGTGGCCCAAACCTGGAAACCGTCCACCCGGTGGTTTTTCTTTGGCTCAACCACCAAACCGACGCTGTAGAGGAGATGCACCGCCCGTGCACCCCGTCCACCGACACGTGTCCCCAGGTCCTTGACCCGAGCAACACCGTGCCCTGCAAGTCTCCGCTCGTCGCTGTCCTAGGCTGTCAGCCACCACAGCTGATCCTCAGGCCACCAGTCCCTCAGTCCAAGCCTCACGTCCGCCCTTCACCGCTCCCGGTCCATCGGCACGACACGTCTCTACTTGACCTTCACCTTGCCCTGGATCACTGTCTCCGTGCTCGACACCTGCACAACACAAGCCAAAGAACATGCGCATCAAACCCGTTGATAATCACTCATCACTCGAGACTTGGCATACACCCATGTATCCGCAATCTCCCCCTTGATGAGTGCATTGTCAACTACTCACACAAATCATAATGAAATAGAGGAAGGAAGAAGGAAGGAGAGAGAACTCGACCAAATGACCTAAAAGCATATTAACGCCGAAGAAGGTCAAGTGGAAAGAGCAAGACAACTTGGTCCCCAAAGACATGGGCAACGGCTCAACGCAACCAAGCAAAGCAAAGCTAGCCCTCAAGAAGAGGTAGAACAGGCTCAACACCGCTAGCAAGAGAGCTCGATACCAACTGTTACCAACTGAAGAACAGAAGAGCTCGATACCAATTGAAAGATTGGAAAACATACGCTAGTCCCTCAAGAAAGAGGCAAAGGCTCAACACAACTAGCTATCAAAAATGCGCTAGTCCCTCAAGAAAGAGGCAAAGGCTCAACACAACTGGCTATCAAAAACGCTCCGAACCAAACGCTCCGAACCAAACCTTACGATCATCAAACAAGTAAACTCTCCCTCAAATAGTGCATACAACCAGGACATCAAATAATTTGACAATTTTCTCCCCCTTAAGAACTCATTCTCCCCCTTATGATCTTATGATTTGAGAGAATTTCTCCCCCTTAGTTGATAATGCACTATCAAGCAAATTTCTCCCCCTTTCAAAATGCATATGAGTCAAAAATGCAAGTTAGTGGCTTCAGGAATATAGTCAATAGACTGAAAAGATACTCTACAAAGTGTGAATCCAATGACTCAACAACATCCTCGACATGCTAGCAAAGGCTCAAACTGATCACCAAATACGAAATATGAACAAATGAGCAAAGTGAGCAGTTTTAGCCAAAAAGTATTCACCATCAAAATAGCACTGAACATGTATAGACAGGAAGTCAAACAAGTGCTAATAATGTATACAAGGTGAACTACCCCTAGCAAAGTTCAATCATCATGCTGCAGAATGAAACATATACTTGTGATTTCAGATTTTAATCGGAGTTGCAGCGGTGAAACTTCACGAGTTTAGAATTTAGCATGTGATTGCGAGAGGTTGAAAAATTGTCATTGCCTAACTTTTCAACCGAGCTAAGCCTATGCATGCGCAATCAGAAGCTTAAAGCGTCGATTTCGGTCATACACTACACGGCTCAAGTTTAACTCAATGTGCAGTGAGAAACAGTCTCGATACCGTGATGTGTTGACAAGCAATCCCATCTCGATCTTTTCAATTCACTTAAAACTTGGTTCAATTTTTAACATAGTATGAACATACCAAGCAAGTGAATGACTCAGTACTAGAGACATAGCAACCTAGCATATATGAAAAGCACGAGTGACTTCAACACATCCTACACATGCTAGTTGCATATCTCAATGGTGAGCATTTTCAAGTTTTATGTTCATTAAGCAGGTTCACCATTTACAAAATAACTCAGCTCATAACATGTATCAGTGATCAGAAAGAGCATAAGCTACAAGTACCATCATATAACATCGGAGCATAATAGATAGAGCATAGTCACATTCTAAAGATTATATACATGAAGCTCAGAATGCAAAGATACATGATGAAATGCAAAGACTAACCTAACAAAAATGAGAACAAAACAAAGGAAAAAGAGTCAGTCTATGATACAAGAACCAAAATGTTTCCCCCATCTAAAAGGGGAAACACACACCAATCCCACCTCTCAACCTATTAAAGGTTGATTGGTCCAAAGGCTTGGTAAAGATATCAGTCAACTGATGATGAGTATCGACATGGCGAAGGTCGATATCACCCTTCTCAACATGGTCTCGCAGAAAATGAAAGCGCACATCAATGTGTTTGGTCTTAGAATGCAGCACGGGGTTCTTAGCAACGCTAATAGCACTCGTGCTGTCACAAAGTAAAGGCACGCAAGAAAAGCTCAGACCAAAATCACGCAAAGTGGCCATCATCCAAAGCAACTGGGAACAACAGCTAGCCGCAGCAACATACTCAGCCTCTGTGGTAGACTGGGCGACACTAGACTGCTTGCGAGAAGACCAAGATACAAGAGAAGAACCAATAAACTGACAAGTCCCAGAGGTGGACTTCCGATCAAGTCAGCAACCAGCAAAATCGGCATCGAAATAACCGCAAAGAGAGAGGGTGGAGGAAAC